>CM024471.2:4044440-4644440 GCA_014182885.2 Eucalyptus caleyi | reverse complement strand
CTTTTCTTCTATAGGGATCCACCGCTTGCTTCTAGTTCCTCCAATACACCCTTGAAGCGGGCGGTAGGAAGGAGATTCTACATCTTGGGCTTTACTGCAGATTGGAGGGCCCAAACCAGGGTTCCTGCTTATTTAAGCATTAAATGTAAGCATTACAGGGCTAGGAAGATCTTAATGTGCCAGATATCTATATGCATATATTTGGGTTTGCAAGCAACAGATGTCACGAACACCAACGTAAACATCCATGAAGATTGCCTTACCTGGAACTATAACAACTTGTTTTGCTAGTCTTTTTCCATACAACAGTTTCATCTTGCTGTGATAACAACTCCCAGCACAGGCTTTCAGTAAAATCCTGAATGAACTTCCACCGTTTCTTATATACTTTAATACGAGTATTCCCATGAGCATTTGTAATCGGGGAAGTCCAGACAAAATATCCACCAGGTTTAAGAACTCGATCTGCTTCTAACAGGTACTTTCCATCTACAGATAGAGGAGGAATACAAGCGATAAGAATATAGAAAGCATAGTAACAGGAAATGAGTGAGTTTTCATTTTAGTTCCAACATCTAAAATACATCAAGATATTCTAATTGCAAGAGAATGTTATCTAGCTGCCTCGCCAATCAATACATTAATGCTATGGTAAACCTCTTTGGAAAATTTAAGATTTTTCTACCTCTCGCTCATAATAAGTTCACACAAAAAGCATTGGTAGCCGAAGTTCGTCCATATTTCTGTGGCATTTGATGATCTCCTTGTAGAAATAATAGTTGAATGCACAGATGCAGATATGACTACATCACCCCAACACGATCCGTTCATATAAATGGTCAGTAAAAATGCAAAAACAAGTCCTGATGACTTGCTTAAATTAATTTAAGGTATTCATAGGAGGAAAACTGCTCAACCTACACATATTGCTCTAAATCAACATCGAAGCCACTTGATAAGCAATATAAAAACCAAAAATGCTATCTGGCTGTGACTTTCTTCCATTTATATTCCAATCAGGAAGTATCATGATTCCGCATTAAGTAACAAAAGTAGCTCAGTTTATAGGAGATAACTTCTATTACTGATTTCATAAAAACTTCCTTAAGGGTGGATCTAAGCTCTAATCTTTTGATGGGCCTATCCCGGTCATTATATAGAGCTCCAAGGATGTCAAAACAAATAAGTAATAAAAAAATTTCATTGCATTTAATCTGATATTTGTGAGTGGACCTCAAAGAAACTCAAAGAGATGCTTTTTTGCCTAGTAGGCATAGTAATAAATGAGACCCTCATTTTCTCGAACACTCTTCCAAGAGTGAGCCACAAAGTTATTCATTATACGTAAATCCTACTGGTTAGACAGATGTTTCATGTGAAAGATATTACAAGTAGACTATGCTTTAATAAAAGTGTCAAGAGGCACCTTTTTGGTCCCAATCAATCCCACATCTCAAGCAATGCAGCATGTCAAATGAAAGAGAAGGGTATGGCAACTGGGTTGTGTTAAGTGAACTGATCATTGCCGGAAGACCCCTTTCAAGGGTCAGTTGAACCTGACTTCCAGAAGTCTCATAGTTTGCGATGCACATAGTCAAGAGTTGTTTGGAGAAGAGATGGGCTCCAAAACTACCATAACCACATCCTATATCCAAGATTGTTCTAACCTGAAAATCAAAGCAAGGAAAAGCTCAAAGAGAAGTACCAGCAAGTGAAAATATATGATCAACATGCTCTCAGGAACATATAGCAATTAAACAAAAAGTAGGATGTAGAAGTCAAAGCTTTCGGAACTAAAATATGAAAATTGTCAATTGGCATATAATATGTCGTCTTTTAACACGAGACTGTAATGAATAACTACAATTTCAGATATCCAGCTAATAGCAGTGCCGGCACGCAGTGCAAGACAAAGTTCCTTTTACCATGAGACCAAACAGGAAGAAATTAGAAGATGAATATTTCCTTTTTAGTACTCATGGATTATCTCATCTCAGGGCCAGTTACGTTTTGATTTAGCTGCAATGAAATTGCATCACAAGGCAGATGAATTTGGCCAGAAACGCTGTATATCTTGAATTTGGTTTTATGCATCTAACATCACCATCATCCCACTGAAACTGGAGAGCATTAAACATGATAATAAGTGCAACAGAATCTATAGGAGGTAAAAGGAAACAATAGATAACACAATCCATCGACGCAGGTGGGACTAATAATCAATGGATGAATAATATCTCCACTTACCCCAGCTTTGGTAAGTTCATATTCATTGCTAAGACCAATCATTTTTGCTATTTGCTGAGCATAGTCTTCCACGCCATCAAACATTAGAGAAGCTGAACGGAAAGAAATCTGCTCTTCCTCTAGCATCATCATCCTAGAAAGGCAACGGAAGTGGAATTAATCATATGAAGGGAAATAGAAGTGTGATAAAACTAGTGATATTATAAGCATGTCCACATACCTCTTAGTCAAGCTCCCCGAAGAGAGGACCTGCTGGGCAGTAATTTTAGCATTTGCAACCCAGATAATGTCTTTCCCAGTGGGCCACCTCAAAGGGATTTTGTAATTTGTTGGTGGAACAACCAAACAATGTTGTTTGACAGAATGGCCACAGTGTCGCTCAAACTCATTTCCATCCGAATAGCCCAGAGCAACATTTTCTGAAACATTATAGCACGGAACATAATTCTCAAACTCATCAGGACAAGTTTCCAATTCTCTCAACTTTGTCGGCCCAAGGGAGAGCTCCCCTATGTCCCACAAATCCGAAAGAACTCGAGCATGGAGATCCTTGTAGTGCTGGTTTATGTGGCCTCTGGAAGAGGTCGAAATGGAAATTGTCCACCAAAGCGATCCGGTAACAGCAAGAATTACAATCAGGAAAAGACTGGATCTCAGAGCAAGCATTATCAAATGGTGCCGCTTCCTAGGACTCCCGGCAGAGCCTGGATCGGATGCAAAGCCATTCTCGAGATTAGTGAACTTAGAAGGGGAGTTACTCGGGTGAAGTAACTGAGACGCGAACTTTAGCGGCGGGTAGCTCTGGTCAGAAGAATCTCTTCTACTCAAATCTTCCTTTTCACTTCTGTCCTTCTTCTGGGAATCCCACAAATCCTGGCTGCCGCCGGAGATCCGCGCTGCGGAACTCCCCCTATGCAGCGGCCTCGACATTTCTCGCCTGAATCTTCACCAAACGAGGCTGGACAGAAAAAAAAAAATAAATAAATAGTAACTTTTTCAGCGAGATGAACTCGAGCGCACTTCACTCAAGCACGACGCATCGAGAATCAATGACCCAACAGGACCCAAGACGCCAAATGCAAATGGATCAATCAAGAAGTCCATGGGGTCGGCTGGACGCGGCCGGAGAGCGCGTGCCGCAATCAAAGGAACCACCACCAGATCGGTGCCAAAGACAGTAGCAAGCTTAGATCCATGTACGAGGCAGAGCACAGTATATCGTTATGGAACAAAATCGAAAACGCACGAGGAAGCGACTCGAAAATTCGGATAAGGATAGAGACCAAACCAAGACAAAATCAAGAAACTAGAAAAGAGCAAATGCATTTCGCGGATTGGAGGACTACCCAATAGCAGAATCTCTATTTATCAAAAGGCAAAAAGGAAAGGAAAAGAAAAGCAGACGAACTGGAAGAATTCACTTGCGGCGAGTTCGTCACGAGCTCAAAGTTCGGCATCCGCCGAAACAGAAAGCCGTACCTCCCCCCCCAAAAGCTCGAAAGGAAAAAAAAAACAGCGACCCAGAAAAAAAGAACAGAAAAAGAACACGAACACGGAGAGAGAGAGAGAAAGACCCTGCTCGGATAAAGATCAGCTCACTCGACGACCCACAACGCGGGACGAGGACGGAGCTTCTTCATCTACAGCCGCGCCACCGAGTGCAGCACCGAAATCTTCCGGGAGGGCAGCCTCGAGCTGGACTGCAGTCCCGATTGCGATGGCTCTCGGGAGATTCCTCCCTCTCTCTCTCTCTCTCTCTCTCTCTCTCTCTCTGGCTGTGAGATGGTGGGGGGAGCTGGAGGTGTAAGCGGAGCGAGCGTGGAGAAGGGGAGTGGACGAAGCGAGTGCGAAGGGAGATTTTGTAAGCAGTCCCGTCGTTCCAGTCGCGACAGAGCTCGTGAAGGCCTGAAAATAGTATTCTATTGAATCGCTGTGAAAAGAAAAAAAAACAAAATACAATAATGGTGAACTTCTCTCTCTCTCTCTCTCTCTCTCTCTCTCTTCTCTTTCTCTCTCTATAAAGGTCTGGACTTGAGTTGTTTCTTCAACTCCAGCGAGCGAAGTTGAAAATGGGTATGCATTAAAGACGCAGCCTCGATCTTCATTCGATGGAACCAGCTCGATCTGGGACACCCGGCATTTCAACTTCGATTCAATCGGATTTAAAGAACTCTTTTTTAGATTTGGGAATGAGATATTCTTTTCCATTTTCATTTCAATCGTCCTACTCTTTTGATAATATTGTGTGAGTCAAAAAATAAGATATCAAATAAGATTAGAAGAATGCTTTATAATTATTTTAAATCGAACAAATGTATCTTTAAAAGCAATAAACATAAAATATTTTCATCATTGCAATTGAAATCATCCATATCTTTAACATGGCCCCTCAATCAAATTCAAGTTCAAATCTTATCTAAATAAAAAAAATCACGGAGAACCACCATAATGAAACAAAGCAAAAAAACCCGAATGACAAGCTGGTGAATTCCCCACATCAAAAGAAGATATGTTTTCGCAGGTTCATCTTTCGACCTCTTCGAAAAAATCGTAATTATGAAAAATCACAAATTAAAATACAAGTTTTTCATGGTCCAAAAAGCCGATTGCCCATCACAACGTTTTCATCCTTTTCCTCTTCCTGTCAACAACTTTCGACTCTAATGACACCCCTCCAAAAAAAGACAAAAAAAAAAAAAAAAAACCTTCGACTCTCCTCTGTTCATTCATCCTGTGATAATGCCTGTGAAAAATGATTTTAACTCGAGTAGCTTTCTAGCACTCGAAAGGGGTAATCATCACGTCCGAGACAGGGCTTCAACCTGAATCACCGATCCTAATCATTTCGAGGGCGGCTTCCCGCTGGTGCTACGTCCATTCGGAATTTTAATTACAAAGCGAACCCCCAGATAAAATATTTTACTTACCCTTTTGCTTTTATCGATATAATTAAAAAGGGTTTTTTCAACCAAAAAAAAATTTAAAGATGGCAACATCTTGTAAGCGAATCTGGAACGGAATCAAATGAGGCTTTGTAAATCAGTTCGTAGAATGTATTGGATCGACACCGCGCGACTAACAAAGAATAAAAAAAGAATACATCGTAATCCGTTAGACGCGTAGATTAAATACCTTTTTCCCACGGACAGACCGAAAAGGACTCGGGCCAGTGGTGCAACGGAGTAAAGTTGGGGCTAAATAATGCTTAGAATTCAATTATGGAATTGGTCCTATTCAATGCTTGCGTACAGCGAGGGGTTTTCAAATTACATAGAATAGATGTGATGAGATCGATTTTATTAAATAAAGCCTTGGTATATATACTTGTTAAGTTACCCATTTAAAAAAAGCATTTCTGTTTTTTGATGTACATCAACATTTTTATTAATCGGGCGTTTCGCATTAAGCATAATCGATGGGTAACTCGTATACATTAATATGATTCGACCGACAAACACGTCCGCAAAATGGATGAAATAAGCGACGTGGTAAGCTCTAAAAGAGACAATGGTATGTCTTCCTTATATGATATTGACTTTAATCCGATGCTAATTTTTAATTAATCTGATACTAATTTGACCACCGCGACGATTTTTAACACGGCTTGAGCTGGGATTGTTGTTTTCACATTACGCAGAAAAACAGATGGGCCACATGCGGCATGGGTCAACCTTTTGCGAGGCACTACTAACGAAAAAAAAAAAAAAAAAAAAACAAAAACAAAAACCTCGGCTGAGGTCAAATGGGAGGGCGAGGCCCGGGCCCCATCGCAAGCCGCTCCGCCAGAAAAACAGACCTGCGCGTGGGGCCCAGCGGTGGCCCCCGCCACCTTCCCATCCGTCGGTGAACCGGCTCGGCGGGTCGCCGGTGGTCGAACCGGTCGCTGGCAGGGGTGCGTCACACCGGATCGGATCTCCTTACGTTGGAGTGGAGGAAACGCGGGATTTTTATTTTAATAATAAAGAAAAAAATTAGTGAAAACGAAACGAAACTAACGCGGAATTTTGGACTTTTTGAGCGGACGAATGAACGTCGGAAGCGAGAGGGGCGGCGTTTAGCGGGGGATAAGGTGAGGATGAGCTGGACGTGATTTTGTCGCCTCGTACGGACCCGCGGCAGGCGCTTGGCGCTTGGTGCTTGGGGGGCCCCCCGCGCTCTCAGTCTCTCCATCGGATGACATGATTACGGTCGACATCGCTCCATCCCAACTTGTTGATTCAACTCGTCGGGATAATCGATGTGAATCATGTGATTATTTGAAATTACGCAGTTGATGCCGATAGCAAAGTACTGTCACATTTCACAGATATTTGAAATGTATTCTCTCCGTGTCACATGATCCAATTTCGATACTAGAATAGATTAGGGTTTGAGTTTAAGAAGCGTTTCAATCGAGTAAATCACGGACATCATAGAGCACCTAAATCTTTTTGTTAATCTCATTAGATTGGGATAAGCATAGTTACGGATTTTAGGAAATAGCTAAAGAGTGTTTTTAAATTGATTGAGGGTTTTTATCAAAAAAAAAAAATTGATTATGGGGTTTGTGTTCAAGTTTTACCTTGAATTCATATTGAAAACTTACTTGTCAATCGAGTCATAAGCTCGAGTTTCTAAACTTGTCCAACTCAAGTCTAGCACTAGCAAGTTGACTCGAAAGCTCTCAAATGATTTGACATGGTGATGTTTTATTACGACGCTATAAGGACAAATTTTGCGAAAAATCAACAATCTAATAGTTGAAGGACACGTTTGAATTGATTCTGAAATTTTTGTTTTATACTTGGTCAAAATTTCACGCCTCGCATAATTTGACTTGGGATTTATTTGGAAGCACTCGAGACTTCCGAGTTATATAATTTGCGCACGTCATTGGTCAGAAATCGATCGATGGGGCGCATACCCGTATCGACGAGGACTAGGAAAATATTTCACGAATTCTGGCCCACCCATGAAATCATACACCTTGGAACACCAAAAAATGAAAGAAGATAATTATCCCGAAAAAAGGAGGAAAAAAAAACGTTTCGGGGGTTTGGCCGTACCATGTTTCCGACCCGGCGCAATCTGTCAGAAGTATTAAATTCCGGTTTGCAACGATCTGTCCGATCGGTGCAATTCTACCTAAGAAAACAGGAAGAAAAGCTGCCATCGTGGGGTTGCCTCGCTGCTATTCCGTCTTCCTATTTTATTACTTAGATTAAGGACATAAATGATTTTGAAACTTTATTTCAATATATAATATAATTTTTAAAATTTTTTTAATATATTTAATATGATCCTTATATTTTTATTCAATGTGTATTGTGACTCTTGAATTTTAATTTTATTCGAAATATGTATTCAATATAATTCTTAAATTATATGCAATGTTAAATATTATCGTTTAATCAATTTATTATTAGAGATTATTTTGAATATTTTCATATAGTCCATAAATTAATATACCAAAAGTCCATGGAGTACTTTGAACAAATTAAAAATTTACATATCATATTAAACATCGAATCAAAGTTCAACATTTGTATTATTTACCATTTCTATTTGCATTGGCCTTCTAACTAATGCATAAAATGTTCCCGGTTTGATTTTTTGCATATCTCGTATATAATTTGACTTTGAAATTTTACCATTTAATGCCAAATGTGTGACATCCACTATACACAAAACGTACATATGTTTCGCACTTTTAAGTTGCCATAATTAATTTCTGTAATTTTTTCAATAGATTGACAAATTATAGCTTCTCAATGGAGATTTAAATGTAGCTTATTAAAAGGGATTGCGGGTGCATCTCGACGTATTGTCGGGGCAAAAGCCAAAACTCGACTTGGTGAGGCGAGATCGGAAACATCTATTATATACTTAGCTCAAAGGCTATACGAGGAGCATGATCCGAATATATTTCATGAAAAATTCAAAATGTCTGACTTTGCTGGGCAGGGCAGGGCGTGGCATGGATTAGCTTTCCATGCATGTAATGCGTCGGCGCTGATACGTAAACTACGTTCTGTCATTGCGCCTTTTTCTCTTGAACGAAAAAGTGGGCACCAAGATGGAGAAAGCACAGCAAAAATTTACCAAAGATGGCAACTCCCTTTTGGGTTGTTCCTTTCTTTTATATCCAAACAATCATCTTCTGACCTAGTGGACCGTCGTGTGTGGCTAAACAATTGCAATGAATTGCTTAAAAGTAATTAGATATTTTTACTATCGAAAATTATTTATGCATAATTTTTTTTTTTTATAAACGATGAAAATACTTATTAGTCATGCATTTTATGTAAGTAATACAAGTGATCACTTTTAGACAAATCATTTTTTAAATAATTAATTTCAAACGGAAATAAATAAACCATTCTTCAAATGGATGACCCGCATTTTATTGGTCGGAAAAAAGAAAGAGGGAAAAGTTTCAAAATATTCAAAGGTAATATGATCTCTGACCACGTTACGCTTCTAGAGTTACGATGTAATGGGACAGCTAGGCAAAGGAGGGGATGATTTGTTAGCCCACTTACGAGACCGTGGTATGCGGATTATAAAATGATTTCTTTTTTAATCTTTAATGGGCAGGTCAGATACCATTTAATTAGAGCAACAAATCTATATCTTGAGCATGAAATCACGAATCCTAAGTGGCTCTCCATCTTCCATTTGACCTTTCCATCTTCTTGGTCTTGAATTCTAAGTGGATCTTGATCTTTCCAGAGTGTCTTATGGACTAATTTCACTAAAAGATCGTTCTAGGTCTTTTAGAGCACTTTCAATTATTATGAAATAATTTGATATTCGATGCACTGTTCGTTGGGGACATCTTTCTCTCAAATTAAACCAATCATATACTAATGGCACACAAAGATGTTATTGTATATTTTGAATTTAATTGGATCAAGCCAATCACATATGGAAAATTTGCGAAACTTGGTCAAGTCCGTCATAAACACAAATTTTACATGTAATTGTTATGCGGCGTAGTTTTTTTTTTTTTTTTTAATATTCTCTAGTGTTGATCTTACTACCCTAGAAAAAAGAAGTCCAACTGAAGACCTCTATTGCTACCCATAAATTAAAGCTAATCAAGCAAGTCAACAGCATACCACGTGAGGCCGGTGGGGGGTTTCGACTCGGCTAACATGTCTAAATTTGTTTTATTCTGTTTATTTTTTAACTAGGAAATATCTGCCGGCTCTTTTATTTCACTAATTATGGAATAGGGGACCAATAAAGAGCTAATAAATAGACACTATTTGCGCAATTATCGCCTAAAAATTAAAAAAAGAAAAGAAAAGAAAGACCAAAGTCCAAGACCAGACACCCATATTTTCTGCAATAGCCAGCGGCAATAAAAGTCTAGCTAGGCTCGCGAGGCCAACATCAAGCTGAAGATATAAAACTTCCTGGTGGTCCTTGGACGGATGATCAATAGTCAATCGATAAAAAGACATTTTTAAAGGTATGAGTTATGATTCCAAAATGATGCTTCCAAATATCTACGCCGCATAAATACCGAAATTATATGTCGGTTATTTTTCTTTGGACAAGGACAATGAATCAATTTCCATGCATCACGCAAAATGCAAGAGACACGTTCTGTCCGTGGAAGACCGTCGATTTTTTGAATGGGGTTAAATGCATATGTCTCATGCAGGACCACCAGAAAAATTAATTAAAAAGGCCATTATTATGGGTTTCTCAGTCCACTAAAACCAGATATTGCTAATGGGAGGATCCATGCGAACAATGGCCAGCGACAAACTTTAAGATTTAAATGCACGAGATAAAAATTTTAGAACTTAAGTATCAAATCGATACTTATTTGCATGTCGTATCCGTCTCAGCTTTATTTATTTCGAAAGCTTCTTACCCATTTTTCTCCTTTTTGTAATTTGTGTGATCGTTTTCTTCTTCCTTTTTTTATTGAGGCTTCCCTGTGAATGGATTTGCTTGCGATTAAATGAACTGGACTAAAAGCATATGTTCTCACCATCAAATTTTTCTTCTTTTCGTCTTTTAAGCTCTTTTTTTCCCCCTTTTTCGGTTTCGATTTTGCTTTGACGGACCAAAGGTTCGTGGCAAAAGAGGTCGTCAGCATGATGCAAGAATCAGGATAGCACTTTTTCACCCGCTTTTTATGACAAATCGAATCGAGAATATTACCTTTTTCGTTGTACCGATTAAAAAAATAATAATAATCAGCAATCACTAACTCTAATGCCGGAGGAAATTAGGGGATTTTGCCTGTGGCCGTCTTCAGCGCATCTCACCTCCCGTGGATTGGGCATCGTACGCGACCAAAAAAGTCGAGATGAAACCCTCGTTTTGTGTCGGTCGAAGATCGAAAACGGGCTCCGCTTATTCTTCATGTTGAAATAAGTATAACTCCGAATCTGCAAAATCTTCCGTTTCTTGTTAATCCTAGACCTGTCAAAATAGGTGGGTTGGATGGTGATTTAGTCAAGTAGGAGATGATCCAACCTAGATTGATCCATTTTTTTAAAGTGCAATACGAATTTAATGATGTATATCTGACCAAAGTGCATACCCTACTTGATCCCTATTACTAAAGCTCTTCTATATTTACCCAATCTAGGAAAATTCATGAGTGAGCTCGTGAGATCAAATTGTAGAGTTAGGTTTTGTGTAAATAAATTATTAACTTATTTAATATCCATATTATTTTTGGGTTCTATCATTCTAGACCCATTTACAAGAAATATAACTAATTCATATAATAACTTAGCTTTTCAATTATGGATTAAGAAATGGAAATATAACTCATTTTGACGGGTCTAGCTAAATCTACCACCTCCTACTCTTCTTTGCCTACATGCATTTGATTTAATTGCGTGAAAAAAAGGGGAAAAAGTATTGGACAAGTGATTCAAAGAGAGATTTGGAGCACGTTGACATTGCGGACGATGCAATGCTCAAGCAGAATTTCCTTAGATGTTATCGATCGGTATAATCAAATCTACTTAAATTATTCAAAGGGGTTTGTTTTTGGTATTCGAGTGAATATGCAGTAATGAGTATGCAAATGCAAAAAGAGGTTCTGAATCGTGTACGTGGGGCAAAGCTAATTGCATGTGCACTGATGAATGCATGCCCGGAACTCCAAGATGCCTCTTAAAATCTCTCTATTCCAGCCTTCACCGACGGCCCAAGAAAATCCAAGAAACAAAGCTACCCCACTTTTTAATACATCCGCCTAATATTGACAAAAAAAGCTCTAGAGATAAAAAAAAAATACATTTATATATATTTTTTTTCCTATATATATAAATGGACAACATGCAATGCATGTGATTCAATTATGACCAATTATGCTCTTCCCTGGCTGAAGAGATTCATTGAACTCCCATCGGCGATAGTGAATGGTGTCAAAACTGAGTTAGATATCATGGGGTGATGGAGGCTCTAGGGCTTAATGGTATCGAACCAAAAACCAGTTTTCGCTTGTCGTGTTAGGATCTGAATGTGCGTGCGATGAACGGGATCTATTTGTAAAATAACCAGATCTCAACACTGGGCGATGAAGAGGTCTGAGAGGAACAAGGAGATTCCTCCCGGCAGCTCGTTGGTAAAAAATGGTAAAAAAAAATTGGCATGATGAAAGACAGAGAGAAGGATTTTGTTTTTTTCTTGTTTTGGCAAGAAGAGGCCAATTATTCGCGTCCTTTCTCCATCGTCCTGAGGATTGCAATTGACGTATCAACACTAGCAAGATTAGTTTGGTCCATACAAAATCATTTTCATTTGGCCTTCGAAAGCCGACGAGGCCCGAATCGACGGCCCCAGTTTGGGGACACAGAAAAGGATGGATGGAGGACTACCGCCTTGCGTGAAATCGCATGAATTTGTCATCCGACTCTCGGTTGAAAGAGGCAAACCGACAGGTCCAAAAAACGATTGCAACGGCAACAACATTGTACAGATGGAACATGCTTATCAAGTACACTCGAGAAAGGAAACACATGGGTCACATGCGACTTGAGCGGGACTGATTTTAGACCCATGGGCCATGGCTCTTGTTCATAGGATTAAATTACCCCTAACTTTCATCTTCTTTTGGTCAAGATTGCTTTTCTAATTACATAATATACATACACTATATAAGGGGATAATAACACAAATGACCCTCAAAATTTTTTCCATTGTGTAATATGGTTCATAAGTTTTTAATTTATTTGACGTGATTATGAGATTTTTGGTAAATATTTAATTTAGTCCTCGAATTATACATAAATGTTCAATGTTGTCCTTGCACTAATTCAATTTTAAGGACAATATTAACATTTTCATATAATTTAGAGATAAAAATTGAATATGTAAAAAATTCAGGGATCATATTGAACAATTTAAAAAGTCATGATTGACATTATGCATTGAGTTATACTTTAGGGATTAGGTCGAGCAAATTAAAAGTTAATGAATCATATTATACATTAAGATAAACTTTAGGAGTCATTTCTATCGTTTTATTTTTCCCTATATATTTATATACGTATTGTTTGTGTGGTGTGTTTTCGTGTTTGTGTGGTGTGTTTTCCTCTACCAATGATTGATCGGAAGAAACTCCATTTAGTCACATTGTGGCTGATGTTTTTCTTAAGAGAATTTTGTACCTAATTTGATTCCTCTTTTTTTTTAGCCGTACGCTGTTTTCTTTATTTATATTTTCATTCGATTGATGTGAATGATTGTAACCTATAAATTAGAAGTCTGGTTGGATCATATTCAAAGGATGGCCTATTGATAATCTACAATTCGTCTATACGTGCACGACTTCGACCGTATGAACATAAACTTTTATTTCGCCTATAATTTCATGGTTTGATAGTTTTGCAAAGAATATGTTCTATTTCATAGGGTCGTAACACCATCAGAGCCACTTCATCTGCGATATGTTATCTTCCTTTTCACAAAGTTTGATGTTGATCCTAGAATATATTCTTCATTTTTCCATCTTTTTCCATCTCTCATTGAAGCTAAAGAAGAACAAGGCAGCTTAGATCCAATCACCAATAGCTTGTAAGGGATGTCCCAACTTCTATTCTAATCATTCCTCTCATAAGGAGATTATTCTGTTACCTGCTATTTGAATGCATTTCTAACTACACTAAATCCACTTCATATCTTGACAAGTCCTCATGAGGTTCATCATTCTACCGAAGAAAAATGAGTCAATGAACCAAACTTGTAGTTCAGTAAATTTCTTCTATATCTCAATTTGCTTCACATTTACTGGGATTTCCCATATTCACCTCTTTCTTAATCTGACAAGTCACAACCAAGTTACTAACATAGAACTTATCTCATCACAATGAAATGCTGCTGATAGCAGGAGAGTTGAGTAAAGGTTCACCAATATCTTCGCAGAACAATGACCATAACCAAACCTACAGACTTGCACTGGAAATGATAAACTGATAACTGAGGCTGTGAAGGAGGGAAAACAATTCATGCATATATTTCCACATCTAAGTGAAGTCACGTCCTAATTAAACCAAAAAGGAGGGAAAACAATTCATGGCAGGAGAAGGAGATGCAAAGACTAGCTTCCAAATGACTTGGCTGCACTATGCCTTGTTAAATCAGTAACTAAGCAACCACCTCAAACACAGACAGGGCGTACAGATCATGACATAAGAATGAAAAGGCAATCAACGCACTTAACAGATACAAATTGTCTAATGCGTTCCAATTATATGTTATTGCAGAAGAACTATGTGTACCAAATTGAGGTACATACAAATGCCCCCATGCAGTTTTGTAAATGTTGAGGCGGCATCTGCAAGCCTATGGACACATACACCAATGAGAAAGCACGGATACACAAGCATATGCTCCTACTTAAAGGCACACATGCAGACACCAACATCTCTGTACTTCAACAAAACTTTGGAGCCATATCAATTGTTTCCCATCATATACAAACTAAAATTACATCAACTTTTTCCAGTAATATTTGGTGGTTTATTTCACACAAATAGGACCATCATCAAAACTTTCCAGGAGCAACTATAACCATAAAAAGCATGTTTCAAGTGTTCAAAGAGGGAAATTCCAAGAATCCAAGATCCATAAAAGAACGGCAAAGCATATGTTCAACTTAGTGGTGAAACAGATGATAAAGCACAGGCTGAAAAGCATTAAGTTTCAAATCAGACGAACTTGCAAAGACTTAATAGTTGAATCTTGCTGCTGTATCTGCAGCTTCTGAGCCTGCTCCAACTGTGCCAGTTGAGCAAGTTGATTTCTGAGCTGCGCATTCTGCTACTTTTCAATCTTATGCTTATCTGCCAGCATTATGTTCTCAGACTGCATCAGAAAAAGTTATGATTTCAATAAATAATCCTAATGAAAACCACAGATGAAAATCATTTCGAAATTGATGTGAATGATTGTAACCTATAAATTAGAAGTCTGGTTGGATCATATTCAAAGAAGTTAATTATACTTAATTCATTAAATATTTCAGAAACTTCATTATAACACAAATTTGATAAAAATTTCATGGCCTATTGATAATCTACAAGCTTCGTCTATACGTGCATTTGGAGGACGACTTGCCCTAAAGACATTTGTTCAAAGTATGAACATTTTCCTCAAACTTTTATTTCCAGCCTATAATTTCATGGTTTGATAGTTTTATAGCAAAGAATATGTTCTATTTCAAAACAAGGCACGCACAGATGAAGGGTCGGGCCGGCGTAACACCATCAGAGCCTTGCGAAGTTGTGCACGGCTAGGTCGCACGGAACTGAGGCCCAAAATCTAAACCTCTCATAGGGCAGAAACAAGAAGATCAATTGGCGTTCGAACGAAAAACTGCGTGGAGCTACTTCGTCGCGGAGGTGGCATACGAGACGAAACCTGCGAACGCCAAATCCCAGAATCTCGACAGAACAGAGGCTCGAGATCAAGCAACCAGACACCAATCATGGTCTGACACCAGGCGAGCTGGAGATCTTCTTCTCCCCGCTGCCGTGTTACCCTACCCGCTATATGAGATGAAACCTGCGAACGCCAGCCACCAAATCTCGATCATGATCAAGAAATCAAACCCACAATCATGACCCCGACCCCATGCAAGCTGGAGATCTTCTTTCTCTCTCTCTCTCTCTCTCTGCCGCGTCCTACAGTAACAGAGCAAAGAGCTTGTGCCCAAAAAAAGGGTCGGATTCGTTGGTGGGGCGGCCTGGTGGGGCGGCCTTCCCCCCGTCCGAACCATGAGAACGGCCATGACCGCAATGCCAAGAGGAGGAGCAATAATTGCAGAAGGTGGAGATCCCGGAGGTGACCCCACGAGGCTGCTCGAACTGGGCATGTGACGTGCTTTCAAAATCGCAATGAGAGGCGAGTTCACCAGGATCGCCCATTTGCGGGACTTTGATTCAGGATCACAAACCCGCGTGCGCACTTCCTTTTTTTTTAAAAAAAAGGGGAGGCCATCCATGTGACCACGAACCCACTTGGACAGACGGGTTATTTTCCCTCCATTTTTGGCCGTCGATTGGTTATGAAAGTTGGGTTATTGCGATTTGTAGTTGCGATTCCAAATCCACATATTCATGAGAAAAGTATCTTAATATTTAAAAAAAATTAAATTAAATCTCTGTGCTGTACTTTATTTAATCAACTCTTTCTACTTTGTTGAATTCTCTAGCCAAAGTCCCTCCAATGGCAAATCCGACCAGATTTAGGACTTGGCTATAGGACGATGCCCAAATGTGATGCAGATAGGACATGTGGATGGCCAAATGTGATGCCCAAATGTGATGCGGATAGGACATGCGGATGGCCATGCGTATGCTTGCTGAGAGGTTTAGTTGATATAGACAACACTACATTATAATGTGGATGAGATTTTGTTGATGTGTACATTGAAAAATGATACCATGTCATACATAAAATCGTCCGATGACCATGCTAGCTGAATATGGTAAGATTTAGTGTTAAAGGGACTTGATTAGAAAGTTTATGAAAACAGAACAACTTTATTGGATTAATTAAATTTATAGTGACTTGACTATAATATTCGCGAAAATATACAAATAGAAAAGAAAAAGAAAACTATCCACAAAAAGGATAAAAAAATAAAATAAAATCCGGGAGCCATCACAGGTGACATAACTCAAAGCAAAAAGAACATCGAAAACTCTGTTTTGCTCCAGAGGCTTTCGATGGACGTCAGAGGGAGAAAATAAGGATGATGCAATGGGCAGAGCTTGCAGTAAATGAGAGTCGCCGTGCCCGAAGAGATAGGGTAGAGTCATAAAGAAGGGGGCTCTTCTCATTCGCTGAGTTTCGATGACTTTCCGCATGGGGCACTTCCTTGTCCTAGGCACAGTCGAACCCCCTCGTGACTGAGAACTTCCCGCTTACAGTCGATGCTGGTCTTTATAGGTTCTGATGGCCTGAAGAAGATGGGGGGAGTTCGTAAAATCTCTCCAGAAATCATTACTCGTGAGTCGATAGAATTTAAAACCATCTTTACAATCTTGCACTGTACTGTTTGCACCAAAAAGTGACTGGATTGTCGACATGTGATTACAAGTGACTAAGAATCGACATTCAAAGATCGGTATTGGTGTTGATGCACACTGGCGATCCCCACCGATCTACTGTCGATATGCGGCAATGATCGATGAGGATACTAATAAGTAGGGATTGTTGGACTATCGAGATGGACAACGTATTGGGATACAACGACAAAATTGAAGCTACTGGAGAACAGGGTTATTGCTCTAATTTTTTTTTTCTCAAATTTCATATCAAGAAGATGCCTTTGGGAGATAAATGTCGGCCCAAATGACATCTTATTACATTTGAAATTTGGGCAATAACTAAAGTAATTAGGGGTGGTTTTCTTCACTCTTAAGAGAGTATTCCTCCCATCTCTCTTTGAGATTTTGCGTGAGAGGGAAACACTTGGCTTGAGACACTCAAATAGCTCGTGCTTGAGTTTTCCATCTCATGGTCATCAAGAGAAATTTTTAACTAATGGTAACAGGAGTAGATTTTGGGCTCAAGTAAAAGTTTGTGGTTTTTTTTTTATGAAATAAAAAATAATTATCACAAAAATGAGACAAAAGCTAAAGTTGGGAGATTTTTATGGAACAAAGAAAACTTACGGTAAAATTGGAACTAAACTAGAAGTTTAGGGATTTTTTTTAGGGTATGAGGCCCAAAGATGTCGAGTTGATTAAATTATAGGCTTGCAAAGTGTTTTATGAGCCTTTAGATAACACGAGCATTCATTTTTTTTTTGTGTGCGGTCGAATCATCAAAAGACACAGAAAAGAAATTCACGCGGAAGTTTGGTCTACACCATCAGATAAAAGACAAAAAGCTAAAGCGATTGTTACCCCAAAGGGAAAGTATGTACCGACCGGTCGAGTTGATCATAAATGCGAACATTCACCGTTAAAGATCGGAGGGACCAACGACCCCATGCGACGTTAAAGAAGAAATGGGACCCCGATTTTTTATGAGATCCGACAGTCTCACACCGAATGGCACGCCATCTCTCTCGCCATTCCCTGACTCTTTTTGCGGGGGATGCAAAACTGGGTCTCTAGCCTCTCTACTTTCGAGTTTCAACCTCTACCATTGTCGCAAGATGGACCCTTTGACCTCCATCTTGCCTCTTCTTACCAATCCATATCTAGGGCATCGACCATCTGATCTTACGGTCTGACGGCTTTGGAGTTTCAACCGAGAGAGAGAGCGGGTTTTGGCGAAAGTGACGAGGCAAGATGAAGCGAGAAAAGTTTGCACGGTGATGGTAGGAAGGTAGGTAGCTGACAGCAACGTGAGTATATAATAATAATGCAGAAGGCAAAAATCAAGATTGCATAATCGACATGAAAACACAGGCTTATGATATAAGCCTAAGAGAAGGACCACTTGGGCACCAGCTAGTTTAGACCTCCCCACTTGGGAAAGGCACCAAAATATGGCTCAATTCTTTGGCCCAGTGATTTTCTTGAGATCTTTCATTGATTCATTCATAAATACAAGAGTAATTTCTGAAAGAAGACACAGGAGCAACGGAACACACCCTTGAGTCCATAACAGACAAATCGCTTCGACTGTCCATGCCTGACATGTTGGTTGCGATAAGATTAATAGCTACCTCTTATCTCATTCTATTAACGGAGCATCTCGTGGCCACGAAGTTGCATCCGACTATAATTCGATGCAAAGAAAGATTTGTTATCATATATAAATTCATCATATAAGCAGAGCCGATGTCAAGCTGATGCAAAAATCATGAATGCACAAAACTGAGTAATAAAAAGAGAGAAAGAAGATGAGGGACAAAAGGGCAAAAACAATGGGGTGAGAGAGGCTCGAACTCTCGAGCTCAGGATAACTCAGAAGCTATGAGACCTACGCGCTAGCCAACTGCGCCACCACCCCGCTGTCTTTTTCCAGTAAGAATAAACTTATTTAAATGTAATATTCAATTAGTGTTTTTTTGCTGTACAATTAGTTATTAACTAGACTGTTGTTACCCACATGACTAAAAGAATATGTATCTTGAATTCTACACTCTATTATCCTATTCCTTGGATTATTTGTACCAATCGTAGTAAAAATAGCTTATTATTCGTTATTTTATCAATGAGCACAGTTAATCTTCGATCATTTCTTACATTTCCAATTTCTTGGTCGATTAACTGCTCCTTTGGGAGAATTGAAAAGCAAGGAAGAATGATTTACATGACTCTGGATGAAATGTCCTTATACTGGGTTTTTAAAGGATCGAAGCATTTGGCATTACATAAAATGTCTAATTTAATTCGATGAATAGCCCAATATTAGGCTACAGAAGACATCTCCATGAATTTAAAGCAGCAGACGCGGCTATACCCCGAAACAAGCAATAGCATCAAAGGCCCCCTTAAAAACTTGATCGAGGGCCGATAGCTCGAGAACAAAAAAAATCAAGGCCCTTATCTACAAACTGTTTTGAGGCCTAGATGCACTCCCAGTTTCTCTCCTCTCTTTTCTCTCCTTTCTAAAGGGCATGACGAGATTCATTTGATTATGGAAAATTAGACCATACAACGCCAATGTAAAGAAAGTAAAACGCAGGTGGAAAGACGCATAATTTCTTGCTCTGCGTTAAAAAGAAGTAATAAAAAGAGATTTTACCCCCATCCTCACAAGTGTCATGTAGCTTGACATAAAGTTAGACAGCATAAAGTTATTTAAAAAGATAGGCAAATTCGTAATTGTCTTGTGACTTGTTACTAGCTATATATATTATCCAACGACTCAATGGCTATATATATATATGACTCCAGTTCTAGGACATAGATTGTATCTAGACACACAAATATTCTCGAACATTTGATTATATACTTGAGTGATGGAGGATGCAACATATTGTCAATCTGTCACTATGTGCGGAAGAGGTTTCAAAAATCAGAGAATCAAATAATTTTATTGTCGTGGAAATTTATTCAAGTTTTTTTCTTTCTTGGGTTGGCCCGAAAATTTATTTGAACTATTAGACGAAGAAAGCATGATGCACATTGAGTATTCCAATACGTCTCCTGATCAAATGAAGACTGGTGCGGAACGATTAAATTAAACTCCCTTAATGCGGAGCTCGTATGCATGGTGCTTGAACATCGGAATATGGAAAGTATTATGAACTTATGCATGGATTATGTGACATGAAGATACCTGGATACAAAAAATATCTCTCGAGGAGTGATAATGATGAGGGATCATCTCTCACGGTACTATCCGTTCTAGCCCATTTCATTATGAGAATCACAGTACTTTCCCAGAGGTCACTCATGTAAGTAGTATTCTAATTTGAGCATGTTTAATTTTGGAGTTTCAAAACAAAGCTTGTTGTTATGTTAATACGTGCCTTTGTGAGTTAATCTTAGTTTTTACATATATATTCTAGGCATGCTTTCCCCCTATTCGACATGCAATTCGCATTCCTACCTTTTTCACTGTCCTAAAAGCTCATTAGGAGGCGCTCCTTATTGGAGCCCTTTGGCTGACGACCAATACTCGCTCTACTAGATTTTTGTGGTTCATCCTCGAACCACACACCTATTAGAGGGGGTTTTGCTTTGATATCATATTGTGATATCTCTAAATTAATTCACTCGAGATATTATTCGTTTTGACTCATCCCATTCCAAGTATCACAGTTTTGTTCTTTAGCATATAGGCAAACACTTTCCTAGATGGTCACTCATCCTTGTAGTGTTCTATAAGCACGCTGAACTTTGGAGTTTTAAAGCAAAGCTTATTATTATGTTAAAAGGCGTCTATATGATATAATTTCAATTTTCACATATATATTACAGGCAATATCCCCATGTTTAGTATGTAGTTTGGTTCATTCCTACTTCTTTTGTCGTCCTAGAAGTCCACCAGGATTTCATTATTTGAGCCCTCAAGCCTTGGTGACCTCACCCATCCTTGCCAGATTGAGTTGTTATAGCGATATGATCAAATAATATATGATTGGAAAGACCCATGTGCCTAGTTTCAAATAAATCAAGTTTCACCCAATTCGGAGTCTTTTAAAGGAAATTATGCCTATGATACTAAGGGCTGCTCCGGAAAAATCGAGATAATAGGTTTTCTGTTGACTTTATTGAGTCCAATGAAATGCAACTTATTCCTAGATTCATCAGAGTCAAGAGTCAAGTTCAGCATTTAAGTTTTGTCTAGAGATTGTTCCTCCTCCTGTAGAAATAACAAGAGTTTGGTACGTTCGAATTTGCCATTGTTTGAAGGGATATTCCTAATTATGTCTATATAAATCTCCCTGAAGTTTTTTCAAGAGCTAGAGAGTACATCTTGCTTAACGAACTTTAATTCAAGCTCTTCCACTATAATTTCGCTTTAACTTTGCAATTTTCCTTTTGTTATGGATTCAATTGAGTGATCAGTCGTATGCCTCGTATCTTCATGATATAAATTTCTTACGCGACAAGCATCTCTTGTAAATTTTAAACTTTTCTTGTTAAAGTTCCAACCTCTCCAGAATTAGGTAGACAAAATGATTACTATAAATACAATACGACAGAAATGGTTCAAAGCTATTGGACTGCTGCACAATCTAAGGGGGAATACTTACTGTCAACTCGAATTCGAATTGCAGCAGGCCCAAGACTTGACAATATAAGGTAGAGATATAAATGAAGGTCCCCCATGCACGTCCTATACTTAGGAACTCATCATCTCCGCTCTCTCTCACGAAACCTCTCTCTCTTCCTTTTCTACTCTAACGTCAATGTAATGTAGGTAGTGGGCGTTTGACTAATGAGCTCGAGAGCGCACCAGACCATTCGATACATTGCCAGAAATCTTTAACCCTCTGGAGTTAACTCCTGCTAAAACAAGGAGCCAAGGGGGCCACAGGAATTAAGGCAAATATGGTTTTCCTTTCGACCGGTGAATGCAGGTGGAAGATAGTTGACAGGAGCAATTTATGACCCTCTTCGTTTTGAGGCTGTACGACAAATTATTCTCCAGCCACCCTACCTCGTTCTCTCTCGTTCTCTCTCTCTCGAATTACTCCGATCTGCCTATTTATATTCTTCAATCTCTAAGTAAGATCGACGCTAGAAGTCATCATTCTGCGTTCAATAAATTACCCTTCTTAACGATTTCCCAGTCCAGGGATTTCATCCCTTTTTTCTTTTGGCACATTTTTTGTGTGTATTGTTGCATGATGGAGGAGCTTTCGAATTATAGTTCATGCGGCTCCGCTATCATGGCCTCCTCCAGTACTTGCCATGAGGCTGAGAGGTCAGAAAATGTCGACGTTTCTCCGAACAATGGCATGGGAATTCCCTTCGAGCCACTGCCTTTGCTGAGCTGCTTGGCCATGGCTCTGCATGAAAACCCTAAAGGCGCTAACCCTAATGCTAGTCCGTGCAGAGGAGATGGGGATGACGTCACCGTGGCTCTCCAAATCGGCCTCCCTAATTATTTGGGCGGATCGGCGCGTTCTTCCTCAGAGATTACGAGCCGGAGTGCGCGTGTGGAAAGATATTGGATCCCTACTCAGGAACAAATCCTCGTTGGATTCACCCATTTTTCATGCCATGTTTGCTTCAAAACGTTCAACCGCTACAACAATCTTCAGGTGAGAAGAAGCTGAGAAGCGATTGGTGGACATATTTTTTGACCATTGGTTAGCTAAACATCATGCAGTAACACGCATCTATGATGAAAACCAACCTCGACGCGTGTGTTTGAGATCAAATGTTGGCGAGTTGGTCGGTGGATTGGATGCGCCGTGCCTTTTCTGTCGACGTGAGGCTAGAACTCGAGCCCATTCAATGAGTTGTCGTGTTTCCTTCTCCTAGCTTCTGCATGAAAATTAGTGTTAGGGCTTTCTTATGACACGGGTTAAATCATCTAATGCCTTGGCCAAATCTTTTAACAAAAATCACGCGGTACTTCTCCTCGTGAATTCGTGATGTAGATGCATATGTGGGGCCACGGTTCACAGTACCGCCGAGGGCCAGAGTCTCTCAAGGGCACGCAGCCGCGGGCCATGTTGGGGATACCGTGCTACTGCTGCGCCGAGGGGTGCCGGAACCACATAGACCACCCGAGGGCCAAGCCACTCAAGGACTTCCGGACCTTGCAGACACACTACAAGCGGAAGCATGGGTCGAAGCCCTTCGCATGCCGCAAGTGCGGCAAGCTCCTCGCTGTCAAGGGTGACTGGAGGACCCACGAGAAGAACTGCGGCAAGCGCTGGCTCTGCGTTTGCGGCTCAGACTTCAAGCACAAGAGGTCGCTCAAGGACCACATCAAGTCATTCGGCCCTGGCCATGGGCCTTTTTCTCCTGACTCGTTCGACATTGGGGTCGAGGTCTCGGGTGGTTCTGTAGCACCGTTCATGTTCGTCTGAGTCTTAGATGCTTAAATACATGAACTCACTCCTTCTTGCAAGTTGAAGCCGATCATCTCCCTGATATATCTTTTTACATAGTGTGACATCTTGGGTGAGTCCTACGAATTATGGATGATTGCATTGTCATGTTGAAGATATATATCGTGCTCTTTAGCGAAATTAACTTCACGCGGATCAGTTTAGCGAACTTTTTCTCCCGTATGAATCGGACTGTAATCTAAGTCTATGCTGCCAACCTTTTTTAAAACAAAAATCAAGGAAAGTTGAGGTTGACCCCAATGTGTCCATTAAAGATTGTTTCTATAAAGATTCTGCCTTGGATTTTCTAGCATTGAATATGATCATATCCGGAATTCTTTTCGACGATTATGGTCCGTGTGGGTGAAGGTGATATCATTTGTCTACCCTGTCGTCATTTCCAATGCATATCTGGAAAAAAAAAAAGATCAATAAAATCGACATTACGTAAACAATACATGGTATTAACATAAAATGGGTTACTTCGTACTCGTAAAAATTCGATCGGACACCATAACTAGATGAAATTTATTGAGCGCTCTACACCGATACCATATGCCTGACGATTGGATCATGAGATATCGAGTTTTTTGAATCTAAATTCATCTGATTATTATTATTATTATTATTATTATTATTATTATTATTATTATTATTATTATTATTATTATTATTATTATTATTATGTTATTAGAAGCTCTGAAGTTCTGTCGGCTAGATGCTTTGCGTTAAATTATTTATCTAATATCTAGAATCTAACTAGAGAAGTCAAGAAAAATCCTTAGACAAAATCTGGTACTTGGCGACAAAAGAATTGACCAGAGTCCACTAAATCTGTGTAGAAAAGTACACCCATTTGACAACTCTAGTTGAGGTTAAGAATTTAAAAAAAAAAAAAAATCTCTGCCTTGAACAGACATTTTTGCATGTCTAAGTCGGTATCGTTCCCCTAGAAATAGAAAGGGGGACCTAAAATCTACTGGGTCGACC
Source organism: Eucalyptus caleyi (assembly GCA_014182885.2). NCBI lineage: Eukaryota > Viridiplantae > Streptophyta > Magnoliopsida > Myrtales > Myrtaceae > Eucalyptus > Eucalyptus caleyi. Next base: position 4,620,262 of record CM024471.2, on the reverse strand, counting down.
AACGAGTTCTTCTCCTTCCCCTTCCCTTTGTAATTCTCTTCAAAGAATAAAATTCACTTTCATATACATATCTTCTCTTGTCCCCTCCAAGGAAAATCTCATCATACTCACTAAAATCTATCACTATTAATTTCCTCTTCCCAACAATGTGATAATAGAGACTATTGAGCTTTTTGAATGATCAATAATCGCTTTGATTAGATTTGAAGCAACCAAGAAGTTGCAATTGATTTATAAGGACGAAACAGGAAATAGAAATAAAATTGTAGGGCTTTTTGCCGTTGGGAGAATTGCGAGATTCCAATATTAGACTAAGGAGATGCGTGCGCTTGAAGTTTAGTAAGGTGAACTGAAATTAGCTGATTGCAGAGTGCCAATAGCATCGGGGTAGACCACTGTGATCCACAAACCCCTCCCCGTCCTTGCGACTCGAGCCACCATTGCTCCATTGATTACCATCGTCACGATGATTCAGAAAGTCGTTAATGAGAATAACGAATGAATTCTCTTTGTACGTGGATAACCATAAAAGCCCATAGTCTTTATGTATTCCTGACAGAGCATGTCCACATCAAGCAGCTAAAGATAATCAGCTCCTAGCCATTAATTGAGAGCTCTAGTACAACGTAAGAGTGGTGCACTCGTAATTGGTGAACTCATAATCAGATCTAGATTTTAATGAAAACATCGTTATTTTTTTTAGGACATTAACATAAGAGTCCTAAGACTATTGCATCCGTCGAGTTATGTGGCCAGCATCTATTTCGTGCTATTCCTGTTACCAAGAAAGGTTGGAGAGTTTGGATCCGATGCTATCACGGGTTCCCCTTCGCTTCCTCGTTCTAGCGCTGCCTCATGAAGAAATCAACGCGAATGTATGTATGGAGAAAACAATAAAAACATGGGAAAACACTTCATTGCATTTCAACAAAAAAAGAAAAACACTTCATTGCAGGCTTGCAGCTGACCGTTTCACCTGAATGCCAACTACACAAAAATAAATGAAAAGGACTGGAAGTGACGCAACTGAAGTAAATACGGGCCTAGATAGGATCTAAACAAGACAAGAGGATTGTCTACGGAATTATTCGGATTCTTTCCCCAGTCGCAAAACAATGTCCGAGCAAGCTTAATCTATTCTGGGCGACAGCGGCACCTTGCTGATCACCCCCTCCAGGTTCAAGAACGACGATCCGGAAGGGCGCATGGCCTCTCGGGCCGTCTCCTGCCACTCCATCTCCTTCCTCTTCATCTCCTTCCCTCTCTCCCCCTCCATCAGCTCCCTCACCTGCCTCTCCACCTCGTCCCTCCTCACGTCGCTGTCGATCTCCATCCCGATCCCCCACTCCTGGCAGCTGTATCGGCAGTTCGTCTGCTGGTCCCCAAAGAACGGCCAACACGCCACTGGCACACTGGCTGCGATGCTCTCGATTGTGGAGTTCCACCCGCAGTGGGTCAGGAACCCGCCGACAGCCGAGTGGCTTAGCACTCGCTCCTGGGGGCACCAGCTCGCCAGCAGGCTCCGCTCCCTCGTTGCGGCCAAGAAATCTGGAGGCAAGATCGCCGTGTTGCCGATGACCAAGTCGGGCCTGATGACCCATAGGAACACCTGGCCGCTGTTCGCGAGCCCCCATGCGAACTCCACCAGCTGTGCCGTCGACATCACTGTGATGCTCCCGAAGTTCACGTACACGACCGAGCCGGGTGGTTTCGAGTCGAGCCACTCGAGACAACCCAGGTCTTCCTTCCACAGGTTGAACCTGATCGGCCTGGTGTCATCATCGGATAGTTGCTCCACGAGTAGATGAATGGGGCCGATGGTGTAGATGGGAGGGAACATGGCCTTAAGCGCGTCAAGGACCTCGTGTTCTAACCGCTCAAACGTATTGAAGACCAAGGCGGAGGCTCTCTTCACTCTCGCAAACTCAACCAAGCAGAAGTTGAGGATCGGGTCGTCCGGGTCGGTGGTTCGAATGAAGCTCGGCAAGTCTCTCAAGAGGATGTTTCTCATCCCGGGTATCCAGTCAATGATGGTGTCCAAGTACCCGTTTGTCAAGTAGCTCGCATCTGCAAATTGAGAGTCGATCAAGTGAACCGGGTGACCATACACGGCCATGATCCTCATAAAGGATCAGATTCTCTTGAACTTTAGAAGCGCGTGGTCAAGGCCTCTGCTGTTCCTACTGCGTCGTTCGATGTTTATGGTGTCACATGGAAATATTTGTGTTGTCAATTCATTTGTTAGACTTAGATTAGGGAAAGCATTAGAATACTGTCGAAGGATATACGAAATGATTTCGTAAGCTCCTACATCAGATAGTTATTTAGTAACGACGTTGTTGTATACACACTGATCATATAAATCAGGAACAAACAAAACTGAAGAATATAACAGCAAACCGAACCGAAAAAAATAACAAAGAAAAATCTTTAGGTGTAAAAAATTTGCTCGGTTGACATGCTAAGTGAGATCACCTAAATCAGACAAGTTATTTAGTAATGCGTACCTTTGAGCGGAGCACGACCCTCGTCAACGAGACTACGAAACTGCAAGAAGCCCATGAATGCGCACGCGCTCATCGGCCAGAACAGGACCTCTGGCACGCCGACTGCCTCCGCAGCACCGAGTGTGAAGGTCGTCCAGCCGTCCGACACCACACAGCTCACCGGTGGGGAACCCGATGTCGCGCTCTCCTCATTGAGCCTCTTGAGCAGGTCCAGGAAGTAAGGCAAGCAGCACTTCTGCGTGGACTGGCAGAGGGCTGGGACGTCCTGGGTGGCGTCGTCGTTGGAGGGCGGTAGGCCGTCGGGGATGGTCCGGAACCGGAAAGACGGGAGGCCGTCAAGGGAGGAGGGGCCGCGGGACCGCAGGAGGCGGTTGTGGTTGTACTCGGTGTTGACGAAGGTGACGTGGAAGCCCCGGTGGTGGAGGAGCTTGGCGAGGTTGAGCATGGCGTTGATGTGGCTCTGCACTGGGAAGGGGATGCACACTGCGTGTGGCTTTTGGGTCATCTCTGTCGCACCCGTCTCTATATTCTCTTCTCTGTGTTTTGAGTGTTTTCTCGTTTGGGTACGAAAAGAGAGATGTCAATTGCTATGGGGAGAGAGGGTAGGTTGGGTATATTTGGGTGCGAATAGTAACGTTTACATTCTTTTTTTTTTCGGAATAGAAACAAAAAAAAAAGCGTTTGTTCTAACAATTTTTGAACAAAGAACGTGTTTGGTAACGTTTGTTCTAATAAAAAATTAATAAAAACATGTTTGGTAAATTTTATTCTTTTTTTGTTTCTTTTAATTTTTTAAACATTTTTATTTTATTTTTCATTTTTTCCTTTATTTTTATTTTTTATTTTTCGGCGGTCCCGGCCTCCGGCGACCGGCCGATAGGGCCGGCAGCCTCACCCAGCCACGGCGAGGCTCGCCGGCCCTCGGCGAGGCCGATCCTCGCCGTGGTTGGGTGAGGCTCGGCCTCGCCGGGGGCCGGCGACGCTTTAACCGGCGAGGTCGCCGACCCTTGATAGCGTCGCCGGCCATGGTCGAGGCCGGCGACCGGCCAAAGAAAAAAGAAGAAAAAAAGAAAAAGAAAAGAAGAAGAAAAGAGAAGAGAGAAGAAATTTTTGTTCTTTTTTGGCTTCGAAGAAGTGTTTCTTTTCTCCAGAAACAACTTTTTTTGTTTCTTTTTTTGCTCCAATTTTATTCCGAACAAAAAAAAAAATGAAGCTGAAACGCAACCAAACGTTTTGTTTTTTTGTTCCCGGAAACAAAATCCGTACAGAAGTGTTCCAGAAACGTTTTTTTGGAGCGTTCCATGCACGCCCTTTATAGGCGGATCCCCAAGAGAAACGTTTTTTTGGAGCGTTCCATGCACGCCCTTTATAGGCGGATCCCCAAGAGAAAATATTGCGTTCGTCTTACGCTCCAGCGTGGCCAACAAGAAGATGGTGGGAGCGCGACACATGTTCTCATGGGACCCATAGCCTTCTTCCCCTCTCTCTCCTCTGGGAACGCACGGAGAAAAGACAGAATAGTAAAAGCGCACTCCCGCTCAAGAAAAATCTCTCCTTTTTTTTCAATTTTTTCTTCTTCTTGCAAGGAAAAACTCTCTTTTCTTTTCCTCTCTCTCTCCCCTCACGTTCTTTCCTTTCTTCCTCCCTCATCCTTCTCTTTCTTTATCGCACTTGCCCATGAACCGAACCCCATCTTTCTCTTTGCTTTCTTTTTCTTGTCCAAAAATGCAATCAAGAAAAACCTCTTTCCTCTTTTCAATTTTCAAGGGCTCTCTCTCTCCCCTCACGTTCTTTCCTTCATCTTCCTCCCTCATCCGCGATGACCCAAGCGAGAAGCTTGCTCAGAATCAGCAGCAATGGGCCCTGGCCATCAAAGAACGCGATGGTGACCCTAAGCGGAAGCATGGGGTGCAATTCGGCCTGGCGAAGATCTCCCTCTGGGGATTCCTTCCAAGTGAGCTTCTCGCTTGGGTCGTTGCTGATGAGGACGGAAGACAAAGGAAGGAATCCCGGAGGGAGATCTCCGTCAGGCCGAATTGCACCGCGTGCTTCCGCTTAGGGTCACCATCGTGTTCCTTGATGGCTGGGGCCCGTTGCTGCTCATTCTAAACAAGCTTCTCGCTTGGGTCGTCACCGATGAGAGAGGAAGACGAAGGAAAGAACGTGAGGGGAGAGAGACCTTGAAAATTGAAAAGAGGAGAGAGGTTTTTCTTGAGCGGGAGTGCGAAGAAAACAACGGGAGGAGAGAGGCTTTTCTTTTCTTGAGTGGGGGTGCGCTCTTTTCTCGATGCGTTCCCCAAAGGAGAGAGAGGGGAAGAAGGTTATGGGTCCCACGAGGACACGTATCGCGCTCTCACTGCCTTCTTGTTTGCCATGCTAGAGCGTAAGACGTACGCAATATTTTCTAAGACCGACCGTCCAGGAATCATTTTGTTGTTAATGAAGGACACGTCGTATTCTGAATTGACTTTTAAAAGTGAAGTCATTTTCCTAAATTTAAATTTTCTTTCAAGTCATTCTTTTAAATTATCCAAATCATGAATATTCAAGCAAATATTATGTTATGTTGAATTTTTTCATCAAAACCAACAAAGCAACACATATTAAAGTGCACTCTGCCTGCAGCGGCGCAGCTGGCTTGGGGCTCTCTCTCCCTCACGAAGGGGAGGAGTTCGAATCCCAGAGGTGTCGTTAGGGATATGGAGTACGGTGGTGGTTGGTCCTGCAATCGCTTCCCCAGGATTTGTTTGCCGGCTGTTGGCTTACGGGGTTCCTTGGGTCACCAAAAGAAAAGAAAAACACATATTAAAGTGCTTAGTAGCCATACCCCAGTTGCTCGACCTTAGAGGCTAGCGGCTAGACTCAAACCACTCCTTGGTAGCTAGACTGTAGACCTTGCACCTAAACTCAAGTTCTAGGGTTGTACTCGAGATTTTTTTTTTTTTTTTTCTAATACGTGTTTCATTGCTTTCTTATAACAAGTACATATAATAAGAAATATGACTTCCATATTATTAGCAAAATTAACAAACACAAAAGAAAAAAAAATCAGTTTTTAAAATTAATGTTATTCGAAAATATTTTCCAGTAAAATTCGATTCCTGTAAAATAATTGGCATCATTACTTTGGTAAGGAGAAAAATGGATTTGTAATTAGGAACATTAATAAACCGATGAATGTTCAAATAAGTGAAATATTTTTAAGAAAATAATTTACCATTTGTCCACATTAATTTATAGATCAATTGTACACAACTACCATCATTACTCACGAGTTCCCTATATTGAAATTGACAAGTCATTATTGAAAGGAACATGTGTATGTTCGCATAATTCAATCTTTTGGGCACAGAGAAAAAGAAAATGCAGTATCCAAGTAATTTGGAAATTCTATTTGATACTATTTTGACATTGGATTTTTAATTCTCTTTTTGGAATATTTATACTGTTTTCTTTTGGATTTGATGACTCCGATATCTTCTAGAGTGTCAAAACTTTTACGTCAAGAACACCCAATAGTTATTTTGTCCGAAATTGAAGGATTTGTTTAATAAAATCCTAAAGCAAATAGCTTGATTTTTTTTTAAAAAAAATGAGTTTCATAATTGAATATTGGAATATTGAATTTGCTTCCCGGGATCCTAGAAGAAAATAGGCAAGCTTTGTTTGTTTGGTGGATGATGAATGATTTGAAATACATTTTCCTAAAATTAATGTTTAAATCACTTGAAATAATTAGGTAATAAAAATTCTATTATTACCAACCATAATTAAGTCTAACATATTCGTTGATGGTGAAAATATTTTTTGTTCATTCATTTTGCCAAGTAATTATTTTTAGGAAAATGTTATCCAAATCATTCATTTCCATAAAATAAATGCACCAATAGTGTCTTATCAAATATGAAACTATGAGTTTTATTGTTAGCTTCAACCTTTTTTAACACTACGATAGGCAAGATTCTAATTCTTATGTAGATGTATTTTTCATCAAATGAATTAAGTAGCCCTTCCTTTTTCCTTTTTTACCTTTTACCACATATGTAGCAGTTTTCCTACTTAGCAAATTAAATACTTTTTTGACTTAATCAAAATCTTTCAAGTCAAAACTTACTATGATTACTGGCCGTGCTCTTTGTGATAGTTTTGGAATCCGACAGAATGAATATAAAGGCTTGACTATCTAGAGGCTTATCAAACACCTTGCAAGCGTCATAACTCGATTAAGCATAAGTATATAGTCTATGCTAATATCCTAACTTCAAGAGTTTACGTGCATTTAGTGGATTTGAACAGATAATCTTCAATTTATGGGCTAGAGATCCATTTAAGGTTAATGAAAAACGGTCCATTTAAGGTTGGTTAACTAGCTGTGTATTCATATTAAATAATTAACTTATTTTTAATCATAGGTTTTATTTTGTTAGAGTCTCGTTAGAGTCTAATTGACAACGAAACATCTTTTCGAAAGTTGTCCTCGGACTTTTGATGAGAAGAGACGGGTTTTGTAGTGACTCTAGATAGAAAATATCCAGGCGGACAAGATATAACCACAGACCTTTATTTCAACTTTGAACCAAATTGTACATAAAGTTGTGGTGGAATTCAATCAAGAACAAGGTTTGAAAATACAATAATTTCCATAGCAATACACATGCACGAACTGTGTTGAAATTTAATCGATGACAAAACTCAATCACGTGTAAAAACATAACATTGGTAAAGATGTAGTGTCAAAATTTAATCGATGGTGCAACATCTAGGATAGAGATGTACATCGGAATTGAATCGACGACCAAGTATCGGGATAAAGATACAAGTTGAAATTTAATCGGTGATGCGAATCGGAAAGCTATAACTAAGGAAAAATAAAGTGCAGGAAAGTAAAAATAATAAAATATTACATTTTGATTGTAGAGGGGAGCTTCTTCCAATTGGTAGAAGTTGGTATTTATAGACCTTCTCTCATAATCATTTGGGGGCAGTTTCTTCCTAGTTAAATTGTAGTTCTACACTTCCGAAAATATTAGTCCTATATTCCCATGTTGTCAACCCCCTTCAAAATAGCAGCTTTATTTCCGAGGAGTTGTTCATTTCCCACATTTTCAATTCCCTTCAAAATAGCAATCTCAATGTCCATTTTCACCTAACTATTGTCCACTATCTCCTTAATGGATCTTCACATGCATTAGCCTTGGTGCAATTCTCTGAGTGGATTATCTTGCTCCTCAATTAAGATGCTCATTGACATCTTGGGCAAAATAATCCACAATCATTTACCACTTGTTGATATATGCCAACATTTATATCCAAGTCAACAAACATCATGTAATATTGACCAATCTTCAATTTATTAAATTGGCTTCTTCCACGGATGATTATAATATGCTCGGATAGTATATTCTCCACTCTTTTCCCTTTTTCTTCATTAATTTTGATGGTTGTATATGATGTCGTTGAGTCCACTTTTGTTGCTTCCGAATGATCGTAGCATGTCGATAATAATTAAATATCAGGCACTTTTGGGTGTCAACAGGTTTCAAATACTAGATTAGTAAAATAAACTTAAAATAAGTATCCTAATTATTGAAAACGTTAAAAATGGAAAACTTTCCTTGTTATATTGAATTGTTTTGTTTGCGGATTACGTGCCGCATGATCCATGTGGACCTCAGCATAGGAGAAAAGAATTGCTTCGCCTCGCGTCCCTTGGCTCATTTAATAAGATCCCCTAGGCAATTATTTTAGTTATAAAAAAAGTTGTTAAAGGATGTCTTGAAATACCGATTAATCATAATTTATTCGAAATATATCGGTTTCTAAGGGATTAGTGGAATGTAACATGAAAGCAATTGGTACATTCAAAATTATGAAATTTGTTCGGTTGATTGCTTAATAAGTGTATCAACGGCACTCAACGACAAAATCCTAATTATAATTATTTCTTCAAATTATTCTCTAAGGAAAACGTGTCGGGCAACGAGTTTAAAGAGGAGAAGAAATTCATTTGGTCTTCTTCTTAGAGGAAGTGGTGGCAGAACAAAATAATACTATTATTATTATAAATATCACCATCGTCATTATTATTATTATAAAATCCAACGCTATGACCGGCCACCATTTCATTGTGAGCTTTGCTTCGTGAACGTAGGGAGGAAAAAAAATATAGGATAACAATTCATGCGCATGCCATTTGCACAAAAATAAGTGAAAACAATTCCGAGCGACGAGACTGGAGTTGATAAGGAGTTCTTCTCATACATTCCGCAATCGCGCACGAATGACCGAACAAACTTTAATCTCTTCTGGGCGACAGCAACACCTTGTCGATCACCTCGTCCAGGTTCAAGCACGACGACCCGGATGGGCGCGTGGCCTCTCGGGCCATCTCCTTCCACTCCATCACCTTCCTCTTCATCTCCTTCCCTCTCCCCCTCCATCAGCTCCCTCACCTGCCTCTCCACCTCGTCCCTCTTCACCTCGCCGTCCACCTCCATCCCGATCCCCCACTCCTGGCAGATGTAACGGCAGTTCGTCTGTTGTTCCCCGAAGAACGGCCAGCACACCACTGGTACGCCGGCCACGATGCTCTCAATCGTCGAGTTCCAGCCGCTGTGGGTCAGGAACCCACCGACCGCCGGGTGGTTTAGCACCTGCTCCTGGGGGCACCAGCTCGCCAGCAGGCTCCGCTCCCTCGTTGAGGACGAGAACTCCGGTGGCAAGATCGCCGTGTCGCCAACGACCAAATCGGGCCTGATGACCCACAGGAATGTTTGGCCACTGTCCGCGAGACCCCATGCGAACTCCAACAGCTGCGCTGGCGACATCACTGTGATGCTCCCGAAGTTCACGTACACAACCGAGCTGGGTGGTTTCGAGTCGAGCCACTCGAGACAGCCCAGGTCTTCCTTCCACAGGTTGGACCCGATTGACCTGGTGTCGTTATCGGGTAGTTGCTTTGTAAGGAGATGAAGGGGGCCAAGGGTGTAGATGGGAGGGAACATGGCCTTGAGAGCGTCGAGGACCTCGTGCTCTAACCGGTCGAACGTGTTGAAAATGATGGCCGAGGCTCTTTTCGCTCTCTCGGTCTCTCTCATGCAGAAGTGTATCATCAAGTCATCCGGGTCAGTGGTTCGGACGAAGCTCGGCAAGTCTCTCAGGCGGATGTTTCTCATCCCGGGTATCCAGTCAATGGTGGTGTCTAGATACCCGTTTGTCAAGTAGCTGGCATCTGCAAATTGAGAGTCGATCAATTAAACCGTTCGACCATTCATGACAACGTTCTTACATCTAAAATTCTACTTTTGATGGTTGACTTAGTTAAGTACTTAGAAAACTATGACATAGTCCGCCACTGGCTAATCATGTAAATCAGGAACGAACAAAACTACACAGTAAACGCTAACCAAATCCACAAAAGAGAAGAAACCGTAGATCTGCCAAGTGAGATTAACTAATTAAACCAAATCGGACGGTTATTTAGTAATGCATACCTTTGAGTGGAGTAAGACCCTTGTCAACAAGACTGCGATACTGCACGTAGCCCATGAAGCCGCACGCACTCGCCGTCCAGAACAGGACCTCTGGCACGCCGATCGCCTCAGCGGCGTCGAGCGTGAAGGTCATCATGCCGTCTGACACCACGCAGCTCACCGGTGGGGAACCCGACACCGCGCTCTCCTCGTTGAGCCTCTGGAGCAAGTCCCGGAAGTAGGGCAAGCAGAACTTACTCGTGGACTGGCAGAGGGCGGAGATGTCCTGGGTGACGTCAGCAGCGTCAGAGGGCGGGAGGCCGTCGGGGATGGTGCGGAACCGGAAAGACGGGAGGCCGTCAAGGGAGGAGGGGCCGCGGGAGCGTAGGAGGCGGCTGTGGTTGTACTCGGTGTTGACGAAGGTGACGTGGAAGCCCCGGTGGTGGAGGAGCTTGGCGAGGTTGAGCATCGGGTTGATGTGGCCCTGGGCCGGGGCGGGGATGCACACTGCGTGCGGCTTTTGGATCATATCTATCGAACCCATCTCTCTCTCTCTCTCTCTTTCTCCTCTGTGTTTTGATCGTTTCTCTTGCTGTTTCTCTTGCTTTTTTCTGGGCGAGGAAGAAGAGATGGGAATGGCTATGGGGGCGAGAGAAAGGGTACGTGAGTTTTGGTCCCTTTATAGGCGGGGCGAGATCGAGAGGGGAAGGCGGGTGGCACGTCGGCAAGTAATTCCGGCCGACTTGGAAGACATGAGAGACGTGATGCGTGGCACGTCGGCAAGTAATTCCGGCCGACTTGGAAGACATGAGAGACACGTGATGCGGTAAGGGATGAGAAGAGCGTGACGTGGCTCGAACGGACGGTCAAAGTACGGCTTCCGTTTCTTTAATAGGGGAAAAATGGCTCCACCTCGTTCGCGTTCATTTGTAGGTCTCATGATCCAAAAATTGGGTCGACGTCATGATTATTGGCGTATTCGGTTGTTTCCGCTCTAACAAAATAAATACATAATGATTTATTCATTTTTAGGGGTTTGACTAATTCAAGAAAAATTAGGTAATTTTAATTTTTTGGATATTGACTTGATCTCCGTTATTGAAAACCGTCATCAATGATTAAATTCAAGTACCTGACAAGCATAGATCCAGGGTTCCTGATGACTAGATCTTAAAAGCCAATCGTTAGATTTAGATTCTTGATGCTTGGACCATAATTTGGCGAGTTTAATATATATTAAGGATATGTAACAAACACCAAATGATGGTCTAACAAACGAAATATGTTCTAGAATCAATTCCATCTGTTTATATTATCTGTAGACTAAATTTACGCCATTATAATCCCCATTCCCATGTTCTCTGAATTGAGCTATGTGAGTCATTGTTGAAAGTAGCATATGCATGCACGCCCAGTGTGAGCAAAGCTTTTTGACATGCATCATGCACTTAAAAAAATTCAAACTTGTAGGAAAAAAAATATTATGCGATTTACGAATCCAATGCAATTCCAATCATCAATCAAGTGAACCTACGTTGAGATGCGCACAATTGATAATCTAGATAATAACAGTTTGCATAATTTTCAAATGATACAATATACTTTTCGAAATTTACCTTAGCCTGTCAAATTAGACCGAAATTGTTTTTTAGATTGTTGTAATCCGTTTTCCTCTCGTGTTCCAAAATTCCGGCCACGGAGAAAGGTAGTGTGAACTCTATTGTGTAGCCATATTTGAACAAAAGTGACCAGAGAATGTGCACTACATTTTTTCTATTCACATGTTCCCAACTTTATTTGCAGTGGTGATTGGATCTTGGTTCTCTTTTGGATTTGACGATTGAGATTTCTCCTTAAGTGTCGATAGCCCTATTTCAAGAACTCGTCCGGAATTAAGAATCTGTAGAATATAGTTGAAATTAAAGATTGAATTTTAGGTGATGAGAGAATTATTCGATAACATTAGCGAAATACCGTGGTCCATAAATTTTTTTTTGAGAGGTTAAAGGCCATGGATAGATACTATCTACAACCCATATCTCTTATTCAAGCTCATATTCTTCCATCCATTTATTCGTTCCTTCATTGCCTCCCATCAGTAGATCTCAAGATTGGGTTCCGTGCTTGTGCCACCGATGAATTAAGCAGCCATTTTTTCCATCTTTTTCTTAAATGGAACCAATTACGTTACGTTACGCAACCATCTTCTTTTTTCTTCTTATTGCATAAAGTAGCAACCTTTTTGCTGAGCAAATCAAGTGACTTTTACGTTACGTTACGCAGCCATCTTCTTTTTTCTTCTTATTGCATAAAGTAGCAACTCTTTTGCTGAGCAAATCAAGTGATTTTTTTGACTTTATTGAATATTTTTGGTCAACTCAAGTTATGCTTGCCAAACATCAAATGGGTTTAAAAGGCTAAGCAATCTAGAGGCTTGCTTCACACTGCACGCCTCATGTATTAGTTAGATATAAGCATTCGGTCTATACAAGTGATGTAACTTGAAAGAGTTTATACACAATTAATTAGATTTTAGCGTAAATACCCAACATAGTTTGCGGTATATTTGAATTTATCTGTATAGTTAGTGTTGAGGTTATCCCATATCGATTGTGGAAGGCATTGATGGTAAGTTTATAAGTGTGAGGGAAGACCTCACCATTTGAGCTAATTTTTGAGTTGAGAGAGGCTTAATACCATTCAATACTACTATTTTGCCAACAACTCTAGACCCAAAAGTCACATGAGATAGTTAAGGGTTGCTGTTCTTCAACCCCATGTGTGTGAGATAGTTAAGGGTTCATGTTCTTCAACCCCATGTGTTAATGAGAGATTATTGAGATTGTTTCATATTAGTTGTGAAAGGGGCTGGTAATCGGTTTATAAATATCAGAAAAAACCTTACCTTTTGAGCTTATTTTTTAGGTGGGAGAGATCCAAAACTATCCAATAGTTAGCCAAATGCTTGTGCAAATTCAACAGCTGGTTTTGACTAACAAATTGCAAATCCTAGGCTAGTCGAATAAACTTCACAAGCAAATGACTGAAGAGGTTGAAATTTGAAGAACTTTTCTTCCTACGACTTCGTGGGTTACGTACCGCATGACCCATGTCTGACCTCGGCAATGGAGAAAATGTTTAAAAATGTCGGTGAGCCCATGCGTTGCCTCGCCTCTTTGCCCATACGCTCATTTAAAATAATTTCTTCTATTGTTTGGCTAGGAATTTTAATTATAGGGACTTCTTTAATATTTTATTCAAAATAAATTATTTTTCATGGCATTGGTTGAACAAGTGTCTCTAGGACACTTTTTAACAAAATCCCAGTAGTGTAATTGTCTATTCGAATTGAAATGTCAGAATGGGTCGATGACTTAAACTAAAAAAAGAAGAAGAGAAATTCAATAAGCCCTCTTCTGACAGCAAGTGGCGACCGAATAAAATAGTCAATTATTCCACTAGCCATCTACTCCATATAAGTCCAAAGTTTTGAAAATAAAAAGGGTCATTAATAAGCGCCCCTATGGGACTAATTAAATGATTTAAAAACAAAAATACACATTTCTTAACATACCGTGAACATAAATGTAATTACCAATTTTAACAGTAACACTTAAAAGTTTAAATTGTCAAAACATATTTAACGAGACTTAATAAATAGCCTAAGGACACTCTTTAACATTTTATGGTGTGTTTGTTTTGCGGAAAATGAATTATTTGAAAATTATTTCTTTGAAATATCACTTGGGTCACTTACAGAAAAAATATATATTTATCATCTGTGAAATATATATTTTATTAATTAATTATTTCAAATGATAGAAGCATTTATCTTTAAAAAATATATTTCAAATTATATAATTTTCGTGTAATGAACGGAACCTTTTCAACGTACATTCATTTGATTTTGTAACTTGGTCAATACTTGGGATTTATAAGGGAGTCGCCCTTCAATGTGGTAACTAGAAGATGAGGCAATTAAATTGATAAATACACCTCTCAGTGCTGTCCATATTTCATAAGTTACGGATAGCTTGGTGGGCCGAGCAATGGCCACTGAATCATGAAAGGAAACTTGACCCGAGACATCCTCATCCACAACCGTTCTCCTGGCCGCCACTGAAATAGTTCCTGTCTCATCGCCGGCCTATTCACCGTCCATTCCAGTGCCGGTTGGGACATTGGGGGTCTGACCGGACACGACGTGCGGAACCATATTCGGAACCCACCGATCGAAAAGCTAGTTGGAGCTGATGCACGACTAATCCTTCAAGGATATGCATGATTGAAGGGAGATAATATGCGCATTCTCAAGAGGTGCAGAGAATCAAGGTAAACATTCGAATAATCTCTGATGGAGAGAAATATCTAGAGAAATATCTCCGGTTGGAGGCAGTTCCTTCCATTGGGAAACTGACATCAACACAGTCTCTTGCTGAGTGTCCCGCATCAGGGCTCGACCATGAAGCCAGATTCAACTTATGCGAAATGTCTCCAACATCCATTGAATAAAAAACAAGTGAGGGAACAACATCTATTCAGCAACTTCTGCAGATTTTCCAATCTAAGTTATAGTACAAAAGTTCTCTCCCCAGAACCACCGAAAAAACTTCCACTTGCGAAACTTACTCTTGCCTACCAACTTGGTTAGACATGGGAACAATTTCTCCCGCTCTCATCTATTTGTCCTGTTGCACTATCGACTCTCTTTCCAGATAGAGCGGTCGGCCCTACAGGCGGAGGTTGATGGCTAGATTTGCACCCATTAAAAAAAAAAAACGAGGCACTTGAGACTAATTTTATTTTTATCATTATTTATTAATTCATCGTATTTGTATTTATTCTTTCAAAATATTTTATAAATTTTTCTCGAAGCATTAGATTAGAGTAAAAAATTTTAAGGTTGCCCTTCGCATCTCGCATTTTTTAAAATTTACATTTTGCCTTTAGCCTAGACTTTCATCTTATTATAGGCATGGACCTCTTCTTTCTTTACCTTTTTCCACTAGCATGTGACGCATGTCGGATTTTGTAATACGTATTGTCATTTTGCTCTAAAAAAAAAAAATTCTTACCACCATTTATATTGGATTCATTGGTTTAAATAATCTAATTAATAATATATATAAGAAAAAAATTGGAATATTGTCAAGAGAACTATTTCAAATGAAAATTAAGTAAGATAGAAATTCAAAAAGACTTGAAGTTGACACTACAGAGATAAGATAAGCAAAAACTCAACATTCAATGGCGGTGTGTAGTAGTCATCGCTAGAAGAAAACAACGTACTATGATTGTCGACATCCAACCCTCCTTCTCCCCTTCCCCCTACGACGCACTTTGGAGTTTAATCTTTATCCTTCTAATCGATTTTCATTTTGTGAAAATCCTCGAATCTTCTAATCGATTTTCTAATTATCATACAAAACTTGTAAGTTATGTGATCACCAGTATTAATGAGCTATATCAGACCATTACAAGCCACATTAGATTACTTATTTTTTATTACTATTTTTTGATACCTAGGACTCCACCGGCCAGGCTATCGACTTCGCCGACCACCTGGCGCCGCTGGGCTATCGACCGGTGTCGGTCAACCACCCAACATAGTGACTATACTTGGGGGGAAGTTAGCACAAGACCCCACCACCATGGCCCCCCACTTAAGATGTGTATGGCAACGCAAAGATTCGAACTTTCGACCTTGTGGTAGATCTATTTGCATGTCTCTATCAACGCAGCTGTCCACCGATGGGTTAGATTACTTATTTTTTAATCCTTCATCAACTCGTTATATTGGTATTCATCCTTTTCAAAACATTTCATAATTTTGTTCTCGATGCATTAGATTAAATTAACAAATCGAGGAGTATATTTTGCACTTTTCTAGTATTTGTATTTTTTATGAAATTGATAGCAAAAGGACATCAGATGCAAAACTTTCTCGAATTAACATTATATATCCTCAAAAGACATGCGCACTAATTGTGTAATGGAAAATTAAAAAATCCAAAAAAACAAAAAAAGAGATAGAGGAAAGGCAAGATCCGAGAACAGAGATGTCCCAAAACGTAGACCAAGTTGTTTGGTTCATTATATAAGATGAAGGACGTATATTTTATTGGACCGTGGGATCCCAGGGAAATCTATATGATAAAGGATGCCCTTTCGATTACAATGTTATTGGGCATTTTGGGAAAAAAAAATCAATTTCTATAGACTACGATAAGGACTAGACTTCAAATGATGCTTTTTGGTTCAGCTTTCAACTTTGCATATTCAATGTCCGTCGAAGACTGTTAGGTTGTCATGTAAATTTTTTTTGGGGCCACTTTGGGGAAATGTCAACATCACTTTTTTTTTCAAAATTGCCCTCACTCATATTTTCATATTCTAATTTTGCCCTCCAACCGTTGAAGTTCTAAGTAGTTGTGCGTGGGTCTCCACCTAAAGTCACTAATTGAGGGTCTTTGCTCGGGTCCCCAGTGAGGGTTGCCGCACTTGGGTCCTTGCCTAGTTCATCTTCTCTGACATTGCCCTCGTAACTGTTAGGCGAGGCTTGAAGGATCGCGGCTCAAGCGAGATCTGTTGAGTCGAGGGTTGCCAAGAGCTAGCGAGGTTGATGGTCGAGCATTACTGATGTATGTTGGGCATCGAGCATCTTCATATTTATGTCAAGTGTCACTGCTTCTGGCTACTCTGGTGTCACCACACCCTCACTTTTTACTGTTTTACTTAATCTAAATCTCTTAACTCATGCACTTTTTTTTTTCTCAAAGTCAACTCCCAAAACATTTACAATACTCCCATATTGTCACGTAAAATTCGTAATTGATTTTTTTTTTCACAATTTTCTGAAATCAGAACTATAATTTAAATGTTGGCAAGTACTCTTCTTTTTTCGAAAATGTTGGAATAAGATTGGTTATATCTAACATGGATCCTCTCGTGTCAATTTACTTCCAAGATTGCAACCCGCCACTTGAAAGAAACAACACACGGAGACTCCTGCAATTAGAAGGCATCATCAAAATTCATCGCCAAGTAATCGCATAGTGAAGTGGCAAATTATAGCAATAATTTGATAATAGAGACAATGAGCTTTTTGAATGATCAAGAATCGCTTTGATTAGATTCGAAGTGACCAAGAAGTCGCAATTGGTTTATAAGAATGAAATAGGAAAATAGAAATAAAATAGTAGGACTTTTTGCCGCCGGGAGTATTGCGAGATTCCAATATTGGACTAAGGAGATGTGTGCACTTGAAGTTTAGTGAGCTGAACTGAAATTAACCAATTGTAGAGCACCGATGGCATCGGGGCAAACCACCGTGATCCACAAACCCCTCCTTGTCCCTGCGACTTGAGCAACCGTCGCTCCACTAATTACCATCGTAGCGATGATTCACAAAGTCGTTAATGAGAATAATTGAGGAATTCTCTTCGTACGTAGATAACCAAAAAAGCACATAATCTTTCCTGACAAAGCATGTCCACACCAAGCAGCTAAAGATAATCAGCTCCTAGCCATTAATTGAGAGCTCCACCACAACATAAGAGTGGTGCACTCGTAATCGGCGAACTCATGATCAGATCTAGATGTTAATCAAACATCGTTATTTTTTTAGGAAATTAACATAAGAGTCCTAAGACTATTGCATCCGTCGGGTTACGTGGCCAGCATCTATTTCGTGCTATTCTCGTTACCAAGAATGGTTGGAGAGTTTGGATCCAATGCTATCACGGGCCACCCTTCGCTTCCTCGTTCTGGCGCTGCCTCATGAACAAATCAACACTTCATTGCATTTCAAACAAAAAAAAAAAAACACTTCATTGCAGGCTTGCAGCCGACTGTTTCATTCGAATGTCAACTACACAGAAATAAATGAAAAGGACTGGAAGTGACGCAGCTGAAGTAAATACGGGCCTAGATAGTATCTAAACAAGACAAGAGGACTGTCTACGGAATTGTTCGGATTCTTTCCCCATTCGCAAAACAATGTCCGAGCAATCTTAATCTCTTCTGGGCGACAGCAGCACCATGTTGATCACCTCGTCTAGGTTCAAGAACGACGACCCGGAAGGACGCGTGGCCTCTCGAGCCATCTCCTTCCACTCCATCGCCTTCCTCTTCATCTCCTTCCCTCTCTCCCCCACCATCAGCTCCCTCACCTGCCTCTCCACCTCGTCCCTCCTCACGTCGCTGTCGATCTCCATCCCTATCCCCCACTCCTGGCAACTGTACCGGCAGTTCGTCTGCTGGTCCGCGAAGAACGGCCAACACGCCACCGGCACACTGGCCGCGATGCTCTCGATTATGGAGTTCCACCCGCAGTGGGTCAGGAACCCGCCGACAGCCGAGTGGCTTAGCACCCGCTCCTGGGGGCACCAGCTCACCAGCAGGCTCCGCTCCCTCGTTGCGGCCAAGAAATCTGGAGGCAAGATCGCCGTGTTGCTGATGATCAAGTCGGGCCTGATGACCCATAGGAACACCTGGCCGCTGTTCGCGAGCCCCCATGCGAACTCCACCAGCTGTGCCGGCGACATCACTGTGATGCTCCCGAAGTTCACGTACACGACCGAGCCGGGTGGTTTCGAGTCGAGCCACTCGAGACAACCCAGGTCTTCCTTCCACAGGTTGAACCTGATCAGCCTGGTGTCATCATCGGATAGTTGCTCCACGAGTAGATGAATGGGGCCGATTGTGTAGATGGGAGGGAACATGGCCTTAAGCGCCTCAAGGACCTCGTGTTCTAACCGCTCAAACGTATTGAAGACCCAGGCGGAGGCTCTCTTCGCTCTCGCAAACTCAACCAAGCAGAAGTTGAGCATCGGGTCGTCCGGGTCGGTGGTTCGAATGAAGCTCGGCAAGTCTCTCAAGCGGATGTTTCTGTTAAAAATATAAATATGCGCGGAAGCATGGTTTTGGTATTGATAATGGTTTTTGGTTTGTGATGTGTGCAAAGTGTATGGTATATTTTGTAGAGGATGGATAAGGGATAGACTAGGATAATTGAAGGACAAAGAACATGGATATGGGGGAAAATAGTTTTATTAGTTGAAGGAAATAGTTTGATGGAGATTGATGGAGGTCTAAACCTCACACCCCTAAATGAATGAATTACAAGCCTATTTATAGGCATGAGTTACACCTTAGTACAACATTCTAGATTTTTATAGAATGTTGCCATGTAGGCTTTATCTAGGAAATTCTAGATTGTAGTTTATCTATTCATCTTCTAGAGACTTCTACCTTCTACACTTTTCTTTTGCCACCTAAGCTAGATATTCTTAAGGATTTTTCTTGACTTTTCTAGCTAATATCAATCTTGAAGCTTCTAGAAATTGGATCACACATTCCAACACTCCCCCTTGATCCAATTTCGGGATACTTCGGCTATTGTAGTTTGTCCCATGTCTTTTATCCCGTCTTCGTCCACGATCCCTTGCATTCTCTTGTCGAACCACTTGCACTTGCTTTCAATGTGCATTTCTTTTCTTCAATGATGTCCCATACGTCTCGGGGCATCAAAATGCTCTTAGTTGTAGTTGTAAGCTCGGGCTCTGGCTCTGGCTCTCGTAAGCTCTGGCTTTGGCTCCGGCTTTAGTTCTGGCTCTGGCTCCGACTCTAGCTCTGTTGGCTCTCGCTCGGGCTCTGGCCTTTGATCCTGGCTCCGGCTCCGGCTCTGGCTCTGTTGGCTCTCGCTCGGGCTCTGGCCTTTTAGTTGAGGATGGTGAGGACAAACGCCCATAACCATCCGACATGCCTGGTTCTGGCTTCATGATCCCTTACGCCTGGCTTAGTTACAAACCTGGGCGTAACTTGGCTCTGATACCATGTTAGAAAATAAATGTGCGCGGAAGCATGGTTTTGATATTAGTTATAGTTTTTGGTTAGTAGAGTGTGCAAGTGTATGGTGTAGTTTATAGAGGATGGACAAGGGATATGATTTGATAACTAAATGATATAGGACATGGGGATATGGGAAATAGTTTTATTAGTTGAAGGAAATAGTTTGATGGAGATTGATGGAGGTCTAAACCTCACACCCCTAAATGAATGAATTACAAGCCTATTTATAGGCATGAGTTACACCTTAGTACAACATTCTAGATTTTTATAGAATGTTGCCATGTAAACTTTATCTAGGAAATTCTAGATTGTAGTTTATCTATTCATCTTCTAGAGACTTCTACCTTCTACACTTTTCTTTTGCCACCTAAGCTAGATATTCTTAAGGATTTTTCTTGACTTTTCTAGCTAATATCAATCTTGAAGCTTCTAGAAATTGGATCACACATTCCAACACTCCCCCTTGATCCAATTTCGGGATACTTCGGCTATTGTAGTTTGTCCCATGTCTTTTATCCCGTCTTCGTCCACGATCCCTTGCATTCTCTTGTCGAACCACTTGCACTTGCTTTCAATGTGCATTTCTTTTCTTCAATGATGTCCCATACGTCTCGGGGCATCAAAATGCTCTTAGTTGTAGTTGTAAGCTCGGGCTCTGGCTCTGGCTCTCGTATGTTAGAAAATAAATGTGCGCGGAAGCATGGTTTTGATATTAGTTATAGTTTTTGGTTAGTAGAGTGTGCAAGTGTATGGTGTAGTTTATAGAGGATGGACAAGGGATATGATTTGATAACTAAATGATATAGGACATGGGGATATGGGGAATAGTTTTATTAGTTGGATAAAATAATTTTACAATAGTTGTAGGAAGTGTTGGTGAGGGAGCATGATGTATGGTTTTTATGCTTAGCTCCCCTTATCCAAAACATGGAGCACTTGCTCCTTTATATAGGCTTCCAAAGTAGGTGGAGGAAGTCTCTAGACTTCTCTACCAATAGGTACATAACATGGAGTATTCTAGAAATTACAAGAGATGGTAGCTTGTAGATTCTTCTAGAATTTTTCTTAAATTTTCTAGCTCAAATCTATCTTGCAGCTTCTAGAAATTGGATCACACATTCCAACAGTTTCTCATCCCGGGTATCCAGTCAATGACGGTGTCCAAGTACCCGTTTGTCAAGTAGCTTGCATCTGCAAATTGAGAGTCGATCAAGTGAACCGGGTGACCATACACATGATCCTCATAAAGGATTAGATTCTCTTAAAATTTAGAAGCGCGTCGTCAAGGTCTCTGCTGTTCCTACTGCGTCGTTCGATGTTTATGGTGTCACATGGCAATATTTGTTTTGTCAATTCATTTGTTAGACTTAGATTAGGGAAAGCATTAGAATATTGTCGAAGGATATACGAAATGATCTCGTAAGCTCCTAAATCAGATAGTTATTGAGTAATGACATTGTTGTATATACACTGATCATATAAATCAGGAACAAACAAAACTGAAGAACATAACAGCAAACCAAACCGAAAAAAATAACAAAGAAAAATCTTTAGGTGTAAAAAATTTGCTCGGTTGACATGCTAAGTGAGATCACCTAAATCAGACAAGTTATTTAGTAATGCATACCTTTGAGTGGAGCAAGACCCTCCTCAATGAGACTACGAAACTGCAAGAAGCCCATGAATGCGCACGCGCTTATCGTCCAGAACAGGACCTCTGGCACGCCGACTGCCTCAGCAGCGTCGAGTGTGAAGGTCGTCAAGCCGTCCGACACCACACAGCTCACCAGTGGGGAACCCGACGTCGCATTCTCCTCATTGAGCCTCTTGAGCAGGTCCTGGAAGTAAGGCAAGCAGCGCTCTTGCGTGGACTGGCAGAGGGCTGGGATGTCCTGGGTGGCGTCGCCGTCAGAGGGCGGGAGGCCGTCAGGGATGGTCCGGAACCGGAAAGACGGGAGGCCGTCAAGAGAGGAGGGGCCGCGAGACCGCAGGAGGCGGTTGTGGTTGTACTCAGTGTTGACGAAGGTGACGTGGAAGCCCCGGTGGTGGAGGAGCTTGGCTAGGTTGAGCATGGCGTTGATGTGGCTCTGCGCTGGGAAGGGGATGCACACCACGTGTGGCTTTTGGGTCATCTCTGTCGCACCCATCTATCTATTCTCTTCTCTGTGTTTTGAGTGTTTTCTCGTTTGGGTACGAAAAGAGAGATGCCAATGGCTATGGGGAGAGAGGGTAGGTTGGGTATATTTATAGGCAGATCCGACATTTAATGTGTTGCTTTGTTGGTGCGTTTGATGAAAAAATTCAACATAACATAATATTCGCTTGAATATTCATCATTTGGATAATTTAAAAGAATGAGTTGAAAGAAATTCATTCCAATCAATCAAAATATCTCTTTAAATTTAGGAAAATGACTTCACTTTTAAAAGTAAATGTAGAATACGGCTTATCCTCCATCAACAACAAAATGGTCCCCGATAATGGACCCAAGTGCTTAGTAGCCAAGCCCCCCAGTTGCTAGACCTTAGAGGCTAGTGGCTAGACTCGGATCACTCCTCAGTAGCCAGACCGCGCCTAAACTCGAGTTCTAGGGTTGTATTCGAGAATTTTTTTTCTAATACGCGTTTCATTGCTTTCCTATAACAAGTACATATAACAAGAAATATGACTTCCATATTATTAGCAAAATTAACAAACACAAAAGAAAGAAATCATTTTTTTAAAAATAATTTTATGCGAAAGTATTTTCTAGTAAAATTCGATTCCCATAAAATAATTGGCGTCATTAATTTGGTGAGGAGAAAAATGGATTTGTAATAAAGTTCATTAATAAACCGATGGATGTTCAAATAATTGAAATATTTTAAAGAAAATAATTTACCATTTGTCCACATTAATTTATAGATTAATTGTACACAACTGCCGTCATCACTACATAGTTTACGTAGTGATGATGATGGTAGTTGTGTACAATTGATCTATAAAAAGTCAATAATGACTTGTCAATATGTTAAACTGTAGTTTGATGCTTTAAAAAATAATGGTCCTATATTCCCACGTTGTTAACCCCCTTCAAAGTAGTAGCTTTATTTCCGAGTAGTTGTTCATTTCCCACGTTGTCAATTTCCTTCAATATAACAATCTCAATTTCCATTTTCACCTAACTATTCTCCACGATCTCCTTAATGGATCTTCACATGCATAAGCCTTGCTACAATTCTTTGAGTGGATTATCTTGCTCCACCGGGGATGTCCTGGGTGACGTCAGCAGCGTCAGAGGGCGGGAGGCCGTCGGGGATGGTGCGGAACCGGAAAGATGGGAGGCCGTCAAGGGAGGAGGGGCCACGGGAGCGGAGGAGGCGGCTGTGGTTGTACTCGGTGTTGACGAAGGTGACGTGGAAGCTCCGGTGGTGGAGGAGCTTGGCGAGGTTGAGCATGGGGTTGATGTGGCCCTGGGCCGGGGCGGGGATGCACACTGCGTGCGGCTTTTGGATCATATCTATCGAACACATCTCTCTCTCTCTCTCTCTTTCTCCTCTGTGTTTTGATCGTTTCTCTTGCTGTTTCTGTTGCTTTTTTCTGGCGAGGAAGAAGAGATGGGAATGGCTATGGGGGCGAGAGAGAGGGTACGTGAGGTTTTGGTCCCTTTATAGGCGGGGCGAGATTGTGAGGGGAAGGCGGGTGGCACGTCGGCAAGTAATTCCGGCCGACTTGGGTAGCGCATGCAAACGTTTCTGTTTCTCATGGTTTCTGTTCTTTTGTTCCCCGGAACAAAAAAAGAACAAAAACCTGTTTGCTAACGCCACATTGTTTTTTTGTTCCCGGGAATAAAAACTTAGCCTGGGAATGGTTTGGGAACAGAAACAAGAAGCAAAAAAAAGTTGCTTCTTGTTCCCGGGAACAATTTGTAGAAATAAACTGATTTTCTTTTTTTATTTTCTTTTATTTCCTTTTCTTGCCGCGAGCACCGTCAACTGCCCGGAGCCACCGCCCACCGCTGCCACCGGCCGCCTCCGGCCACCGCCCGCCGCCGCCGGACGCCGCCGGCCGCCACCGCCGTCGTCTCCGGCCACCGTCGCGGCCCGCCCGGTCGCCGCCGCCGCCCCGCCGTCGTCTCCGACGCCTCCGGTCGCCGGTTGCCGCCGGCCCAGCCCACCAGCCGCCGCCGCCGCCGCCGCCGCGACCACCGGTGGTCGCCGACCATCACCGCCGGTGGTCGCCGGCCGCCGTCGCGGCCCGCCGGTCGCCGGCCGCCGTCCGCCGTCGTCTCCGGCCGCCGTCGGCAAGATTAAAAAATGAATAAATACAAAAAAGAAATTGTTACGTTAGCAAACACATTTCTATTCTTTTTCTATTCCAAGAGTAGAAATTTTGTGTCGTTATCAAACGGGTTCTTTCACTCAGAAATTGTTCCCCAGAGCAGAAATAGAAAAGAACCATTTCTGAAAAAAAACTCTTCCCCGGAACATAAGCGTTTGCATGCGCTACCTTGGAAGACATGAGAGACACGTGATGCGGTAAGGGATGAGAAGAGCGTGACCTGGCTCGAACGGACGGTCATAGTACGGCTTCCGTTTCTTTAATAGGGGAAAAATGGCACCACCTCGTTCACGTTCATTTGTAGACTCATAATACAAAAATTGGGTCGACGTCATGATCCTTGGCGTGTTCGGTTGTTTCCGCTATAACAAAATAAATACGTAATGATATCTTCATTTTTAGGGCTTTGACTAATTCAAGAAAAATTAGGTAATTTTTAATTTTTTGGATACGGCTTGAACTCTGCTATTGAAGATCATCATCAATGATTAGATTCAAGGTTCATGACTAGATCTTAAAAGCCAATGGTTGGATTTAGATTCTCGATGCTTGGACTATAATTTGGCGAGTTTAATAAATATTAAGGATATGTCAAAAACACCAAATGATGGTCTAACAAGTGAAATATGCTCGAGAACCAATTCCATTTGTTTATATTATCTGTAGACTAAATTTATTATCATCCCCATTCCCATGTTCTCTGAATTGAGCTATGTGAGTCATTGTTGAAAGCAGCATATGCATGCACGCCCAATGTGAGCAAGGCTTTTTGACATGCATCATGCACTTACAAGAATTCGAAACTTGTAGGAAAAAAAATATTACGTGATTTACGAATCCAATTCCATTTCAATTATCAATCAAGTGAACTTACGCTGAGATGTGCATAATTGATAATCTAGATAATAACAGTTCTCATAATTTTCAAATGATACAATATACTTTTTGAAATTTACCTTAGCTTGTCAAATTAGACCGAAATTGTTTTTTGGATTGTTGTAATCCGTTTTCCTCTCGTGTTCCAAAATTTTGGCCACGGAGAAAGGTTAGTGCGAACTCTATTGCGTAGCCATATTTGAACAAAAGTGACCAGAGAATGTGCACTACACTTTTCTATTCACATGTTCCCAACTTTATTTGCAGTGGTGATTGGATCTTGGTTCTCTTTGGATTTGATGATTGAGATTTCTCCTTAAGTGTCGATAGCCCACAAACCCGTCCGGAATTAAGAATCTGTAGAATATAGTTGAAATTAAAGATTGAATTTTAGGTGATGAGAGAATTATTCGATAACATTAGCAATATTCCCTGGTCCATAAAAAAAGGTTTTGAGAGGTTAAAGGCCATGGATAGATATTATCTACAACTCGTATCTCTTATTCGAGCTCATTTTCTTCCATCCATTTATTCGTTCCTTCATTGCCTCCCACGAGTAGATCTCAAGATTGGGTTCTGTGCTTGTGCCACCGATAAGTTAAGCAGCCATTTTTTTTCTATCTTTTTCTTAAATGGAACCAATTACATTATGCAGCCATCTTCTTTTTTCTTCTTCTCGCATAAAGTAGCAACTTTTTTGCTGAGAAAATCAAGTGATTTTTTTGACTATATTGAATATTTTTAGTCAACTCAAGTTATGCTCGCCAAACATCAAATGGGTTCAAAAGGCTAAGCAATCTAGAGGCTTGCTTCACAGTGCACGCCTCATGAATCAATTAGATATAAGCATTCGGTCTATACATGTGTTGTAACTTGAAAGAGTTTATACATAATTAATAAGATTTTAGCAAAAATACCCAACATAATTTGCGGTACATTTGAATTTATCGGTGTAGTTAGTGTTGAGGTTATCCCATATCGATTGTGGAAGACGTTGGTGGTAAGTTTATAAGTGTGAGGGAAGACCTCACCGTTTGAGCTAATTTTTGAGTTGAGAGAGGTCCAATACCATTCAATTTGCCAACAACTTTGGATCCAAAAGTCACATGAGATAATTGTTTCATATCAGTTGTGAAAGGGATTGGTGGTCAGTTCAGTTTATAAATATCAGAGAAAACCTTACCCTTTAAACTTATTTTTTAGGTGGGAAAGATCCAAAACCATCCAACAGTTAGCTAAATGCTTGTGCAAATTCAACAACTGGTTCTGACTAATAAATTGCAAATCCTAGGTTAGTCGAATAAACTTCACAAACAAATGACTGAAGAGGTTAAAATTTGAAGAACTTTTCTTCCTATGAGGTATATTTTCTTCGTGGGTTACGCACCGCATGACCCATGTCTGACCTCAGCAATGGAGAAAATGTTTAAAAATTTCGGTGAGCCCATGCGTTGCCTCGCCTCTTTGACCATACGCTCATTTAAAATAATGTCTTCTATTGTTTGGCTAGGAATTTTAATTATAGGGACGTCTTTAATATTTTATTCAAAATAAATTATTTTTAATGGCATTGGTTGAACGAGTGTCTCTAGGACACTTTTGAACAAACTCCCAGTAGTGTAATTGTCTATTCGAATTGAAATGTCAGAATGGGTCGATGACTTAAACAAAAAATAAAAAAGTAAAGAAATTCAATAAGCCTTCTTCTGACAGCAAGTGGCGGCCGAATATAATAGTCAATTATTCCACTAGCCATCGACTCCATATAAGTCCAAAGTTTTGAAAATAAAAAGGGTCATTAATAAGCGCCTCTATGGGACTAATTAAATGATTTAAAAACAAAAATACACATTTCTTAACATACTGTGAACAGAAATGTAATTACAAATTTTAACAGTAACACTTAAAAGTTTAAATTGTCAAAACATATTTAACGAGACTTGATAAATAGCCTAAGGACACTTTTTAACATTTTATGGTGTGTTTGTTTTTTTGGAAAATGAATTATTTGAAAAATATTTTTTGAAATATCACTTGGGTCACTTACGGACAAAATATATATCTATCATCTGCGAAATATATATTTTATTAATTAATTAATTCAAATGATAGAAGCATTCATCTCTAAAAATATATTTCAAATTATATAATTTTCGCATAACGAATGGAACCTTTTGAACGTTCATTCATTTGATTTTGTAACTTGGTCAGTACTTGGGATTTATAAGGGAGTCGCCCTTCAATGTGGTAACTAGGAGATGAGGCAATTAAATTGATAAATACACCTCTAAGTGCTGTCCATATTTTTTTTTTTAGGTCGGAAAAGATAGATAGTTTCATTCATAATAAACAAGACTTACAAGAAGATAATAGGTGATATTCCGAACATAAAATCTCTACGAGGGCTGGAGGAGGGAAGGACCTCCAATTTTGAGGTAGTGATTTCTTACTTTGCATTTTCGCTAGCATATCAGCGGCTTTGTTAACATTCCGAGAGCAGTGAATCAGCTTCGTTGATAGTAAGCGGGAGAGCAAGCTTGTGCATTGCTTGATTATGGGCTTCACCTGCCATGGAGTCTCGGCCCAGCCCAAGATACTATGGTGTGCGGTAAGGCAGTCAATTTCGCACTCCACTTCACTTTGCTGTACTTGTTCGAGTTTTGTCTCTCTCACGTGCAGATCTATTCTAAACTGCAAAAGCTTCAGCCCGTGCAAAATCGCTAGGGTTTCAACTTGAACCGGGGATGAGGCTCGAACTTGCCGCACAAAATCGTCGATCACTTGCCCAACGTGGTCTCGCAAAATTCCAACGATGGTTCCGGTTTGTTCACCCTGTTTCCATGAGCCGTCAACATTTAACTTCAGCTTTCCTTCCTTTGATGGCCTCCACTGGTTTGGTGAGTACAGATCTGAATTCTTCTTAGCTTCTTTTTGTTGCCATCTACTAAAATTTCGAAGATGGGCTTCCGCTAGGTCAACTATGGTGTTCGGTTCCGGTTTTTGGGCTCTGAAAATCGAGTTGTTGCGTGCTTTCCAGAAAAACCAGAGGATCATCACTAGCAGCTCCTTCTCGGGTGGGTTTCTTTGTTCTTCGAATCTGTCCAGTAGCCACTTATCAAAGCGAGATATACTATTTGGTTCACTCTTGATTCTCACCCGTGGATCGGTCCATATTTCCTTTGTCCATTTGCAGAGAAGAAACAGGTGCTCGATAGTCTCCACTTGATTATTGCATAGCATGCAAAGGGGTTGAGGTAATACCTTTCGCTTGTAAAGATTCTCTCTTGTTGGGATTGCATTATGACAAACGATGCATATTAAGATGCGTATTTTTGGGGGAATAAATAATTTCCAGATCTTTGTCCATAAGGTGCATGGGGGTTTATATGAGGTTGAAGCTCTGTGCTGGTCTGTTGTTGTGTTGTCTGCACATATTTTGTTGTAGCCGCTTTTCACTGTATACTTTCCCGACTTGTTACCTTGCCATACTAGAGTGTCTTCCTCCGGGTTAGGACTTAGCGGGATAGAGAGAATCTCATTTGCTATTCTGTTTTCAAGGAGGTGCTGGACTTCTGCTTCCTTCTATCCCCTTTTTGTGTCATTTATTAGTTCAGCTACTTTTGTGGGTTCATCTATGTTAGCCGGGCCCCCGATCACACCAGTTTCCAGCCATTTATCCTCCCGTATGCTGATTTTCTTGCCATCACCTACCCGCCATTGGATCTCCTTTTCAATAGTTTCTCTCCCCACCAAAATACTTTGCCAACCCCATGAGGGACGCTGCCCTTTACCTACCTTCCACATATCACCATTTGGAAAATAAACCCCTTTAAGTATTCTGCTCCATAAGGCTGTAGGTAATTGAGATAACCTCCAGGTCTGTTTTCCCAGCATTGCTTTGTTGAAGTTTACTAAATCTCTGAATCCGAGCCCTCCTTCATCCTTTCTCATTTTCAAAGCTTCCCACTTCTTCCAATGCAATCGCTGCTGGTTTCATTTTGCTTCCACCAAAAGTTAGCAATTCTCCTTTCAATCGATCTACATATGGAGATGGGAATTTTAAATATCGACATAGCATATTGAGGGAGTGCTTGGACTACACTTTTTATTAGTGTTTCTTTTCCTACTGTGGACATAAGTTTCTCTTTTCGCCCTGCCATCTTCATGTTTACTCTGGTTAGGATCCAAGTGAACATTTCTTTTTTTGATTTTCCCCAATCCGTTGGTATGCCGAGGTAGTTCCCTGTCTTGTTTATGATCGGGACTCTAAGTTGTTGAGCCAAATTCCTTTGTAGATTTAGAGGACAGCCGCTATTGAAGCTTACACCTAATTTATTTAGGTTGATTGTTTGACCCGTGGCAAAACAATACTGGTTTAGGACTGCTGCTAGGTTTTGGCATTCTAATAAAGTCCCGTCCAAGAAGAAAATAGAATCATCAGTGAAAAGTAGGTGTGATAGAGTAGGGCAATGTGAATTCAGTGTTATCCCTTTTATGCTCCCATCTGCCATAGCTTTGTGCATTAACCATGGTAGCACGTTCGACACAAGAACAAATAGGTAATGGGATAAAGGATCTCCTTGTCGTAATCCCCTTGTTGGTGTGAAATATTCCATAGGCTCCCCATTGACTTTCACACTTAGAGTTGCTGTTGAAACACAATGCATTATCATTCTTACCCACCTAGAGTGAAAGCCCATTTTCAGCAAACATGCATTCAGAAAATCCCACTCCACTCTATCATACGCTTTTTGCATATCTAATTTCAGCATGGCTTGAAATCTCTTCTTTCTCTTCTTGATTCTGAGCTGGTGGATAACTTCTTAAACTATGAAGATATTGTCTTGGATCTGTTTCCCTTGTACAAAAGCACTTTGTTCAGGAGTGATAAGATCTGGAAGCCATCTTTTTAATCTATTCGCCAGCACTTTAGTTATGATTTTGGTAACTGAAATTGCATAAACCTATGGGTTTGAATTGGGTAATGCTCTTTGGGTGTTTAACTTTCAGGATTAGGGAGATATGTGTTTGGTTTAGGGTAGGTTCAAAGGTACCTGTTTCAAAGAATTGCTGAACTAATTGAAAGACTTCAGGTTTGAGTTCCTCCCAAAAATTCTGATAAAATTGTCCGTTTAACCCATCGGGACCCGGAGCTTTAAGTGCCCCCAATTGGAACACCGCTTCTTTGACTTCTTCCATCGTCACATTTTCCAGCATTTGATTGTTCATTTCCTCATTTACTGGGCTGGGGCACTAGTCTAGGACCGGTTGAAAGTTCCTTGGTCCCACAGTTTCATAAAGTGTTTGATAGAATTCCAGAATTTTTTGCTTAAGCATATTCTGTTCTCGGCACCAAGTCTCTTCATTTATCTTTAGCATTGTTATTCTGTTTCTCTACCCTCTCTGCACTGTGGTTGCGTGAAAATACTTCGTGTTTTTGTCTCCCCATTGAAGCCAGTTTATTCGCGCCCTGATTCCCCAATACTTTTCCTCCTGCCGCCATAACTTTTCAATTTGATCCACCACCTGCTAGTGTTCCTTTTTGCTGTAGTTGTCGGGATGTCTATTTGTTAGGACTGTTAATTGCCGCTTTAACTCTTTAATGCGTTTGGCTGCATTTGGGAACTTGTTTTGGCTCCACTTTTCAAGTTGTTTGGACACATTATGCACTTTGACTGTGAAGCTTCTTTCATTTAAGAGGTTGCCATCCCATGTTTGCTTGATGATCTCCCTACATTCTACTTCTTTCGTCCAATATGCCTCGAACCTGAATTGTTTCTTCTTTTTCAGATTTTCAGGATGAAGCGTAATAAGGAGTGGGCAGTGATCAGAGCTAATACCTGGTAGCGCCTGAACTTCAGCATTTGGGAAGGTCACTCGCCATTCCATGGTACATAGAGCGCGATCTAATCGTTTTTTTAACTAGTTCCTCTCCTTCTCTATTGTTGGCCCATGTGTATGCACATCCTTTGCTGTCAACATCCATTAGGGAACAATCATTCAATAGATCTCGAAAAGCTGCCATGCGGTAATAATCAGCTACCCTTTTTCCAACCTTCTCCCAAGCATATAATATTTCGTCGAAGTCCCCCAAACAGATCCATGGAAGTGTGTTTTGTGCTTGAATCTCCCTTAATTGTTGCTATACGGTTAGTCGTTCCCCATAATTTGTAGGAGCATAAAGAAAGGTTATATGCATCTCTCTGTCTCTAGTCGGATCATAATAGTCCACATCAATAAGGTTATTGTTGCTGGAAGTCACTCGTATCTCCACCTCTTCATTCTACATTAGCACTAAGCCTCCTGCATGCCATTCCGGATTCTTTACAAATTTGTTTGCATATTGTAGGCATTTAACCACAACCTCAACCATCATCTCCTTGTTCTTTGTTTCCATTAAAAAAACCATAGCAGGCCTTTTGAGAGCTACTAAGGCTCTCAGCTCCTGGAATGTCAGGGGGTTGTCCAGCCCCTGACAGTTCTAGCTAATGATCTTCATGATGTCTTCAGTGACTTATTAGGGCTAGCCACCAAAGCCCAATCATTTCCTTCCTTCACAATATGAACAGGGGTTTCCAAGAGCTCCATATCATCAACTAATAACAGGGCATTTTCTGCTGATCGTCTCTGTTTTTCTGATTTCTGAGTCTTCAGAATTTTCTTTTTATTGTTGTTTTCTGGCTGATAGTTTACTTTGGGATGATGAAGACACATAATCTGATTCCCTTTATCTTTGTTGCTTTGGTCTATAACCTCGTCTTCTTGAATACAATCAGGAGAATAATAGTCTTGTCTTTTCTTGTTGCGAATGACAGCAGCTCGTGACTTAAGATCACCTCTCACTCCCCTTTCCGTTTCATTTTTTGTTGCAGGCATTTCCGGGACGACTTCATCAGCCTCTGAATTCGCTTCTAATTTTCCATAGAAGGCTGCCCAATAAGGGCTATGGTTGCGTACCTCCGTCTTTAACCAAGGTCTGTATTTCCCTGCCTTAATCTCTACCCACTTAGTTTGTTCATAAGGGATTTCCTAACAATTAGTGGCATAGTGGTCAATTCTTCCACATGAGTAGCAGTAATGTGGAAGTCTTTCATACTTAAATTCCACCCATAGCTTCTTAGTCCCAATGTCCAGTATTGCTCCTGATTTCAAGGGTGAATTCAAGTCCAGTTCGACTTTTACCTTCCCTGCTTTGTATGGACCATTCCCTTTAGCCTCCATCTGTATCTCTACTATTCGGCCCATTCTTTCAGCCAATTCAACAACCACATCCTCTCTGAACCACCCTGGTGGTATCCCTCCTATATGAACCTAGAAGGCGCATCAATAATACTCATAACAGTGCTCTGGTATTTCTGGCTCACACTGTTTCAAAACTAAAAGGTTACTTGCAAAGGACCACGGGCCTGTTTTTAGAATCCTTTCTTTTTCCTCTTTAGATTGGAACATGAATGAGAATAGCCCTGGTTCTTTTTGCAGACATTCTACTGAGTTTGCTTTCCATGCCTTTTTCACGGTGGTAGTAAAGGCTTGGAAATTAACATTAGGTTTAGAGAACAGCTTACCAAAAAGAGTAAGGTTGCATTCCTGCTTCTTTGTAGAGGGAATGTCGGTGGAGACTTCAACAACATCACTTTCTGTCCAAAGCGTGCCCAGGCTTTTGCATAATGCTGCTAACCTTAACTCGTTCTCACGCTCTACATCCATTTTGTTGTGT
Source organism: Eucalyptus caleyi (assembly GCA_014182885.2). Taxonomy (NCBI): domain Eukaryota; kingdom Viridiplantae; phylum Streptophyta; class Magnoliopsida; order Myrtales; family Myrtaceae; genus Eucalyptus; species Eucalyptus caleyi. Next base: position 4,587,518 of record CM024471.2, on the reverse strand, counting down.
AGGGGCTCGCTTTCTATGAGTGTGATCTGCAAGAGGTGCAGAGGTTGGGCTTGTCAATTTACTGGTGTTCTATGTGTTGGGGGTTGTAGTTTGGGTTTAGATTGAAGGGGGCTTCGTGGGTCTGGTGTGGGATAAACTGAAATTGCCATAGCTATCGGGTTTGGATGGGGAGATCGGTGCTGCAGATGTATAAGGAGACCACTCGGCTTTGATTTGTGGTGGGGTTCGTGGATTGCGGGTGGGATAATTCAGTGGATTTCGAAGGGGAGGAGGCAAGGTTTTACAGATGGGAAACCCAGACACAAGATATTTAGGGTAAGGATTTGGGTTCAACTTACCAGATCTAGAGTGCTCTTAAATCCATCTAGAGCGAGCATCAAAACCAGAATCATGGTGGGTTCAGAGATCAATTTGTGCTAGTAGCCATTTGAGAAGAGGATGAAGCTCTGCCCTAAGGAGAGAGAGAAGCTCTTCCAAAGAAGAGAGAAGCTCTTTCATAAGTTACGGATAGCTTGGTAGGCCGAGCAATGGCCATCAAATGATGAAAGGAAGCTTGACTCGAGACATCCTCATCCACAACTGGTCTCTTGGCCGCCACTGAAATAGTTTCTGTCTCATCGCCGGGCTATTCACCGTCCATTCCAGTGCCGGTTGGGACATTGGGGGCCTGATCGGACACGACGTGCGGAACCATATTTGGAACCCACCGATCGAAAAGCTAGTCGAAGCTGATGCACTACTAATCCTTCAAGGATATGCACGATCGAAGGGAGATAATATGCGCATTCTCAAGAGGTGCAAAGAATCGAGGTAAACATTTGAATAATATCTTACAGAGAGAAATATCTAGAGAAATATCTCTGGTTGGAGGCAGTTCCTTCCATTGAGAAACTGACATCAACACGGTACCTTGCTGAGTGTCCTACATCAAGGCTTGCCCATGAAGCCAGATTCAACTTATGTGAAATGTCTCCAACATCCATCGAATAAAAAACAAGTGAGGGAACAACATCTATTCAGCAACTTCTGTAGATTTTGCAATCTAAGTTATAGAACAAAAGTTCTCTCCTCATGACCACAAAAAAAACTTCCACTTGTGAAACTTACTCTTGCCTACCAACTTGGTTAGACATGGGAACAATTTCTCCCGCTCTCATCTATTTGTCCTGTTGCACATTTTATTTCGAAGAATCAAAATAAATTCTCCTTTTTTTCTTTTTTTCGTCACAGCAATATAGTACAATTTTAGGTACACCATGTTGTAGGAAGAGGAAAAACTACAATTTTCATTCTTCATCTAACATCATGGAGAGTCTTCTATCAATCTCCGAAATGAAGATGAAAAGTCTCTCACATCTTGGTTTTGACTCATCTTTGAATAGAAAAGTTCAAATTTTGTACCCAAGAATATATAAGGATCCATTGTTGTTGGGACACACATGCAACAAAAGTTCGATGTATGGAAAAAATGGATTCAATTAGTTACCTAAGTCGACTTGTACTAGGGCTCAAGCTATCTCTCTCTTATGATTACCCTAACATAAGGTACCAGACTTTTCTCTACGCCCTTGTAAGTGACATATATTTTAGCCATGTTGATTGATGGGCTGAATTAGAATGTCTTTGGGAAGCAATCTCTTAGATCATCGCATTTGTCTCCATTGGGATTTCCATCACGGTTGCATTTTATTTGTTTACTACTTTTGTTTCTTGGGATGGATCCGACGGTTATATATTGATTGAAATTCAAATTCAGTCATTTAAGGACAATTTTAGGCATCAAGCATGAATTCCTGTAACACATGATTCAAGTTGACTTAAATGGGCATTTTATCACAAGAGAGTATGATTATGATGGCACAATTGAAATTTGACTTTTGACACCGAGGAATCCCAATGGCACATTTGTTTACTTGATAAACAGATTTGCAAATGTTGTGTATCTATTCTTCGAAAGTTGTCATTTGAGGACAATGAATTTAGGCATCAAATGGAAATTCTCCAAATGCATAGCCTCGACCCGCTTTACATCTCATCGTGAGAAGTACGTTGGGCAATGTTCCTAGCACGACCAAAATCGAGTTTCAACACGGAGGAATCTAGCCGACACATTTTGGAAGATGCCATAGAGACGAAATAATTGACTTGAACTCGCTCACTGCCGAAGTATGGAAAGATGATGATGATGATGGTACAAGGATGGCCACGACTTCAAAACTAGAAGTAGAGACCTGGGAAGACTATGAGAAAAGAGTCTATCCACGTGAGGAGAAGCCAATAATGGGGATGACCAGTCCCCTTTGTCTTGCCTTTGACATGAAACTATTGACTCTCTTTCCAGATGGAGCGGTCAGTCCTACAGGCGGAGGTTTTTTTTTTTTGGGTAAGAGTAAGCAATATATTAATAGGGGTCAAACTGTACAAACAACACAGCTCCAAAAACTTACACTCAAAATGAAACACATTCATTAAGAGCGGAAGGAAGCCGCGGAAAAGCAACAAAATGACCAACATAAAGCCAACGGCAAACAAGCTTGGCAAAAACACCCAAGCAACCACCAATAAGTCTATGTCAGACTACGATCAGAGGAAGCAAAGATAATGGGGTCCACATCCCACGAGTGTTACATCCGCTTGTTCCTGGGAGAGTCCTCAACATTCTTAAAGGTAAGGGCCTTATCCTTAACGGCCTTGAGGAGATGCTTCTTCATGGCCAAAATAGATAACGGCTCCCCCGAAAAGAATATTGTTCATGTTCCTCTAGATGATGTGACACAACGCCCCAAAGGAGAACCGAGCAACACACTTACAAAAATTCTTGTCGACGAGCAAGGTAATGGCTCAACTGAGAGTCTCCTCCCAAGTCCTATTAGTCCATGGGAGATTGCATCTAGTAGCCCAGAAGAAGGCAATACTCGAGGTAATGCAACAACCAAAAAATAGATGATTGATAGAATCAAGCACCTCATTGCAAAAAGGGCAGGAAGTAGCATCAATCCTACCATAAGACATGAGAAGAGATTGTGTAAGCAACCTCCTCTTGGTGATGAGCCACAGGTTCAGTTGATATCGAGGCAGGATGGCATTACTCCAAATGAAACAATGCCAATTGACTCTAGCCTTCTTCCGCCTTAAGGCCTCCCAAGCTAAGGCCATCGAGAACAAGCCCGTCAAGCCCTCCCTCCAACAGAACCGATCTTGGGTTCCAGACAAGGAAGGAAGTGGTGAACCCCAAGACTCAATCTCTGATTTGATAGCTCGTCCATCCTTAGAGAAGAGATCGGCAACCAAAGCCTGCCTAGAGAGACCGGAGCTATAGATGTGGGGATCCGTGAAATATAAATTTAAAGGACCCCTGGGATGCCGATTATCAAACCGGAGCGACGTTGATAAGCTATTGCCTAACCTCCAATGGAAGCGAAGTCGGCAATCTGTCCTGAGTTGTAGAATTTTTTTCCCATGCCCAAGAGCAGCAGGTTGGCTTTTCAACTACCCAGAAGTTCTTGGTTTTTAAGAAGGTCGAGTGGATCCACTTACACTATAACGAATGCTTATCTGAAAATAAATTCCAGATATGTTTGAGCATAGCCACCTTGTTGCACTCACGCAATCTCTGGATACTAAGACCTCCCTCCATTTTAGGAAGGCAAACATCTTCCCAGGAGACTTTGGCACCCCCTGCCCAACTCAGGTCCCTTCCAAAGGAATTGTTTGAGAATACGCTCTATCTGGTCCAGTACAGCTGCAGGAAGAATAAAGACACTTGCCTAAAAAGCCTGAATGGCATGGAGGACTGACTTGATTAGCTGAAGTCGGCCAGCAAAAGAAAGAAACTGATGAGTCCAAAACTGTACCCTGGAGGTGATGCGCCTCACAAGCTCAACGCAATATGCCTTTCGGAGCCTCAATGTGATGATTGGAACCCCAAGATACCGAATTGGAAGGTTACCCTTAACAAAGCCAAGCTCCATGAGGATTTGATTTCTTAAGGCCGGCAGGCCTCCCGAGAGGAACACCTCGCTTTTCCTTGGGTTTGAGAGAAGTCCGCTCCAAGAAGAAAACATATGGAGACCATCCTTAAGAAGCTTCACGGATGGCAGGTGGCCCTTGCAAAATAGGAAGACATCATCCACGAAGAACAAGTGCGAGAGGCAAGTAGACCTACATCTCCAGTAGAATCTAAAATCCGACTGTAGCGAGCACCTCCATAACCAACGTGAAGAAGTAGGGAGAGATGGGGTCTCCCTGAGGTAAGCCTCGCCCACTAGGGAAGAAACCATGTAGCTCCCCATTCAACACGATGGAAAATTGAAGAGTCCTCACACAGGTCATGATGAGGTGAACCAATCGATTAGGAAATCGAAAAGCAAGTAGTACACTCTTGAGAAACCGCTAGTCCACGGTATCATACGCCTTTCTAAAGTCGACTTTGATAACACACTTGGGAGAATAGGGTTCGACATGGAACCTAAAGAAAAATTCCTGCGCCAAGAGAATATTATCCCTAATTCCTATAGGCGGAGGTTGATGGCTAGATTTGGACCCCCCCCAAAAAAAAAAAAAGGGACTTGAGACTAATTTTATTTTTATCATTATTTATTAATTCATCGTATTTGTATTTATTCTTTCAAAATATTTTGTAAATTTTTCTCGATGCATTAGATTAGAGTAAAAAATTTTAAGGTTGCCCTTCGCATCTCGCATTTTTTAAAATTTACATTTTGCCTTTAGCCTAGACTTTCATCTTATTATAGGCATGGACCTCTTCTTTCTTTACCTTTTTTCCACTAGCATGTGACGCATGTCGGATTTTGTAATACATATTGTCATTTTGCTCTTAAAAAAAAAAAAATCTTACCACCATTTAATTGGATTCATTGGTTTAAATAATCTAATTAATATATATAAGAAAAAAATTGGAATATTGTCAAGAGAACTATTTCAAATGAAAATTAAGTAAGATAGAAATTCAAAAAGACTTGAAGTTGACACTACAGAGATAAGATAAGCAAAAACTCAACATTCAATGGCGGTGTGTAGTAGTCATCGCTAGAAGAAAACAACACACTATGATTGTCGACATCCAACACTACTTCTCCCCTCCCCCCTATGACGCACTTTGGAGTTTCATCTGTATCACATAACTTACAAGTTTTGTATGATAATTAGACAATCGATTAGAAGATTCAAGTTATATATATAAGAAGAATCTTCTAATCGATTGTCTAATTATCATACAAAACTTGTAAGTTATGTGATCACTAGCATTAATGAGCTATATCAGACCATTACAAGCCACATTAGATTACTTATTTTTTAATCCTTCATCAACCCTATTTTATGCCGAGAATCCGGCCTAGCTCACCTTATGGGAATACAACATCGATTATACTTCGGGGGAGACTGGCCTAGCAACCCACCGTCGGGGCCCCTTGCTTAAATCACGGAACTACTCTGAGAATCATGAATGACTCAGGGAATTGAACCCCAGACCTGGTGGCCAAATTAGGGGGGACGCCTCAACCAGCGCAGCCATGCATGGGTGGGTAACTCATTATATTTGTATTCATCCTTTTCAAAACATTTCATAATTTGTTCTCGATGCATTAAATTAAATTAACAAATCGAGGAGTATATTTTGCACTTTTCTAGTATTTGTATTTTTTATGAAATTGATAGCAAAAGGACATCAGATGCAAAACTTTCTCGAATTAACATTTTATATCCTTAAAAGACATGCGCACTAATTGTGTAATGGAAAAAAAAATCCAAAAAAAAAAAAAAACAGACAGAGGAAAGGCAAGATCCGAGAACAAAGATGTCCCAAAACGTAGATCAAGTCGTTTGGTTTGTTATATAAGATGAAGGACGTATATTTTATTGGGCTGTGGGATCCCTGTGAAATCTGTATGATAAAGGATGCCCTTTCGATTACAATGTTATTGGGCATTTTGGAAAAAAAAAATCAATTTCTATAGACTATGATAAGGACTAGACCTCAAATGATGCTTTTTGGTTCAGCTTTCGACTTTGCATATTCAATGTCCGTTGAAGACTGTTAGGTTGTCATGTAATTTTTTTTTCGGGGCCACTTTGGGGAAATGTCAACATCACTTTCAGCATTTTTAGAAGGCAGCTTCCATGGTTGATGAACTTTTTTTTCAAAATTGCCCTCACTCATATTTTCATATTCTATTTTTGCCCTCACTTGTGACTATTCATTATGTCCAACCGTTGAAGTTCTAAGTAGTTGTGCGTGGGTCTCCACCTAAAGTCACTAATTGAGGGTCTTTGCTCGGGTCCCCAGTGAGGGTTACCGCACTTGGGTCCTTGCCTAGTTCATATTCTCCGACATTGCCCCTCGTAACTGTTAGGCGAGGCTTGAAGGATCGCGGCTCAAGCGAGATTTGTTGAGTCGAGGGTTGCCAAGAGCTAGCGAGGTTGATGGTCGAGCATTGCTGATGTATGTTGGGCATCGAGCATCTTCATATTTATGTCAAGTGTCACTTCTTCAAGCTACTCTGGTGTCACCGCACCCTCACTTTTTATTGTTTTACTTAATCTAAATCTCTTAACTCATGCACTTTTTTTTTTCTCAAAGTCAACTCCCAAAACATTTACAATACTCCCATATTGTCATGTTAAATTCGTAATTGATTTTTTTTCACAATTTTCTGAAATCAGAACTATAATTTAAATGTTGGCGAGTACTCTTCTTTTTTTGAAAATGTTGGAATAAGATTGGTTATATCTAACATGGATCCTCTCGTGTCAATTTACTTCCAAGATTGCAACCCGCCACTTGAAAGAAACAACACACGGAGACTCCTGCAATTAGAAGGCATCATCAAAATTCATTGCCAAGTAATCGCATATGAAGTGGCAAATTATAGCAATAATTTGATAATAGAGACAATGAGCTTTTTGAATGATCAAGAATCGCTTTGATTAGATTTGAAGTGACCAAGAAGTCGCAATTGGTTTATAAGAATGAAATAGGAAATAGAAATAAAATAGTAGGACTTTTTGCCGCTGGAGTATTGCGAGATTCCGATATTGGACTAAGGAGATGTGTGCACTTGAAGTTTAGTGAGCTGAACTGAAATTAACCAATTGCAGAGCACCGATGGCATCGGGGCAAACCACCGTGATCCACAAACCCCTCCCCATCCCTGCGACTCGAGCAACCGTCGCTCCACTAATTACCATCGTAGCGATGATTCACAAAGTCATTAATGAGAATAATTGAGGAATTCTCTTCGTACATAGATAACCAAAAAAGCACATAATCTTTCTTGACAGAGCATGTCCACACCAAGCAGCTAAAGATAATCAGCTCCTAGCCATTAATTGAGAGCTCCACCACAACATAAGAGTGGTGCACTCGTAATCGGTGAACTCACGATCAGATCTAGATGTTAATGAAAACATCGTTATTTTTTTAGGAAATTAACATAAGAGTCCTAAGACTATTGCATCCGTCGGGTTACGTGGCCAGCATCTATTTCGTGCTATTCTCGTTACCAAGAATGGTTGGAGAGTTTGGATCCAATGCTATCACGGGCCACCCTTCGCTTGCTCGTTCTAGCGCTGCCTCATGAACAAATCAACACTTCATTGCATTTCAACCAAAAAAAAAAAACACTTCATTGCAGGCTTGCAGCCGACCGTTTCACCTGAATGCCAACTACACAGAAATAAATGAAAAGGACTGGAAGTGACGCAGCTGAAGTAAATACGGGCCTAGATAGGATCTAAACAAGACAAGAGGACTGTCTACGGAATTGTTCGGATTCTTTCCCCAGTCGCAAAACAATGTCCGAGCAAGCTTAATCTCTTCTGGGCGACAGCAGCACCTTGTTGATCACCTCGTCTAGGTTCAAGAACGACGACCCGGAAGGACGCGTAGCCTCTCGAGCCATCTCCTTCCACTCCATCGCCTTCCTCTTCATCTCCTTCCCTCTCTCCCCCTCCATCAGCTCCCTCACCTGCCTCTCCACCTCGTCCCTCCTCACGTCGCTGTCGATCTCCATCCCTATCCCCCACTCCTGGCAGCTGTATCGGCAGTTCGTCTGCTGGTCCCCGAAGAACGGCCAACACGCCACTGGCACACTGGCTGCGATGCTCTCGATTGTGGAGTTCCACCCGCAGTGGGTCAGGAACCCGCCGACAGCCGAGTGGCTTAGCACCCGCTCCTGGGGGCACCAGCTCGCCAGCAGGCTCCGCTCCCTCGTTGCGGCCAAGAAATCTGGAGGCAAGATCGCCGTGTTGCCGATGACCAAGTCGGGCCTGATGACCCATAGGAACACCTGGCCGCTGTTCGCGAGCCCCCATGCGAACTCCACCAGCTGCGCCTGCGACATCACTGTGATGCTCCCAAAGTTCACGTACACGACCGAGCCGGGTGGTTTCGAGTCGAGCCACTCGAGACAGCCCAGGTCTTCCTTCAACAGGTTGGACCTGATCGGCCTGGTGTCATCATCGGATAGTTGCTCCACGAGTAGATGAATGGGGCCGATGGTGTAGATGGGAGGGAACATGGCCTTAAGCGCGTCAAGGACCTCGTGTTCTAACCGCTCAAACGTATTGAAGACCCAGGCGGAGGCTCTCTTCGCTCTCGCAAACTCAACCAAGCAGAAGTTGAGGATCGGGTCGTCCGGGTCGGTGGTTCGAATGAAGCTCGGCAAGTCTCTCAAGCGGATGTTTCTCATCCCGGGTATCCAGTCGATGATGGTGTCCAAGTACCCGTTTGTCAAGTAGCTCGCATCTGCAAATTGAGAGTCGATCAAGTGAACCGGGTGACCATACACGGCCATGATCCTCATAAAGGATCAGATTCTCTTAAACTTTAGAAGCGCGTCGTCAAGGCCTCTGCTGTTCCTACTGCGTCGTTCGATGTTTATGGTGTCACATGGAAATATTTGTGTTGTCAATTCATTTGTTAGACTTAGATTAGGGAAAGCATTAGAATACTGTCGAAGGATATACGAAATGATTTCGTAAGCTCCTACATCAGATAGTTATTTAGTAATGACATTGTTGTATACACACTGATCATATAAATCAGGAACAAACAAAACTGAAGAATATAACAGCAAACCGAACCGAAAAAAATAACAAAGAAAAATCTTTAGGTGTAAAAAATTTGCTCGGTTGCACATGCTAAGTGAGATCACCTAAATCAGACAAGTTATTTAGTAATGCGTACCTTTGAGCGGAGCACGACCCTCGTCAACGAGACTACGAAACTGCAAGAAGCCCATGAATGCGCACGCGCTTATCGGCCAGAACAGGACCTCTGGCACGCCGACTGCCTCCGCAGCATCGAGTGTGAAGGTCGTCCAGCCGTCCGACACCACACAGCTCACCGGTGGGGAACCCGATGTCGCGCTCTCCTCATTGAGCCTCTTGAGCAGGTCCTGGAAGTAAGGCAAGCAGCACTTCTGCGTGGACTGGCAGAGGGCTGTGACGTCCTGGATCGCGTCGTCGTCGGAGGGCGGGAGGCCGTCGGGGATGGTCCGGAACCGGAAAGACGGGAGGCCGTCAAGGGAGGAGGGGCCGCGGGACCGGAGGAGGCGGTTGTGGTTGTACTCGGTGTTGACGAAGGTGACGTGGAAGCCCCGGTGGTGGAGGAGCTTGGCGAGGTTGAGCATGGCGTTGATGTGGCTCTGCGCTGGGAAGGGGATGCACACCGCGTGTGGCTTTTGGGTCATCTCTGTCGCACCCATCTCTCTATTCTCTTCTCTGTGTTTTGAGTGTTTTCTCGTTTGGGTACGAAAGAGAGATGCCAATGGATATGGGGAGAGAGGGTAGGTTGGTATATTTATAGGCCGGTCCGACATTTAATATGAGTTGGTTTGTTGGTTCGTTTGATGAAAAAATTCAACATAACATAATATTCATCATTTGGATAATTTAAAAGAATGAGTTGAAAGAAAATCATTCCAATCAATCAAAACATCTCTTTAAATTTAGGAAAATGACTTCACTTTTAAAAGTCAATTTAGAATGCGGCTTATCCTACATCAACAACAAAATGTCCCCGATAATGGACCCGTGTGCTTTATTAGCCAAGCCCCCCAGTTGCTGGACCTTAGAGGCTAGCGGCTAGACTCGGATCACTCCTCAGTAGCCAGACCGCGCCTAAACTCAAGTTCTAGGGTTGTATTCGAGAATTTTTTTCTAATACTTGTTTCATTGCTTTCCTTTAACAAGGACATATAATAAGAAATATGACTTCCATATTATTAGCAAAATTAACAAACACAAAGAAAAAAATCAAATTTTTAAAAATAATTTTATCTGAAAATATTTTCCTGTAAAATTCGATTCCTGTAAAATAATAGGTGTCGTTAATTTGGTGAGTAGAAAAATGGATTTGTAATAAGGAACATTAATAAACTGATGGATGTTCTAATAAGTGAAATATTTTTAAGAAAATAATTTACCATTTGTCCACATTTATTTATAGATCAATTGTACACAACTACCATCATCACTACATAGTTTACGTAGTGATGATGATGGTAGTTGTGTACGATTGATCTATAAAAAGTCAATAATGACTTGTCAATAGGTTAAACTGTAGTTCGATGCTTTAAAAAATAATGGTCCTATATTCTCACGTTGTTAACCCCCTTCAAAGTAGTAGCTTTATCTCCGAGGAGTTGTTCATTTCCCACGTTGTCAATTTCCTTCAAAATAACAATCTCAATCTCCATTTTCACCTAACTATTCTCCATGATCTCCTTAATGGATCTTCACATGCATAAGCCTTGCTACAATTCTTTGAGTGGATTATCTTGCTCCTTACTAAGGAGTCCTTAGTTAAGATGCTTGTGGACAACTTGGGCAAAATAATCCACAATCATTTACCACTTGTCAATATGTGCCAACATTTATATCCAAGTCATCAAACAACATGTAATATTGACCACTCTTCAATCTATTAAATTGACTTCCTCCACGGATGATCAAATATGCCCGGATAGTATATTCTCCACTCATTTCCTTTTTTCTTCGTTAATTTTGATGGTTGTATATGACGTTGTCAAGTCCACTTTTGTTGCTTCCTAATGATCATAGCATGTCGATAATATTTAAATATCGGGCACTTTTGGGTGTCAACAGGTTTCAAATACTAGATTAGTTAAATAAACTTATAAAAAATAAGTATCCTAATTATTGAAAACGTTAAAAATGGAAAACTTTCCTCGTTATATTGAATCGTTTTGTTTGCGGATTACGTGCCGCATGATCCATGTTGACCTCAGCATAGGAGAAAACAATATGCATAATATCAGTGAGCCGCAAATTGCTTCGCCTCGCGTCCCTCGGCTCATTTAATAAGGTCCCCTAGGCAATGAAAATTGATTTGCTAGGTATTTTAGTTATAAAAAAAGTTGTTAAAGGATGTCTTGAAATACCAATTAATCATAGTTTATTCGAAATATATCAGTTTCTAAGGGATTAGTGGAATGTAACATGAAAGCAATCAATGCATTCAAAACTATGAAATTTTTTCGGTTGATTGCTTAACAAGGGTATCAACAGCACTCAACGGCAAAATCCTAATTATAATTATTTCTTCAAACTATTCTCCAAGGAAAACGTGTCGGGCAACGAGTTTAAAGAGGAGAAGAAATTTATTTGGTCTTCTTCTTAGATAAAGTGGTGGCAGAACAAAATAATACTATTATTATTATAATTATCATCATCATCATTATTATTATAAATCCAATGCTATGACCGGCCACCATTTCATTGTTAGCTTTGCTTCGTGAACGTAGGGAGTAAAAAAAAAAAAAACATAGGATAGCAATTCATGCGCATGCCAATTGCACAAAAATAAATGAAAACAATTCCGAGCGACGAGACTGGAGTTGATAAGATCCAGACAAGGGGACAGTCTAAGGAGTTCTTCTCAAACATTCCGCAATCGCACGCGAATGACCGAACAAACTTTAATCTCTTCTGGGCGACAGCAACACCTTGTCGATCACCTCGTCCAGGTTCAAGCACGACGACCCGGATGGGCGCGATCTCCTTCCACTCCATCGCCTTCCTCTTCATCTCCTTCCCTCTCTTCTTCTTCCCCCACTCCCTCCATCAGCTCCCTCACCTGCCTCTCCAACAGAAGTGGGGGGAAGAGAAAGGTTGCTAGAGTTTGGACCCAACGCTCTCATGGGCCACCTTTGCTTCCCCGTATTACAGCTGCTTCAGGAAGAAATCGACATGAATGTATGTACGGAGAAAATATAATAAAAACATGGGAAAACACTTTATTGCAGCCGGATGTTTCACATGCATGCCAACTGCACAAAAATAAATGAAAACCACTGGACTGACAAGACCGAAGTTACTAGGGGCCAAGATTGATGGAAGTAATTTAAAGGTGATACGCTAAGGAAGAAAAAGATAGAGAGATTTGTAGATTTATTTCACTTCTAACAAAAAAATAAGTACAAAACTCTCATATTAATAGACTTGTTACGTGACTTTTACTCTTCCTCATAACAATAGTTAGCGTTCTGGATAAGATTTAGATACTAACAAAACAATCATCATATCTTGTCGGGTAGCTTACCATATCTCTAGAAATGGTCACTACACTTAGAAATACAAATAGACTCATTAAAGATAATGCATCAATTATGACTCTTCTTTAATACGGGTATTAAACAGTTTTCGGTTTCAATTTTGGAATCCCGATGCCGAAATATCGGCAACTCAATAGTCTCAATGTCAAAGTGTTGATGCCGATGAATTTGATTTAATTTCTAATAGTTCTCTTCAACCAAATTCTTTTCCATCGATCATTTCAAGTAGACTTTTGAACTTTCGAAAAGTATCAATTTATGCTACTTGATATTCCATCTTCACACGCAACACTTTAATCTCATTCTTTTAACCTCTTCATAAATGAATTTGATTTAATTTCTAACATAGATACGATCTAGAAAGGACAACACAGAACAGGACTGTCTACGGAATCTCGCCCCAGTTGCAAAGCAATGTCCGTACGATCTTAATCTCTTTTGAGCGACAACAGCACCTTGTTGATCACCTCGTCCAGGTTCAAGAACGACGAGTCGGAAGGACGTGTGTTCTCTCGGGCCATCTCCTTCCTCTTCATCTCCTTCCCTCTCTCCCCCTCCATCAGCTCCCTCACCTGCCTCGACACCTCGTCCCTCTTCACGTTGCTGTCGATCTCCATCCCAATCCCCCACTCCTGGCAGCTGTACCGGCAGTTCGTCTGTTGTTCCCCGAAGAACGGCCAGCACACCACCGGCACCCTGGCCGCGATGCTCTTGATCGTGGAGTTCCACCCGCTGTGGGTCAAGAACCCGCCAACCGCTGAGTGGCTTAGCACCCGCTCCTGGGGGCACCAGCTCGCCAGCAAGCTCCGCTCCCTCGTTGCGGCCAAGAAATCCCGAGGCAGGATTGCCGTGTCGCCAACGACCAAGTCCGGCCTGATGACCCACAGGAACGTCTCGTCGCTGTTCGCGAGCCCCCATGCGAACTCCACCATCTGCGCTGGCGACATCAAAGTATTTTCGGTTGACTGCAAAGTATTTTCAGTTGACTAATCATTTTTCACAAATCAAACAAGTGAAAATCCAGAAAATTAATTCCTGAAAAATGCTTTTTTCAAAAACAATACACCCTCACTTTTTATTGTTTTACTTAATCTAAATCTCTTAACTCATGCACTTTTTTTTTTCTCAAAGTCAACTCCCAAAACATTTACAATACTCCCATATTGTCATGTAAAATTCGTAATTGATTTTTTTTCACAATTTTCTGAAATCAGACATTTAAATGTTGGCGAGTACTCTTCTTTTTTTGAAAATGTTGGAATAAGATTGGTGATATCTAACATGGATCCTCTGGTGTCAATTTACTTCCAACATTGCAACCCGCCACTTGAAAGAAACGACACACGGAGACTCTTGCAATTAGAAGGCATCATCAAAATTCATCGCCAAGTAATCGCATAGTGAAGTGGCAAATTATAGCAATAATTTGATAATAGAGACAATGAACTTTTTGAATGATCAAGAATCGCTTTGATTAGATTTGAAGTGACCAAGAAGTCGCAATTGATTTATAAGAATGAAACAGGAAATAGAAATAAAATTGTAGGACTTTTTGCCGCCAGGAGTATTGCGAGATTCCGATATTGGACTAAGGAGATGTGTGCACTTGAAGTTTAGTGAGCTGAACTGAAATTAACCAATTGCAGAGCACCGATGGCATCAGGACAAACCACCGTGATCCACAAACCCCTCCCCATCCGTGCGACTCGAGCAACCGTCGCTCCACTATTTACCATCGTAGCGATGATTCACAAAGTCGTTAATAAGAATAATTGAGGAATTCTCTTCGTACGTAGATAACCAAAAAAGCAGAGTCTTTCCTGACAGAGCATGTCCACACCAAGCAGCTAAAGATAATCAGCTCCTAGCCATTAATTGAGAGCTCCACCACAACATAAGGGTGGTACACTCATAATCGGCGAACTCATGATCAGATCTAGATGTTAATGAAAACATCGTTATTTTTTTAGGAAATTAACATAAGAGTCCTAAGACTATTGCATCCGTCGGGTTACGTGGCCAGCATCTATTTCGTGCTATTCTCGTTACCAAGAATGGTTGGAGAGTTTGGTACCAATGCTATCACGGGCCACCCTTCGCTTCCTCGTTCTAGCGCTGCCTCATGAACAAATCAACACTTCATTGCATTTCAACCAACAAAAAAAAAAACACTTCATTGCAGGCTTGCAGCCGACCGTTTCACCTGAATGCCAACTACACAGAAATAAATGAAAAGGACTGGAAGTGACGCAGCTGAAGTAAATACGGGCCTAGATAGGATCTAAACAAGACGAGGACTGTCTACGGAATTGTTCGGATTCTTTCCCCAGTCGCAAAACAATGTCCGAGCAAGCTTAATCTCTTCTGGGCGACAGCAGCACCTTGTTGATCACCTCGTCTAGGTTCAAGAACGACGACCCGGAAGGACGCGTGGCCTCTCGAGCCATCTCCTTCCACTCCATCGCCTTCCTCTTCATCTCCTTCCCTCTCTCCCCCTCCATCAGCTCCCTCACCTGCCTCTCCACCTCGTCCCTCCTCACGTCGCTGTCGATCTCCATCCCTATCCCCCACTCCTGGCAACTGTACCGGCAGTTCGTCTGCTGGTCCGCGAAGAACGGCCAACACGCCACCGGCACACTGGCCGCGATGCTCTCGATTATGGAGTTCCACCCGCAGTGGGTCAGGAACCCGCCGACAGCCGAGTGGCTTAGCACCGTCTCCTGGGGGCACCAGCTCACCAGCAGGCTCCGCTCCCTCGTTGCGGCCAAGAAATCTGGAGGCAAGATCGCCGTGTTGCCGATGACCAAGTCGGGCCTGATGACCCATAGGAACACCTGGCCGCTGTTCGCGAGCCCCCATGCGAACTCCACCAGCTGTGCCGGCGACATCACTGTGATGCTCCCGAAGTTCACGTACACGACCGAGCCGGGTGGTTTCGAGTCGAGCCACTCGAGACAACCCAGGTCTTCCTTCCACAGGTTGAACCTGATCAGCCTGGTGTCATCATCGGATAGTTGCTCCACGAGTAGATGAATGGGGCCGATGGTGTAGATGGGAGGGAACATGGCCTTAAGCGCCTCAAGGACCTCGTGTTCTAACCGCTCAAACGTATTGAAGACCCAGGCGGAGGCTCTCTTCGCTCTCGCAAACTGAACCAAGCAGAAGTTGAGCATCGGGTCGTCAGGGTCGGTGGTTCGAATGAAGCTCGGCAAGTCTCTCAAGCGGATGTTTCTCATCCCGGGTATCCAGTCAATGACGGTGTCCAAGTACCCGTTTGTCAAGTAGCTTGCATCTGCAAATTGAGAGTTGATCAAGTGAACCGGGTGACCATACACATGATCCTCATAAAGGATTAGATTCTCTTAAAATTTAGAAGCGCGTCGTCAAGGTCTCCGCTGTTCCTACTGCGTCGTTCGATGTTTATGGTGTCACATGGCAATATTTGTGTAGTCAATTCATTTGTTAGACTTAGATTAGGGAAAGCATTAGAATATTGTCGAAGGATATACGAAATGATCTCGTAAGCTCCTAAATCAGATAGTTATTCAGTAATGACATTGTTGTATATACACTGATCATATAAATCAGGAACAAACAAAACTGAAGAACATAACAGCAAACCAAACCAAAAAAAATAACAAAGAAAAATCTTTAGGTGTAAAATTTTGCTTGGTTGACATGCTAAGTGAGATCACCTAAATCAGACAAGTTATTTAGTAATGCATACCTTTGAGTGGAGCAAGACCCTCGTCAATGAGACTACGAAACTGCAAGGTGCCCATGAATGCGCACGCGCTTATCGGCCAGAACAGGACCTCTGGCACGCCGACTGCCTCGGCAGCGTCGAGTGTGAAGGTCGTCGAGCCGTCCGACACCACACAGCTCACCGGTGGGGAACCCGATGTTGCGCTCTCCTCATTGAGCCTCTTGAGCAGGTCCTGGAAGTAAGGCAAGCAGCACTCGTGCGTGGACTGGCAGAGGGCTTGGATGTCCTGGGTGGCGTCGCCGTCGGAGGGTGGGAGGCCGTCGGGGATGGTCCGGAACCGGAAAGACGGGAGGCCGTCAAGGGAGGAGGGGCCGCGGGACCGGAGGAGGCGGTTGTGGTTGTACTCGGTGTTGACGAAGGTGACGTGGAAGCCCCGGTGGTGGAGGAGCTTGGCGAGGTTGAGCATGGCGTTGATGTGGCTCTGCGCTGGGAAGGGGATGCACACCGCGTGTGGCTTTTGGGTCATCTCTGTCGCACCCATCTCTCTATTCTCTTCTCTGTGTTTTGAGTGTTTTCTCGTTTGGGTACGAAAGAGAGATGCCAATGGATATGGGGAGAGAGGGTAGGTTGGTATATTTATAGGCCGGTCAGACATTTAATATGAGTTGGTTTGTTGGTTCGTTTGATGAAAAAATTCAACATAACATAATATTCATCATTTGGATAATTTAAAAGAAAGAGTTGAAAGAAAATCATTCCAATCAATCAAAACATCTCTTTAAATTTAGGAAAATGACTTCACTTTTAAAAGTCAATTTAGAATGCGGCTTATCCTCCATTAACAACAAAATGTCCCCGATAATGGACCCGTGTGCTTTAATAGCCAAGCCCCCCAGTTGCTGGACCTTAGAGGCTAGCGGCTAGACTCGGATCACTCCTCAGTAGCCAGACCGCGCTAGGGTTGTATTCGAGAATTTTTTTCTAATACTTGTTTCATTGCTTTCCTTTAACAAGGACATATAATAAGAAATATGACTTCCATATTATTAGCAAAATTAACAAACACAAAAGAAAAAAATCAATTTTTTTAAAATAATTTTATCTGAAAATATTTTCCTGTAAAATTCGATTCCTGTAAAATAATCGGTGTCGTTAATTTGGTGAGTAGAAAAATGGATTTTTAATAAGGAACATTAATAAACTGATGGATGTTCTAATAAGTGAAATATTTTTAAGAAAATAATTTACCATTTGTCCACATTTATTTATAGATCAATTGTACACAACTACCATCATCACTACATAGTTTACGTAGTGATGATGATGGTAGTTGTGTACAATTGATCTATAAAAAGTCAATAATGACTTGTCAATAGGTTAAACTGTAGTTCGATGCTTTAAAAAATAATGGTCCTATATTCCCACGTTGTTAACCCCCTTCAAAGTAGTAGCTTTATCTCCGAGGAGTTGTTCATTTCCCACGTTGTCAATTTCCTTCAAAATAACAATCTCAATCTCCATTTTCACCTAACTATTCTCCACGATCTCCTTAATGGATCTTCACATGCATAAGCCTTGCTACAATTCTTTGAGTGGATTATCTTGCTCCTTAGTTAAGATGCTCGTCGACAACTTGGGCAAAATAATCCACAATCATTTACCACTTGTCAATATGTGCCAACATTTATATCCAAGTCATCAAACAACAGTAATATTGACCAATCTTCAATCTATTAAATTGACTTCCTCCACGGATGATCAAATATGCCCGGATAGTATATTCTCCACTCATTTCCTTTTTTCTTCGTTAATCTTGATGGTTGTATATGACGTTGTCAAGTCCACTTTTGTTGCTTCCTAATGATCATAGCATGTCGATAATATTTAAATATCGGGCACTTTTGGGTGTCAACAGGTTTCAAATACTAGATTAGTTAAATAAACTTATAAAAAATAAGTATCCTAATTATTGAAAACGTTAAAAATGGAAAACTTTCCTCGTTATATTGAATCGTTTTGTTTGCGGATTACGTGCCGCATGATCCATGTTGACCTCAGCATAGGAGAAAACAATATGCATAATATCAGTGAGCCGCAAATTGCTTCGCCTCGCGTCCCTCGGCTCATTTAATAAGGTCCCCTAGGCAATGAAAATTGATTTGCTAGGTATTTTAGTTATAAAAAAAGTTTTTAAAGGATGTCTTGAAATACCAATTAATCATAGTTTATTCGAAATATACCAGTTTCTAAGGGATTAGTGGAATGTAACATGAAAGCAATCAGTGCATTCAAAACTATGAAATTTTTTCGGTTGATTGCTTAGCAAGTGTATCAACGGCACTCAACGGCAAAATCCTAATTATAATTATTTCTTCAAACTATTCTCTAAGGAAAACGTGTCGGGCAACGAGTTTAATGTCAGAAATGGAGAAATAGGCCAAGTACGAGAGAAGACTCAAGGTTTTCTTTTGTATTTCAGTATATCTGATTTACATTGAATGATGTCCTATTAATAGTACATTAAATGTCTAACTAAAGAAAAAGAATATTTATCAAATCAAATCCAATCACAGATTGACATAATTAAATAATCACAATCTTATGTAATCTTGGATTGATTGATTACAATCTTCAGCTTGATTTGTGCATATCTCCAACACTCCCCCTCAAGCTGACGGCTGGTATATGTCCAAGACG
Source organism: Eucalyptus caleyi (assembly GCA_014182885.2). Classification (NCBI taxonomy): domain Eukaryota; kingdom Viridiplantae; phylum Streptophyta; class Magnoliopsida; order Myrtales; family Myrtaceae; genus Eucalyptus; species Eucalyptus caleyi. The sequence continues at coordinate 4,568,516 of CM024471.2, read as the reverse complement.
CCAAGCTTGCTCAGTAGATATGCATGTTGTCTTTGACATAATGGTTTAGTAAAGATATCAGCAGGCTGTTCCGTAGTTCCAATTCCATTTGTCTTGATTACCCCTTCTTGGATTTTGTCTCGAGTATAGTGACAGTCAACTTCAATATGTTTCGTTCTTTCATGAAAAACGGGATTTGCTGCAAGTTTAAGTGCTGCGTCATTGTCGCAATATATGTTTGTTGGCCCTTTGACTTGTATCCCAAGATCTGAAAGCAAGCCTCGTATCCAAACTATTTCACAAACTGTCTTAGCCATAGCTCTATACTCGGCTTCAGCAGATGAAAGAGATACAGTGGATTGCTTCTTCGTTTTCCACGCAAGTAACGATTCTCCCAGCTTGATGCAAAAACCAGTGACTGATCTTCGACTCATAGGACATGTGGCATAATCTGTGTCACAATAGGCTGCCATTTCGAGATTGCAATCTCGTGAAAGAAGTAATCCAAGGCCTGGACATTTCTTCAAATACTTTATAACCTTCAAAGCTGCGTTCATGTGAGACTCCTTTGGACTATGCATGAATTGGCTAAGTGTCTGGACTGCATAACATATATCCGGCCTAGTCATAGTGAGATATATAAGTTTCCCTACGAGCCTTTGATAGCAGGATGGATCTTTAAGCGGAGGATCGTCAATCTTAGACGATGATCCAACATCATAGTCAACAGTAGTCAGCTTGATGTTCTGATCAATAGGGATAACAGCTGGTTTACATCCTGACAAGCCTGCTTCTGATATTATCTCTAATACAAATTTCCGTTGACTAAGGGCAATTCCTAGCTCTGATCGAGCAATTTCAATGCCAAGAAAATACTTGGGAGATCCCAAATCTTTAATACGAAAGCTAGAATGCAAATTGTCCTTAAGTCTCTTGATGTCCAATTCATCATTTCCCATAATAAGTATGTCATCAACATATATCATCAGGTAGATTGAAGACGTACCTTTAGTCCAAGAGAATAGGGCATAATCATGCTTGGATTGCTTGAAACCAATGGTTGTAAGGGCTGAGGTGAATTTTGCATACCACTGACGAGAAGCTTGCTTGAGTCCATAAAGGGACTTACGGAGACGACACACTCCAGACTCCCCCTGTCGCCGTAATCCCGGTGGAAGATCCATATATATTTCTTCAATAAGATCTCCATGAAGAAAAGCATTGTGGACATCCATTTGATGTAGTTTCCAGTCCCGGAAAGCAGCAACAGAAAGAAAAGAACGAACAGTGACGTCTTTGGCAACTGGAGAGAATGTTTCATGGTAATCAAAACCCTCACGTTGCGTAAACCCCTTTGCTACTAAGCGAGCCTTATAGCGTTCCACTGAACCATCAGCCTTATATTTGATCTTGTATACCCATTTACAGCCAATTGGCTTACGATCAACAGGCAGTGGTACTATATCCCATGTGTGGTTTTCTTCCAAAGCATGTAACTCAGCTTCCATCGCCTTTTGCCAGCGTGGATCACGAACGGCCACATCATAAGATGATGGTTCCAATTCTTCGGAGATACGACTAATGCAGCACATATGTTCCGCAGATAGACAATCAAACGAGACATAAGATGAGATGGGGTATGGAGTACCTGATGAGTTGAGTGACGCACAAACATAATCCTTTGTCCAAGTTGGAGGACGAGTGGTTCGCCCTGACCGTCTTGGAGGAATATGATCAGGTGTAGGAGATGATTCTTCTGGATTAGATGTCTCTTCAATCGATACTGTAGAGTCCGGAGCTGAATACTCTGAGATAGGTAAAGATGCTGCATTTGTTTCGATCACGGGAGAAGAAGTCGGAACACATATATATTGTGGATTGGGTGATAAATCTTCCTCAAAGAGAAAATTTCTATTCTGCTGATTTGAGCTTGAAGATTCATTGGAAGGTACTTCATCCTGGAAAGGGAACACATCTTCATGGAAAACCACATCTCTACTTACAAAGAAATCACCTGTCGATGGCTCAAAAACACGGTATCCCTTCTGAAATGTTGGATAACCCATAAAAATGCATCGGTATCCCTCATCTTATCACGAGGAAACGTTAAAACATAAGGAAAACTTTCCTGATCTACTTATTTTTCCAAATAAAATCTCAATCGTTTTAGTTTTCATGCGATTACGTGCCACACAGCATGATCCATGAAAGCTTGAAATTTAAGTGCACCTACTTCTAGCAGAGGCGGTGTTTCCGCTCAAAACCCCATTTTGTTGATGTATAATATCATGTGAATTCCATGTGAGGAAAATAGAGATTGACAATCATGACTAGAGAATTCTTTCCCATTATCGTCCCTTTTCCAAATTGATTTTTGGTTAGAGTGAAAAAAATCTCTCAAATGAGAAAGAGCCCGACTCTTTGAATAAGGAAGACCCATGTAGCACGAGAATGATCGTCAACAATAGTGAAAAAACCGAGACCCATCACGATGTGGTGTATGATAGCTCATTTAATATCGTCAACAATAGTGAGGTCCCCTAGGCAATGAAAATTGATTTGCTAGGTATTTTAGTTATAAAAGTTTTTAAAGGATGTCTTGAAATACCAATTAATCTTTATTGCCTCTATAAACATGATAAATCAATATTTTTGGATGCCATCCTAGCCTTTGTGAAAGACTACCCAAGCCCATCGGTTTGCCGGTCGAAAGGGCTTTGAAAAGACAGTTTATTCGAAATATACCAGTTTCTAAGGGATTAGTGGAATGTAACATGAAAGCAATCAGTGCATTTCAAAACTATGAAATTTTTCGGTTGATTGCTTAGCAAGTGTATCAACGGCACTCAACGGCAAAATCCTAATTATAATTATTTCTTCAAACTATTCTCTAAGGAAAACGTGTCGGGCAACGAGTTTAAAGAGGAGAAGAAATTTATTTGGTCTTCTTCTTAGAGGAAGTGGTGGCAGAACAAAATAATACTATAATTATTATAATTATCATCATCATCATCATCATTATTATAAATCGGGCAATGCTATGACCGGCCACCATTTCATTGTTAGCTTTACTTCGTGAACGTAGGGCCATGATAAAAAAAAAAGAAAGAAGGCAATTCGTACATAGGATAACACTTTTGTATTTCGGTATTCATGCGCATGCCAATTGTCAAATCAATCACAGTTGACATAATTAAATAATCACAATCTTATGCTTTACTTCGTGAACGTAGGTCTTCTTCTTAGAGGAAGTAAAAAAAAAAAATTATTATAATTATCATCATCAGGATAACAATTCATGCACAAAAATAAATGAAAACAATTCCGAGCGACGAGACTGGAGTTGATAAGATCCAGACAAGGGGACATTCTAAGGAGTTCTTCTCAAACATTCCGCAATCGCACGCGAATGACCGAACAAACTTTAATCTCTTCTGGGCGACAGCAACACTTGTCGATCACCTCGTCCAGGTTCAAGCACGACGACCCGGATGGGCGCGATCTCCTTCCACTTCATCGCCTTCCTCTTCATCTCCTTCCCTCTCTTCTTCTTCCCCCACTCCCTCCATCAGCTCCCTCACCTGCCTCTCCAACAGAAGTGGGGGGAAGAGAAAGGTTGCTAGAGTTTGGACCCAACGCTCTCATGGGCCACCTTTGCTTCCCCGTATTACAGCTGCTTCATGAAGAAATCGACATGAATGTATGTACGGAGAAAACATAATAAAAACATGGGAAAACACTTTATTGCAGCCGGATGTTTCACATGCATGCCAACTGCACAAAAATAAATGAAAACCACTGGACTGACAAGACCGAAGTTACTAGGGGCCAAGATTGATGGAAGTAATTTAAAGGTGATACACTAAGGAAGAAAAAGATAGAGAGGTTTGTAGATTTATTTCACTTTTAACAAAAAAATAAGTACAAAACTCTCATATTAATAGACTTGTTACGTGACTTTTACTCTTCCTCATAACAATAGTTAACATTCTGGATAAGATTTAGATACTAACAAAACAATCATCATATCTTGTCGGGTAGCTTACTATATCTCTAGAAATAGTCACTACACTTAGAAATACAAATAGACTCATTAAAGATAACGCATCAATTATGACTCTTTTTTAATACGGGTATTAAACAGTTTTCGGTTTCAATTTTGGAATCCCGATGCCGAAATATCGGCAACTCGATAGTCTCGATGTCGAAGTGTCGACGCCGATGAATTTGATTTAATTTCTAATAGTTCTTTTCAACCAAATTCTTTTCCATCGATCATTTCAAGTAGACTTTTGAACTTTCGAAAAGTATCAATTTATGCTACTTGATATTCCATCTTCACACGCAACACTTTAATCTCATTCTTTTAACCTCTTCATAAATGAATTTGATTTAATTTCTAACATAGATACGACCTAGACAGGACAACACAGAACAGGACTGTCTACGGAATCGTCTCGATGCTCGCCCCAGTTCGTCTGTTGTTCCCCGAAGAACGGCCAGCACACCACCGGCACCCTGGCCGCGATGCTCTTGATCGTGGAGTTCCACCCGCTGTGGGTCAAGAACCCGCCAACCGCTGAGTGGCTTAGCACCCGCTCCTGGGGGCACCAGCTCGCCAGCAAGCTCCGCTCCCTCGTTGCGGCCAAGAAATCCCGAGGCAGGATTGCCGTGTCGCCAACGACCAAGTCCGGCCTGATGACCCACAGGAACGCCTCGTCGCTGTTCGCGAGCCCCCATGCGAACTCCAACATCTGCGCTGGCGACATCAAAGTATTTTCGGTTGACTGCAAAGTATTTTCAGTTGACTAATCATTTTTCACGAATCAAACAAGTGAAAATCCAGAAAATTAATTCCTGAAAAATGCTTTTTTCGAAAAAAATACACCCTCACTTTTTATTGTTTTACTTAATCTAAATCTCTTAACTCATGCACATTTTTTTTCTCAAAGTCAACTCCCAAAACATTTACAATACTCCCATATTGTCATGTAAAATTCGTAATTGATTTTTTTTCACAATTTTCTGAAATCAGACATTTAAATGTTGGCGAGTACTCTTCTTTTTTCGAAAATGTTGGAATAAGATTGGTGATATCTAACATGGATCCTCTGGTGTCAATTTACTTCCAACATTGCAACTCGCCACTTGAAAGAAACGACACACGGAGACTCCTGCAATTAGAAGGCATCATCAAAATTCATCGCCAAGTAATCGCATAGTGAACTGCAAATTATAGCAATAATTTGATAATAGAGACAATGAACTTTTTGAATGATCAAGAATCGCTTTGATTAGATTCGAAGTTACCAAGAAGTCGCAATTGATTTATAAGAATGAAACAGGAAATAGAAATAAAATTGTAGGACTTTTTGCCGCCAGGAGTATTGCGAGATTCCGATATTGGACTAAGGAGATGTGTGCACTTGAAGTTTAGAGAGCTGAACTGAAATTAACCAATTGCAGAGCACCGATGGCATCAGGACAAACCACCGTGATCCACAAACCCCTCCCCATCCGTGCGACTCGAGCAACCGTCGCTTCACTATTTACCATCGTAGCGATGATTCACAAAGTCGTTAATGAGAATAATTGAGGAATTCTCTTCGTACGTAGATAACCAAAAAAGCACACAGTCTTTCCTGACAGAGCATGTCCACACCAAGCAGCTAAAGATAATCAGCTCCTAGCCATTAATTGAGAGCTCCACCACAACATAAGGGTGGTACACTCATAATCGGCGAACTCATGATCAGATCTAGATGTTAATGAAAACACCGTTATCTTTTTAGGAAATTAACATAAGAGTCCTAAGACTATTGCATCCGTCGGGTTACGTGGCCAGCATCTATTTCGTGCTATTCTCGTTACCAAGAATGGTTGGAGAGTTTGGATCCAATGCTATCACTGGCCGCCCTTCGCTTCCTCGTTCTAGCGCTGCCTCATGAACAAATCAACACTTCATTGCATTTCAACCAACCAAAAAAAAAAAAAAAAACACTTCATTGCAGGCTTGCAGCCGACCGTTTTACCTGAATGCCAACAGCACAAAAATAAATGAAAAGGACTGGAAGTGACGCAGCTGAAGTAAATACGGGCCTAGATAGTATCTAAACAAGACAAGAGGAATGTCTACGGAATTATTCGGATTCTTTCCCCAGTCGCAAAACAATGTCCGAGCAAGCTTAATCTCTTCTGGGCGACAGCAGCACCTTGTTGATCACCTCGTCTAGGTTCAAGAACGATGACCCGGAAGGACGCGTGGCCTCTCGAGCCATCTCCTGCCACTCCATCGCCTTCCTCTTCATCTCCTTCCCTCTCTCCCCCTCCATCAGCTCCCTCACCTGCCTCTCCACCTCGTCCCTCCTCACGTCGCTGTCGATCTCCATCCCTATCCCCCACTCCTGGCAACTGTACCGGCAGTTCGTCTGCTGGTCCGCGAAGAACGGCCAACACGCCACCGGCACACTGGCCGCGATGCTCTCGATTATGGAGTTCCACCCGCAGTGAGTCAGGAACCCGCCGACAGCCGAGTGGCTTAGCACCCGCTCCTGGGGGCACCAGCTCACCAGCAGGCTCCGCTCCCTCGTTGCGGCCAAGAAATCTGGAGGCAAGATTGCCGTGTCGCCAACGACCAAGTCCGGCCTGATGACCCACAGGAACGCCTGGTCGCTGTTCGCGAGCCCCCATGCGAACTCCACCAGCTGCACTGGCGACATCACTGTGATGCTCCCAAAGTTCACATACACGACTGAGCCATGTGGTTTCGAGTCGAGCCACTCGATGCAACCCGGCTCTTCCTTCCACAGGTTGGACCTAAACGGCCTGGTGTCATTATTGGATAGTTGCTCTGTAAGGAGATGAAGGGGGCCAAGGGTGTAGATGGGAGGGAACATGGCCTTGAGAGCGTCGAGGACCTCGTGCTCTAATCGGTCGAACGTGTTGAAAACAATGGCTGAGGCTCTCTTCGCTCGCTCGACCTCTCTCATGCAAAAGGGTATCATCAGGTCGTCCGGGTTAGTGGTTTGGAGGAAGCTCGGTAAGTCTCTCAGGCGGATGTTTCTCATCCCAGGTATCCAGTCAATAATGGTGTCTAGATACCCGTTTGTCAAGTAGCTTGCATCTGCACATTGACAATTGATCGAATAAACCGTTTGACCATACGTGGCAGCGTTCTTACATCTAAATAGTTAAGTACTCAGAAAACTATGACATAGTCCGCCATTGGCGAATCATGTAAATCAGGGACAAACAAAACTACACAATATAAACGCTAACCAAATCCACAAAAGAGAAGAAAAATCATTAGCAGTAAATCTGCTAAGTGAGATTACTTAATTATACCAAATCGGACAATTATTAAGTAATGCATACCTTTGAGTGGAGTAAGACCCTTGTCAACAAGACTGCGATACTGCGCGTAGCCCATGAAGCCGCACGCGCTCGCCGTCCAGAGCAGGACCTCCGGCACGCCAATCGCCTCTGCAGCATCGAGTGTGAAGGTCATCCCGCCGTCCGACAGCACACAGCTTACAGGCGGGGAACCTGATGTCGCGCTCTCCTCGTTGAGCCTCTGGAGCAGGTCCCTGAAGTAGGGCAAGCAGAACTTACTCGTGGACTGGCTGAGGGCGGATATGTCCTGGGTGGCATCGACGTCAGAGGGTGGGAGGCCATCGGGGATGGTGCAGAACCGAAAAGACGGGAGGCCATCGAGGGAGGAGGGGCCGCGGGAGCGGAGGAGGCGGCTGTGGTTGTACTCGGTGTTGACAAAGGTGACATGGAAGCCCCGGTGGTGGAGGAGCTTGGCGAGGTTGAGCATGGGGTTGATGTGGCCCTGGGCTGGGTAGGGAATGCACACCGCGTGCGGCTTTTGGATCATATCCATCGAAGCCATCTCTCTCTCTCTCTCTCTCTCTGTGTTTTGATCGTTTCTCGAGCAAATCTCTAGCTGTTGCTCTTGCTCTTTTCTGGGCGAGGAAGGAGAGATGGGAATGGCTATGGGGGTAAGACAGAGGGTACGTGCGGTTTTGGTCTATTTATAGGCGGGGCGAGATCGAGAGGGGAAGGCAGGTGGCACGTCGGCGAGCAATTCCGACTTGGAAGACGTGAGAGACGCGATGCGGTGAGGGATGAGAAGAGCGTGACACGGCTCCTTCACGTTCATTCGCAGATCTCATAATCCAAAAATTGGGTCGACGCCATGGTCCTTGACGTGTTTGGTTGTTTCCGCTATAAAAAATATATATAAATAATGATTTCTTTATTTTTAGTCGTTTGACAAATTCAGAAAAAAGTTAGGTACTTTTTAATTTTTCATATAATCTCCGCTATTATAAGACCGTCATCAATAATTAGATTCAAGTGCCTGACAGGTGGATCCAAGATCTCTAATGATCAGACCTTGAAAGCCAATGGTTGGATTTGGATCGTTAATGCTTGGACCGTAATTTGGCAAGTTTAATATATATTAAGGATGTGTAATAAACACCGAATGATGTTCAAACAAATGAAATATGTTTGAGAACCGATTCCATATATTTATATTATCTTGTAGGTTAAATTTATACCATTATCATCCCCATTCTCATGTTCTCCATACCAAGCTCTAAATCATTGTTATAAAAAGCATATGCATGTACGTCTACCATGAGCAAAGCTTTTAGACATGCGTCATGCAATTATAAGAATTCCAAACTTATAGGGAAAAAATTATTACGTGATTGACAAATTCAAATTCCATTTCAACCGCTAATTAGGTGAACCTACACTGAGACGCGCAAAATTGAGAATCAAGATAATAATAGTTCGCATAATTTATGAATCATGCAATGTACTTTTCGAAATTTACCCTGGCTGTCAAAATAGACATTGATTATTTTTTAGACTGTTGTTATCCGTTTTCCTCTCATGTTCCAAAATTCTAGCCAGAGAGAAAAGTAGTGCGAACTACGCTGTGAAGCCAAATTTGAGCGAAGATGACTGCAAACGTAGGTTGCACTTTTCTATTCTCATGTTCCCACCTTTATTTGCAGTGGTAATTGGATCTTGATTCTCTTTTGGATTTGATCATTGAGATTTCCTCGAGCATTGATGGCCCTATTTCAAGAGCTCGTTCGGAATTAAGGATCTGCAGTAGATCGTTGAAATTAAAGATTGAATTTTAGGTAACGAGAGATTATTCAATAACATTATAGCATGGTCCATGAAAAACGTTTTGAGAGGTGAAAGGCCATGGGGAGATACTGACTACGACCCGTGTATCTCTTATGTGAGCTCATATTCTCTCATCCATTTATTCATTTATTCATATGCATCCCCATTAGTAGATCTCAAGATCGAATTCCATGCTTGTGCCGCCAATGAATTAAGTAGCCACTTTTATAATCTTTTTCTTAAATGGAACGAATTAAGTTACGTAGTTATTTTCCTTTTTCTTCTTATCGCGTGAAGTAGCAACTTTTTTGCTAAGTAAGTTAAGTGATTTTTATTTTATTGATTATTCTTAATCAACTCAAATTATCCTCACCAAATGTCAAATGGGTTCAAGAGGCTAAGTAATCTGGAGGTTCACTTCACACTACACGCCTCATGTGTCGATTAGATATAAGCATTCAGTCTATATGTTATATGAGTGATGTAACTTGAAAGAGTTTATACGCCATTAGTCGGTATTTATCGAATGATTTTTGACTTTTGAGCTAAGAATACCCAGAACAGTTTGGGGTACATTTGAATTTACCGGTCTAGTTAGCTAAATGTTTATGCAAATTCAACACCTGGTTTTGACTCACAAGTTGCAAAACCTAAGCTTGTCGAATAAACTTCACGAGCAAATGACTGAAGAGGTTGAAATTTGAAGAACTTTTTCTTCTTGTAATGTATATTTTTTTGGCGGGTTACGTACCGCATGACCCATGATTGACCTCAGCAATGAAGAAAATGTCTAAAAATTCCAGTGTGCCCATGCAGTGCTTCGCCTCTTGCCCATCCGCTCATTTAAAGCAGCGTACTCCAGAAAATTGTTTGGCTAGGTATTTTAGTTATAGGGAGTCGGGACGTCTTTAATTATATTTTATTCAAAATAAAATTATTTTTCAAGGCATTGGTTGAGTGTCTATAGGACACTTATAAAGAAAAGCCCAGTTGTGTAAATGATTTAAAAACAAAATTACACATTTCTTAACATACTGTGAACATAAATGTAATTACCAATTTTAACAGTAACACTTAAACGTTGAAATTGTCAAAACACATTTAATGAGACTTAATAAATAACCTAAGGACACTCTTTAACATTTTATGGTGTGTTTGTTCTGCGTAAAATGAATGATTTGGAAAAAAAAAATTCTGAAAATATCATTTGGGTCACTTAGGGACAAAATATATTTTCACAGTCCATGAAAAATATTTTTTTATTGATTAATTATTTCAATCAATATAAATATTCATCTTTAAAAAAATATATTTCAAATTATATAATTTTCGTGAAATAAATGAGGCGTTTTCAATGCACATTCATTTGATTTTGCAACTTGGGTCCGTACTTGAGATTTTTGATGGGAGTCGCCCTTCAATGTACGGGTAGATGAGGCAATTAAAATCATAAATGCACCTCTCAGCGCTGTCCATAATTCAGAAGTTACGTATAGATTGGTGGGCCGAGCAATGGCCACCGAATCATGAAAGGAAACTTGACCCGAGACATCGTCATTCCCAATCGGTCTCCTCGCCACCACTGAAATATCTCCTGTCTCATCGCCGGGGGGACCATTCACCATCTGTTCCAGTGCTGGTTGGGACAATGGGGGCCTGACCGAACACGACGCGTGGAACCATATTTGGAGCCCGCCAATCAAAAAGCTAGTCAGAGTTGATTGCATGACCAATCCATCAAGGATATGCACGATCTAATGGAGATAATATGCGTACTCTCAAGAGGTACAGAGAATCGAGGTAGACATTAGAATAATCTCTAACGGAGGGAAATATCCTCAAGAAATATCTCCAATAGGAGGCAGTTCCTTCCATCGGGAAACCAACAACAACGAGGTCTCCTCTCCAGTGTCCCACATCGAGGCTCGACCATGAAGCCGGGGATTCAACTTATGTGAAATGTCTCCAACATTCATAGAATAAAAAACAAGCAAGGGAACAACAGCTATTCAGCAACTTGTGCAGATTTTCCAATCCAAGTTATAGAACAGAAGTTCTCTCCCCATATCTTGACCACAAGAAAGAAAAGAAAAAAACTTCCACTTGCAAAATTTACCCTCGCCCACCAACTTGGTTAGACGTGGGGACAATTTCTCTCGCTCTCATCTATTTGTCTGGTTGCACATTTTATTTTGAAGAATCAAAATAAATTCTTCTTTTTTCTTTTCCTCCTTTTTGTCACCACAATATAGTACAATGCTAGTTCGAACGAAAAAAAGTATAGTACAATGAGAAAAGGTACCAAAAAGTTCTAAACATTTTGTATTGGCACCAATTTATTCATAAATTTTTCAATTAAATCAATTTAATCCTAAACATTTTTACATTGGTATAAATTCAATTCATCTAATTAATTTGATCTAGAAATTGTTGATGTGGCCACTGGCGGTCTTATGTAGAGCCACATGGACAAATTTTATAATTTTTGATATTTTTATATTTTTAAATTATTATTTTTTTTTTTTTTTTTTTTTTTTTTTTTTTTTTCTTTTCCTTTCTCCTTACCCCTTTGCAAGTAAGGTTGCCACCCAATCATCGTTGACCACAGGCTGATTGGGGCAAGGGCCCCCCATGCCCTCACTGCCATTAGTGAGGGCCACCGCGTCCTTGTCGACCACAAGTGATGGCATAGGCCCCCGCCCAAATCTAGGCAAGGCCTAAAACCCTCGCCTGTTGGTCGACGAGGGCGCAACGGCCCTCATCGGCTAAGGGCAAGGGCCTCTACGCCCTCATTAGCCACAGGCGAGGGCGCGAAGGCCCATGCTTGTGGCGGGTTAGAGTGGCAATGCCTTAGGCGAGGCCGTCATGGCCCTTGCTTGCGGCTAGCGAGGGCATTGGCTCTCGCCCCAACCAACTTGTGGTTGGCAATGGTCGACTAGCAATCTTATTGGCCAAGGGGTAAGGAGAAAGGAAAAAAAAAAAACAAGAAAAGAGAAAAAAAAAGAAAAATTTAAAAATTCTACAAAATATAAAAAATTATAAAATTTGTCCATGTGGTGCTGCATAAGACCGCCGATGGCCACGTTAATAATTTCCCGTTTAAATTAGTTAAATGGATCGAATTTAGACCAATATAAAAATGTTTAGGATTAAATTGGTCAAATTAAAAAGTTTAAGACTAAATTGGTACCGATGTAAAAAGTTTTAAGACTTTTTTGATACTTTTCCCTAATACAATGCTAGGTGCACCATGTTGTAGGAAGAATTTTCATTCTTCATCTAAAGTCATGGAAAGTCTTCCATCAATCTCCGAAATGAAGATGCAAATTCTCTCTCATCGTAGGTTTGACTCGTCTTTAAATAGACAAGTTTGAGTTTTGTACCCAAGAATGTATAAGGATCCATTGTTGTTGGGACATGCATGCAACAAAAGTTTGATATATGGAGAAAATGGGTTCAATTAGTTACCTAAGTTGACTCATACTAGGGCTCGGGCTATCTCTCTCTTGTGATTACCCTAAGATAAGGTATAAGGTATCATACTTTTCTCTATGCCCTTATAAGTGATATATATTTTAGCCATGTTGACCGATGGGCTGAATTGGAATGTTTGTGGGAAGGAATCTCTTGGATCATTGCAGTTATCCCGATTGGGATTTCCATTACGGTTGTGTTTTAATTGTTTCCCTACTTTTGTTTCTTGGGATGGATCCAAATATAGTGATTGAAACTCAAATTAACTCATTTAAGGATAATTTTAGGCAACGAGCATGAATTCTTGTGACACGCAATTTCAATTGGCTTAAATGGGCATTTTATTGTGAGAAAGTATGATCATGACAGCAAAATCAAAATTTTCACTTTCGACACCAAGGAATCATTTGTTTACCATATGAATGGATTTGCAAATGTTGTGTATCTATTGATCGAAAGTGGTCGTTTGAGGACAACGAATTTAGGCATCAAACAGAAATTCTCGAAATGCACGGTCATGATGGGCTTAAAAAATGACATCTCGTCGTGAGAAGTACGTCGGGCGATGTTCCTGGCACGACCAAAATCGAGTTTCCACACGGAGGAATCTGGCCGACACATTTGGAAGATGTGTTAGTTGATGAAATGATCGACGTGAACTCGCTCGCCGCAGAAGTATGGAAAGATGATGATGGATGAAGGTACAAGGATGGCAACGACTTCAAACTGGAAGCAGGGATCCGGGAGTTCCATCAGTATCCTTCTAAATATATATATATTTTTCATTTTGTGAAAATCCTCTAATCTTCTAATTGATTTTCTAATTATCATACAAAACTTGTAAGTTATGTGATCACCGGTATTAACGAGCTATATCAAACTATTACAAGCCACATCATATTGCTTATTTTTTAATCCTTCATCAACTCGTTATATTGTTATTTATCCTTTTCAAAACATTTCATAATTTTGTTCTCGGTGCATTAGATTAAAAGGAAAATCTCAAATAAAGACCTAAAGTGAGCTGGCGAGAGTGTGACATCTCCAGTGGTCGGAATATGGGCAATTTTGTCCACAAAAAATATAGATAGAATTTAACAAACCCTAAAAACAACCCTCCAAAACTCTTCACGTTCTTTTGACCTAAAAAAAACTCTTCACGTTCTCACGTTTTTCTTTTTCTGCTCTTCATCTTCTCCATTCTTTGTCCTCTCTTGCTTGAAGCACTGAAATTTTTTGTTAATGGAACACGAATTGAAACACAAAAAGAAACCCCTACCTTTGTTTCTTCACATCTTCTTCTTTTGTTTTCTGTTTTCATTTCTTTCCAACGAAGAAGACAAATCTCGAGTAAAGTCACCTTTTCGTTATTGAGACACTCGTGTGTAACACGAGGGCCTCGATTCTTCATTATTTTTTCCTAGGTTCGCCATACACTTTGATTCACACTCCGTTCAACCGATGTCAGTTTTGTTCAAATTGGTGCAATCGATCTTTCGTTTGTTCAAAGTGGTTATAACTTATCAAAGCAACATGTTGACAAGGCACGGGCATGTGGTGGAATATCACACAGATGGCAGCAAGGATGGTGATGGTAGGACGAATTCTTTTGTTTTATGGTATTCCTTTTGCTTGTTTTGTCAAATTTCTAAGTTTTTTTTTTTTTTGGTAAGTAATTTCTAATTTAATGTCTCTTTTGTCCAAAAAAAAATGCATATGAGTTGTGTCCACTATGGATTTTTAATTAGTCATTACTACTGTTGGGGTCCTACACGTTGTGATGGTGGTCCCTGTTTTGCAATTTTTTAATATCTCTTTTTGCTTTTTTCTGGTTTATATTTTGTCGTTGATGGTCAAAACTCACGGCGTGTCATGGAATTTAAAAGCCCACATAGATTCTATTTTTTTGTTGGGACAAAATTGCCCACATTCCGGCCACTGGAAATGTCACACGCTCGCTGGCCGGCAAGTTCAGGTCTTTATTTGAGACTTATTAGCCACTTCGGATCCTTATTTGGAACAACGATCACTTTGGGTCCTTATTTGAGAAAGTATGCTCACTTTGGGTCTTTATTTGAGATTTTCCCTAGATTAAATTAACAAATCAAGGAGTATTTTTGCATTTTTCTAATATTTGTATTTTCTAAAATTGATAGCAAAAAGACATTAGATACAAAACTTTCACAAATTAACATTTTATATGCTTAAAAGACATGTGCACTAATTGTGTAATGGAAAATAAAAATGCCCCCCCCCCCACCAAAAAAAAAAAAAAAGACAAAGGAAAGGCAAAATCCTAGAACTAAAGTTGTCCTAAAATGCAGACCAAGTCGTTTGGCTTGTAATACAAGATGAAGGTAGCATATCTTGTTGGGCTGTGGGACTGGGACCCTCGTGAAATCCGTATGATGAAGGAGATCCTCTCCATTATAGTGCTATTGGGCTTTTTGGAAAAAAAAAAAAATCAAGTTCCGTGGACTATGATAAGGACTAAACTTGGAATGACGCTGGTTTAGCTTTCGACTTTAAATCTTCAAAGTCCGTTGGAAAAAATGTTAGGTTGTCATATAAATTTTTTTGGGCACACTTTGGGAAATTTCAACATTGCTTTCAGCATTTTTTGGAAAGCAACTTTCATGGTTAATGAACCTTTGTTTTTTATTTTTCGAAATTGCCCTCACTATTCTAATCTTGTGCTTGACTCTTCATTTTCTCCAACCGTTGAAGTCGTAAGCAGTTGTGCTTAGTTCTTCACTAGAAGTCTCATTTTTGCCTAGGTCTCCAATAAGGGCAGCCGCACTCAGGTCCTTGCCTAGTTCATCTTCTCTAAAGTTGCCCTCGCAACTATTAGGCAAGACCTGGAGGATCACGGCTCAAGCGAGATCTGGTGAGTCGAGGGTTACCAAGAGCTACCGAGCTTGATGACCGAGCATTGCAGATGTATGCAAGGTATCAAGCATCTTCATATCTATGTCATTTTTCGGTTTGTCCGGGTTATCCAACTGTTTTAACAAGGCACCTGTAAATGTTTTTGGGGACCTTGTAAATATTGTCTAGCTCAACACCTCCTCTCTTAGCAGCTCTCGCTCTCCGGAATTTTCTTATCTATTACCTGCACAAAGACCCGACTTGGAAAAGCCGAAATTTTCGGTTCGGATGGGATCTTTTTTAACCCCTGGGTCTAGTCCAATTGGGAACAAAGATAGATAAACCAAAAGAGACCGTTCCCGAAACATATTCCAAACAACGGCTAGTTCGGCTCGGCTCATTATGACGGCCCATATCCGATCCAAATCCAAATTGGGTTTCGTACAATTTCCCACTTTCATAGGTTTCACGCACCCTATCTCGACATGTCTATCGACGTTGACCGCAAGCCCGAGAAGTTATCAAATATTCTGCTCAATTTTAGTCGGGATTATCGCACACGGAGTTTGGTCAGCGGAAACCGCACATCATCCATACTTTTGCTCAATTGATTGCTCATGGTGGAACCGACCTTTGGGTTTCGTACTAGGCTGACATCGACGGATTTGTCATTTTCAATTTGTCGGAACGAGAGCCCAGGGAACTTAATTGAAACTTAATTGGAAAATTTCTACAAGTTTGACGATATATGACACAAATTACAAAAATTGAGAACTTAAAGAAAACAATGCAAATTTCGTGATCAAATGTACGTCGTGGGTTAATTTTTCAATAAATTCAGTCTCTATTTGAAATGACTTTTTAGGGTGCATCCGTTTCACAAAAAATTCAATGAAAATATATTTTTCAGGACCATATTTAGTTTTCCTTTATTTGGCGATAAATGATGGAAAAAGATTTTTTATGTTTTTATCTTATTTTGAAAATGATTTCAATCCCATGCTTTTATCTTAAAAAAAAAAAAAAATCGAATTTTTAATTTTTTTCATTTTTTAAAAATGTGAACTTTTAATTTTTTTTTTTTTTTAAAAATTGAAAATTTCATTTTTTATTTAATTTTTCCTCTTTTCTTTCCTTTCCTTTTCCTTGTTCCTCTGTTCGCAACAGCCATAGGCAAGCTCAAGCCTTGCTTGACGTTGGCCTCGAGGCAAGCTTGACTCACCAAGATTTGATGAGGTCGAGCCTCATTGAGCCATGTTTATGCTTGATTGTTGGTTGTCGCCGAGACCTAACGATTGGTTGAGGAAGAAATAAAAAGAAAATGAAGGAAAATAATAAAAATATGAAATAAAAATTAAAAATTCAAGATGAGCAATTTCGAAAAGTGTCAAATTTAGCAATTCACTATTTTAAATTTATACATGAATACTTTCATTAATCAGAAAGTATTTTTAGTTGACTAGCTATTTTCCACGAGGTCCATAAAATCAATTCCCCAAACATATTTTTCCCAAAACAAACACACCCTTACTTTTTACTGTTTTACTTAAGCTAAATCTCTCTACTCATGCACTTTATTTTTTTTGGCGAAAGTCAAAACTCTCGAATTGTTTACAATGCTCCCATATTGTCACTTAAAATTTGCAATTGATTTTTTTCACAATTTTTCTGAGATCAGAACAACAATTTAAATATTGGCGAGTACTTTTCTTTTTTTGAAAATTTGCAATCAAATTGGTTATATCTAACATGGATCCTTTGGTGTCAATTTATTTCCAAAATGGGAACCCGTCAATTGAAACTTAAAGAAACAGCACAAGGAGACTCCTGCCATTAGGAGGCATCGTCAAAATTCACCGCCAAGTGATCTTATAGTAAAGTGGCAAATTATAGCAATAACAAAAATACCCATCATAATAATGGCGAAAATCGAATATACCCAAATTATATCAAGTAATCGTTTTATGACATGATTATGTACAAAGCAGGCATCTAATATAGCAGGAAGCCACGCGTAAGCTCAAGCAGGTCTCTCACATGGCACAGGACTATAGAACTCTGCAACATCATCTTGTCAAACAGCGCGGGAAACAGCGTAACCCAAGTCCCTTCCTGAAATTCCCCCTGCAAGCCGACGCCACATCCGTCGGCGTGCTGGCCGCGCCAGCTCCGCAACCTATCCCTAAATAGGTTCGCCATTGTTCCAAAATAAAATAAGATCATATATAAAAGAGACATAACTTAAATATTGTTCCAAAATAAGATAAGATCGATATAAAATGGACATAATTTATAAAATATAGATGGAATAAAATGAATAATATTTTTAATAGCCATGGTATAAATGTTATTTTTTTTTTCGAATAACAAATTTTTAAATTAATAAAATCTTAAATAATAGTTGAATTCTAATATACATACTTCTTGTTAAATTTAAACTTTTCCTATTAAAATTCCAACTCGAATTTTGACAAAAATGGTTCAAAGCTATTGGACTGCTGCACAATCTAAAGAGGAATACTTATTGCCAACTCGAATTCGAATTGCTGCAGGCCCAAGACTTGACAACATAAGGTAAAGATATAAATGAAAGGTCCCCCATGCACGTCCCATGCTTAGAATCTCATCATCATCTCTCTCTCTCTCTCTCCCCACGAAACCCTCTCTCTTCTTTTTCTACTCTAACGTCAATGTGATGTAGGTGGTGGGCGTATGACTAATGAGCTCGAGCGTGCACAAGACCATTCGGTACATTGCCAGAAATCTTTAACCCTCTGGAGTTAGACTCCTGCTAAAACAAGGAGCCAAGGGGACCACAGGAGTTAAGGCATATGGTTTTCTTTCGACCGGTGAATGCAGACGGAAGATTGTTGACAGGAGCAACTCATGACCCTCTTCGTTTTGAGGCTGTTTTCATTCAACGCCGAGTTATTCTCCAGCCAACCCTACCTCGGTTTCTTGTTCTGTCCATCTCTCTCTCAGATTACTCCGATCTGCCTATTTATATTCTTCAATGTCAGCCACCGTTCCGCGTTCAAGAAATTACCCTCTTGACGATTTCCCAGTCCAGGAATTTCACCTCTTTTTCTCTTTCGGGTCTTTTTTGTGCATATTGTCGCATGATGGAGGAGCTTTCGGATTATAGTTCATGCAGCTCTCCTATTATGGCCTCCTCAAGTACTTGCCATGAGGTTGAGAAGTCTGAAAATGTCGACGTTCCTCTGAACAATGGCAGGGGAATTCCCTTCGAGCCACTGCCTTTGCTGATCTTCATGGCCATGGCTCTGCATGAGAACCCTAAAGACGCTAACCTTAACGCTAGTCCGTGTAGAGAAGCTGGGGATGACGTTACCGTGGCGCTCCAACTCGGCCTCCCTAATTATTCAAGCGGATCAGTAGGTTCTCCCTCAGATATTACGAGCCGAAGTGCGAGCGTGGAAAGATATTGGATCCCTGCTTCGGAACAAATCCTCATTGGATTCACCCATTTGTCATGCCATGTTTGCTTGAAAACGTTCAACCGCTACAACAATCTTCAGGTGAGAAGAAGTTGAGAAGCGATTGGTGGACATATATATATATATTTTTGCTAAAAGGTAATAGGTATATAGACTTTTGCACAAAAAGCTATACAGTTGTATAGCAAATGGAGGGGATCCGGCACCAGCTCACACTCAGAAGGACAACAAATCCAAACGAGTGGAAGGGGGCCGGGGCCAAGGGGAAAAAAGGGGAGGGAAGAGCTGCAAGAGAGATACAATGCAGATAAAAGCAGCAGCAAAAGAAGGCCAAAACAGCGGCCAAGGGCAAAGAGCACACAACACTGTGGCCCGCACAAGGAAAAGACACAAAGAGGAGAAGAATAGGAGAGACACCAAGATGGGAACCTAAGCCGCAACAGGGCGCCAATAAGCAAAATCAATCAAAGATGGAGGGAGGGATGCCCCAACTAAGTTGAAGTCTTCTATTACAGGGGTTGTCCGGGACCTTGGGGAATGATAAAGCCTTATCATTGACAGCTTTACGAAGGAGGTCCTTTAAAGCCGGGAGGTATAATCTTTCATTGCGGAAGATAATGTTATTTCTTACTTTCCAAATGAGATAACATAAGGCACCAAAGGCAAAGCGAGCCAAGGATTGGTGGAAGGATGCATTAGAAAGGTGTTCAATAACCCATAAAAGATTGTCCTTCCAAGCATGATTCCTCCAAGGTAAGTTACACTTAGCCGCCCAAAAGGATGCAAGGTGATTAGTGATAGAACATCCAAAGAAAAGGTGATCAACCGAGTCTGGTATAGAAGAGTAGAAGGCACAAGAAACATTAGGGATTCTCTCGTGAGCTAATAATAATACCTGGGTTGGCAGACGATTGCGGGAGATTAACCAAAGATGGGTTTGATATCGAGGAGGTAAGGAGGGGTTCCATATAAATCTCGACCAGGGGACCACAACATCCCTTGGCCTTAGAAGACACCAAGCTGAGGCAGAAGAAAACACTCCTGAGGAATGACCAAGCCATAGAAGACGGTCATTGGCCTCATTGAGGGTTGGAAGAGGATCATCTCAATTCCTTATAGAGGTGGCAACATCAGAAGATAAGGGAAAGGCAATTAAAGCAGTAGCTACCGTAGCAAGCCTTGATATACCAGAGCAATAGATTTCACGGTCAGAGAACAGCTTGTCGAGCGGACCACGAGGGTGCTAGTGATCAAACCAGAAAGAGAGAGATAGCCCATCTTCAACGCGCCATTTAAAATGATGTTGGATCAAGTCACGGAGGCCAAGCAACTTCTTCCAAGCCCAAGAGCAATAGGTAGGTCTTGGTGTTGGAGAAATCTTTCCAGAATATTTTGAAGCTGACAAAACGTTTCTATCAGTTTAGTCTGGATATTTGCAAACCGTCTGTTTAAAGTCTGAAGACTTTCTGATCACCAGACTCATCACTCAAGACTCAAGACTCAAGACTATTCTCATTGACAGTTTTTCTAATCCAGTGACGAAGGCAATCCAGAGCCGAAGTATTTGGTCGAGGATTTAGTCCCATTCTCTGGAGAAGATCTCTTGGCTGGATAAAAATAACGGATTCTTTTATACGTAATCTAGATCGTTTGAAGATCCGATGGTCAACGAAGTATTCTTGGAAGGTTCTATTCTTGGAAACCAAGATCCTGATTGTATGGGCGAACATG
Source organism: Eucalyptus caleyi (assembly GCA_014182885.2). Classification (NCBI taxonomy): domain Eukaryota; kingdom Viridiplantae; phylum Streptophyta; class Magnoliopsida; order Myrtales; family Myrtaceae; genus Eucalyptus; species Eucalyptus caleyi. The sequence continues at coordinate 4,547,853 of CM024471.2, read as the reverse complement.
ATTGATGGGCTATCGTCGGGTTCCTTTAATAGCTCGAATGATCTTCTTAATTGATTCCGTCCAACGGGTAGATTGGAGGAATTCCTTTGGTAAGTGCCAACGGGTATGCTGGCATAAAGGAGTATAAAAGGAAGACGTTCTAGTTGCTTTAGAAAGATGATCGATAGAGAAATTCCAGAATCTGAAGCACCTCGATTATTAGTTGATACATTCTAAGTGAAATTGTATACACAGAGAGTATTTATACTTAGTGAGACCTTGAGCGAGTGTGGTAGATCATCTACACCGAGAAATTAAGGAAGATCAACGCTGTAACATCTCTTTGTTCATAGTGGAATCCATCCAATAGGCTGTCAGTGCAGAAGAGTGGACGTAGGCTTGAAATAAGCCGAACCACTATAATCCGCGTGTTTAATTTTCTCTTTCCTTCTCTCAGTCTTACGTTGATTATTGTTTGTCTCAAATCTATCAACTGTCTAGTATTGTGGAATTATCGAGAAAAATATTTTATATACCTATTCATCCCCCTCTAGGTACTTATACTAGCTATATCAATTGGTATCAGAGCTCTTGTACTCACTTTATTTGAAGTGTTTTACTTCAGAGTAAAAAATCCATGGCTAGTATGCTAGCACTAGGGCTGATGGAAGGCAAAGTAATACCAGACCACCCTACTTTGATGGAAATGATTACAACATCTGGAAGAACAAGATGAAAGCTTTCCTACGATCAAAAGATCCTCTGGAATGGGATGTTGTAGAAAAAGGAATTACTCCTACAGCTGCATCAGTCTCTGAAAGAGGGAAATAAATTGTTGAGACCAGCGGAATGGCTCAGGAAGAGATAAACAAGAGACAAGCATTCGATGCAAAAGCAATTTACTCTTTATATTGTGCTTTGTCACCAACTGAATATAACAGAATATCTTCTTGTGTTACAGCAAAAGAAGTTTGGGACAGATTATATATCACCTATGAAGGAACAGATCGAGTGAAGGAAACCAGAATTAACATTCTCCTCGGTCAATAGGAAGCCTTCAAAATGAAACCAGGAGAATCTATAACTGACATGTTTAGCCATTTTACAGATATTGTCAATGGTCTTGAGAATCAAGGACAGAAAATTTCTGATCCTATGAAGGTAAACAAGCTACTGCGTGGACTCTCCAAGGATTGGAATCACATAAAGACTTCAATAAGAGAGACGCAAAGAATTATGCCACTATCTCTGTCGACGAGCTGATTGGAACTCTTGATCTTATGAAGTGGAACGAATTAATAAAGACGAAGATCCAAGAGGTAAGAAATCCATTGCTTTAAAATCAAATGATAATTCTGATGATACTGATTACGAAGATGATATGGACGATGAGGAGCTTGCTCTCATGATAAGAAGATTCAGAAAAATGAATAGAAAAGGAAGAAGGTTCAACTCAAAGAAACAAAGTTTCCAAAGACAACAGACCAAGTCTGGATGATGAGGAACCAAACAGAGATGTAGTTTGCTTCGAATGTAAGAAAAGGGACACATCGACCCAACTGTCCTCTTCTGAAGAAGAAAAGAGGAAAAACTGAAAAGTTTCGAAAAGCTCTCAAAGCCGAAACCTGGAGTGATACAGAGTGTGAAGAAAGTGATAATGAATATGCCAACCTATGTCTGATGGCACATTCAGACTCAGACTCAGATTCTGGATCAGACTTAGACAGTGAATTTGAGGTAAGTGATTTTAAAATTCCTGTCAAAGTCTCTAAATACATTGATGAACTGTGTTTTAGTCTTAAGACTTCTCTCAAAAGAATTTCCGAACTTAAAAAGGAAAACTCAGCTCTAAAACAAAAGGAAAACATTTTAGAAGAAAGAGTTAAAAGTTTAGACTTGAATGTTTCTACTCTTAAAGAAAAAGGAGATAATCTTTTGAAAGAAAATGATTTTTTAAAAACTGACTTATCAAATATTTCAAAGAAATTTTCGATAGGGTCTGAAAAACTTGAAAAAGTTCTTTCAGTTCAAAGACCTTACTTCAATAAGTCTGGTCTAGGCATGACAGCATAAACAATTCCCTTGATTGATTTTCCTAAAGTAAAAGAAAGAATTAAGAAAAGACCCTCGAGAGAGGCTTACAAAAATCATTTCAAGAAAGTTTTTGTAAAGTCTCGTAGGTCGAAATGCTCTCAGTGTTCAAAGTGCAACAGTCCGGATCACTTTGAAAAGAGTGTCCTATGGTTTGGAAACCTGTTAAGAAAGTATGGGCTAATACTGTTTATCTTACTAACACCAAAGGACCCAAGAAAATTTGGGTACCAAAGAAAGCTTGAGACTCTTTTTTAAATGCGGGTCTCCGTCAAGAAAAAGGTAAAGTGGTATCTTGACAGGCGGATGCTCAAGACACATGACGGAGACTCAAATTGCTTCATAAAGCTTGTTCAAGTAAATGGTGGAAAAGTTTTCTTTGGAGGAAACAGCAAAAAAGGAAGTATTGTGGGATTTGGAACTGTGAAAATTGGAAATCTCACAATAAGTAATGTTTCTCTAGTGAAAGGACTCAATTACAATCTTCTCAGCATTAGTCAATTGTGTGACACTAGTTTTAAGATCTTCTTTCAAGAAGGAACATGTTACGGAACCAGTAGAGACTCTACTCAGTCTTTCATGGGTCGAAGACATGGAAATATCTATCTTCTGGATGTGAAACCAAATGAATCGCAATGCCTAATCTCAATCCAAGACGAAGCAAGCTTATGGCACAGAAAGCTTGGTCATGTCAACATGAAGCAATTAGCCAAAATCTCATCAAAGCAGCTTGTTCGAGGTCTACCCAAATTACTATTCCAAAAGTCCGATCCATGCACACCATGTATTCTGGGAAAGCAGGTAAGAAATTCATTTAAGCCAATAAATCATGTTTCTACTAATCATGTACTACAGTTGCTACATATGGATCTCTTCGGACCAACCAGAACCCAGAGTATTGGAGGTAAGAAATATTGCCTAGTAATTTTGGACGATTTCTCCCGCTTTACTTGGGTATATTTCCTTGCAAGTAAGTCCGAAACTTTCTCGTATTTTGAAAAATTTGCTAAAAAGGTTCAAAATGAAAAATGATGTGTTATCTCAAGTATAAGAACAGATCATGGAGGTGAATTTGAAAATCAAGATTTTACAAAATTGTGTGATGAATCTGGCTTTAAGCATGTGTTCTCCTCTCCATATACTCCTCAACAAAATGGAGTTGTGGAAAGAAAGAATAGATCTCTTCAAGAAATGGCTAGAACTCTTCTAATTGAAAATAAAATTTCTTCACGATTTTGGGCTGAAGCTGTTTCAACAGCGTGCTATATCATCAATAGAGTCTTCCTAAGACCTATTCTAGAGAAAACCCCTTATGAGTTATTCAAAGGTAAGAAGCCCATTGTTTCATACTTTCATGTGTTCAGTTGCAAATGCTTTATATTGAAAAATGCAAAAGATCGAGTTGGTAAGTTTGAAGAAAGATCAGATGAAGGCATCTTCCTTGGATATTCTACATCAAGCAAAGCCTACAAAGTCTATAACAAGAAGAGCCAGTCTGTGGAGGAGTCAATGAATGTCAAATTTCAAGACTCTACGCAAGATGAATCTAGTCAGACTCATTATGAAGAGTCTGAATCTGCTCCAGACCTTCCAAAGCTTACAACTCAAGAAGCATCTCAGACTCTGGAAGACCAGCATCAAGCTGTTCATGAAGATTCAAATAAAGAAAGAGATCATCATCCAGACAAATCAACCAAGAATGGCGGAAGCATAAGTCCAGTCATCCCAAAGATCTCATTATCGGTGAAATTAATGAAGGAATTCGCACCGGATCCAAAAGACGTGAAGAGTCTAGTCTTTGTGGCTCTCATTTCTAAAATTGAACCAAAGAGCATAGAAGAAGCTTTATCGATGAAAGCTGGATTGAAGCTATGCAAGAAGAGCTCGACAGTTCAACATTAATGATGTTTGGGAATTGACATCTAAACCAAAAGGTAAAACTGTTATTGGAGCCAAATGGGTGTTCAGAAACAAGATGAATGAAAAAGGAAAAGTCGTTCGAAATAAAGCAAGACTCGTGGCCAAAGGATATACGCAAGAAGAAGGAATAGACTATGATGAGACTTACGCTCCAGTAGTAAGGTTAGAAGCTATTCGACTATTACTTGCGTTTGCTTGTTATAAAAATTTCAGGTTATTCCAAATGGACGTCAAAAGTGCCTTCCTAAATGGATTTATCCATGAGAAAGTTTATGTGGAACAACCACCTGGGTTTGAAGACCCAAGTGCCTTCCTAAATGGATTTATCTATGAGAAAGTTTATGTGGAACGACCACCTGGGTTTGAAGACCCAAAGAAGCCAGACTCAGTCTTCAGACTGAAAAAAGCCTTGTATGGTTTAAAGCAAGCACCTCGAGCTTGGTACGACAGACTAAGTAAGTTCTTAATACAGAATGGTTTTGTCAAAGGTAAAGTAGATACTACTTTATTTATCAAAAAGGAAAACAAAAGCTTTTTACTTGTTCAAATATATGTGGATGATATTATTTTTGGATCCTCTAATGAAAGTCTATGCAAGAAATTTTCTAAGTCTATGCAGGATGAGTTTGAAATGAGTATGATGGGAGAATTAACATTCTTTCTTGGTCTTCAAGTAAAGCAATTGAAGGAAGGAACTTTCATTTACCAAGAAAAATATGCTAATGATCTTGTCAAAAGGTTTGGATTGGAAAATTGCAAAAAGACTGATATACCAATGTCAAGTTCTTTGAAGATAGACAAAGATGAATAAGGGAAGAAAGTTGATCAAAAGCTGTACAGAAGCATCATTGGTTCACTTCTTTATCTTACCTTCTAGACGACATTTTGTTGAGTGTTTGCATCTGTGCTAGGTTTCAATCGGATCCTAGAGAACCCCATCTCGGTGCTGCAAAACGTATTATTAAATACGTTGCTTCATCTTCAAGCATCGGTCTTTGGTATCCTAAGAAGGGAGACTTTAATCTTCTGGGATATTCGACGCGAATCTGGCCGGTTGCGAGTCGATAGAAAGAGTACCTCGGAACTTGCCGGTTGCTTGGAAGCAGGGACAAAGTGTCTTGGTTTTCAAGGAAACAAAGCACTGTGGCTCTCTCAACAACAGAAGCAGAGTATGTAGCTCTTGGAAGTTGCTGTTCGCAAATTCTATGGATAAAACAACAGTTACAAGACTTTGAAATTGAAGACTCATGCACAGAAATCAGATGTGACAACACCAGCGCAATCAATCTCACAAAAAATCCAATCATTCATTCAAGAGCAAAGCATATAGAGATTCGACATCATTTCATTAGAGATCATGTTCAAAATGGAGAAATCTCGATTCAATTTGTTGATTCAAAGAGTCAACTAGCGGATATATTCACAAAGCCTTTGGAGAAAAATCAATTCGATTTTATCCGGTCCAGACTCAACATTTTGAAGCTCGAGGAAGTTAAAGTCTAGAGACTCTCCAACCCTCAGACTCTAAACCCTCAGACTCAGACATTCATGGCTATAGACTGTAAGTTGATATTATATCTAAACTCGAAAAGGTATGATCTTTCGTTCAGTTAATTTATAATTTCCGTGAAAAACATAATCTTGTCTTTCCAAAAGGATTAATTTTGGCAGTTAATGATTTTAAAAAGAGGTGTTTGTACACTTTCCTAGTGCCGATTGATCTTTCCTTTCTAAACTGAGTTAAATATATACAGTTTTCTTTTTCACCTAATCTTCAAAACCCTAAAAGACATTCTCCTCCCAATCCTGTCTCTACTTCGTGTTCATCTTCGAGAAAGTTGTCATCTTTTCTTGGGAAAGCGAGTAAAGGAATCTTTCAGCGACAAGGAAGGATGTCTTCTTCGAGGAAGTCTTCAAGAATCGCGAACAGGAGATCACAGAGAATGAAGGAGGGGCCTACCCATTTCGATCTAACTGAAGAAGAAGATTTATCGAGTCAGCGATAGAGCCCGATTCACTCTCCACAACGTCACTCAACATCATCTACCCCACAAGGTGCGGGTCAACGACCAGAGGAAGAAATAATCGAGGATGCAGACCACAGTAAGAGTCCAAAACCCTCTTTTATTTACAAGCTTTACTTGTGCGTTGAAAAGCACTGGGACTCCGCTGAACTACGTAGATGATTTCCTTAAGGATAAGAATTATGGGAATGAGTATATATTTTTGCGACAAATGGAGGATTTGGGAATTGCTCCCAAAGGAAAGGCTGAGGAAGCACTTGCGAATATACCAAGTGACCCTCGTGTATCGGGACAGAATCCAATTGACGGGAATGATGATGATAAAATGTTCAGTGAATTTCAACCTAGAATGGGTATTGCTGCGAAGGTGAAGGGAAAAAGAATGGAGTTGTTTAAATCGAAGGAACAAGAGAATCTGTTCTTCAGACTGTTAAAACGAGGGGTGATAAACCCTAGGAGTGTTGATTTCGATTTCTTGGATGCCATTAATGTGAACTTAAGGGAGAAGTTCAATCTGCTTCAACTTGAGCAATTTTGCACCAATACCACAGATGGTTATGCGCAATTAACAGCATACTTCTATTCGAATCTTAGCTTTTTAGATGCGAATAGAATATCATTCAGTGTTCGAGACCAGGACTATGTGATAGATGTGGACATGTTGGCTGACATAATTGGAGTTGAACGAGGACGCTATCAACCGATCAAAGTCTCAATTGCTCATGTTTTATTGGAGCTTGTCAAAGATAGGGATATAGAGGGAAGAATTATCTATTCAAGGATGCGAGCCATCAATATCTTGCTTCACAAAATTGTGATCAACTGTATCAGGCCGAAGTCTACATCCAAGACTGACATGTCTAATTCCGAGGCAAAATTGATGTACGCAATCAACTCAGGGAAGAAGTTCTCTCTCCCTCACACCATTCTCTTTCACATGTACAGAGCAATGTCGAAGGACAAGAGCCAATTGCCTTACCCAGGTCTGGTGACCAAGATCTTCAGACACATGAATATTGAACCGCCGCATACACTTTGTGTTCGACCATGCGATAAAATGGTGGTAGGTTTGAAGATGCTGACGAAGATGCGTCTGAAAGAGCTTTCCAAGGCAATGGAGAAATTTAGAGTGAAGACTCCAGTACCTTCTGCTTCAAAGAGAAAAGGGAAGTAGGCCATTGGTGCCCCATCCAAAAAGAAGAGAACTCTCATCTTGGAGGATGAAGATGAGGAGGAAGATCTCACAATCTCTGCCTTGATAAGGCTCTAGACGTTCTGTACCTCAATCGACAAAACATCAGAAGAAACAGAGAGAAGAAAAGGAGCAAGCCAAGAACAGAGAAGAAGAAGAGCAGCGAGAGAAGGAGAAAGAAGCTGAAGAAGAAGGAGAAGGAGAGAAAGAAAAGTCTGCAGCTGAAGCTGGAGAGAAGGGGAATCAAGATGCAGAAGAGCATGATCATCACTCTTCCCCATTTGAGGTCCTAGAGACAGGGGGAGATGGCGAGCAAGGAAGGTCCACACCTCATGCTGCCAATAGTGAAGGTCTAAGACAATCACCAGCAATTCCAAAAGAGTTTCAGGCTTCTCAATTGCCTGAAGAAGGACATGATACGTCAACACAAAATCTGCAAGATTATACAGAAGCTCCATCGTCTGCATTCACTCCATCAGAGAAAGCACATGCAAGTACACAGACGGACAATTCAAAAGATTTTCGTCGTATTCTTGATGTTCTTTTGGAAATGCGAGGCCAAATCTATGCTCTGGACTGTGAAATTCAAGTCATGAAGAATGCTGGGTAAGCATCTTCGGTTACCCTAGAGGACAAAATGAAAGACCTCGCTCTACAAATTCAAGCCAATGCCAAAGGAGAGGAGGTAGCTCAACTAAGGGAAGACCTGAAGAAGCTAGAAGGCATAGTCCAGTCGATGGGAGATTTCCAGATCGTGCGCATTCCCAAGCAGACCTGACTCTTTTCTCACCTTTTTTAATGATGACAAAAAGGGGAGAATTGCAAATTTGAAAGAACTCTCTAAACTTTGACTTTAAATTTCTTTTGAGTGTTTGAATGTTTGTTTTTGAGTATGACTTGAGTGAACTTGGGTGTGAAATTGAATTTGACTAACTTGTGTGTAGATTTCAATGCTTGACTGTTTGCATTTATATCAAGTGTTGTCGTATGGTATTACTCATGAAAGACTAACCAATTTTCCGTGGGTGCAGAGTCTGGTTGTTTTATTAATCTTTATGAGATAGCCATATTGCTTGAGAAATGTTTTTGCAGGTCAAAGTTGTTCAAATCTACATGAAAGTTTTATCACCATAAAAAATGGGGAGATTGTTGGAGAAATATTTCCAGAATATTTTGAAGCTGACAAAATGTTTCTATCAGTCTAGTCTGGATATTTGCAAACCGTCTATTTAAAGTCTGAAGACTTTCTGATCACTAGACTCAGCACTCAAGACTCAAGACTCAAGACTATTCTCATTGACAGTTTTCTAATCCAAGACGAAGGCAATCCAGAGCCGAAGTATTTGGTCGAGGATTTAGTCCCATTCTCTGAGAAGATCTCTTGGCTGGATAAAAATAACGGATTCTTTTATACGTAATCTAGATCGTTTGAAGATCCGATGGTCAACGAAGTATTCTTGGAAGGTTCTATTCTTGGAAACCAAGATCCTGATTGTATGGGCGAAACATGATTGATGGGCTATCGTCGGGTTCCTTTAATAGCTCGAATGATCTTCTTAATTGATTCCGTCCAACGGGTAGATTGGAGGAATTCCTTTGGTAAGTGCCAACGGGTATGATGGCATAAAGGAGTATAAAGGAAGACGTTCTAGTTGCTTTAGAAAGATGATCGATAGAGAAATTCCAGTCGAAGCATCTCGATTATTAGTTGATACATTCTAAGCGAAATTGTATACACAGAGTGTTTATACTTAGTGAGACCTTGAGCGAGTGTGGTAGATCATATACACCGAGAAATCAAGGAAGATCAACGCCGTAACATCTCTTTGTTCATAGTGGAATCCAGCCAATAGGCTGTCGGTGCGAAAAGAGTGGACGTAGGCTTGAAATAAGCCGAACCACTATAATCCGCGTGTTTAATTTTCTCTTTCCTTCTCTCGCCTTACGTTGATTATTGTTTGTCTCAAATCTATCAACTGTCTAGTATTGTGGAATTATCGAGAAAAATATTTTATATACCTATTCACCCCCCTCTAGGTACTTATACTAGCTATATCACTTGGGACAATCCAGAAATTTTTATGTTTTAAGAAGATTGAATGAATCCATTTAGACCAAAGCGACTCCTTATCGGTGAAAAGGAGCCATAGGTGCTTGAGCATGACAGCAATATTGCTCATCCGAAGGGATCTAATACCTAAACCGCCTTCCTCCTTAGGTAAACAGACATCCACCCATGCCACCTTTGCGCCCCCAGACCCTAGGCTCAGGCCTCTCCAAAGAAATTGCCGGAAAATCTATTCAATTCGGTTAGAGACTGAGGCGGGAAGAATAAATACACTAGACCAATAAACTTGGATAGAATGAAGGACAGATTTGATTAGCTGCAATCTGCCCGCTAAAGAAAGAAACCGGTTTGTCCAAGATTGAAGACGAGAAGTAATAGTATTCACTAGGGAAACACAAGCCTCCTTGCCCAATTTGGAAGAGATAATAGGTACACCGAGGTATCTAAAAGGGAGAGAGCCCAGCTGAAATCTAGAGGTACGCACCAGAGCATTCCTTAGAGAATCAGGGCCACCAGAAAGAAAGATTTCACTTTTGTTGAGGTTAGGATTGAGCCCAGACCAGCTAGCAAAGGAATGAATTCCATCCAAAAGAAGCCGCAAAGATGTCATATTAGCTTCCGAGAATAATAGAACATCATCTGCAAAGAAAAGGTGAGAGAGCCTGGTTGCTTTACACCTCCAAAAGAAATCAAAACCCAGCTTGCCAGATTGGGTGTTGAAAATACCAGTAAAAACTTCCATAACAAGAGTGAATAAATAGGGGGACATAGGGTCACCCTGTCGAATCCCTCGTCCGCTTGAAAAGAAGCCGTGGAGCTCACCATTAAGGGAGATAGAATATTTGGGGGACCGAATGCAAGTCATCATTCGATGGACAAAGTCAGGAGGAAACCCAAAGGCCAATAAGGTTAACTCAATAAAATTCCAGTCTACCAAATCAAAAGCTTTGCAGAAGTCGACCTTAATGATGCATTTTGGCCGGTAAGGTTCGTGATGAAAATCAACGAACAATTCTTGGGCTAGCATAATGTTATCACTAATGCGTCTACCTTTAACAAAAGCATTATGAGGTAGACTGATGATCGAAGGCAGCACAACGGCTAACCTGTTAGCCATAATCTTGGTAATGCACTTGTAGATTGTGTTGCAGCAAGCGATGGGTCGGAAGTCGTTGACAGACGAAGCATTGGGGACCTTCGGGACTAAGGTCAGGATGGTTGTATTAATCTCTTTAAGAAGATGACCGGAAGCAAAGAAGTCTCGAACCGCCAATAAGACCGAAGGGCCAACAATTTCCTAAGACCGCTTGAAGAAGTCTACATTAAACCCATCCGGGCCCGGAGCTTTACCACTTGTAAGAGAGAATAGGGTATCTTGAATTTCTTTATCAGAGACAGGCTGAGAGAGAGTCCAAATCTGATCATCGTCAAGGGTATGATTTAGTTTTTCCCTGATCTCCTCAATTGTAGGCACATAGGAAGGGAGGGATGCCGCCAAGAGAGCTTGGAAATGAGAGACAAAAAGCTGTTGTACCTCAGCAGGATCAGAAACCAGATTGTCCCCATTGTAGATTGAAAGGATTTTGTTTCGGAGGTGGCTTCTCTTGACTGAGTGATGAAAATATTTAGTGTTTAGATCTCCTTCTTTAAGCCAACGAACCCTGGATTTTCGCCTAAAAAAGGATTCCTCTTGAAGGCGCAACTCGGAGAAAACCCGTAGGTGTTCCTTTTCCACATTCGCCAGCTCCTGGTTGTGAACGTCCAGTTGAATGGCCTCTTGGGCTAGCGAGAGCAATCTCCTAGCCTCATCTGTTTTAGCTGAAATATCCGCATAAGCCTCTTTATTCAGGAGTTTAAGCCTACATTTAAGAGCCCTTAGCTTGCAACAGAGAATGTACATCAGCATTCCAGAGAAGGGGGAGTCCCACACTTGAGTCACAAGATCAAAGAAGGAAGGATGGGTCATCCAAAAATTGAAGAATTTAAAGGGTTTACAGGAGTTGGGAGTAGGCAAAATCCTAACAATCATAGGAGAATGATCTGAGACTCCAGGAGGAAGAAAAGATGCCTCAGAAAAGGAGAAAGTAGAGTTCCAAGTTGAGTTAGTCAACACCCTGTCAATTTTCCTTTGTTTGCGAGTAGGACCCGAGGAAGCTGACCAAGTAAATTTGTGCCCCACATATCTGAGATCATCCAGCCCAGCTTGATTAAGACAATCGCCAAAGTCATTAAACGTTGGGATCCAATAGTTGGATCTATCAGCTCTATCGGAAGGAGACCGAATGGCATTGAAATCCCCTGCAATAATCCATGGCGAGTCCACAACTTGGAGACTAGACTGAATTAAGTCAGCCCAAAGGGGTCTTCTCAAGGTAAAGGAGTGCTCTGCATACACTACAGTGAGGATAAAAGAAATACCGCTGTTCAGACAAACCAAGCGGCCATGGATAGCTTGAGACGAGCAGGCAGATAAAGCAAAAGAGGCAGTCTCGGGGTTCCAACCCACCCAGATTCTTCCTCTAGGTGAGTGAACATTATTAGCGCTCCAACACCATCCCGGAATGAGAGCGCCCGTGATCAAAGGAAATGCCGCAGGGGAAATTTTAGTCTCCAAAATACCAATACAACTTAGGTGATTGGTTTTGACAAAATTTCTAATCTCAACCTGCTTAAGGGGGGACCCGAGGCCCCTAATATTCCAAACTCCAAAAAACATAGTGGGAAGGAAGAAGGGCGTTACCATTTCTTGCCACCTCGTTTCTTCACCGAGGAAGTCACTGGCTTTAGGCTTGGAGGAATAGCCGCATCAGCAGAAGCAGAGCGAGGATTAACTTTTTGGCGGCTAGGGACAGCCACAATAGGTTCAGGAGGGAGCTGGGGAGTGAATGGCTCCTCAAGGATGGAAGACGTAACCACAAGGGGGGAGTCAGAATCACTTCCTCCAGAACTAATGTCATCCACAACTTCATCATCTGAGGACGATGATGACTCCGGCATTGATCTTTCAGCGCCCTGAAGTTGACTAGGTTGTGAAGGAGCTAGGGAGGTACCGGGAATGAGTTCAAGAGGAATCACAGTAGGCTCAATTATCTGTGGTGCAGATAAATGAACTTCAATTCTACAGGGAGGGGGTGCAATAGTACGAGAGGTAGGTGGAGCAACATCCGAAGCACGGGGTTTGTTATTTCGCTTTCCACGAACTTCACCCCATTCACTGGAGGGACGCGCCGAAGGGGCCTTGGCAGCTAAAGAACCAGCTTTAAGGGGGCCGGGTGCTTTAAGGCCAGCACATCTATGGCCAAACGAACAACAGCTCGGACACAGAGTTGGCACCCATTCATAATGGACATCCACCGAACGAGGCTCACCATTCAGCATAAAATCAATAACTTCAGGGAATGAGCTCGAAGCATCAATCTCAATGCAGATATGGGCAAAAGCAACCATGGCCATCTGTTTAGTGCGGTTATCTACAAAGAGAGGCTTATCGATTGCACTCGCAAGGGCACTAATGCCCGAAGCTGACCACAAGTTGACAGGAAGATTCCTTAGGTGAACCCAAATAGGAACTGTTTTGTGGCAATCTTTCTTGAGCTCCATCATTGGATGCCATTGTTGGAGAATAAGGGGGATTTTGGCAACAATGATTGGCGCCCCTTTCAGCACTTTTCTTCTAAAATCTTTATCAGGAATATGGAAATAGTAAAAGCCCAGGTCAGCTGCAATAACTTGAACTAGGTGGTTACCCCAGGTATGTTTGACCGCATCCTCTGTCAATTGAAAAGGTAGCCTCTTCCCAATGTAATAACCAACTAAGCAATCATCCCATTTAGGGTGGGCAACTTGCAAGATCTCTTCTGAGATTTGAACAACAACTTTGTTATCAACTACAACAGGCGGAATATAAGAGAGGCTATAACCCTTAGTAGCCGAGCAAGTAATAGCAGCCCAAGACCGAGTTGGGGGCTGAGCATCAACAGAGGAAGGGACCTTCTGGGTCAAAGCCAACTTACCCGCCTCGGATGAGGGCCCATTATGCCCTGTCTCACGCTGAGGAAGAGTCGGACGAGAAGGGGCAGCAGGAGAACTACCAACAGCGATTCCTTTATCCTTAGTAGAACGAATGGAAGTAGAGTTAGAGCCATTAATAGCCGACGGAGGGGGTGGAAGAGTACCCAGGAGAGCACGAGCCTTTCGGGCTCTGCTGCGTCCTCTGCTTCGAGAGCGTCCACGGGTACCACGAGCAACCGAAGAGTAATGAGTAGGGGGGGACGAGAGGGGGGAGGAAGAGAACCATCCTTGGGGGCCTCTTGAGGGCCTTTGCCCAAAATGCCAACCGGCGTAGAGGAGGAAGACGCCATACGAACAGAGGCGACCCGCAAGCCGAATCCCTAAAAACACAGCAGGCGATTCCCGACAACAGGAGACATACCGGGAAAAATCATTCAGAGGAAGTGTAGATCGGGTAGAGGTGGAGGATGGCTTCGAAGAAGAGCCTCAACGGACGGCTGAAGTGGCCGGAACCAGCAACAGCCACTCCCGGTGAATAGTAGAGACGCGAACAGCCTTGAGAGCACCAGGGTGAACAGTAAACCGAGGAGGTGAAAAAGTGTGGTGGACATATTTTTCGACCATTGGTTAGCTAAAAATCATGTAGTAACACGCGCCTATGATGAAAACTAATCGTGATGTGTGTTTGAGATCAAATGTTGGTGAACTGGTCGACGGATTTGATGCGCCGCACCTTTCTAGTTGACATGAGGCTAGAACTCGAGCACGTTCATTGAGTTGTTGCGTTTCCTTCTCCTAGCTTCTGCATGAAAGCTAGTTTACTCCGAGTTGATCATGATATAACTATATATTTATATCTAGTTAAAATGACGTTGACAAAAAAATTCCCACAAACATAACAATCATACAAAAGTCATGCGTTACTTCTCCGCATGAATACGTGTTGTAGATGCACATGTGGGGCTACGGTTCACAATACTGCCGAGCGCTAGATTCTCTCAAGGGCACGCAGCCGCGGGCCATGCTGGGGATACCGTGCTACCGCTGCGCTGAGGGGTGCCGGAACCACATAGACCATCCGAGGGCCAACCCGCTCAAGGACTTCCGGACCCTACGGACTCACTACAGGCAGAAGCACGGGTCGAAGCCCTTCGCATGCCGCAACTGCGGCAAGTTCCTTGCCGTCGAGGGTGATGGGGGGGACCCACGAGAAGAACTGCGGCAAGCGCTGGCTCTGCGTCTACGGCTCCGACTTCAAGCACAAGAGGTCACTCAAGGACCACATCAAGTCATTCAGCCCGGGCCGCTAGTCTTTTTCTCCTGATTCGTTCGACATCAGGGTCGAGGTGTCAGGTGGATCTATAGCACCGTTCATGTTCATCAAAGTCTTAGATGCTTAAACACGTAAACTCACTCCTCTTTGCAAGTTAAAATCCGATCATATCCCTGATGCATCTTTTTACATAGTGTGACACCTTAAGTTAGTCCTCCGAATTATGGATTTATTGCATTGTCATTGTGAAATTATATATCGTGTTCTCTAGCGAAATTGACTTCACAGGGATCAAATTAGCAGAGTTGTCTCCCGTATGAATCAGACTGTAATCTAAATCTATTTTGCCAACCTTTTCTGTGGTACAAAAATCGGGGAAAGTTGAGGTTGACCCTAATGTTTGCATTAAAGATTGTTTCTATACCATTCCCTTTAAGCCTATAATCAGCGTGTCTTGGATTTTCCAGCATTGATTATGATCATACGCAGAATTCTCTTTAACGACTGTGGTCCGTGTGGGTGAAGCTGATGTCATTCATTTGCCCTGTCATTATCGCGTTAGCAATACTCGGCATTATCATAAAATGGGTTACTTCATACTTATAATGATTCGATCGGACACCATAACTGGATGGGATTTGTTAATATTGATACCCAATCTTTCGATACCTAACGATCGGATCGTTAGATATCGAGTCTCTGAATCCAAATTGTCTAATCTTTTATGTTATTAGAAGTTTTGAAGTTTTGTCAGCTAGATGCAAATATTTGTGTTAAATTACTGATCCAATTTGTAGAATCTAGCTAGAGAAGTTAAAGAAAAATCCTACAACAATATCTGGTACTTGGCGGCAAAAGAATTGACCGGAGTCCACTAAATTTGGGCAGAAAAGTCCACCCGACCGGTCTAGCTGAGGCTAAGAGCTTTAAAAAGATCTTTGACCATGTCTAGGTCGGTATCTCACGTCTATAAATAGGAAGGGGGACCTCCGATCCAGAGGGTCGATTCAAAGTTCAGCTCTTTTCCTTTCCTTCGTAATACTCTTCAATCTCACGTACTCACTTAAAAACTATCGCTATTAGTTTTCGCTTCCCAATGATTTCACAATAGAGACAATGAGCTTTTTGGATGATCAAGAATCGCTTTGATCATATTCAAAGAGACAAAGAAGTTGCAATTGATTTATAAGGATGAAATAAGGAGAAGAAAGAAAATGTAGGGTTTTCTATTGCTAGGAGAATCGTGCCATTCTGATGTTTTGACAAAGGAGATATGTGCACCCGAAGGTTACTGAGCCAAACTGAAATTAGCTGATCGTAAAGCGCCGATGGCATCAGGGCGGACCACCATGATTCGCAAACCCTTCCTCGTCCTTGCGACTCGAGCCACCATTGCTCCTCTAACCACCATCATTACGATGGTTCAAAAATTCGTTAATATCTGTGGAATTCTCTCTGTATATCCCAAGTGTTCCCTAAGAGAGTATGTCCGCTCCAAGTAGCTAAACTTAATCAGCTCCAAGCCATTACTTGGAGCTCTATTACCACATTAGACCATGCATGACTGGTGGGCTGGCGATGGTGGACTAGTGCACTCGTCACGAACTCATGATCAAGTCTAGAGGTTAATAAAAAAACTTTAATATAGTCTTAAACCTATTGCATATGTGTTTATTTAGTTTTGAATATTTACATTTAGTCAATCTAGTCTTAAACATTTTGATAATTTACCAATAAAGTTCATTCGGCTAATTTTGATCGAAAATTACCGACATAGATGTCAGTCATCTTAGGTACTACCACTAGCATTGATGTGAATAATTATTATAATTTTTAATTCTTTTTTGAATTTTTCCACTTTTTTTTCTTTTTCTCTTATTTTCCTCCACCGATCAAGGGTGATGCTTTGCCTGATTTGGGTGTTGCAGCCCTCCCCAATCCCAATTAGGGAACGCAAGCCTTCGCCAGCATCTTTTAAAAACAAAAAACAAAAAAAGGGGGAAGATAAAAAAATACAAAAATTATCAACTTCAGCATCAATAATTTCATATTAGATGGCTGTCATCCACATAGAAAATATTAGATACACCAAGTGATAAACATGTCAGACATGTACAAGTCCACTAAATGCTCGACACGTGTCATTCGCGGACCCATATTGCAGAAATTTTCGAATTTTATTAGTCCTTTCTCTCCGTTACTTTTCCTTCCTTTGTCTATCAAGTCTCTTGCTCCCTCTCCAGGCACAACTCACCACAAACACACATTCTCTCTCCTCCATAACAACCTCCCTCTCTATCTTCCCCATCATAGAGACTGAAGAAGCACCTTCGACGCCAGTCATGATTCCGCCCCCTCTCTCAATCTCATCCACAACACCCTCGATGATGGCCTCCAAGTCTTTCCGAGCTCTTCGGAAGTAGCGAATCATTCGATTGAGAGTTTCGGAAGCTTCACCTCCTCGATTTTGAATTTTAAGGCCTCTGACGACACTTCCTCTCGTGGTAATGACAGACGTCCTCGCTTATGAGTTTAGACCACCATGGCAAGAGAGAGAGAAGAAAAACAATTTGAAATTTTTTTGCTATGTAAGCCTGTGGATAAAATAAATTGAGGGTTGAATGGATTTATGTAAATCTAACGTGTCTATTACTAGGGTACCTAGTATTTTCTCGTTGTAAATATTGTGTTATTTATGTGACCAAGAAAGGTTGTAAGAGTTCGGATCCAACGCTCTCACAGGCCACCTTTGCTTCCTTGTATTGCCACTGATTCATGAAGAAATCGACGCGAATGTATGTACGGAGAAAACGCAATAAAAAGATGGGAAAACACTTTATTGCAGCCGGATGTTTCACACGCATGCCAACTGCACAGAACTAAATGAAAACAACCGGAACTGACGAGACCGGAGTTACTAGGGGCGTAGATACGATCTAGACGTGGCAATACACAACAGGAATGTCTACAGAATCGTTTGGATACTCGCCTCAATCGCGAAGCAATGTCCGTACAAGCTTAATCTCTTCTGGGCGACAACAGCACCTTGTTGATCACCTCGTCCAGGTTCAAGAACGACGACCCGGAAGGACGCGTGGCCTCTCGGGCCATCTCCTTCCACTCCATCACCTTCCTCTTCATCTCCTTCCCTTTCTCCCCCTCCATCAGCTCCTTCACCTGCCTCTCCACCTCGTTCCTTTTCACGTCTTTGTCGATCTCCATCCCGATCCCCAACTCCTGGCAACTGTACTAGCAGTTCGTCTGCCGGTCCCTGGCGAATGGCTAGCACACCACCGGCACCCCAGCCGCAATGCTCTCGATCGTGGAGTTCCACCCGCTGTAGGTCAGGAACCCGCCAACTGCTGAGTGGCTAAGCACCCGCTCCTGGGAGCACCAGCTCGCCATCAGGCTCCGCTCCCTCGTTGCAGCCAATAAATCCGGAGGCGGCATAGCCGCATCACCAACGACCAAGTCTGGCCTGATGACCCACAGGAACGCCTGGCCGTTGTTCGCGAGCCCCCATGCGAACTCCACCAGTTGCGCTGGCGACATCACTGTGATGCTCCCGAAGTTCACGTACATGACTGAGCTCGGTTGTTTCGAGTCGAGCCACTCGATGCAACCTGGCTCTTCCTTCCACAGGTTGGACCTGAACGGCCTGGTGTTATTATCGGATAGTTGCTTTGTAAGGAGATGAAGGGGGCCAAGGGTGTAGATGGAAGGGAACATGGCCTTGAGAGCGTCGAGGACCTCGTGCTCTAATCGGTCGAACGTGTTGAAAATAATGGCTGAGGCTCTCTTCGCTCGCTCGCCCTCTCTCACGCAGAAGCGTATCATCAGGTCGTCCGGGTCTGTGGTTCGGATGAAGCTCGGTAAGTCTCTCAGGCGGATGTTTCTCATCCCGGGTATCCAGTCAATGGTGGTGTCTAGATACCCGTTTGTCAAGTAGCTGGCATCTGGAAATTGAGAGTCGATCAATCAAACCGTTTAACCATTCATGATAACGTTCTTACATCTAAAATTCTACTTTTCACAATTAACTTTATTAAGTACTTAGAAAACTACGACATAGTCCGCCACTGGATAATCGTGTAAACCAGGAACAAACAAAGCCACACGATATAAACGCTAACCAAATCCACAAAAGAGAAGAAATTCGCCGTAAATCTGCTAAGTGAGATTACTTGATTTAACCAAATCGGACAGTTATTTAGGAATGCAAACCTTTGAGTGGAGTAAGACCCTTGTCAATAAGACTGCGATACTACACGTAGCCCATGAAGCTGCACGCGCTCGCCGTCCAGAACAGGACCTCCGGCACGCCAATTGCCTCTGCAACATCAAGTGTGAAGGTCATCGCGCCATCCGACACCACGCAGCTCACCAGCGGAGAACCTGACGTCGCGCTCTCCTCGTTAAGCCTCTGGAGCAAGTCCCTGAAGTAGGGCAAGCAGAACTTAGTCGTGGACTGGCAGAGGGCGGGAATGTTCTGCGTGGCGTCGGTGGCATCAGAGGGCGGGAGGCCGTCGGGGATGGTGCAGAACTGGAAAGATGGGAGGCCATCGAAAGAGGAGGGGCCGTGGGAGCGGAGGGGGCAGCCGTGGTTGTACTCGGTGTTGACGAAGATGACGTGGAAGCCCCGGTGGTGGAGAAGCGTGGCGAGGTTGAGCATGGGGTTGATGTGGCCCTGGGCTGGGTAGGGAATGCACACCGCGTGCGGCTTTTGGATCACATCTATCGAATCCATTTCCCTCTCTCTCTCCTCCGTGTTTTGATCGTTTCTCTTGCTGTTGTCTTGCTCTTTCTGGTTTTGGTCTATTTATAGGCGGGGCGAGATCGAGAGGGGAAGGCGGGTGGCACGTCGGCGACCAATTCCGGCCGACTTGGAAGACGAGAGAGACACGTGATGCGGTGAGGGATGAGAAGAGGGTGACATGGTTCGTTCACGTTCATTTGCATATCTCATAATCCAAAAATTGGGTCGACGCCATGATCCTTGGCGTGTTTGGTTTTTGTTTCCCGCTAAAATAAATAAATAAATAATGATTTCTTTATTTTTAGTGGTTTGACTAATTCATGAAAAGTGAGGTAGTTTTTAATTTTTTACATACGGCTTGATATCTGCTATTACAAGACTGTCATTAATAAATAGATTCAAGTGCTTGATGGGCGGATCCAAGGTCTTGATAACTAGACCTTGAAAGCTAGTGGTTGGATTTAGATCCTCGATGCTTGGATTGTAATTTGATGGTTTTAAACACCAAATGATGTTCAAACAAGCGAACTATGTTTGAGAACTGAATCCATCTGTTTATATTATCTTACAGGCTAAATTTATACCATTATCATCCCCATTCCCATATTCTCGATATGGAGTTCTAGGAGTCATTGTTGAAAGCAGCATATGCATGCATGCCTAGTGTGAGCAAAGGTTTTAGACATGCGTCATGCACTTATAAGAATTTGAAACTTGTGGGAAAACAAAATATTGCTTGATTTATAAATCCAATTCCATTTCAACCGTCAATCAATCAGGTGAACCTACATTGAAATGTGCATAATTGATAATCCATATAATAATAATTTGCATAATTTACGAATCATGCCATATATTTTTCGAAATTTACCTTGACTTGTCAAAATAGACAATGATTATTATTTGGACTATTGTTATCCATTTTCCTCTTGTGTTCCAAATTCTGACCATAGAGAAAAGCAGTGCGAACTGCGCTGCAAAGTCAAATTTGAGTGAAGGTGACTGCAGAACACACGCTACACTTTTCTATTTACATGTTCCTAGCTTTGTTTGTAGTAGTCATTGGATCTTGGTTCTCCTTTGGATTTGATGATTAAGATTTCTCCTCGAGTGACGATAGCCCCATTTCTTAATTCATCCAAAATTAGGGATATGTGATGGATAGTTTAAATTAAAGATTGAATATTAGGTAACGAGAGAATTATTCGATAACATTAGCAAAATATGATGGTCTGTGAAAAACGTTTTGAAAGGTGAAAGGCCATGGAGAGATACTGTCTACGACCCATGTATCTCTTATTCGACCTCATATTCTTCCATCCATTTATTCGTTCCTTCATATGCCTACCCACCAGTAGATTTCAAGATCGAATTCCATGCTTGTGTAGCCGATGAATTAAGTAGCCAATTTTATCATTTGTTTTCTTAAACGGAACGAATTACGTTGTGTAGCCATTTTCCTTTTTCTTCTTATTACGTAAAGTAGCAACTTTCGTGCTGAGCAAGCTAAGTAATTTTTTGACTTTATTGAATATTTTTGATCTACTCAAATTATGCTTGCCAGACATCAAATGGGTTCAAAAGGCTAAGCAATCTGGAGGCTGGCTTGACTCTGCACACCTCATGAATCGATTAGATATAAGTATTTGGTCTTTACACATGTTGTAACTTGAAAGAGTTTACATGCAATTAGTTAGATATAAGTATTTGGTCTTTACCGGTCCAGTTAGCTAAATGCTTATGCAAATTCAACTAACTGTTTTTGGCTAACAAGTTGCAAATCCTAGGCTAGCCAAATAAACTTCACAAGCAAATTGACTGAAGAGGTTGAAATTTGAAGAACTTTTGCTCTTATAATGTGTATTTTTTTCGCGGGTTACGTACCGCATGACCCATTCTTGACCTCAGCAATGGAGAAAATGTTAAAAAATTTCATGCATTGCTTTGCCTCTTGCCCATGCGCTCATTTAAAATAATGTCTTCTAGAAAATTCTTTGGCTAGGTATATTAGTTATAGGTTAAGTAGCACCGACACGATATGCCAACACGTCATTTTTCAAAAATAAGTAATTTTGACACGTTATGACACATTATATATTAAATGAATATTTTTATTTTTAATGAATTTACACTAATAATATTAATAAATCTATTTATAGGAAATTAAAGATATATCTAGAGTTAATGTGTACCCATATTTTTGAAAACATATTTTTAACTTTAATAAAAATTATTAATGAAACTAACGAGTAACAGAAAATTAGAATCAATTTATTTATATAAATCTATTATATTCTATAACGATTAAAATATATTATTATTTAATATTCAGCATTTTAATACCGCCCCCAAAAAAAAAAAAAAAACCGCCCCCTCCTCCAAACCACCTCTCCTCCACCCTTCCACCAAAGGGGACCTCCCACCTTCAAAAACCGTGTAGAGTAGGAATAGTGTATCCCAAAAAAAAAAAAAAAAAAAAAAACCCCTCTCCTCCCCAGAAAACCTCCCATACAAAAACCGCCATCCCCAAAACCTCCTCCCCCAGACACAAAAACCGCCATCCCTCCAAAACCCCCTCACAAAACCGTCATCCCTCCAAAACCCCCTTTCCCCAGTTTCTCCCTTCGTTTCTTTCCCCATCACCCATCAAGTCTGTCATTCCCTTAAAAATTAAAAGCATCCTCTACGCCGGTCAGCCATCCCTCTGCACGAGAATCTCCATTTTAATTTTTGTTTTCATCTACTCTTCTTGTTAAAATTTAACACTCTCCTCCGCAGCCTCCTCTTCCTCCTCCTTACCCGATTCTCTTCATCTTGATCTTTGCTCTCTCTCGATTACCTCGTTGCAATCGCTTGCCGCCGCGCCTGCTGCCCTCCTTCCTTTGCAGCCACAGCCGCAGCTAACGGTGTTAACTTTAGGACTCAATTGAACTAACTTGACAAGTTTTAGGACTTGATTGAACTTTTTGTAAATTTTAGAACTCAATTGCACTTTTCTGGACAAGTTTTAGGACTTCTGTTGAACATATCCCAAAATTAAAAGCATCCTCTCCGCCGGTCAGCCATCCCTCTGCACGAGAATCTCCATTTTAAATTTTGTTTTCATCTACTCTTCTTGGTAAAAGTTAACACTCTCCTCCGCTGCACCTGCTGCCCTCCCTCCTTCGCAGCCACAGCCGCACCCTTTGGTCCTCCATCGCGTATCGCAGTCGCGGCCCTCCTCCTTGCAGTCGTGGCCACGCTGTCACCTCCGCAGCCTCGCCTCTACTCCCTCACTCTTGCATCCACCTCCCATCGCCTTCTTTAAGAGCCTCCGCAGCCTTGCCTCTGCTCCCTCGCTCTTGCATCCACCTCCCATCGCATTCTTTAACAATTTTCTTTACCTTTGCACTTGCAGACCCGCCCCTAAAACCACTATGCTTCTCACAAATCCCAGACACGCAAGTCGGAGCATGTCGGAAAGAGTTGGCCGCGTCTTGAGTGTTGACCGCGTGTCCAAGCGTGTTGGACATCTCGGCACGACACGGAAGCTCCTAAAATGGGTCCGTGCATCATAGGTTATAGGTATGCCTTTAATTATATTTTATTCAAAATCAATTATTTTTCATGGCATTTGTTGTACAAGACATCGCCAGCCTACTTTGTTTTTTCTTTCTCATTTGGCTAATTGCGCTTTTAATATTAACAATTATCCTAGCTATTCCCCACCTTATTCCCCCGTCGGTGCCGGCTGAATAAAATAATCAATTATTCGACTAGCCATTGACTCCTTATAAGCTCCTACGGAACTAATTAAATGATTTAAAAACAAAAATGCTCATTTCTTAACATACTGTGAACATAAAGGTAATTACCAATTTTAACGATAACACCTAAACGTTTAAATTGTCAAAGTGCATAAAATGAGACTTAACAAGGACACTCTTTAAAATTTTAAGGTATGTTTGTTTTACAAAAAGTAAAATATATTTCCATCGTCTGAGAAGTTATCAAATATTTTGCTCAATTTTGGTTAGGATTATTGCGCGCGCAGTTTAGTCAACGAAAACTGCACATCATCCATTCTTTTTGCTTGATTGATTGCTTATGGTGGAACCAATCTTTGCGTTTCGTACTGGGCCGACATCAATGGATTCGTCATTTTCAATTTGGCAGAACTAGAGTCGAATGAACTTAATTGGAAATTTTCTACAAGTTGGATGATATATGAGACGATATATGTCACGCCCTGAACCTCGAGCGCGTGTCCATTCTTCTATGGTCGATGAAATTTCGCGACTTCTCAGGACTAGTCGCCAATCCTTTTTGTTTTCTTGCACATGCGGAAGCGGATTATAAATCCCCTAACAATAATCATCTCGGGATAGGAAAGCAGGATATGAATTCACAAGTAAACATGCTTTTATATTCACACCGAGTTATGTACAAGAGTCTATGGTCAAAAGACTATAAAAGACTGGCCTTCCAAAAAGAAGCGGTCTCAACTAACCTACGCTTCCGATCACCTCCTCTTAGCTCCAGGTCCTCCACTTGACGGCCTTGAAAATGTTGTCCCACAACGGGATGAGATATAATCTCAGCGAGTTTAAGCTCTAAACCCCAATTAGGAGGGAAATACGCCAAGAAGTGTTCTAATCACACAATCACACAATCAATAAGACTTATCTCGTCTCAGATCATCCCTGTAGGTCAGTACAATTTATAACTCAAACAGTATGAAAACATGAGCAACAAATAAGCTCCAACAACTGAAACACCACACTCAGTTAATCATGTGTTCCTAGATTTGATTTCGTCATATAACACGGCCTACTTTCTGTTTGGCGGTTTTCTAGTATTGCCAGGCATCGTCTTACCCCATTGAGCACGACATGTCTCTTTATCAGACGGTTTTTTCGAAGAAGCATAGGTCCAGAATCTACTGTGACCGACTTCTCGTTGTCCAGGGGTATCCCAAATAGGGATAACGTCCAGCTCAACAGCCCGAGACGATTTCTCTTAACCAACACACGATCACTCAAATATGGCCTAGGGCACCGTGCATTGCAGTCAAATGTTTCAATTAAAATGGTAAGTCTGGCTTTTTTCTTCGTATTAGAAATTCACATGAAATTACTCGTGTATGGGTACACGGTTAACTTGACCCAAAAAATTTGATACACTTCCTTTTTGAAATCCCACTATTTCAAATAGTACTAAAAACTATTTTTGATGCCAAAACCCAACACCTGAGATTTTCTGAATAAATATTGGGAATTCACAATTTTTGGAATTACATACCAAAAATCCAAATCAACACTCAATTTGTATAATTTAACACTCAATTGCAGAATTTAACCACACTATTGCAATCAGCACGAAATTCCGGTCATCGGCAATTCTGGAAAAATAATTAATAATTAAATAATTATTGAAATTAATTAAATAAATCAATTTAAATTCTAAAAATACTAACTTAGGCCAGAATCATTAAATTAATAACCAATACGGACTCTGAGAAATTCCCGAACCCTTCTAGATAAATAATACAATTTATTTAGACCTTATCTAAACCATGCTAATCACCTAACATGCTCAATTAAATAATTACATTTCTAATTTAATCTAACTAACCACCTAATTCCTAATAAAATAAATCTAAACACACCTTAAACGTCATTAACCTACTAAGCAGAGTTTAGAGTATAAACTCACCAATTTATAGCAGAAACCGATTCACCACGACGACGGCGCGACGGCGGCCAAAACTTGAGTTTGCAATGACGTCAACGGAGTTCGGACCAGGCCTAGAACCGGCCCAATAAATCTCAGCCCAAGTTGAGGTTTATTCTTGATTTTTGGCTGGACCCAAATTGGGCTGGGCCTGCTGAAACAATTGCGAACTGGGCTGAGTTGGGCTGGAATTCTGTGTGGGCTGAACTGTGGGCTTTGCTAAATCTCGGCTAAATGATGGACGAACTTGCAGGCGAAGGAGAGAGGAACGACGGTGGGGTTTCCTGGCCGAAGATGGAGTAGTGAAGACAGGCGCGTGGACGTGGCTTCAGTTGCTGCACTCGGTGGTCAACTAAGGAGAGGGAGAGCTTGGGTTATTGGCCGATGATGGGGGCTTCGCTGGCAGTTGAATTCGCTCGGCAGTGAGAGACACGGACAAGGAGAGATTTCGGTGAATGTAGAGAAATGAAGAGAGCAACGAAGGATGAAGGCAGAAGAGGCGTGCCAATTTTGCTCGTGGGGGGAGGGGAAATGGATGAGTACGAAGTCCAGCTAAGAGGGAGCAAAAGTCTTAAACCCTTAGCCAAACATTAAATGTTTGGTCTCCTCCACAGCCCACATAAATATCTTCTTGTCCCTAATACTTTCTAGGATGAATTGAAGCCAAAATTAGCACAAATGGATGCCAAAAACACAGCCCCAACTCATGCTCCGAATTTCCATTTTTCTTTTTATTTTCAATTTCTTCACTCAATTTCCCAAATTGAGATCCAATCTCGATGAAGAAAAATTCTGAACAATTTTCTATAAATCCTCGACACTCACAGGCTTGGCTTGAAAGTCCAAACTTGCTTAAATTCAGTCCAAATGAATTTATGTTAATTTTCCGTAACGTTCGAACTGATTTTCCGCAAAAATCCCGGAATCTCTGAAAAATCTTAGGATGATAAGTCGACGTTCCTAAAATAGTTCATGACACCTCAGAACTTTCAATTTCTGAAACCAGGTTCAAATTCGCGGTTATTTTCAATCCGGCGTGCTTTTAGCGTGACATAGTCTACCGAGTAACTTTTAAGAATTTTTTGTGCAATTGACCCGTGATCAATTTATCCCGAGTCACAATGTACATTTTCGACACCTTGGCATCTCTCGATTGTTGTGAAAATCTCCATGTTTCAAATACGAACACAGGGTACCTAAAACGATAGAAAATCAATTTAATGCCGATCATGAGAATTTTGCAATCAAGTGAAATCACCCACATTTTGATCACTCATCTCAATTGAATCAACCTATCTCTGATCTCTGATCGATTTTTAATTGTGTCGTAATGACCCTTGCAAATTAGCACGGTCGAGCAGTCGATTCCTAGTCAAATTCTCAAGCCTTTTGCATTAAAATCCATTAATGATTTTCCCAGATAGTCTAGTTATCTCATGAGTGATCGACTCAAAAAATAGCACTATAGACGCGTCGATGAAAGTCCCGATTTTTTTTTTTTTTTTTTTTTTTGGTAAAAGGTAAGAAATGAAAGGCCCGATTTATTCAATTGAAATCAGATTTGAAAAATCATGATATTACAATATATGATAGAAATTACAAAAATTGAGACGTTAAAGAAAATAGTGCAAGTTTAGTAATCAGATGTACATTTTGGGTTAGTTTTTCAATAAATTCAATCTCTAATTGAAATGGTTTATAAAGTATGTTTATTTCACGGAAAATTCAATAAGAAAGCATTTTTCAAGAAATACGATTTGTTTTTTTTTTTTTTTTATATGGTGACATATGATCAAAATTTTTTTCTATTTTTGGATCTTTTTGGAAAAGAATTTCAATCTCATGCCTTTATCTTAGGCCAAAAAAATATATTTTTTTAAAAAAAAATTGAATTTTTAATTATTTTCTTTTTCTTTTATTTTTTAAAAATTGAATTTTTAATTATTTTTTTTTCTTTTATTTTTAAATCGAATTTTGAATTATCTTTCAATTTTATTGTTTCTCTTTTATTTCCTTTTTTTTTCCTCGTTCCTCATTGTGATCGACTAGCGACGATCATAGGCAAACTCAAGGCTTGCCCAACATGGCCTTTGACGAGCTCAAAATCACAAGATTTGGCAAGGTTGAGCCTCGTTGGCCCATGCCTATGGCTGTTCGTCGACCATCACCGAGACATGACAACCGGTTGAGAGAGAAATAAAAAGAAAAATAAGGAAAAAAAAAAAAAATAAAAATAAAAATTTGAGATGAGCATATTTGAAAAGTGTTTTCACCTCTTTAGATTTAGGAATTCACTTTCCTAAACTTATACGTAAAATTTTCATTGACCAGAAAATGTTTTCGGTTGACTAGCCATTTTCCGTGAAAGTTTGAAAAATCAGTTCCCGAAAAATACTTTTCCCAAACAAACACACCCTTACTTTTTACTATTGTACTTAATCTAAATCTCCCAACTCATGCGCTTTTTTTTATTTCTCAAAGTCAAAACTCCCGAAACATTTACAATACTCTCATATTGTCATGTGAAATTCACAATTGATTTTTTTCACAATTTTTTTGGAATTCAGAACAATAATTTAAACGTTGGCGAGTAATTTTCTTTTTTTGAGTATGTTGGAATAAAATTGGTTATATCTAACATGGATCCTCTGGTGTCAATCTACTTTCAAGATGGGAACCCGCCACTAGAAACTTGAAAGAAATAATACAAAGAGACTCTTGCAATTAGAAGGCATTATCAAAATTCATGATCGCATAGTAAAGTGGCAAATTATAGCAATAATAAAAATACCATCATAATAATGTTAAAAACCGGATATACTCAAATTATACCAAACAGCCCTTTTATGACATCACTATGTACAGAGCGAGAAAATATTTGGTACCCTTGAGGTGCCAAGTCATCTTCTTACTAGTCCATTTAATGTATCACATGTGTTCATAAAGGGTCCCACTTGTAAGATTTTTCTCTCTTCTTTACCCTCTCTTTTCTCTCACCTTTTTTATTCTTGCTTTCTTTTTGCAAATGACCTTGCACGATGCCGTCTCTTCCCCTACCCGCCTCTCCTCCCTTCGATTCTCTCCCTCACCTGCATGGCGATGACAATCATTCACCTGCCATCTCCCTCACCTGAGCCTAACCTTTGCACCTCCCCCGCCAACGACAACTCCACCAATGAAGTCATCCACCACACCTAAGACCCCTTTGGGTCCAAGAACAAGCCCAAGTCCCTCCGTCATCATCACCCGCGACCCCGAGCCCACCTTCTCCCTCTCCCTCTCCCTTATGCCCCGCATCCTCAAGGTTCTCTGTGGCTCTGCCGTCATTGTCTCCCCTCACAACTTCCGGATCCAACGAGGGCTCAACCCTCGCCAAATCCAATGTGGTCGACCCTCACCCTAGGTGCAAGAGTCAACCCCTCGCTTGGCGAGGGTGACCTGGCCTGTGGCCGATCGCCGGCCATGGTTGTGTACCGGCCACAGGCCAAAGGGAAAGAAAGAAAAAAAAATAGAGGGAAAAATAAGAACTGATGAAGAAGAACATAAGACAATGAAAGAAGAGAGAGCAATGAGGGAGAACTATTTGTGGGGGCCTTTAAATACGTGTCACATATTGAATGGACTAATAAGGAGATGTCCTGGCACTCCAAGTGTACCTAATATTTTATCGTATAGAGCAGGCATTTGCTTAGCAGGAAGCCGTGTGGTAGCTCAAGAGGGTTCTCTCACACGTCATAGTCACACGACTATAGAACACCTTGACGTCGAGTCAAACGGTGCGGGCAATAGATCCTTCCTCCCGTTCACTCCCTGCGCTTTGTAGCTCCCGACCGTCCCAAAATCCACTAGTAGCTCCCTGGCATAACCTAAGTCCCTTCTCGAAGCTTCCCTTGCAAGCTGATGCCATGTCTGTCATTGTGTCAATCACACCAATCATGTACTTGTCCCTAAACGGGTTCATTATTGTTTCAAAAAAAATAAGGTCGGATATAAGAAAGAACATTGTCGCGACCCGATCTCGCCACCCCTCGAAATGTATCCAAGGAGGGAAAGGTCGGGTTTAGAGGTACTTGATCTCAAGATCGCAAGCTCTCCCAAGCTCGTACCCCGCGTGACAGTAGGTTTATTTATGCAATCTAATTGTTTATAACAACCTAAAAACATATAGGAGTCACCACTAGCCTCATTTTCGGGGGTCGACTAGAAACCCAATCGAGGGTCGGGAGTGTTCCCTCGATTTCTACGCAACCAGATATCTAGGTTCGGGGACTTGGGTTACGCTAATATTGCTATTAGTGCCCTTTTAGTACCTAAACAGTATGTTGTGTTTTTCCTAATATGTCCATGCGTTTCTTTTTACATTTTCGGGATCATCAATTCCTAGACTAAGTGATCATGCGTGGTTGATCATTTTCATGCTATTCTATTTCTAAAAAAAAATAGAAAGGAAAACAACCAATGAAATTGAAATTTGCGAGACATTAAGTAAGCAATCAAGGAAAGGCAATAAATCTATCAGGCAGTTCTAGAAAAAGATAAAAGAGAAAACAATTAAAAAGAAAAAAAGAAAACCCGCAACTCGTCGGGTTTTATACAACAAATGGAGTCCGAGACATATGTCGGGAGAGAAATGAATATTACATAATGACGGTCGGAGTGGACATCGACCTACACCATCTTCATGTTTTCTCCACCTTCGGAATTCTAATCTAATCCTAGCCTAAAAAAAACTATAACTAGACCCGTACAAATGAAAGAAACAATCAAACACATCAAGCAACCAAAAAGAAAACAATACATCATATCAAAATTAATTGTTTAAAAGAAGTACAATGTGAAAGTCAAGTTTTGAGTGATATCCTGAAATTCAGCATTGATATGCATCGCACCAAAATCATTCATCAAATGATCACATGCAATGCATATAATATGACAGGCATCCAAGCCATATAACCTTGGTCCTCAGGTAATCAAACAAATAAATTAGCTGACAAAAGATCATTCACCAAACAATATGCATCATTGAACATGTTCATGCTACATGTATATCCATCTAATCAATGCTTAATCCATAACTTCCAGCATGCAATCAGAATTGTAATAGAGCACATGAGACTATAAATTGTGATTGTTTGATGACAAATCGCCATGAAATTGAAGCCATATCTTATCACAAGCACGTATGAGTCTTTTTTGATCAAAATGACATCAATTCATAACCAAACTAACCTCAAGTTAGAATCAAGTGCACACCCAATCATGGTAACAACTTTCATGGCAAAATTTTTTTTAACGTGGGCTACATAGAAGTTAAAGAAAATTCAAGAATGCACAATATTACATCGGAATTGCAGCAAAATATCGGGATGTCGTGACATATTTATGGTGATTTGACCTAAAAAGAAAATCTGAAGAATATGAAATTTTACCACAACGCGAACAAAAGAGAGACAAACAACTTTTGTTAAGGATCCAATCTTAGAATTCCTTAACAAGAAAAATCATAGAAAAAATGACGAGGTCAGCTTTGACAAGGAAAAACGGGGGTGATGAATTTCATTTTTATGACAGATTTCTATCATGTGAATCAGAAGAAAAGTTGAGTTCAATTGATATGCAAATCATGTGAAATCAGCATCATAGGAACAAATTTCACGAGGAAGCTTCTCAAAATTTTTAACACGTGAGTTTCTAAAAGTTCAAGAACATGAACAAGTTAATCAAGAATAGAACATAGTAGCATGTCACACCATCATTCTACAACATATTGACAAATCTACTATCTCATCTTAAGACTAATAGCAACTAGCCACAGAAAAGACAGCATTTCTATAATCGAATCAACTTCAAAAATCAAAGACAGCATTTCATTATATATTGTAACTAAAAGCATGTGAATTTATAAAATCCTAGAAGAGATCAATGTCCATCAAAAGTAGAACAGAGCAGCAAGGCAAACATACAACCATTTTTTCCTACAGATGATGGAAGTGTGGATCTTCAGGTAAATCATTTTTATCAATGGCTGCCATCTAAGGGAACATCTGCAAAAGTGTCTTCATCTTATAGATATTCCTGTATAACTGTGGCAGTTTTTTTTTTAAGCATCTGGAGCGTATATATTTTGGCCGAATGGTACATACCCTATTGAGTATGACAGGAATGCACATTTTCTTCCAGAATATTTCACTCAGGACAGCTCATGATTGATGACAATTTATAATTGTAAGTCCTTACAATATCTAGGTTCCTTTGACTATTTTGAGGGGGACCACTGCTGGACGAAGTACATCAAAGGATCAATTCATGGACATAGCAGGCGGTTTGTCATGCACTCAGTTTTCTCGCCAGATTGCTAAAATGCATTCATGACACTGCATCACTATTAGATTGTTTCATCATGTTCCTAATGTTGACTAAGCTTTTAGAGGTTTGAGGCCATTAATGGCGACCGTAATGAAGTATTTGTATTGACAACTGCAATTGTGGAAACTCACACATGAATCAACAGAGTAGTATCTAAGATTATCTGCATATCGAACCACAATGATGTCCAACTGATGATGGGATTGAGGAAACAAGCAGCACATAGGATTATTGTGTATTTACCTAGCTCGCGGCACCAGACAAGAGATAAGACCCAAGAAATCGTCCAGAGAGCGAGCCTCCGATCGAGAGAGTTACTAATCTCCGGGAGCGATCCTCAACCAGTCGGAACAGAGAGAATCTCCGATCCTGATGAAGCTAGATCCGGGCGAGAGCGATTGAGTGTTTGTAAGAAAAAGAGAATTAGAGCAGGAAAGAGAATTCCCGAGCGAAAAAGTTAGCTTGAGTCCCAGAGAGCGTGTGAGATCTGGAGAACGTCCTCGAGAGAGAGAAACCGTTCGGCCGTTTTTCCTCCAAGAGAGAATCTAAGCCGAGAGCGTTCGTCTATCCGTCACAGTCGCGGCTGCACTGACCGATATAGGAAATTTAGCTGCGGCTGTCACCGATCGGGGATGGGAATACGCCGAGCGCGAAGATGATCAGCATAGCGAGGCCAACGACCGCTTCAAGCTCTTCATCTTCGAAGCCAGAAACATCACTGGCGATTTCTTCTCATTCTCCATCTTCTTCGACTCTATCTATCCAGAAGCACTAACCTCCGAGCGGCAAAACTCCCGACGGAAGAAACGAAAACCGATCGCGAGTGGAGATCAACTTCGGATCTCAGTACCGGAGGCAACAGGCCAAAGCAATGGTGGAGACGAAGGATGCGACAGTTGGTGACCGGATTGTGGTAGCGGCGGCGCGCGAATCGAATCTCCGCCGCGATGGGAAGCACTTCAAGATTTGGGATCCGAGTCGAGTGCAGATAAAGAGAGAAAGCTTCACGATGGAGGATCCTCGATCTAGGGTTTTTTTTTTGGTGTGGTGACCCCCAAGAAAAATCCCCGATCGAAAGAGAGAAAACCCCCCTTTCAGCTCCGCGGGAGAGAGAGATCCTGATGAAGAGAGTGCGCGAGCCAGCCCCCCTTCCGCCAGAGAATCCTCCCTTTTTATATTCTTTTTTTTTCTTCTTTCCTTCTTTTCTTTTTGTCTTTCTTTTTGTTTTCTTTTTGTTTTCTTTTTATTTCTAATTTTTCTTTTGCTTTTCATTTCGTTTCATTTTTTTTTTTTTTTTCTCTCTCTCTCTCTCTTTTTTTTTTTTAATGTTTTCATTCATTCATTCATCATTTTTTTTAATCTTTTTGGCTCTTTATTCTTTTCTCTCTTTTCTCCCTTTTCTTCTTTTTTTTTTTTTTTATTTATTTTCATTTCAAAGTTTTTTTTTATTTTTGCAAATTATTTATTTAAAATGTCGATGAAAATTTCGGGTGTCAACAAACATGACTATATGAAATATCTCATGGGAGATATGAAATAAATTGAATAAGATATCTAATATTCATAATATAAATGTTATTTTATTTAATAACAAAATTTTAAATTAAGAAAATCTTAAATTATATTTGAATTCTAATATAAATAATTCTTGTTAAATTTATATTTTTCCTATTAAAATTCCAACCTCTCCGGTATAAATTCGATTAGAAAGAAATGGTTCAAAGCTATCGGACTGCTGCACAATCTGAGGAATACTGTCAACTCGAATTCGAATTGCAGCAGGCCCAAGACTTGACAATACGAAGGTAGAGATATAAATGAAAGGTCCCCCATGCACGTCCCATACTTGGGAACTCATCTCTCCGCTCTCTCGAAGCACCTCTCTCTGTCTCTCTCTCTTCAGTTTCTACTCTAACGTCAATGTAGTGTAGGTGGTGGGCGTTTGACTAATGAGCTTGAGCGAGCACCAGACCATTCGATACATTGCCGTAAATCTTTAACCCTCTGGAGTTGAACTCCTGCTAATACAAGGAGCGAAGGGGGCCGCAGGAATTAAGGCAAATACGGTTTGACCGGTGAATGCAGATGGAAGATCTTTGACAGGAGCAATTTATGACCCTCTTCGTTTTAAGGCTGTACGCCAAATTATTCTCCAGCCACCCTACCTCGGTTTCTCTTGTTCTCTCTCTCTCTCTGTGATTACTCCAATCTGCCTATTTATATTCTTCAATCTCTATGTAAGATCGATGCTAGAGCCATTGTTCTGCATTCGAGAAATTACCCTCTCAACAATTTCCCGGTCCAGGAATTTCATCCCTTTTTTTTTGGGTCATTTATTGTGTGCATTGTTGCATGATGGAGGAGCTTTCGGATTATATAGTTCATGCAGCTCTGCGATCATGGCCTCCTCCAGTACTTGCAATGAGGTTGAGAAGTCCGAAAATGTCGATGTTTCCCCGAACAATGGCCAGGGAATTCCCTTCCAGCCACTGCCTTTGCTAGCTGCTTGGCCATGGCTCCGCACGAAAACCCTAAAGACGACAACCCTAACGCCAGTCCGTGCAGAGGAGCTGGGGATGACGCCACCGTGGCGCTCCAAATCGGCCTCCCTAATTATTCAAGCGGATCGGCAGGTTCTTCCTCAGAAATTACAATCCGGAGTGTGGGCGTGGAAAGATATTGGATCCCTACTCCGGAACAAATCCTCATTGGATTCACCCATTTTCCATGCCATGTTCGCTTCAAAACTGAGAAGCGATTGGTGGACATATTTTTGGACCATTGGTTAGCTAAACATCATGTAGTAACACACATCTATGACAAAAACTAATCGCAATGTGTGCGTTCAAGATCAAGTGTCGCAAACTGGTCGGCAGACTTGATGCGCTGCACCTTTTTCATCGACATGAGGCTAGAACTCGAGCCCATTCAATGAGTTTTTGTGTTTCCTTCTCCTAGCTTATGCATGAAATCTACTTTACTCCCGGTTGATCATGATATAATTATATAGTTATATCTAGTTAAAATGATGTCGACAATAAAATTCCCACAAACATAACAATGAGTTTTCTGATTTTATTCTGAATTGGCTTGTGAATTGTGAAGGATGTTGTTGTGAGTTTGTACCGGTGCTCAATATCGCTATGAGTCTATTGAGAGGCTTGTAGGTATACCTATTAGTTTAAGATATCTTTGTGGGCTAGCCACCGGCAATAGAGACCTTGTCAAGGGGGGAGCTTGGTAGCCTTGTTTTGAGGTGTTATGTGTGATCAAGTTAGATATTTGAGTTCAAGATTGACTAATGGAATGGACGATTGGCATGTGATTTTAATAAGATTAATCAATGAAATAAACTATTGATATGTGAATTGATGAGATTGATCAATGGACTAGATCATCCATTAATGTTTGTTATGATATTACTGATTTAATAATACTATTATGATATGTATATAGTTATGTTAAAGCAATATTATTCATTCTTATCCTGTATGTGTGTTATACTAGAATTGAGATAAGTGAGTTTTGAACATTATTTTGTAAAGTGTATAGTAGATGCTTGATCTGCGTAGAAGAGATACGCACTACTCACTTGACTATGGTTGCTCAACCCTTTCCTTCCCAAACATTTTAGTTTCCTCCATTAGTAGCCATTAATACTAGAGTGTTATTGACTGAGGCTTTTGGGAGCTAGACTTTCGGGTATGATTTGAGGCGGTGTCTTGGGGCGGAAGGATGACCTTGTTACTCCTCCATCCCTATAGGATTCGAGGTGTGACATAATAAAAAATGAACTCAAATTGAGCTGCGGGTGACTCGTCAATGCTGATGTTGACTGACTCACTTTGCACTCAATTAGAGTTCGTTGAGTGGAGTCGGAAAAAGAAGCATTTTTTGTATGGTTTTAGAAATTGTGATTCTCAAAATCCTAGCGGGGCATGTTTTAGGAATCTTGACATCACAAGTTAGTTTTCTGTCGCTAGGAGAATCGTGCAATTCCGATACCAGACAAAAGAAGTATGTGCGCTCAAAATTTAGTGAGCCGAACCCAAATTAGCCTATCGCAAAGCACCAAAGGCATCAAGGCAGACCACCGCAATCCGCAAACCCTCCTCGTCCCTGCGGCTTGAGCCATTGTTGCTCTGTTGGAGAAATCTTTCCAGAATATTTTGAAGCTGACAAAACGTTTCTATCAGTCTAGTTTGGATATTTGCAGACCTTCTGTTTAGAGTCTGAAGACTTTCGATCACCAGACTCAGCACTCAAGACTCAAGACCCAAGACTATTCTCTTTGACAGTTTTTCTAATCCAGTGACGAAGGCAATCCAGAGCCAAAGTATTTGGTTGAGGATTTAGTTCTATCCTCTGGAGAAGATCTCTTGGCTGGATAAAAATAACGGATTCTTTTATACGTAATCTAGATCGTTTGAAGATCCGATGGTCGACGAAATATTCTTGGAAGGTTCTATTCTTGGAAACCAAGATCCTGTTTGTATGGGCGAACATGATTGATGGGCTATCGTCAGGTTCCTTTAATAGTTCGAATGATCTTCTTAATTGATTCCGTCCAACGGGTAGATTGGAGGAATTCCTTTGGTAAGTGCCAACGAGTATGATGGCATAAAGGAGTATAAAAGGAAGACGTTCTAGTTGCTTTAGTGCACGATCGATAGAGAAATTCCAGAGTCTGAAGCACCTCGATTATTTTTTTTTTGGTGAAAAGAAGCACCTCGATTATTAGTCGATACATTCTAAGCAAAATTGTATACACAGAGAGTGTTTATACTTAGTGAGACCTTGAGTGAGTGTGGTAGATCATCTACACCAAGAAATCAAGGAAGATCAACGCTGTAACATCTCTTTGTTCATAGTGGAATCCAGCCAATAGACTGTCAGTGCAGAAGAGTGGACGTAGGCTTGAAATAAGCCGAACCACTATAAACCGCATGTTTAATTTTCTCTTTCCTTCTCTCAGTCTTACTTTGATTATTATTTGTCTCAAATCTATCAACTGTCTAGTATTATGCAATTATCGAGAAAAATCTTTTATATACCTATTCACCCCCCTCTAGGTACTTATACTAGCTATATCAATTGGTATCAGAGCTTGTGTACTTACTTTATTTGAAGTGTTTTACTTCAGAGTAAAAGATCCATGGCTAGTATGCTAGCACCAGGGCTGATGGAAGGGCAAAGCAATACCAGACCACCCTACTTTGATGGAAAGGATTACAACATCTGGAAGAACAAGATGAAAGCTTTCCTACGATAAAAGGATCCTCTAGAATGGAACGTTGTAGAAAAATGAATTACTCCTACAGCTGCATCAGTCTTTGAAAGAGGGAAAGAAATTGTTGAGACCAGTGGAATGACTCAGGAAGAGATAAACAAGAGACAAGCACTCGATGCAAAAGCAATTTACTCTTTATATTGTGCTTTGTCACCAACTGAATATAATAGAATATCTTCTTGTGTTACAACAAAAGAAGTTTGGGACATATTACATATCACCTATGAAGGAACAGATCAGTGAAGGAAACCCCTTAACATTCTCCTCGGTCAATATGAAGCCTTCAAAATGAAACCAGGAGAATCTATAACTGGCATGTTTAGCCGTTTTACAGATATTGTCAATGGTCTTGAAAATCAAGGACAGAAAATTTCTGATCCCATGAAGGTAAACAAGCTACTGCGTGGACTCTCCAAGGATTGGAATCACATAAAGACTTCAATAAGAGAGACGCAAAGAATTATGCCACTATCTGTCGACGAGTTGATTGAAACTCTTCAGTCTTATGAAGTGGAACGAATTAATGAAAACGAAGATCCAAGAGGTAAGAAATCCATTGCATTAAAATCAAATAATGATTCTGATGATACAGATTCTGAAGATGATATGGACGATGAGGAGCTTGCTCTCATGATAAGAAGATTCAGAAAATTGAATAGAAAAGGAAGAAGGTTCAACTCAAAGAAACAAAGTTTCCAAAGACAGCAGACCAAGTCTGTTGATGATGAGGAACCAAACAGAGATGTAGTTTGCTTCGAATGTAAGAAAAAGGGACACATTAGACCCAATTGTCCTCTTCTGAAGAAGAAAAGAGGAAAAGCTGAAAAATTTCGAAAAGCTCTCAAAGCCGAAACCAGGTGATACGAGTGTGAAGAAAGTGATAATGAATATGCCAACCTATGTCCGATGGCACATTCGGACTCGGACTCGGATTATGGATTAGACTCGGACAGTGAATTTGAGGTAAGTGATTTTAAAATTCCTGTCAAAGTTTCTAAATACATTGATGAACTGTGTTTTAGTCTTAAGACTTCTCTCAAAAGAATTTCCGAACTTAAAAATGAAAACTCAGCTCTAAAACAAAAGGAAAACATTTTAGAAGAAAGAGTTAAAAGTTTAGACTTGAATGTTTCTACTCTTAAAGAAAAAGAAGATAATCTTTTGAAAGAAAATGCTTTTTTAAAAACTGACTTATCAAATATTTCAAAGAAATTTTCGATAGGGTCCGAAAAACTTGAAAAAGTTCTTTCAGTTCAAAGACCTTACTTCAATAAGTCCGGTCTAGGCATGACAGTGGAAACAATTCTCTTGATTGATTTTCCTAAAGTAAAAGAAAGAATTAAGAAAAGACCCTCGAGAGAGGCTTACAAAAATCATTTCAAGAAAGTTTTTGTAAAGTCTGTAGGTCAAATGCCCTCAGTGTTCAAAGTGCAACAGTCCGGATCATTTTGAAAAAGAGTGTCCTATGGTTTGGAAACCTGTTAAGAAAGTATGGGCTAATACTGTTTATCTTACTAACACCAAAGGACCCAAGAAAATTTAGATACCAAAGAAAGCTTGAGACTCTCTTTTAAATGCAGGTCTCCGTCAAGAAAAAGGTAAAGTGGTATCTTGACAACGGATGTTCAAGACACATGACAGGAGACTCAAATTGCTTCATAAAGCTTGTTCAAGTAAATGGTGGAAAAGTTTCATTTGGAGGAAACATCAAAGGAAGTATTGTGCGATTTGGAACTGTGAAAATTGGAAATCTCACAATAATTAATGTTTCCCTAGTGGAATGAGTCAATTACAATCTTCTAAGAATTAGTCAATTATGTGACACTGGTTTTAAGATCTTCTTTCAAGAAGGAACATGTTCTGGAACCAGTAGAGACTCTACTCAGTCTTTCATGGGTCAAAGACATGGAAATATCTATCTTCTGGATGTGAAACCAAATGAATCGCAATGCCTAATCTCAATCTAAGACGAAGCAAGCTTATGGCACAGAAAGCTTGGTCATGTCAACATGAAGCAATTAGCCAAAGTCTCATCAAAGTAGCTTGTTCGAGGTCTACCCAAATTACCATTCCAAAAGTCCGATCCATGCACACCATGTATTCTGGGAAAGCAGGTAAGAAATTCATTCAAGCCAATAAATCATGTCTCTACTAATCATGTACTATAGTTGCTGCATATGGATCTCTTCGGACCAACCAGAACCCGAGCATTGGAGGTAAGAAATATTGCCTAGTAATTGTGGATGATTTCTCCCACTTTACTTGGGTATATTTCCTTGCAAGTAAGTCCGAAACCTTCTCGTATTTTGAAAAATTTGCTAAAAGGTTCAAAATGAAAAAGGATGTGTTATCTCAAGTATAAGAACAGATCATGGAGGTGAATTTGAAAATCAAGATTTTACAAAATTGTGTGATGAATCTGGCTTTAAGCATGTGTTCTCCTCTCCATATACTCCTCAACAAAATAGAGTTGTGGAAAGAAAGAATAGATCTCTTCAAGAAATGGCTAGAACTCTTTTAATTGAAAGTAAAATTTCTTCACGATTTTGGGCTGAAGTTGTTTCAACAGCGTGCTATATCATCAATAGAGTCTTCCTAAGACCTATTCTAGAGAAAACCCCTTATAAGTTATTCAAAGGTAAGAAACCCATTATTTCATACTTTCATGTGTTCGGTTGCAAATGCTTTATATTGAAAAATGCAAAAGATCGAGTTGGTAAGTTTGAAGAAAGATCAGATGAAGGCATCTTCCTTGGATATTCTACATCAAGCAAAGCCTACAGAGTCTATAACAAGAAGAGCCAATCTGTGGAAGAGTCAATGAATATCAAATTTCAAGACTCTACGCAAGATGAATCTAGTCAGACTCATTATGAAGAGTCTGAACTTGCTCCAGACCCTCCAAAGCTTACAACTCAAGAAGCATCTCAGACTCTGGAAGACCAGCATCAAGCTGTTCATGAAGATTCAAATAAATAAATAGATCATCAACCAGACAAATCTACCAGTAATTGGAAGCATAAGTCCAGTCATCCCAAAGATCTCATTATCGGCGAAATTAATGATGGAATTCGCACCAGATCCAAAAGACGTGAAGAGTCTAGTGCTGTGGCTCTCATTTCTGAAATTGAACCAAAGAGCATAGAAGAAGCTTTATTTGATGAAAGCTGGATTGAAGCTATGCAAGAAGAGCTCAGACAGTTCAACATTAATGATGTCTGGGAATTGACATCTAAACCAAAAGGTAAAACTGTTATTGGAGCCAAATGGGTGTTTAGAAACAAGATGAATGAAAAAGGAAAAGTTGTACGAAACAAAGCAAGACTCGTGGCCAAAGGATATACGCAAGAAGAAGGAATAGACTATGATGAGACTTACGCTCCAGTAGCAAGGTTAGAAGCTATTCGACTATTACTTGCGTTTGCTTGTTATAAAATTTTCAGGTTATTCCAAATGGACGTCAAAAGTGCCTTCCTAAATGGATTTATCCATGAGGAAGTTTATGTGGAACAACCACCTGGGTTTGAAGACCTAAAGAAGCCAGACTCAGTCTTCAGACTGAAAAAGGCCTTGTACGGTTTAAAGCAAGCACCTCGAGCTTGGTACGACAGACTAAGTAAGTTCTTAATACAGAATGGTTTTGTCAAAGGTAAAGTAGATACTACTTTATTTATCAAAAAGGAAAACAAAAGCTTTTTACTTGTTCAAATATATGTGGATGATATTATTTTTGGATCCTCTAATGAAAGTCTGTGCAAGAAGTTTTCTAAGTCTATGCAGGATGAGTTTGAAATGAGTATGATGGGAGAATTAACATTCTTTCTTGGTCTTCAAGTAAAGCAATTGAAGGAATGAACTTTTATTTATCAAGAAAAATATGCTAATGATCTTGTCAAAAGGTTTGGATTGGAAAATTGCAAAAAGATTGATATACCAATGTCAAGTTCTTTGAAGATAGACAAAGATGAAGAAGGGAAGAAAGTTGATCAAAAGCTGTACAGGAGCATCATTGGTTCACTTCTTTATCTTACTGCTTCTAGACTTGACATTTTGTTGAGTGTTTGCATCTGTGCTAGGTTTCAATCAGATCCTAGAGAATCCCATCTCAATGCTGCAAAACGTATTATTAAATACGTTGCTTCATCTTTAAGCATCGGTCTTTGGTATCCTAAGAAGGGAGACTTTAATCTTCCGGATATTCGATGCGATCTGGCCGGTTGCGAGTCGATAGAAAGAGTACCTCGGGAACTTGCCGATTGCTTGGAAGCGAGGACAATGTCTTGGTTTTCAAGGAAACAAAGCACCGTGGCTCTCTCAACAACGAAGCGAGTATGTAGCTCTTGGAAGTTGCTGTTCGCAAATTCTATGGATAAAACAACAGCTACAAGACTTTGAAATTGAAGACTCATGCACAGAAATCAGATGTGACAACACCAACGCAATCAATCTCACTAAAAATCTAATCCTTCATTCAAGAGCAAAGCATATAGAGATTCGACATCATTTCATCAAAGATCATGTTCAAAATGGAGAAATCTCGATTCAATTTGTTGATTCAAAGAGTCAACTAGCGGATATATTCACAAAGCATTTGGAGAAAAATCAATTCGATTTTATTCACTCCAAACTCAACATTTTGAAGCTTGAGGAAGTTAAAGTCTAGAGACTCTCTAACCCTCAGACTCAGACATTCATAGCTATAGACTGTAAGTTGCTATTATATTTAAACTCGAAAAGGTACGATCTTTTGTTCAGTTAATTTATAATTTCCGTGAAAAACGGAATCTTGTCTTTTCAAAAGGATTAACTTCTATTTGGCAGTTAATGATTTTAAAAAGAGGTGTCTGTTCACTTTCCTTGTGCCGATTGATATTTTCTTTTTAAACTGAGTTAAATATATACACTTTTCTTTTTCACCTAATCTTCAAAACCCTAAAAGGCATTCTCCTCCCAATCCTGTCTCTACTTCGTGTTCATCTTCGAGAAAGTTGTCATCTTTTCTTGGGAAAGCGAGTAAAGAAATCTTTCAACGACAAGGAAGGATGTCTTCTTCGAGGAAGTCTTCAAGAATCGCGAACAGGGGACCACAGAGAATGAGGGAGGGGCCTACCCATTTCGATCTCACCGAAGAAGAAGATTTATCGAGTCAGCAACAGAGCCCGATTCACTCTCCACCACGTCACTCAACATCATCTACCCCACAAGGTGCGGGTCAACAACCGGAGGAAGAAATAATCGAGGATGCAGACCCTATAAGAGTCCAAAAACCCTCTTTTATTTACAAGCTCTAGTGTGCGTTGAAGAGCACTGGGACTCCGCTGAACTACGTAGATGATTTCCTTAAGAATAAGAATTATGGGAATGAGTATATATTAAGGGGAATCTAGATGCTGAAGAGCCTGACCATCACTCTTCCCCATTTGAGGTCCTAGAGACAGGGGGAGATGGCGAGAAAGGAAGGACTACACCACATGCTGTCACCAGTGAAGGTCTAAGACGCTCACCAGTAGATCCAGAAGATTTTCAGGCTTCTCAAATGCCTGAAGAAGGACATGATACGTCAACTCCAAATCTGCAAGATTATACAGAAGCTCCATCGTTTGCATTCACTCAATCTGAGAAAGCAAATGCAAGCACACAGACGGACAATTCAGCAGATTTTCGTCGTATCCTTGATGTTCTTCTGAAAATGCGGGGTCAAATCTATGCACTGGACTGTGAAATTCAAGTCATGAAGAATGCTGGACAAGCATCTTCGGTTACCCTGGAGGATAAAATGAAAGATCTAGCTCTTCAAATTCAAGCCAATGCCAAAGGAGAAGAGGTAGCTCATCTAAGGGAAGACTTGAAGAGGCTGGAAGGCATCGTCCAGTCGATGGGAGATTTCCAGATCGTGCACATTCCCAAGCAGACCTGACTCTTTTCTCACCTTTTTTAATGATGACAAAAAGGGGGAGAATTGCAAATTTGAACTGAACTATCTAAACTTTGACTTTAAATTTCTCTTTTGAGTGTTTGAATGTGTGTTTTTGAGTATGACTTGAGTGAACTTGGGTGTGAACTTAAATTTGACTAACTTGGGTGTAGTTTTTGATGCTTGACTATTTGCATTTATATCAAGTGTTGTTGTATGGTATTACTCATGAAAGACTAACCAATTTTCTGTGGATGCAGAGTCCGGTTGATTTATTAATTTTTATGAGATAGCCATATTGCTTAAGAAATGTTTTTGCGGGTCAAAGTTGTTCAAATCTACGAAAAGTTTTGTCACCATCAAAAAGGGGAGATTGTTGGAGAAATCTTTCCAGAATATTTTGAAGCGACAAAACGTTTCTATCATCCCTAGTCTGGATATTTGCAGACCTTTTGTTTAGAGTCTGAAGACTTTCGATCACCGACTCAAGACTCAAGACTCAAGACCCAAGACTATTCTCATTGACGGTTTGCTAATCTAGTGACGAAGGCAATCCAGAGCCGAAGTATTTGGTTGAGGATTTAGTTCTATCCTCTGGAGAAGATCTCTTGGCTGGATAAAAATAACGGATTCTTTTATACGTAATCTAGATCGTTTGAAGATCCGATGGTCGACGAAATATTCTTGGAAGGTTCTATTCTTGGAAACCAAGATCCTGATTGTATGGGCGAACATGATTGATGAGCTATCGTCAGGTTCCTTTAATAGCTCAAATGATCTTCTTAATTGATTCCGTCCAACGGGTAGATTGGAGGAATTCCTTTGGTAAGTGCCAACGAGTATGATGGCATAAAGGAGTATAAAAGGAAGACGTTCTAGTTGCTTTAGTGCATGATCGATAGAGAAATTTCCCCTGCGTTTGGGGTAGTAGTCCTGAAGCACCTCGATTATTTTTTTATTTATTTATTTTTTTTTTTTTTTGATGACCCAGGGAACCTCCGCACGCCGCTTCGCGAAGCACCTCGATTATTAGTCGATACATTCTAAGCAAAATTGTATACACAGAGAGTGTTTATACTTATTGAGACCTTGAATGAGTGTAGTAGATCATCTACACCAAGAAATCAAGGAAGATCAACGCTGTAACATCTCTTTGTTTATAGTGGAATCCTTAGTGAGACCTTGAATGAAAATCATCTACACCAAGAAATCAAGGAAGATCAGCGTAAGAGTGGACGTAGGCTTGAAATAAATGTCGAACCACTATAAACCGCGTGTTTAATTTTCTCTTTCCTTCTCTCAGTCTTACTTTGATTATTATTTGTCTCAAATCTATCAACTGTCTAGTATTGTGCAATTATCGAGAAAAATCTTTTATATACCTATTCACCCCCCTCTAGGTACTTATACTAGCTATATCATGCTCCTCTGACCACCCTCGTCACGATGATTCACAAAGTCGTTAATGGCAATAACTGAGGAATTCTCTTTGTATGTATAGATGAAGATAATCAGCTCCAAGCCGTTACTTAGAGCACTACTACAACGTTAGACCATTGCATGACTGGTGGGCGGGCGTTGGCGGACTGGTGCCCTCGTCATGGATGAAGAAAGGCTACGAGAGTTTGGATCCAATGCTATCACGGGCTGCTTCACGAGGAAATCAACCCGAAAGCATGTACGGAGAA
Source organism: Eucalyptus caleyi (assembly GCA_014182885.2). Taxonomy (NCBI): domain Eukaryota; kingdom Viridiplantae; phylum Streptophyta; class Magnoliopsida; order Myrtales; family Myrtaceae; genus Eucalyptus; species Eucalyptus caleyi. Next base: position 4,503,569 of record CM024471.2, on the reverse strand, counting down.
AACAATAGAAACGTGGAAAATACTTTATTGCAGCCTACCGTTTCACACGCATGCACAGAATAAAGGAAAACAGCTGGAATTGACGAGACCGATGTTTCAATGGGCCTCGGTACGGTCCAGACAAGACAAGAGGACTTTCGGATACATGGCCCAATCGCAAAGCAATGTCCGAACAAGCTTAATCTCTTCTGGGCGACAGCAGCACCTTGTTGATCACCTCGTCCAGGTTCAAGAACGACGACCCGGAAGGATGCGTTGCCTCTCGGGCCATCTCCTTCCACTCCATCGCCTTCCTCTTCATCTCCTTCCCTCTCTCCCCCTCCATCAGCTCCCTCACCTGCCTCTCCACCTTGTCCCTGTTCACGTCGCTGTCGATCTCCATCCCGATACCCCACTCCTGGCAGCTGTACCGGCAGTTCGTTTGCTGGTCCCCCAAGAACGGCCAGCACACCACCGGCACGCCGGCCGCGATGCTCTCGATCGTGGAGTTCCAGCCGCAGTGGGTCAGGAACCCACCGACCGCCGGGTGGCTTAGCACCCGCTCCTGGGGGCACCAGCTCACCAGTAGGCTCCTCTCCCTTGTTGCGGCCAAGAAATCCGGAGGTAGGATCGCCGCGTCACCCACGACCAAGTCCGGCCTGATGACCCACAGGAACACCTGGCCGCTGCTCGCGAGGCCCCACGCGAACTCCACCAGCTGCGCCTGCGACATCACTGTGATGCTCCCAAAGTTCACGTACACGACCGAGCCGGGCGGTTTCAAGTCCAGCCACTCGAGACAGCCCAGGTCTTCCTTCCACGTGTTGGATCTGATCGGCCTGGTGTCATCATCGGACAGTTGCTCCACGAGTAGGTGAATGGGCCGATAGTGTAGACGGGAGGGAACGTGGCCTTGAGCGCGTCAAGGACCTCGTGCTCTAACCGCTCAAACGTATTGAAGACCAAGGCGGAGGCTCTCTTCACTCTCGCAAACTTGACCAAGCAGAAGTTGAGGATTGGATCGTCCGGGTCAGTGGTTCGAAAGAAGCTCGGCAAGTCTCTCAAGCGGATGTTTCTCATCCCGGGTATCCAGTCGATGATGGTGTCCAAGTACCCGTTTGTCAAGTAGCTCGCATCTGCAAATTGAGGGTCGATCAAGTGAACCCGGTGACCATACATGGCCATGGTCCTCATAAAGGGTTAGATTCTCCGGAAATTTAAAAGTGCGTCATTCGATGTTTATGGTGTCACACGGCATTATATGTGTTGTCAATTCATTTGTCATACTTAGATTAGGGAAAGCATTAGAATATTGTCGAAGGATATACGAAATGATTACGTAAGCTCCTAAATCAGATATTTATTAATGACATTGTTGTATACTCACTGATCATATAAATCAGGAACAAACAAAACTGAAGAATATGACAACAAACCAAACTTTTAAAAAAGAAACAACAAGGGAAAATCTTTAGCTGTAAAAAAATTTGCTTGGTTGACATGCTAAGTGAGATCACCTAAATCAGACAAGTTATTTAGTAATGCATACCTTTGAGTGGAGCAAGACCCTTGTCAATGAGACTACGAAACTGCGCGTAGGCCATGAAAGCACACGCACTCATCGGCCAGAACAGGACCTCTGGCACGCCGACCGCCTCAGCGGTGTCGAGTGTGAAAGTCATCGAGCTGTCCAACACCACACAGCTCACCGGCGGGGAACCCGACATCACGCTCTCCTCGTTGAGCCTCTCGATCAGGTCCTGGAAGTGGGGCAGGCAGCACTTCTGCGTGGACTGGCAGAGGGACAGGATGTCCTGGGTGACGTCTCCGTTGGAAGGTGGCAGGCCGTCGGGGATGGTGCAGAACCGGAAAGACGGAAGGCCGTCGAGGGAGGAGGGGCCGCGGGACCGCATAAGGCGGTTGTGGTTGTACTCGGTGTTGACGAAGGTGACGTGGAAGCCCCGGTGGTGGAGGAGCTTGGCGAGGTTGAGCGTGGCGTTGATGTGGCTCTGCGCTGGGAAGGGGATGCACACTGCGTGTGGCTTTAGGGTCATCTTCTTCCGCGTCTTGAGTGTTTTCTTCCTTTCGGTATGGAAAAGAGAGATGGCAATTGTCATGGGAAGAAGGTAGGTTGGGTACATTTATAGGCCGGGAAACCGTTTTGATATACGTGGCTTTGTTAGCGGGTTTGATGAAATAAATCAACATTAAATAGTATTTGCTTAAATATTCGCCATTCAGATAATATAAAAAGATGAGTCCAAAGAAAATCATTTCGATCAAGAAAGACATCTCCCTAACTTTGAGAAAATGGATTTTCTTCAGAAAATCATCAACGATTTTTCCGAATACGTCAAGATCGTCCCTAATGTTTGGATCCAAGTGCTTAACAGGCGAACCCGAGGACCCCAGTGGACGGACCATAGAGGACAGCAGCTAGACTTGGATCCTCGACGTTCAGATGTTGGGCCCTCGGTAGCCACAAGTTTTAGGGTCATACTCGAGATTTTTTTTTTTGTCGTGCGTTTCCTTACTTTCCTATAACAAATGACTTCCATCTTATTAGCAAAAGTAACCAAGCACACAAAAAAAAAAAATCATTTTTTAAAGAAATTATCGGAAATATTTTTCAATAAAATTCGTTTCTTATAAAACAATCAGAGTTATTAATTTGGTGAGGAGAAAAATGGATTTGTAATCAGGATTATTAACAAAGGTTAATGGTATCAAAAATCCAAAATTGGTACATTTATGACAAATTTATCATAAATTAATTTTTTGACTACTAAAAATCCCAAATAGGTACATTTATTGCAAATTTATTCTCCATGAAAAATCATAACCTAATACATTTATGATAAACGAAAGATAAAACTCCAAATTAATACGCCTATAAAATGTCATATGTCATCTAACTTGACAATTTGATAGTAAAATTTAATGAAAACTAACAAAGATTAAATTTGTCACTTGTGTACCAGTTTAGATTTTTTTTTCAAAAAATTAATTTTGGATAAATTTATTTTAGGTGTACTAGTTTAGAGTTTTTCGTAATATTATTCCTATTATAAATACCGAATGATGTTTAGATAAGTGAAACTTTTTCAAGAAAACAATTTACCATCTGCCAACATTAATTAATAGCTTAATCGTACACAACTATCATCATTATTCACGAGTTCTATATATTGAAATCGACTAGTCATGACTCATTATTGAAAGGAACAGGTTTATATACGCATAGTTAAATTATTTTTTTGTTTACATAGTCCTACTTTTTGTGAGCAATAGCAAGCACCCACCCTAACATCCGGAGCTCAATAGCAGATTAAAAAATTCTATTTGATACCATTTCAATCTTTGGATTTTTAAGGGAATATTTATACCTTTTTGTTTTGGATTTGATGACTCCGATATCTTCTAGAGTGTCAAAACAAGCACTTCAAAAACACCAAATAGTTATTTTCATCCGGAATTAAAGAATCTGTTTACTAAAACCTAAAAGAATTAGCTGAAATTAAAAAATAGAGTTTCCTCGTCGAATATTGGAACACTAGGAATTTACATTCCAAGATCCTGAAAGGAAATAGGCAAGCTCATTTGCTTTGCGGATAATGAATGATTTGAAATACATTTTTTTTTTTTTAAAAAATGATCGTTTATATCACTTGAAATAATTAGACAATGAAAAATATTTTTATTATAGATAACAATTTTTATTTAAAATATTAATTGATGGTGAAAATATTTTCATTCATTTATTTTGTCAAGCAATATAAGTAATTATTTTTAGGAAGATATTTTCCAAATCATTTATTTTTCAGCAAAATAATCGACCAATATTGTCTTATAAAAAATGGAACTATGAGCATTATTTGTCAGTTTGAACATTTTTTAACACTACGATAGGCAAGATTCTAATTCTTATATAGATGTATTTTTCATCGAATGAATTAAATAGCCCTTTTCTTTTTTTAAAATTCTTTTACCACATATGTAGCAACTTTCTTAGCGAATTAAGTACTTTTTTTTCTTTTTACTTTAATCAAATCTTTCAAGTCAAAACTTACTATGGTTATCGGCCGTGCTCTTTGTGATAATCTAGGAATCTGATATCACGAGTACAAAGGCTCAGCTATTCAGAGGCTTAGCTATTAAGTATAAGCATTTAGTTTATGCTAATATCCTAACTCTAAAGAGGTTACGCGCATTTAGTACGATTTGAGCATATAACCTTCAATTTTTTAGCTAGAGATCCATTTAAGGTTGGTTAGCAACAGGCGTATTCATATTAAACAATTGGCTTATTTTCAATCATAGGTTTCAAATCCTAGGTTAGTAAAATATAGTTGAAAAAATAAGGATCCTAATTATTGAAAACGTAAAAGATTGAAAACTTTCCTCGTAATATTGAATTGTTTTGTTTGCGGATTACGTGCCGCATGATCCATGTTTGACCTCAGCATAGGAGAAAAGAAAATGTATATAAACGCCACTCAATGATATAATCCTAATTATAATTATTTCCTCAAACTATTCTCTAAGGAAAACGTGTATCAACGCCACTCAATGACAAAATCCTAATTATAATTATTTCTTCAAACCATTCCCTAAGGAAAACGTGTGGGGCAACGAGCTTAAAGAGGAGAAGAAATTCAATTGGTCTTCTTCTTAGAGGAAATGGTGGCAGAATAAGATAATAAGTTATTCAACCAATCATGTACTTGGTAAATGTTCAAATTTGGCTAGTGCCCTCAAAGTGGGATTATCAGGTCCATACGGTAATACGACTATTATTATCATTATTATTATTATTATTGATCCAATGCTATCACCAGCCGCCATTTCATTGCCTATTGCACAAAAATAAATGGAAATAAATACAAGCCACGAGACTGAAGTTGATAAGATCCAGACAAGACGACCGTCTAAAGAGTTCTTCTCATACATTCCGCTATCGCAAACGAATTTCCGAACAAACTTTAATCTCTTCTGGGCGACAGCAACACCTTGTCCATCACTTCGTCCAGGTTTAAGTAGGACGACCCGGAAGGACGCGTGACCTCCCAGGCCATCTCCTGCCACTCCATCGCGAGAAAATATTGGGTGGTCCGGGACCGCCACGTCAGCGTGGTCCCGGACCACTCATATGGCGCCACATATGAGGGGAGGAGACAAAAGAGAGAAAGAGGAGAGAGAGCGTCAGAGAAGTGGGCCCCGGTTTTCGTCCTTTGTCTGGCTTCCCCATACACGTGGCGCCGTGTGGGTGGTCCGGGACCACGCTGACGTGGCGGTCCCGGACCACCCAATATTTTTTCCTCCATCGCCTTCCTCTTCATCTCCTTCCCTCTCTCCCCCTCCATCAGCTCCCTCACCTGCATCTCCACCTTGTCCCTCTTCACGTCGCTGTCGATCTCCATCCCGATCCCCCACTCCTCGCAGCTGTACCGGCAATTCGTCTGTTGCTCCGCAAAGAACGACCAAGACAACACCGGCACGCCAGCCGTGATGCTCTCGATCGTCGAGTTCCACCCGCTGTGGGTCAGGAACCCGCCGACCGCCGGGTGGGTTAGCACTCGCTCTTGGGGGCACCAGCTCGCCAGCAGGCTCCACTCCCTTGTCGTGGCCGAGAACTCCGATGGCAAGATCGCCGTGTCGCCAACAACCAAGTCGGGCCTGATGACCCACAGGAACGTCTGGCCGCTGTTCGCGAGTCCCCATGCGAACTCCACCAGCTGTGTCGGAGACATCACTGTGATGCTCCCAAAGTTCACGTACACGACCGAGCCGGGCGGTTTTGAGTCGAGCCACTCGAGACAGCCCAAGTCTTCCTTCCACAGGTTGGACCCGATCGACTTGGTGTCGTCATCGGGTAGTTGCTCTGTAAGGAGATGAAGGGGGCCAAGGGTGCAGATGGAAGGGAACATGGCCTTAAGAGCGTCGAGGACCTCGTGCTCTAACCGGTCAAACGTGTTGAAAACGATGGCCGAGGCTCTCTTCGCTCTCTCGGTCTCTCTCAACACGAAGTGTATCATCAGGTCATCCGGGTCAGTGGTTCGGACGAAACTCGGTAAATCTCTCAGCCGGATGTTTCTCATCCCGGGTATCCAGTCCATGATGGTGTCTAGGTACCCGTTTGTCAAGTAGCTTGCATCTGCAAATTGACAGTTGATCCATCAAACCGTTTGACCATTCATGGCAACGTTTCCACGTATAAAATTTTACTTTTGACCGTTGACTTAGTTAAATACTCTACCTAGGAGAAAACTATGAATAGTCGGCCACAACTAATCATGCAAATCCGGAAAAAACAAAAGTAAACGGTGTGAACTGCAAACCAAATACACAAAAGAGAAACCTGAAAAAATCATTAGCCGTAGATCTGCCAAAATTACTTAAACAAACCAAATCAGACCATTATTTGGCAATGCATACCTTTGAGTGGAGTAAGACCCTTGTCAATTTCGCCATTTTTTGTTCCGTTTTGTTCCCCCAACAAAAAAAATGTAAAACCCGTTTTGAGAAAAACATTTGCTCTAACAATTTCTCAATTTTTTGTTCTTTTTGTTTTTTGAGAACAAAAAAAGTTCAGCTTTCAATTTCTAAGTAAGCTGATTTTCTTTTTTAATTTTATTTTCTTGCCGCGACCACCGTCAACCGCCTGGAGCCATCGCCCACCGCCACCGTCGCCGGTCGACTGGCCGCCGCCGCCGCCGTTGGTCGCCATTGGTCGACCAGCTGCCGTCGCCGCTGCCGGTCGCCGCTGATCGCAGCCGCCGACGGTCGCCGATTGCCGATCGCCGCCGGTCGCCGATCGCCGCTGGTCGACGGTTGCCGCCACCGGTTGCCAGTCGCCGTCGATCGCCGGTCGCCGCCGCCGGTTGCGGCGTTGTTGCTTCCCGTCGACCGCCGGGCCGCCGCCGTCGGCCGCCCACACCGCCGCCGGCCGCTAGCCGCCATCGGTTGCCACCCGCCGTCGCCGGCCGCCGCCGCTGCACGACCGCTGGCCGCCCACCGTCACCGCGGACCGCCGCCGGAAGCCCATCAGCCGCCGACGACCGTCGGCTGCCGGCCGCCGTCGGCGGCCGATGGGCTTCCGGCGGCGGTCGGCGGTGACGGTGGGCGGCCAGCGTCGTGCAGCGGCAGCGGCTGGAGAGCCGCTGGCGGCGGCGGCTGCGATCCATCGGCAAAAATAAAAAATGAATAAAAAAAAAAAAGAAATCGTTGCATTACCAAACGCATTTCTATTCTTTTTCTATTTCAGGAGTAGAAATTTTGTGTCATTACCAAACGGGTTCTTTTACTTAGAAATTGTTCCTCGGAGCAGAAATAGAAAAGAACTATTTCTGAAAAAAAAAAAAAAAACTCTTCCTAGGAACAGAAGCGTTGTCATGCGCAGCCCAAGATTGCGGTACTGCACGAAGCCCATGAAGCCGCATGCGCTCGTCGTCCAGAACAGGACCTCCGGCACGCCGATCGCCTCGGCAGCATCAAGCGTGAAGCTCATCACGCCATCCGACACCGCACAGCTCACCGGCGGGAAACCCGACGTCGTGCTCTCCTCATTGAGCCGCTCGAGCAGGTCCCGGAAGTAGGGCAAGCAAAACTTACTCGTGGACTGGCAGAGGGCGGGGATGTCCTGGGTGGCGTCGGCGACGTCAGAGGGTGGGAGGCCGTCGGGGATGGTGCGGAACTGGAAGGACGGGAGGCCGTCGAGGGAGGAGGGGCCGCGGGAGAGCAGGAGGCGGCTGTGGTTGTACTCGGTGTTGACTAAGGTGACGTGGAAGCCCCGGTGGTGGAGGAGCTTGGCGAGGTTGAGCATGGGGTTGATGTGGCCCTGGGCTGGGTAGGGGATGCACACTGCGTTCGGCTTTTGGATCATATCTATCGAACCCATCTCTCTATTCTCTTTCTCTTCTATGTGTTTTGATCGTTTCTCTTGCTGTTGCTCTCTTGCTCTCTTCTGGGAGAGAGGGGTACGTAAGGTTTTGGTCTATTTATAGGCCGGGCGAGATCGAGATCGAGATGGGAACGAGGGTTACATGTCGGCGAGCGATCCCGGCGACTTGGAAAACGTGAGAGAGACGTGATGAGATGCGGGATGAGAAGAGCGTGACCAGGCTCGACCGGACGGTCAAATTACGGCTTCCGTTTTTCTTAATAGGGGAAAAATGGCACCACCACGTTCACCTGTAGATCTTGAAACCCCAAAAATTGGGTCGACGCCCATAATGCTTGGCGTGTTCGGTTGGTTCCGCTATAAAAATAAATAAATAAATAATGATTTCTTTTTTCTTTTAGTGGTTTGACTAATTCAGAAAATTGAATCGATTAAAAAAAATTTAATCAATCAAAACTCATGCTTAAATTTAGAAAAAGATTAAGTAACTTTTATATTTTTGGATACGGGTTGATTTTGGCTATTTCAAGACCGTCATCAATGATTGGCTCCAAGTGCTTAACAGATGGACCTAAGACCCCAATGCTCAAACCTTGGAAATCGGCAGTTGGATTTAGATCCCAATGCATGAGCCAAACTTGAGTCCTAAGGTTGTATTGGGCTCATTTTCTTTGAAACGAATGAAACCTGTAATCCAATGGGAAGAAAAATGAATTTATAGTGAGGATATGTGATAAACATCAAATGATGTTCTTTTTTTTTAATTTTTTTCACAAAAACATTGAATGATGTTCAGACAAGGGAAATATGTTTGAAAATCGATTCCATCTGTTTATGTTGTCTTATAGGCTAAATTTACACCATCATTATCCCCATTCCCGTGTTCTCCATATCAAACTCTACGAGCCATTTTTCAAAGCAGCAGATGCATGCACGCTTGGTGTGGGCAAAACTTTTACACATGCGCAGCATGAGCAATCAAAACTGAATGTCGATCTTCGTGCACTTAAAAGAATTCGAAACTTACCGAAACAAAAAAAAAAAAAAAATGTTAGGCGATTCATGAATCCAATTCCATTTTAGCCACTAATCAGGTGAATCCCACGGTGAGATGCACATAATTAACTATTAAGAGAATAACGGTTGGCATGATAGACTAATGATGCAGTATATATCTCGAAATTTATCCTGGCCTGATGACTATTTTTTTGGACGGTTGTTATCCGCTTTTCTTTCGTGTTCCGAAATCCCGGCCACAGAGAAAAGCAGTGCGAACTGGGAAGCCAAATTTGAGCAAAAGGGCGACCGCACAACGCACGCTGCAATTTTCTATTCACGTGTGCCCGACTTTTCCCAGGGTAGAAAAGTAGAACAAAAAGTCCATCCAACACTATTCGCAGCCGGGGTTGGATCTTGAATTCTCTTTTGGCTTTGACGATTGAGACTTGCTTGTCGAGTGTCGAAAGCTTTCAGGAACTCTTCCGCAATTGAGGATCCGCAACAGATGGTCGGAGTTTAAGATTGGATTTTAGGTAACGAGAGAATTATTTCACAACATTAGCAAAATACTGTGGTCTAAGAAAAATGCTTTGAGAGGTCAAAGGCCGTGGGGGAGATACTATATGCGATCCATGGATCTCCAATTCGAGCTATCATTCATCCATCCATTCATTCATTCCTTCATATGTCTCCCCATCAACAGATTTCAAGATCAGATTCCGTGCTTGTGCCGCCAATGAATTAAGGGTGGGTTTGGTAACATTTCTATTTCGGAGAACAATTTCTTTTCAGAAATAGTCTTTTTCTATTTCTATTTCCTCTAACAATTTATGAGTAAAAGAACCTATTTGGTAATTACACAAAATTTTTATTCTTAGAATAAAAAGTAGTAGAAATGTGTTTGGTAACAACCCATGAATGTTTTTAAACATAGAATTTCTTTTCATTTGTTGATAATTTTTTTAAAATTTTTCTTTTTTTCCTCTTTTCTTCTTCTTGCCCTCGACAGCAATGGTCAACGAGGCAAGGTGGTGAATGGCGGGAGGCATGAGGTGGCAAGAAATAAAAAGAAAAGAAAACAAGTAAATGACTTATTTCTAAAAATTGTTCTCCAAAATAAGAAGTTACTTTTTATATTTCTTATTTTTGTTCTAAATTATTCCCAGGCTATTTTTCTATTCTAGAGAGTAGAAAAATTAATTGACATTACTAAACATATTTATGTTCTTTTTTTTATTCCAAGTCACAAAAGAATAGAAAAACAAAGAAACATGAACATTAACAAACAAGCTATAAGTAACCATTTTTATCATCTTTTTGTTAAAAGTAATGAATTATGTAGCCATTTTCTTTTTCTTCTAAACGTGTAAAGTAGCAACTTTCTTGCAGAGCAAATTAAGTGATTTTTTGACTTCATTAAATATTTTAAGTTGACTCATATTATGCTCGCCAGACGTCAAAGGGACTAGTACAAACGGCTAAGCTATCTAGAGATTCGCTTCACATTGTACGCCTCATGAATTGATTAGATATAAACATTCAGCTTACAAAGGTGTCGTGACTCGAAAGAGTTTACACGTATTTAGTCACATTTTAGCAGCTGATTTTGACTTTTGGTTAGCTGAATGCTTATGCAAATTAAACAACTGGTCTTTACTAAGTTGCAATTCCTAGGCTAGTCAAATAAACTTCACAAGCAAATGACGAAAGAGGTTGAAATTTGAAATAATTTTCCTCTTATAACGTAAATTATATTTCGCGGGTTACGTACCTCATGACCCATGTTTGACCTCAGCAATGGAGAAGATGTGCAAAAATTTCACTGAGCACATGGATTGTTTCGCCTCCAGCCCATACGCTCATTTACAATAATGTCTTCTAGAAAAATATTTGGTTAGATATTTTAGTTATAGGGATGTCTTTAATTATATTTTATTCAAAATAAATTATTTTTCAAAGCATTGGTTGTACAGATGTCTCGAAGACACTCATTAACAAAATCTCAGTTACATAATTGTTTCTTCGAATTGAAATGTCAATATGGGTCGACGAATTTAAAAAGAAGAAGAAATTCAATGAGCCCTCTTTTTACATTAAGTGGCGGCCGTATAAAATAATCAATTATTCAGCCACCCATTGACTCTATATAAGTCCAAAGTTATGGCAAATAAATTAATAAGCGCCCTAAGGGACTACAAAAAAAAAAAAATACACATTCCTCAACATACTTTGAAGTTTGAAAATAAACGTAATTACACATTTTAACGGAAACACTTGCTTAACGTTTCAATTGTCATAACACATTTATTGAGACTTAATAAATAGCCAAAGGACACTCCTTGACATTTTATGGTGTGCTTGTTTTACGAAAAAATAGATTTGGAAAATAATAAAATATATTTTTTTTATCAATGAAAATGTTTAGACATAAATTATTATAGATTATGAAAATATTTTTTATTAATTAATTTTTTCAGACGGAAGCATTCATTCTTAAAATAATATTTTTTAAATAATTTATTCTTCACGAAATGGACCAAGCCCGTACTTGGAATTTCTTAGGGTGTTGCCCTTCAATATATTGATGATTCGGTGGCCATTGCTTGTCCTCTGAATTATGGACATAGCTGAGAGGTGCATTTATGATGTTAGGAACTTATCATGAATCCACTGATTTCTGCGGCTTCCGTTATTGCTGCTGAGTTAGCTATTGGACTTGCTTCTGTTGGACCTGGAGTTGGTCAAGGTACTGCTGCGGGCCAGTCAAAGAGTATGAATACCAGCTCTAGTAGAATACCAGTACCAGCAGCATGGCATTCAGCCCGAGACGAGCATCCTCATCACCAATCGGTCCTCCTCGCCGCCACTGAAACAGTTCCTATCTCATCGCACCATCGATTCCAGTGCTGGTTGGGACCATCAGGGCCTGACCGAACACGACGTGCCGAATCATATTTGGAACCCGCCGATCGAAAAGCTAAGTTGGAGGAGATGCATGATCGATCCGTTGAGGATATGCACGATAGAAAAGTTGCTCACTCTCGAGAGGTGCAGAGAATTGAGGTGGACATTCGAATATTCTCTAACAAAGGAAAATATCCTGAAAAAATATCTCCGACAGGAGGCAATTTCTTCTATCAGGAAACTATTGTCAACACGGTCCCCTACCGAGTGCCTCACATCAAGTCTCGCCCATGGAGCCGGATTTAACTTATGCGAAATGTCTCTGACATCCATCTTATAAAAAACAAGTGAGGAAACATCTATTCAGCAACTTGTACAGATTTTTCAATCTACTTTAGAGAGCAAAAGCTCTCTCCCCATATCTTGACCACAAAAAAGAACTTCCACTTTGCAAAACTTACCCTCGCCTAGACCCATTAAACGGGTGGGTCGGGTCGGATACAACAACAGCCGGCGGCCGGCCACTGGCGAGCTCGAGGCTCAAAAACGGACGTTTTATACAACACAAGGCCAATTTTTATAAATTTTAAAATAATTATTTTAAAAAATCGAATTTTAATTATTTTTTTATTTTTTTTTTTTTTTAAATATAATTTTTATTTTTTATTTTTTATTTTTTGTTCTTCTTCTTGCCAGATCCAACGAGCTCGAGGCTCACCCTCGACGGATCTGACAAGGCTCAAGCCTCACCGGACGTCACCCCTCGAATCGGCGGAGGCCTCCACCTCACAAGATCGGGTGAGCTCAAGGCTCACCGGCGTCGAGCAAGCTCGAGCTCGCCCCTCGCCGAATCTGGCGAGGCTCGAGTCTCGCCCAACGTCGGCAAGTTCAAGTCTCGCCGGGCGTCGGCGAGACCTCCGCCTCGCCAGATCCAGCGAGCTCGAGGCTCGCCTGGCCGGTCGCCGGTCATCGTCGTGCCAGCCACCGGAGGAAGAAGAAAGAAAAAAAAGGAAAGAAAAAATAATTATAATTTCACCACCTCTAGTAAGGTAGACTAGATCGTGGGTTATCTTTAATGAGTTGATAAATGAGTCTTAAAATGGTACAGAGTAGACCCATTCAAGATCCATATATTTTAGTCCTTTTATTTTTAAAACCCATCAAGGGTGCTTTGGGAGATAAGGCCCGATCCATTAAAGACCCACTTAAGCAAATATGGATCCTTTAATGGGTTGTGTACCTATTTTAACACCTCTACCCTCGCCTACCAACTTGGTTAGACATGGGGACAGTTTCTCTCGCACTCACCTGTCTGTCCTGTTGCATATTTTGTTTCAAATGATTGAAGTAATTTTTCTTTTTCCTTTCTTTTTTTTTTCTTTTTATTGCGACAATACAGTAGAATGCTAGGTTCATCGTGTTGTAGGGAGAAGGAAAAAACTATCATATTCATTCTTCATCTATCGCCATGGAAAGTGTTCAATCAATCTCCAAATGGAGATGAAAAGTCTCTCACATCACAGGTTTCACTCGTCTTTGAGTAGACAAGTTTGAGTTTTGTATCAAAGAATGTATAAGGATCCATTATTGTTGGGACACGCGTGCAACAGAACTTCAATGTATAGAGAAAATGGGTTCAATTAGTTACCTAACTCGACTCATACTAGGGGGCTATCTCTCTCTTGCAATTGCCCTAAGATGAGGTATCAGGACTTTTCTCTACGGTCTTATAAGTGATATATATTTTAGCCATGTTAATCGATGAGCCTTCTATAGTGAATTAGAATGTCTGTGGGAATAATTCCCTTGGATCATCGCGATTGCCCCAACTGGGATCTCCATTACGGTTGCATTTTATTTGTTTGCCTACTTTTGTTTCTTGGAATGGATCGATGATTATAAATTGATTGAAATTCAAATTTACTAATTTAGGGACAATTTTGGGCATCAAGCCTAAATTCCTATAATGCGTGATTCCAGTTGACTTAAATGGGCATTTTGTAAAGAGGAGTATGACCATGATGGCACAATCGAAATTTGATTTCAACACTGAGGAATCCCAATGATACATTGTTTGCCTAATGAACGGATTTGCAAATGTCATATATCTATTGATTGGAAGTCGTTGTCAAAGGACAGTGAATTTAGGCATCAAATGGAAGTTCTCAAAATGCATGGTCTCGACCAGCTCAAGCATGACATCGAAAGTGAAGTTATGTGCTTCTAGGGTTGTGAGAAAAAAATGAAGAAGGAAGACAGTATATAAAGCAATCGAAACGAGGTATACGGATCGTCATAAAAGGAAAAATAGAAAATGCCTTTTAAAAAATAACTGTCTTTTTGAAAATAAATAACTGTCATCTCAAAAAGATAACTTCATTTTTGAAAAAGAATAATTGCTACAATTTCAAAAACTCGGGAAGATAACATCAATCAATTGCAGATTAATAAGCAATTGTACCTTTTTGAGTTTTTATCCGAAAGATAAATTGCTAGAACTGAAATGACTTACAGCCGTAATTCTTGATCTTCTGAGTCTGAGCATCTTTAAACTTTTATCCCTGAGTCTGAACTTCTTCAGATTTTAAGATATTAAGTCTGAATCGAATAGATTCAAATAGACTTTTCTCCAATGGCTTTGTAAAGAGCTAATTATACTCTCTAATAAAATGATGTCGAATATCTATATGCTTTGCTCTTGAATGAGCTTGGTGAGATTAATCGCTACTGGTGTTGATCTTAGTGCATGAATCTTCGATTCCAAAGTCTTTTAGTTTCCTTTGAAAACCAAGATACTGTCCTATTACCAAGCAATTCACAAGTGCCCGATGTGCTATTTCTATCAACTCTGCATCCTGCTAGATTTGCATCTGAATATCCAAAGACAGTAAAGTCTCATTCTTTAGGATACCATACATCTAACTTAGAGATTGTTGCAACGTATTTGATGATGCGTTTTGCAGCACTTAAATAAGATTATTTGGGATCTGATTGAAATCTGGCACAAATGCAAACACTAAACAAAATGTCAGGTCTAGAGGCAATAAGATAAAGAAGTGAACTAATGATACTTATGTACAACTTATGGTCAACTTTCTTTCCTCCTTCATCTTTGTCTAGCTTCGAAGAACTTGACATTGGTATATCAATTCTTTGCAATTCTCCAAACCGAACTTTTTAACAAGTTCTTTATCATATTTTTCTCGGTGAATGAAAATTCCTTCCTTCAATTGTTTTACTTGTAATCCGAGAAAGAATGATAGTTCACCCATCATGCTCATCTCGAATTCATCCTGCATAGACTTAAAGAATTTCTTTCACAGATTTTTGTTAGGTAATCCAAAAATAATATCATCAACATAAATTTGAACAAGCAAAACGTTTTTACTTTCTCTTTTAATAAACAAAGTAATGTCCACTTTACCTTTAACAAAGCCATTTTGGATTAAAAACTTACTTAACCTGTCATACCAAGCTCGAGGTGCTGGCTTTAAACCATATAGTGCATTTTTCAGTCTGAATACGGAGTCTGATTTTCTTAGGTCTTCGAAACTAGGAGGTTGTTCCACATAGACTTCCTCTTGAATAAATCCATTCAGGAATGCGCTTTTAACATCCATTTGGAATAACCTGAAATTCTTATAATAAAAAAAAAAGTAAGTAATAATCTAATTGCTTCTAACCTTGCTATTGGTGCGTAAGTCTCATCATAGTCTATTCCTTCTTCTTGCGTATATCCTTTGGCCACGAGTCTTGCTTTGTTCCTTATAACTTTTCCTTTTTTGTCCATCTTGTTCCCGAAAATCCATTTAGCTCCAATAACATATTTACCTTTTGGTTTATGAGTTAATTCCCAAACATCGTTAACATTGAACTGTCTGAGTTTTTCTTGCATAGCTTCAATCCAGCTTTCATCAGTTAAAGCTTCTTCTATACTTTTGGGTTCTATTTCAGAAATAAGAGCCACAGCACTAGACTCTTAATGCCTTTTGGATCTTGTATGAATCCCTTCATCAATGTCACCAATAATAAGTTCTTTGGGATGATTGGACTCTTGCTTCCAGTTGCTGGTTGGTCTGACAGACTGTTGAACTTTTTTTTCAGTTGATGCTTTAACATTCGTTCGTTGTTAATCTTCTAAAGTCTGAGCTGCTTATGAGGAATTATACTTTGTAGAGTCTGAAGTAGATTCGGATTCTTCAGGTTGAGTCTGGATCGATTGATTCTGTATAAGGTCTTGAAATTTGACATTCATCGATTTTTCTACAGTTGAGTCTTCTTGTTGTATACTCTGTAAGCTTTGTTGGAAGTTAATCATCCAAGGAAGATTCTTTCGTCTGATTTTTCTTCAAACTTACCAATTCGATCATTTGCATTTTTCAATACAAAACATTTGTAACCAAACACATGAAAATAAGAAACAATTGGCTTCTTTCCTTTGAACAACTCATAAGGAGTTTTCTCCATAATCGGCCTTAAGAAAACTCTGTTAATGATATAACATGCTGTAGAAACTACTTTAGCCCAAAAACGAGAAGAAATAGTGCTTTTAATTAAAAGTGTTCTAGTCATTTCTTGCAACGATTTATTCTTCATTTCCACAACTCCATTCTGTTCGAGAGTATATGGAGAGGAGACATGCTGAAAACCAGATTCATCATAGAATTTAGCAAAGTCTTGATTTTCAAACTCACCTCCTTGGTATGTCCGTATGCTTATCATTTTTCATTCTGTACTTTCTTATCAAACTTTAAAAAATAAGATAAGGTTTCAGACTTACTTGCCAGAAAGTATACCTAAGTAAATCATGAATAATCATTCACTATTAATAGGCAATATCTCTTTCCACCGATGCTTTGAGTTCTAGTTGATCCAAAGAGATCCATATGTAGGAGCTGCAGCACACAATTAGCTTCTTCTTGAATTGAAATTAGACATTGAGATTTTTCTGGTTTGATATACAAAAGATAGATGTTCACTTGTCTGCCCCTCCTGAAAGTCTGAGAGAAGTTTTTATTAGTTCCCGAACATATTCCTTCTTGAAAATTGATTTTGGAACCTGTGTCGCACAGTTGACTTATACTGAGTAGATTGTAATTTAGTCATTCTACTAAGGAGATGTTATTGATTGTCAGACTTCCAATCTTTACTGTTCCGCATCCGACAATTCTTCCTTTGCTATTTCCACCAAAAGAAACTTTGCCTCCATTTGTTTGGATGAGCTTTATAAAATAACTTGAATCTCCTGTCGTATATCTTGAGTATCCACTATCCAATTACCATTTGACCTTTTTTTCTTGATAGTGACCTGCATTTAAAAAAGAAACTCAAACTTTCTTTGATACCCACACTTTCTTAAGTCCAATGGAGTTAGTGCAATATACGGTCTTTGCCCAATCCTTCTTAATAGGTCTCCAAACCATAAGACATTCTTTCTCAAAGTGTTCTGAGCTGTTGCACTTAGAACATTTAAGAGCATTACGACCAACGGGTTTTACAAAGACTTTTTGAAAATGATTTCTATAAAAGACTTTTGTAGGTCTTTGTTTGATTCTTTTCTTTACTTTTGGAAAATCATTTAAAGAAATTGTTTCAAAAGTCATTCACAAGCCTGATTTGTTAAAGTAAGGTCTTTGGGCTGAAAGAATCTTTTCCAATTTCTCAGATCCTATAGAAAACCTTTTTGAAATACTTGAAATATCATTTTTCAAAAGTGTATTTTCTTTTGAAAGAGAGTCTATTTTTCTTTTAAAGTAATAAAGCTTTTATCTAAATTTTCGAACTTTTCTTTCCAAATAATCTCATGTTGCTTCAGTGTAGAATTTTCCCTTTTTAGCTCGGAAATCCTCTTAAGAGAAGTTTTGAGACTAAGACAAAGTTCATTAATATATTTCGAGACTTTAGTAGGAATTTTTAAAAGTGCGTTGTTCGATGTTTATGGTGTCACACGGCATTATATGTGTTGTCAATTCATTTGTCATACTTAGATTAGGGAAAGCATTAGAATATTGTCGAAGGATATACGAAATGATTACGTAAGCTCCTAAATCAGATAGTTATTTATTAATGACATTGCTGTATACTCACTGATCATATAGATCAGGAACAAACAAAACTGAAGAATATGACAACAAACCCAACTTTTAAAAATGAAACAACAAGGGAAAATCTTTAGCTGTAAAAAAATTTGCTTGGTTGACATGCTAAGTGAGATCACCTAAATCAGACAAGTTATTTAGTAATGCATACCTTTGAATGGAGCAAGACCCTTGTCAATGAGACTATGAAACTGCGCAGAGGCCATGAAAGCACACGCACTCATCGGCCAGAACAGGACCTCTGGCACGCCGACTGCCTCAGCGGTGTCGAGTATGAAAGTCATCGAGCTGTCCGACACCGCACAGCTCACCGGCAGGGAACCCGACATCACGCTCTCCTCGTTGAGCCTCTCGATAAGGTCTTGGAAGTGGGGCAGGCAGCACTTCTGCGTGGACTGGCAGAGGGACAGGATGTCCTGGGTGACGTCTCCGTTGGAAGGTGGCAGGCCGTCGGGGATGGTGCGGAACCGGAAAAGACGGAAGGCCGTCGAGGGAGGAGGGGCCGCGGGACCACATAAGGCGGTTGTGGTTGTACTCGGTGTTGACAAAGGTGACGTGGAAGCCCCGGTGGTGGAGGAGCTTGGCGAGGTTGAGCATGGCGTTGATGTGGCTCTGCGCTGGGAAGGGGATGCACACTGCGTGTGGCTTTAGGGTCATCTTCTTCCGCGTCTTGAGGGTTTTCTTCCTTTCGGTATGGAAAAGAGAGATGGCAATTGTCATGGGAAGAAGGTAGGTTGGGGTACATTTATAGGCCGGGAGACCCTTTTGATATACGTCGCTTTGTTGGCGGGTTTGATGAAATAAATCAACGTTAAATAGTATTTGCTTAATATCCGCCATTCAGATGATATAAAAAGATGAGTCCAAAGAAAATCATTTCGATCAATAAAGACATCTCCCTAACTTTGAGAAAATGGATTTTCTTCAGAAAATCATCAACGATTTTTCCGAATACGTCAAGATCATCCATAATGATTGGATCCAAGTGCTTAACAGGCGAACCCAACGCCCCCAAGTCGACGGGCCATAGAGGACAACAACTAGACTTGGATCCCCGACGTTCAGGCGTAAGTCCCTCGGTAGCCACAAGTTTTAGGGTCATACTCGAGATTTTTCTTCTTCTTTTTTTGTCGTGCGTTTCCTTACTTTCCTATAACAAAAGACTTCCGTCTTATTAGCAAAAGTAACCAAACACACAAAAAAAAAAAAAAATCATTTTTTAAAGAAATTATCGGAAACATTTTTCAATAAAATTCGTTTCCTATAAAACAATAAGAGTTAGTAATTTGGGTAGGAGAAAAATAAATTTGTAATAAGGATTATTAACAAAGGTTAATGGTACCAAAAATTCAAAATCGATACATTTATCATAAATTAATTTTTTGATACATTTATTGCAAATTTATTCTCCATTAAAAATCATAAACTAATATATTTATGATAAACAAAAGATAAAACTCCAAAATTAGTACACCTATAAAATATCATGTGTCATCTAACTTCACAATTTGAAAGTAAAATTTAATGAAAACTAACAAAGATTAAATTTATCACATGTGTACCAATTTAGATTTTTTAGTTAAAAAATTAATTTTGGATAAATTTATTTTAGGCATACTAGTTTAGGGGTTTTCGTAATATTATTCCTATTATAAATATGGAATGATGTTCAAATAAGTGAAATTTTTCAAAAAAAACAATTTACCATCTGCCAACATTAATTTATAGATTAATCATACACAACTATCATTATTATTCACGAGTTCTATATATTGAAATAAACAAGTCATGACTCATTATTGAAATGAACAGGTTTATATACGCATAGTTCAATTATTTTTTGGTTTACTTGGTTCTACTTTTTGTGAGCAATAGCAAGCCCACACCCTAACATCCGGAGCTCGATAGCAGATTAAAAAATTCTATTTGATACCATTTCAATCTTTGGATTTTTAAGGGATATTCATACCTTTTTGTTTTGGATTTGATGACTTCGATATCTTCTAGAGTGTCAAAACTAGTACTTCAAAAACACCAAATAGTTATTTTCATCCGAAATTAAAGAATTTGTTTCCTAAAAACTAAAACAAATAGCTGAAATTAAAAAATAGAGTTTCGTAGTTGAATATTGGAACACTGGGAATTTACATTCCAAGATCCTAAAAGGAAATAGGCAAGTTCATTTGTTTTGTGGATAATGAATGATTTGAAATACATCTTTCTCAAAATGATTGTTTATATCACTTGAAATAACTAGATAATGAAAAATATTTTGATTGCCGGCAACAATTTTTATTTTAAATATTAATTGATGGTGAAAATATTTTCGTTAATTTAGTTTGTCAAGCTGTACAAGTGATTATTTTTAAGAAAGCATTTTCCAAATCATTTATTTTTTCGCGAAATAAACGCACCAATAGTGTCTTATCAAAAGTGAAACTATGAGCATTATTTGTCAGTTTAAACATTTTTTTTAACACTACAATAGGCAAGATTCTAATTCTTATATAGATGTATTTTTCATCGAATGAATTAAATAGCCCTTTTATTTTCTTTTTTAAAATTCTTTTACCACATATGTAGTAACTTTCTTAGCGAATTAAGTACTTTTTTTCTTTTAATTTTAATCAAATCTTTCAAGTCAAAACTCACTATGGTTATCGGATGTGCTCTTTGTGATAATCTAGGAACCTGACGTCACGAGTACAAAGGCTCAGCTATTCAGAGGCTCAGCTATTAAGTATAAGCATTTAGTTTATGCTAATATCCTAACTCTAAAGAGGTTACGCGCATTTAGTACGATTTGAGCATATAACCTTCAATTTTTTAGCTGGAGATCCATTTGAGGTTGGTTAGCAACAGGCGTATTCATATTAAACAACTGGCTTAATTTCAATCATAGGTTTCAAATCCTAGGTTAGTAAAATATAGTTGAAAAAATAAGGATCCTAATTATTGAAAGCGTAAAAGATTGAAAACTTTCCTCGTTATATTGAATTGTTTTGTTTGCAGATAACGTGCAGCATGATCCATGTTTGACCTCAGCATAGGAGAAAAAAGAATGTATATAAACGCCACTCAATGATATAATCCTGATTATAATTATTTCTTCAAACTATTCTCTAAGGAAAACGTGTATCAACGCCACTCAATGAAAAATCCTAATTATAATTATTTATTCAAACCATTCCCTAAGGAAAACGTGTGAGGCAACGAGCTTAAAGAGGAGAAGAAATTCAGTTGGTCTTCTTCTTAGAGGAAGTGGTGGCAGAATAAGATAATAAGTTATTCAACCAATCATGTATTTGGTAAATGCTCAAATTTGGCTAGTGCCCTCGAAGTGGGATTATCAGGTCCATACGGTAATACGACTATTATTATCAATATTATTATTATTATTATTGATCCAATGCTATCACCAGCCGCCATTTCATTGCCTATTGCACAAAAATAAATGGAAATAAATCCAAGCCACGAGACTGAAGTTGATAAGATCCAGACAAGACGACCGTCTAAAGAGTTCTTCTCATACATTCCGCAATCGCGAACGAATTTCCAAATAAACTTTAATCTCTTCTGGGCGACAGCAACACCTTGTCCATCACTTCGTCCAGGTTTAAGCAGGACGACCCGGAAGGACGCGTGGCCTCCCGGGCCATCTCCTGCCACTCCATCGCCTTCCTCTTCATCTCCTTCCCTCTCTCCCCCTCCATCAGCTCCCTCACCTGCCTCTCCACCTTGTCCCTCTTCACGTCGCCGTCGATCTCCATTCCGATCCCCCACTCCTCGCAGCTGTACCGGCAATTCGTCTGTTGCTCCGCGAAGAACGGCCAGCACAACACCGGCACGCCGGCCGTGATGCTCTCGATCGTCGAGTTCCACCCGCTGTGGGTCAGGAACCCGCCGACCGCCGGGTGGTTTAGCACTCGCTCCTGGGGGCACCAGCTCGCCAGCAGGCTCCGCTCCCTTGTCGTGGCCGAGAACTCCGATGGCAAGATCGCCGTGTCGCCGACAACCAAGTCGGGCCTGATGACCCACAGGAACGTCTGGCCGCTGTTCGCGAGCCCCCATGCGAACTCCACCAGCTGTGTCGGAGACATCACTGTGATGCTCCCAAAGTTCACGTACACACCGAGCCGGGCGGTTTTGAGTCGAGCCACTCGAGACAGCCCAAGTCTTCCTTCCACAGGTTGGACCCGATCGACTTGGTGTCGTCATCGGGTAGTTGCTCTGTAAGGAGATGAAGGGGGCCAAGGGTGCAGATGGAAGGGAACATGGCCTTAAGAGCGTCGAGGACCTCGTGCTCTAACCGGTCGAACGTGTTGAAAACGATGGCCGAGGCTTTCTTCGCTCTCTCGGTCTCTCTCAACACGAAGTGTATCATCAGGTCATCCGGGTCAGTGGTTCGGACGAAACTCGGTAAGTCTCTCAGCCGGATGTTTCTCATCCCGGGTATCCAGTCCATGATGGTGTCTAGGTACCCGTTTGTCAAGTAGCTTGCATCTGCAAATTGACAGTCGATCCATCAAACCGTTTGACCATTCATGGCAACGTTTTCACATATAAAATTTTACTTTTGACCGTTGACTTAGTTAAATACTCTACCTAGGAGAAAACTATGAATAGTCGGCCACAACTAATCATGCAAATCCGGAAAAAACAAAAGTAAACGGTGTGAACTGCAAACCAAATACACAAAAGAGAAATGAAAAAATCATTAGCCGTAGATCTGCCAAGTGGGAATTACTTAAACAAACCAAATCAGACCATTATTTGGCAATGCATACCTTTGAGTGGAGTAAGACCCTTGTCAACAAGATTGCGGTACTGCACGTAGCCCATGAAGCCGCACGCGCTCGTCGTCCAGAACAGGACCTCCGGCACGCCGATCGCCTCGGCAGCGTCAAGCGTGAAGCTCATCACGCCATCTGACACCACACAGCTCACCGGCGGGAAACCCGACGTCGTGCTCTCCTCATTGAGCCTCTCGAGAAGGTCCCGGAAGTAGGGCAAGCAGAACTTACTCGTGGACTGGCAGAGGGCGGGGATGTCCTGGGTGGCGTCGGCGACGTCAGAGGGTGGGAGGCCGTCGGGGATGGTGCGGAACTGGAAGGACGGGAGGCCGTCGAGGGAGGAGGGGCCGCGGGAGCGGAGGAGGCGGCTGTGGTTGTACTCGGTGTTGACGAAGGTGACGTGGAAGCCCCGGTGGTGGAGGAGCTTGGCGAGGTTGAGCATGGGGTTGATGTGGCCCTGGGCTGGGTAGGGGATGCACACTGCGTGCGGCTTTTGGATCATATCTATCGAACCCATCTCTCTATTCTCTTTCTCTGTTATGTGTTTTGATCGTTTCTCTTGCTGTTGCTCTCTTGCTCTCTTCTGGGAGATAGGGGTACGTTAGGCTTTGGTCTATTTATAGGCGGGGACGAGATCGAGATGGGAACGGGGGTTATACGTCGGCGAGCGATCCTGGCGACTTGGAAAACGGGAGAGAGACATTCCGTGATGAGGTGCGGGATGAGATGAGAAGAGCGTGACCAGGCTCGACCGGACGGTCAAATTACGGCTTCTTTTTTAATAAAGGGAAAAATGGCACCGCCACGTTCACTTGTGATCTCGAAACCCCAATAATTGGGTCGACGCCCATAACGCTTGGCGTGTTCGGTTGGTTCCGCTATAAAATAAATAAATAAATACTGATTTCTTCTTCTTTTTTTAGTGGTTTCACTAATTCAGAAAATTGAATCGATGAAAAAAAAAATTAATCAATCAAAACTCATGCTTAAATTTAGAAAAAAATTAAGTAACTTTTATATTTTTGGATACGGGTTGATCTTCGCTATTGCAAGGCCGTCATCAATGATTGGATCCAAGTGCTCAATGGATGGACCTAAGACCCCAATGCCCAAACCTTGGAAACCGGCAGTTGGATTTAGATCCCAATGCATGAGCCAAACTTGAGTCCTAAGGTTGTATTGGGCTCATTTTCTTTGAAACAAATGAGACCTGTAATCAAATGGGAAGAAAAATGAATTTATAGTGAGGATATGTGATAAACATTGAATGATGTTTAGACAAGGGAAATATGTTTGAAAATTGATTTCATCTGTTTATGTTGTCTTATAGGCTAAATTTACACCATCATTATCCCCATTCCCGTGTTCTCCATATCAAACTCTACGAGCCATTTTTCAAAGCAGCAGATGTGTTGAATTATGTCTCAAGTTTGAATCCATTATACAATACCCGATACGCGCAAAACATTTTCACGTTGAAACGAGGAAGAACGTCGGCGAAGCATTTAATTAAAATTAAGGAGCGTGCGATAGGAGCCGAAAAGGATCCAACCCTTGGCGTTGGAAATAAAGTCTTCAATTCATGGGATTCTTCTCATTTGTCAGCATAAAATCTGAAGGGGTGATCGTCCAAATTCTTCTACGTTATTAAATGCATGCACATGGCCATGTGCATGCATGCTTGTAGAAGAATTGGTTGGTCAACACTTGCTGCTTCTGAAGCTATCTCGTAGGCGCCAAATTTTTCTTCTCTTCTTGGTCATCTTTGTGGACTTTCTTTCGTCTTGTTGCGGATAAAGAAGGAGAGAAGGCAGAAGCTCTTCTACCTGTGTCAGTACACGCTGCTCAGCTCACACGCTAACATTAAATGCATGAAGGCACATGCTTTGAAGATCGGTGCCTTCTGACAATTCTGGTGTACAATATTATTTTGTTTCCTTCTCTTCCACCGATAAAAAGGAGAAAGACGCCTGGAGCTCGTGTGCTGCGAAAAGAAAAGAGCTTCGTAGTTTGTAGTGAGCGAGAGAAAAGACCTCGAGAGAGAGAGTGTGAGGCTTGAGCTCAGAGAGGTTTTGTGCGGAAGTTGAGTCCATTGATTTGTTTTGTTAAATACCGTGGGTATCGGGTATAAAGTAGGACTGGGAAACACTTGAGTGTATGTGTGTGATTATAACCTTGTAATTCTCCGATTTATAGTGGATTGATTTGCTGGCTCTCCCCGTGGACGTAGGTTCCGACATTCGGACCGAACCACGTAAATTTCTAGTGTCCTTTCTTTTATTGTTCCTTGTTTTATTTCGATTGATTTCTATAGCTCCCGACATAATTGCAAAATTACGATCCGCTTCCGCTGCGACGCCGATTAACAACAATTGGTATCAGAGCTAAGACTTTGCAATTATGTCTAGAGCAAAAGTAGAAATTGAGAAATTTAATGGGAGGAACAACTTCGGGTTATGGAGCGTCAAGATGAAGGCGCTATTAACAACTCAAGGATTAGCCAAGGCATTGGAGGGCAAGGCTCAGTTGCCCGAAACAATGCGAGATGCCGAGAAGGACGAGCTAATGGAGAAGGCCAAGAGCATCATCCTGTTGAACTTATCGGATGAAGTGCTAATAGAGGTGGCCGAGGAGGAGGATGCCGCAGCGTTATGGGCAAAACTCCAGGCCCTCTATGTAAAGAAGGGTTTAAACAATCGCTTATATATGCTAAAGAGAATGTTCCAGTTCCGATACACTGAAGGTACGTCCATTAGATCCCACCTAGATGAGTTTAATAAACTCATGATGGACTTGAAGAATGTTGGCAAGATTTTAGATGATGAAGAATAAGGCATGATGTTGTTGGTGTCTTTACCAGAGTCATGGGAGCACTTTATCGACTCCTTGTTACAGGGGCGCACTACGATTACCTCAGAGGAGGTAAAATCTGCCCTGTTTTCAAAGGAGTGGCAGAGAAAGTTGCGTGATGATAGTCTAGCGCAAGATGTAGCGCGTGGATTGGTGATTCGAGGTAGAGACCAACATCGGAGGCCCAGCAACAGAAGCCAAAGCAAAAGTAGGTCGAAGTCGCGACATAGAAAATCAAAAGGTCGCGTGAAGTGCTTCGAATGTCACGAGGAGGGGCACATAAGGAGAAATTGTCCAAAGCTAAGAAATAAAGGCGTTTGGCAAAATGCCACAAGCAGTGTGGCGAATGTTGCCGAGGAGAGTACCAGTGATGCCGAAGCTGTCCTATGTGTATCTACGAGTTCGTCAGGAGACGAATGGGTGCTAGATTCTGGATGTTCCTATCACATGACTCCTCACAAGAACTGGTTCACTACCTACCAGACTGCAGATGGTGGTAGAGTTCTTTTGGGGAATAATGCAGCCTGCGAGGTTGTAGGGATAGGAACAGTTCGGATCCGAATGCATGATGGCGTAGAACGGACGTTGACAGATGTAAGGCATGTACCGAAGCTCAAGAAGAGCCTTATTTCTTTGGGAACACTCGATGACCTCGGGTGCAAATACACAGCTGAAGGTGGAGTGCTAAAGATTTCTCGAGGTGCCCTGACAGTGATGAAAAGGAAGAAGGCGAATTCTCTCTATCATTTACTGGGAGAAACTGTGACCGGAGTTGCTGCAGTTTCATCAGGTGAGTCAGACTCAAATTTGACTCAGTTATGGCATATGCGATTGGGACACATGAGTGAGGCAGGTATGACAATGCTGAGTGAGAAGGGGTTGCTGAAAGGTCAGAAGACAGGAAAGCTGGACTTGTGTGAGCACTGCATCTTCGGGAAGCAGCGTCGTGTTAAATTCGGTACAGCTCTACATTCAACCAAGCAACCAGTAAAATACATTCATTCAGATGTTTGGGGACCGTCTCCAGTTCCATCGAAAGGAGGTGCCAGATATATGCTGACGTTCATCGACGATTACTCAAGGAAGGTATGGGTGTACTTCCTGAAGCACAAATCTGAGGTATTTGATCGGTTCAAGAATTTTAAGGCATTGATTGAGAAGCAGTCAAGTAAACAAATCAAGTGTCTGAGAACTGATAATGGCATGGAGTTCTGTGGTAAGGACTTTACCGAGTTTTGCCAAAAGGAAGGGATTGTGAGACACCGCACAGTTCCCGGGACACCACAGCAGAATGGCGTAGCAGAACGGAAGAACAGAACTCTACTTGAGCGAGCTCGGTGCATGCTTTCGCATGCAGGATTGGGCAAGGAATTTTGGGCCGAAGCAATAAATATGGCGTGTTACCTGGTTAATCGATCTCCATCTTCTGCTATTGAGTGGAAGACTCCTGAGGAAGTATGGTCGGGAAAACCTGTTGATTACTCCGGATTATGAATATTCGGATGTCCTGCGTATGCTCATGCGAGAGATGGTAAGCTTGAGCCGAGGGCGAAGAAGTGCATATTTCTGGGTTATGCACAAGGGGTGAAAGGCTACCGGCTGTGGTGCACTGATCCCAGATCACCCGGTTTTATAATCAGCAGAGACGTGATCTTTGACGAGACTGCAAATGCTTCAAAAGAGGAATCTTGAGACTCAACCAGCAGAGCAAACGGATCATGGTGTCAGAAGTGAGGTGAAGATTCAGGCGGAGTCTCCAAAGACCTCAGAGGTAACTGAGGAAGAGATTGCGGATGAGGCCACAATTCCTGAAGACGGTGATACTAAACAACTAGCAGAGCCACAACACAACATAGCCACGGGCAGACAAAGAAGGCAAATTAAACCACCGGTACGTTATGGTTATACTGATATTGCCTATGCATTAACTGTAGGTGATGAGGTGGAGATGGATGAGCCTTCATCCTATTATGAGGCGATGGCTAGTGCTGAGTCATCACAGTGGCTAGATGCCATGAGTGAAGAAATAGAATCACTCTATCGCAATCAGACATGGGAGTTGGTCAAAGTACCCAAAAGTCAGAAAATTGTCGGATGCAAATGGGTCTACAAACGGAAAGAAGGCATTCCCGGTGTAGAGGCAGCCAGGTTCAAGGCGAGACTTGTTGCGAGGGGGTATACTCAACGAGAGGGCATCGACTACAATGAAGTGTTCTCTCCTGTGGTAAGGCATACCTCTATTCGTGTATTACTTGCCTTAGTTGTTGCACAGGATCTTGAGCTGGAGCAGCTAGATGTGAAAACGGCATTTCTTCATGGTGAATTGGAGGGACAAATTTACATGAAGCAGCCTGAGGGATTTGTTATTCCAGGTAAGGAAGATCATGTTTGCTTATTGAAGAAATCTTTGTATGGATTGAAACAATCTCCTAGACAATGGTATAAGCGTTTTGATGCCTTCATGACTAGTCAAGATTATTCAAAAAGTCAGTTTGACAGTTGTGTTTATTTTAGGAGATTGGAGGATGGGTCTTTGATTTATTTGCTATTATATGTTGATGATATGTTAATAGCAGCTAAACATATGTCTGATATTGATGTGTTGAAGCGGCAGTTGAGTGCTGAGTTTGAAATGAAAGAATTAGGTGGTGCTAAGAAAATATTGGGTATGGAAATTTTGCGTGACAAAGCTGCAGGAACGTTGCATTTGTCTCAAAAGAAATACATTGAGAAGATTGTGGCACGTTTCAATATGCAGTCAGCAAAATCTGTAAGTACCCCTTTAGCCGCACATTTTAAACTTTCTGATAGATTATCACCGCAAACTGAGGAGGAGGAGGAACATATGTCCCGTGTTCCTTATTCTAGTGCAATTGGTAGTATTATGTATGCCATGGTATGTACTAGACCTGACATTTCACAGGCCGTAAGTGTTGTCAGCCGTTACATGAAGCACCCAGGTAAGACACATTGGGAAGCCGTGAAATGGATCCTCAGATATCTAAAGGGGACAACAGACATTGGCATTATGTATCGGAGGAACATCAATGGCAATGAGACCACAAGGTACGTGGATTCAGATCACGCCGGTAACTTGGATGATCGCAGATCGCTAGCAGGGTACGTGTTTACGCTAGCAGGTGGTGCAATAAGTTGGAAAGCATCTTTACAAGATGATGTTGCATTGTCTTCGACTGAGGCAGAGTACATGGCACTAACCTTTGTTGCAAAGGAGTCGATATGGCTAAGGGGTTTGCTCTCGGACCTTGGACTAGAGTAGAAAAGTGTCACCATACATTGTGACAATCAAGGTGCGATATATTTGGCTTACAATCCAATATATCACGAGCGAACAAAACATATCGACATCAAGTACCATTTCATCCGAGATGTCATAGTGAAGGGTAAAATTGTTGTGAAGAAAATAGCAACAGCAGAGAACCCGGCAGATATGATGACGAAGCATGTTCCTTCAGCAAAGCTCGAGCTCTGTATGAGCTCGATTGGCGTCTGTAGAGTATGAGCGCCCATCGGGGCGTTGGGAGAGTCGAGCATGGAAAATAATCACTATAACTTGGCTTCAAACGTTGAGCCAAGGTGGAGAATTGTTGAATTATGTCTCAAGTTTGAATCCATTATATAATACCCGATACGCGCAAAACATTTTCACGTTGAAACGAGGAAGAACGTCGGCGAAGCATTTAATTAAAATTAAGGAGCGTGCGATAGGAGCCGAAAAGGATCCAACCCTTGGCATTGGAAATAAAGTCTTCAATTCATGGGATTCTTCTCATTTGTCAGCATAAAATCTGAAGGGGTGATCGTCCAAATTCTTCTACGTTATTAAATGCATGCACATGGCCATGTGCATGCATGCTTGTAGAAGAATTGGTTGGTCAACACTTGCTGCTTCTGAAGCTATCTCGTAGGCGCCAAATTTTTCTTCTCTTCTTGGTCATCTTTGTGGACTTTCTTTCGTCTTGTTGCGGATAAAGAAGGAGAGAAGGCAGAAGCTCTTCTACGTGTGTCAGTACACGCTGCTCAGCTCACACGCTAACATTAAATGCATGAAGGCACATGCTTTGAAGATCGGTGCCTTCTGACAATTCTGGTGTACAATATTATTTTGTTTCCTTCTCTTACACCGATAAAAAGGAGAAAGACGCCTGGAGCTCGTGTGCTGCGAAAAGAAAAGAGCTTCGTAGTTTGTAGTGAGCGAGAGAAAAGACCTCGAGAGAGAGAGAGAGTGCGAGGCTTGAGCTCAGAGAGGTTTTGTGCGGAAGTTGAGTCCATTGATTTGTTTTGTTAAACACCGTGGGTATCGGGTATAAAGTAGGACTGGGAAACACTTGAGTGTATGTGTGTGATTATAACCCTGTAATTCTCCGATTTATAGTGGATTGATTTGCTGGCTCTCCCCGTGGACGTAGGTTCCGACATTCGGACCGAACCACGTAAATTTCTAGTGTCCTTTCTTTTATTGTTCCTTGTTTTATTTCGATTGATTTCTATAGCTCCCGACATAATTGCAAAATTACGATCCGCTTCCGCTGCGACGCCGATTAACAACAAGATGCATGCACGCTTGGTGTGGGCAAAACTTTTAGACATGCGCAGCATGAGCAATCAAAACTGAATGTCGATCTTCGTGCACTTAAAAGAATTCGAAACTTACCGAAACAAAAAAAAAAAAAAAAAAAAATGTTGGGCGATTCATGAATCCAATTCCATTTTAGCCACTAATCAGGTGAATCCCACGGTGAGATGCACATAATTAACTATTAAGAGAATAACGGTTGGCATGATAGACTAATGATGCAGTATACATCTCGAAATTTATCCTGGCCTGATGACTATTTTTTTGGACGGTTGTTATCCGCTTTTCTTTCGTGTTCCGAAATCCCGGCCACAGAGAAAAGCAGTGCGAACTGGGAAGCCAAATTTGAGCAAAAGGGCGACCGCACAACGCACGCTGCAATTTTCTATTCACGTGTGCCCGACTTTTCCCAGGGTAGAAAAGTAGAACAAAAAGTCCATCCAACACTATTCGCAGCCGTGGTTGGATCTTGAATTCTCTTTTGGCTTTGACGATTGAGACTTGCTTGTCGAGTGTCGAAAGCTTTCAGGAACTCTTCCGCAATTGAGGATCCGCAACAGATGGTCGGAGTTTAAGATTGGATTTTAGGTAACGAGAGAATTATTCGACAACATTAGCAAAATACTGTGGTCTAAGAAAAATGCTTTGAGAGGTCAAAGGCCATGGGGGAGATACTATATGCGATCCATGGATCTCCAATTCGAGCTATCATTCATCCATCCATTCATTCATTCCTTCATATGTCTCCCCATCAACAGATTTCAAGATCAGATTCCGTGCTTGTGCCGCCAATGAATTAAGGGTGGGTTTGGTAATATTTATTTCGGAGAACAATTTCTTTTCGAGAAATAGTCTTTTCTATTTCTATTTCCTCTAACAATTTATGAGTAAAAGAACGTATTTGGTAATTACACAAAATTTTTATTCTTAGAATAAAAAGAAATAGAAATGTGTTTGGTACAACCAACCCATGAATGTTTTTAAAACATAGAATTTCTTTTCATTTGTTGATAATTTTTTTAAAATTTTTCTTTTTTCCTCTTTTCTTCATCTTGCCCTCGACAGCAATGGTCAACGAGGCAAGGTGGTGAATGGCGGGAGGCATGAGGTGGCAAGAAATAAAAAGAAAAGAAAACAAGTAAATGACTTATTTCTAAAAAATTGTTCTCCAAAATAAGAAGTTACTTTTTATATTTCTTATTTTTGTTCTAAATTATTCCCAGGCTATTTTTCTATTCTAGAGAGTAGAAAAATTAATTGACATTACTAAACATATTTATGTTCTTTTTTTTATTCCAAGTCACAAAAGAATAGAAAAACAAAGAAACATGAACATTAACAAACAAGCTATAAGTAACCATTTTTATCATCTTTTTGTTAAAAGTAATGAATTATGTAGCCATTTTCTTTTTCTTCTAAACGTGTGAAGTAGCAACTTTCTTGCAGAGCAAATTAAGTGATTTTTTGACTTCATTAAATATTTTAAGTTGACTCATATTATGCTCGCCAGACGTCAAAGGGACTAGTACAAACGGCTAAGCTATCTAGAGATTCGCTTCACATTGTACGCCTCATGAATTGATTAGATATAAACATTCAGCTTACAAAGGTGTCGTGACTCGAAAGAGTTTACACGTATTTAGTCACATTTTAGCAGCTGATTTTGACTTTTGGTTAGCTGAATGCTTATGCAAATTAAACAACTGGTCTTTACTAAGTTGCAATTCCTAGGCTAGTCAAATAAACTTCACAAGCAAATGACGAAAGAGGTTGAAATTTGAAATAATTTTCCTCTTATAACGTAAATTATATTTCGCGGGTTACGTACCTCATGACCCATGTTTGAACTCAGCAATGGAGAAGATGTGCAAAAATTTCAGTGAGCACATGGATTGTTTCGCCTCCAGCCCATACGCTCATTTACAATAATGTCTTCTAGAAAAATATTTGGTTAGATATTTTAGTTATAGGGATGTCTTTAATTATATTTTATTCAAAATAAATTATTTTTCAAAGCATTGGTTGTACAGATGTCTCGAAGACACTCATTAACAAAATCTCAGTTACATAATTGTTTCTTCGAATTGAAATGTCAATATGGGTCGACGAATTTAAAAAGAAGAAGAAATTCAATGAGCCCTCTTTTTACATTAAGTGGCGGCCGTATAAAATAATCAATTATTCAGCCACCCATTGACTCTATATAAGTCCAAAGTTATGGCAAATAAATTAATAAGTGCCCTAAGGGACTACAAAAAAAAAAAAAAAATACACATTCCTCAACATACTTTGAAGTTTGAAAATAAACGTAATTGCACATTTTAACGGAAACACTTGCTTAACGTTTCAATTGTCATAACACATTTATTGAGACTTAATAAATAGCCAAAGGACACTCCTTGACATTTTATGGTGTGCTTGTTTTACGAAAAATAGATTTGGAAAATAACAAAATATATTTTTTTTATCGAAAAAATAGATTATTATAGATTATGAAAATATTTTTTATTAAAATTTTTCATTTTTTAAAATATTTTTTAAATAATTTATTCTTCACGAAATGGACCAAGCCCGTACTTGGAATTTGTTAGGGTGTTGCCCTTCAATATATTGATGATTCGGTGGCCATTGCTTGTCCTCTGAATTATGGACATAGCTGAGAGGTGCATTTATGATGTTAGGAACTTATCATGAATCCACTGATTTCTGCGGCTTCCGTTATTGCTGCTGAGTTAGCTATCGGACTTGCTTCTGTTGGACCTGGAGTTGGTCAAGGTACTGCTGCGGGCCAGTCAAAGAGTACGAATACCAGCTCTAGTAGAATACCAGTACCAGCAGCATGGCATTCAGCCCGAGACGAGCATCCTCATCACCAACCGGTCCTCCTCGCCGCCACTGAAACAGTTCCTATCTCATCGCACCATCGATTCCAGTGCTGGTTGGGACCATCAGGGCCTGACCGAACACGACGTGCCGAATCATATTTGGAACCCGCCGATCGAAAAGCTAAGTTGGAGGAGATGCATGATCGATCCGTTGAGGATATGCACGATAGAAAAGTTGCTCACTCTCGAGAGGTGCAGAGAATTGAGGTGGACATTCGAATATTCTCTAACAAAGGAAAATATCCTGAAAAATATCTCCGACAGGAGGCAATTTCTTCTATCAGGAAACTATTGTCAACACGGTCCCCTACCGAGTGCCTCACATCAAGTCTCGCCCATGGAGCCGGATTTAACTTATGCGAAATGTCTCTGACATCCATCTTATAAAAAACAAGTGAGGAAACATCTATTCAGCAACTTGTACAGATTTTTCAATCTACTTTAGAGAGCAAAAGCTCTCTCCCCATATCTTGACCACAAAAAAGAACTTCCACTTTGCAAAACTTACCCTCGCCTAGACCCATTAAACGGGTGGGTCGGGTCGGATTTGGGTCGGGTCATAAATGGTCCAACCCAAATCGGCCCATTTAACTCGTTTATAACCAATTTATTATAATACAAAATTTTTGAACCATACCCAATCCGACCCATACTTGACCCATACCCGACTCATTTAACTAAACTTAAGAAAACTTATTTCTTATATATATATATATATATTATTTTTAAAAATGGTATTACTAAAATAGTTTTATACAACACAAATTTAATGGACAATTTTTATAAATTTTAAAATAATTATTTTAAAAAATCGAATTTTAATTATTTTTTATTTTTAAATAATTTTTTTATTTTTCTTTTTTAAATATAATTTTTATTTTTGTTCTTCTTCTTCTTTGGCCGGCCGCCGACTACAACAACAGCCGGCGGCCGGCCACTAGCGAGCTCGAGGCTCACCGGACGTCGGTGAGGCCTCTACCTTGCTAGATCCAACGAGCTCGAGGCTCACCGGACGTCGGTGAGGCCTCTACCTTGCCAGATCCAGCGAGCTCGAGGCTCACCCCTCGACGGATCTGACAAGGCTCGAGCCTCACCGGACGTCGGCGAGGCCTCCACCTCACAAGATCTGGTGAGCTCAAGGCTCACCGGCGTCGAGCAAGCTCGAGCTCGCCCCTCGCCAAATCTGGCGAGGCTCGAGTCTCGCCCAACGTCGGCAAGTTCAAGTCTCGCCGGGCGTCGGCGAGACCTCCGCCTCGCCAGATCCAGCGAGCTCGAGACTCGCCTGGCCGGTCGCCGGTCATCGTCGTGCCAGCCACCGAAGGAAGAAGAAAGAAAAAAAAGGAAAGAAAAAAATAATTATAATTTCACCACCTCTAGTAAGGTAGACTAGATCGTGGGTTATCTTTAATGAGTTGATAAATGAGTCTTAAAATGGTACAGAGTAGACCCATTCAAGATCCATATATTTTAGTCCTTTTATTTTTAAAACCCATCAAGGGTGCTTTGGGAGATAAGGCCCGATCCATTAATGTCCCATTTAAGCAAATATGGATCCTTTAATGGGTTGTGTACCTATTTTAACACCTCTACCCTCGCCTACCAACTTGGTTAGACATGGGGACAGTTTCTCTTGCACTCACCTGTCTGTCCTATTGCATATTTTGTTTCAAATGATTGAAGTAATTTTTTCTTTTTCCTTTTTTTTTCTTTTTATTGCGACACTACAGTACAATGCTAGGTTCATCGTGTTGTAGGGAGAAGGAAAAAACTATCATATTCATTCTTCATCTATCGCCATGGAAAGTGTTCAATCAATCTCCAAATGGAGATGAAAAGTCTCTCACATCACAGGTTTCACTCGTCTTTGAGTAGACAAGTTTGAGTTTTGTATCAAAGAATGTATAAGGATCCATTATTGTTGGGACACGCGTGCAACAGAACTTCAATGTATAGAGAAAATGGGTTCAATTAGTTACCTAACTCGACTCATACTAGGGGGCTATCTCTCTCTTGCAATTGCCCTAAGATGAGGTATCAGGACTTTTCTCTACGGTCTTATAAGTGATATATATTTTAGCCATGTTAATCGATGAGCCTTCTATAGTGAATTAGAATGTCTGTGGGAATAATTCCCTTGGATCATTGCGATTGCCCCAACTGGGATCTCCATTACGGTTGCATTTTATTTGTTTGCCTACTTTTGTTTCTTGGAATGGATCGACGATTATAAATTGATTGAAATTCAAATTTACTAATTTAGGGACAATTTTGGGCATCAAGCCTAAATTCCTATAATGCGTGATTCCAGTTGACTTAAATGGGCATTTTGTAAAGAGGAGTATGACCATGATGGCACAATCGAAATTTGATTTCAACACTGAGGAATCCCAATGATACATTGTTTGCCTAATGAACGGATTTGCAAATGTCATATATCTATTGATTGGAAGTCGTTGTCAAAGGACAGTGAATTTAGGCATCAAATGGAAGTTCTCAAAATGCATGGTCTCGACCAGCTCAAGCATGACATCTCATCACGAGAAGTACATCGGGCGACGTTCCCAGCACGAACGAAGTCGAGTTTCGACCTGAAGGAATCCGGCTGACACATTCGGAAGATGCGTTAGAGACGAAATGGTTGACCTAATCTCGCTCACTGCAGAAATATGGAAAGATGATGATCGTTGAAGGTACAAGGATGGCCACGACTTCAGACCGGAAGCAGGGACCCGGGAAGACCATGAGAAAGAGTCCATTCATGTGTAGAGAAACCAGGCACGGGGACGACCGCTTCCCCTTGTCTTGCCTTTGACAATTGACATGTTACCATCGATCATCTCTCCGGACAGAGCGGCCGGTCCTACAAGCTCAAGTTGATGGGTAATTCCGACAATTAGAAAGGCACGTGAGACTACTTTTATTTCAATTATTTATCAATTCATCGTATTTGTATTCACCCTTTCAAAATAATGTGTAATCTTTTTTCTCGATGCACTAGATTAGATTAATAAATTATAAGGGTGTGCTTTAAATCTTGCGTTTTTAAGAATTTACATTTTGCTTTCACCCCATCTTTCATTTTATTATTTTCATGATCCTCTCCTTTTTTGCCTCTTTTTTTTTTTTTTTTTTCTTGGGGTTAGCATGTGATGCTCGCGGGATTTTCATGATGCATAGGGGGCAATCTCTTCTTAAATTTTGTAACACGTATTGCCGTTTTGCTCTCACTTCAGCTAATATAAATGGGAAAAGGAAGAACTTGACAACATTAACATTGGATTTATTGGTTTAAATCATCTAATCAATAATATAAATAAAAAGAAATTTTAGAAAATTGTCAAAAAAACTATTTTAAATGAAAATTAAGCGAAATAGAAATTCTAAAAGATGCGAAATTGACACCACAAAGATAAGATAACCAAAAACTTAACATTTGATAGCGAGGGGTAGTTATTGTCGCCTGAAGAAAACAACCTACTATGACCGTTGACAACCAACTTTCCAGCTCCCCCATTCGACCAAAAAAAAAAGCTCCCCCATCCCTTACGGCACACTTTGGAGTTTCATCAACCTGCTAAATATTTTTTTCCATTTTTTGAAATTCTTGAATCTTCTTATTGATTTTCTAATTATCATACAAAAATTGTAAGTTATGCAGTCACCGGTAATAATGAGTTATATCAAATAAAGCCACATTAGACTACTTATTTCTTAATCTTTCGCCAACTTGTTATATTGCTATTTATCCTTTTAAAAGATGCATTAGATTAAAGTAACAAATCGAGGAGTATTTTTTGCATTTTTTAAAGATTTGTAGTTCTTTTGAAATTTGATAGCAAAATGACATCAGATACAAAACTTTCACGAATCAACAATTTTATATCCTTAAAAGACATGCGCACTAATTGTGTGATGGGAAAGTTTAAAAGCCAGCCAAAAAAAAAAAAAAATTGAAAGAACAAAGAAAAGGCAAGATCCCAAATCTAAAGACATGCTGAATTGCAGACTAAGTTGTCCGGTTCGGAATATAAGACGAAGCACGTATATCCAATTGGGCCATAGCATTCCTATGAAATTTGAGCCCAATTCGTTTTTTACTTGAAACATCCTAACATTGGGAGCCCAATATTAGGAAGTTGAATGAAACATCCTATAATCGTACAACAACTGCTTCATGCGTATAGCAGCTGCACGGATATAGAAATGCAAACTGTTAAAATAATTAAACATTAAATCGTGTCTCAATTTAACAATTTAAGATTTTATAATTTCACAAAATTTCACATGATATCAGGACTTTAAAATTCCTAAATTCAAATTCTTTTGAACCTCATTTGCCTTTCCAATTAAAAATATCTATGCATGGTACCAAGCAAAAAAAGATAAGAATAAATGTAAAAATAAATATTAAAATAATTATATATTAAATTACGTCTTTATTTAATAATTTAAATTTTTAAAACAGTTGAAAAGTAATTTATAAAATCTCAGGCAAACGGTTCCGGGTGACGAGAGTAAAGTTGACGCGACCTTAGATAAGATCCAGACAAGAGGACTCTAAAGAAATGTGTGAACAAACTTTAATCTCTTCTGGGCAACAGCAACACCTTGTCGATCACCTTGTTCAGGTTCAAGCACGATGACCCGGAAGGACGAGTGGCCTCTCGGGCCATTTCCTTCCACTCCATCGCCTTCCTCTTCATCTCCTTCCCTCTCTCCCCCTCCATCAGCTCCCTCACTTGCCTCTCCACCTCGTCCCTCTTCACGTCACCGTCGATCTCCATCCCGATCCCCCACTCCTGGCAGCTATACCGGCAGTTCATCTGCTGCTTCGCAAAGAACGGCCAGCACACCATTGGCACGCCAGCCGCCATGCTCTCGATTGTGGAGTTCTAGCCTCTGTGGGTCAGGAACCCGCCGATCGCCGGGTGTCTCAGCACCTGCACCTGGGGGCACCAGCTCGCAAGCAAGCTCCGCTCCCTCGTCATGGCCGAGAACTCCAGTGGCAAGATCGCCGTGTCACCGTCCACCAAGTCGGGCCTAATGACCCACAAGAACGTTTGGTCGCTATTTGCGAGCCCCCATGCAAACTCCACCAGCTGTGTCGGAGAAATCACTGTGACGCTTCCGAAGTTCACGTACATGACCGAGCTCGGCGATTTCGAGTCGAGCCACTCCAGACAGCCCGGGTCTTCCTTTCACAGATTGGACCTGATCGACCTGATGTCGTTACTGGGTAGTTGTTCCGTCAGGAGATGAAGGGGACCGAGGGTGTAGATAGTGGGGAACATGGCCTTGAGAGCGTCGAGGACCTCGTGCTCTAATCGGTCGAACGTGTTAAAAAAAATGGCCGAGGCTCTTTTCGCTCTCTTGGTCTCGACCAAGCAGAAGTCGACCATCGGGTCATCTGGGTCAGTGGTTCAGATGAAGCTCGGTAAGTCTTCTCAGGCGGATGTTTGTCATACTGGGTATCCAATCGACGGTGGTGTCTAGGTACCCATTTGTTAAGTAGCTTGCATCTGCAAATTGAGAATTGATCAACTAAACTGTGTGACCATACATGGCCATGGTTCTCATAAAGGATCCGTTCCAACCATGTTGTTCGATGTTTATGGTGTCACATGGCATAATTTATGTTGTCAATGCTTTTGTTATACATTTTTTCATTTTTGGTCTAAACTTTTGTTATACTTAGATAAGGGAAAACATGAGAGTATTGTTGAAGGTCATAGGAAATGATTCAGTCATAAAGAATACGTAAGCTCCGTAGAAAGTCAAGGTTCTTACATGTCAAATTCTACTTTTGACAGTTGACTGAGTCAAAGTATTCAATCCAGGACAAAACTATGAACAGAAAACCAAACCCACAAAAGAGAGATGAAAAATCATTAGTCGTAAATCTGCTAAGTGAGATTACTTGAATAAATTAATGCATTACCTTTGAGAGGAGCAAGACCCCTGTCAATAAGACTGCGATACTGCACGTAACCCATGAAGCCGCACGCGCTCGTCGTCCAGAACAGGACCTCCGGCACGCCGACTGCCTCTGCGGCATCGAGCGTGAAGCTCATCACGCCGTCCGACACCACGCAGCTCACCGGTGGGGATCCTGACGTTGCGCTCTCCTCATTGAGCCTCTCGAGCAGGTCCCGGAAGTAGGGCAAGCAGGACTTCTGCGTGGACTGGCAGAGGGCGGGGACGTCCTGGGTGGCGTCGGAGTCGGAAGGCGGCAGGCCGTCGGGGATGGTGCGGAACTGGAAAGACGGGAGGCCGTCGAGGGAGGAGGGGCCGCGGGAGCGCAGGAGGCGGCTGTGGT
Source organism: Eucalyptus caleyi (assembly GCA_014182885.2). Classification (NCBI taxonomy): domain Eukaryota; kingdom Viridiplantae; phylum Streptophyta; class Magnoliopsida; order Myrtales; family Myrtaceae; genus Eucalyptus; species Eucalyptus caleyi. The sequence continues at coordinate 4,464,248 of CM024471.2, read as the reverse complement.
TATACTCGGTGTTGACGGAGGTGACGTGGAAGCCCCGGTGGTGGAGGAGTTTGGCGAGGTTGAGCATGGGGTTGATGTAGCCCTGGGCTGGGTAGGGGATGCACACCGCGTGTGGCATTTGGGTCATATCTATCGAACTCATCTCTCTCCTCTTTCTCTCCTGTGTTTTGATCGTTCTGTTGCTGTTGCTGTTGCTCTTTTCTGGGCAAGGAAGAAGAGATGGGCGACAGAGGTACGTGACGCTTCGGTCCATTTGTAGGAGGGGCGAGACAAGTGGGGAAGGACCGGTTAAACGTCGGTGAACAATCCCGGCCAACTTGGAAGACGTGGGAGAGACGAGCGGGGAGGGACGTCGACACTCAAAAAGCCAAGCTGGAGGATGACGTGAGACGGTGAGAGAGGCGTGAGATTTGTCCTAACTAGGGGTGAGCACGATTCCCGGGTAGAACCGGGAACCGGAGAACCGAACCGGAGGTTCCGGTTCGGTTCCTGATTCTAAAGAGACTGGTTCCGGTTCCCCGTTCCATTTTTCTAGGAACCGGCGGAACCGGAACCGGTTAGATATTTTAAAAAAAAAAACCCAAGAGCACCCACGTCATTTCCCCCCTTCCCCTTCCTTTTTCCCTCTCTTTCTTTTCCCCCCTCTTTTTCCCTCTCTCTTTCTTTTTTCCCCTTTTTCCTGCTCACATCACTTCCTATCCCCAACTTTTTTCTTTTCTTCTCTCTCTCTCTTCTCTTTCCCCCTCTCTCGGTTGAAACCTCACCCCTTCTTCTTCTTCTTCCTTCCTTCTTCTTCATTCCTTCCTTCCTCTTGCTGGTTGTTGCTTCACTCACCACCACACCGCCGCCCCACACCCTACTCACCACCACCTCTTGGCCACCGAACCACCACCACCCACCGCTCGTCCGACGAGCCGTCTCGCTGTTGAGCCCGACGAGCTGTCGCGCCGCCCCTCACCGCCGTGAGCCACCGCCGCCGTCCCCAAGCCACCGTCACCACCTCTTGCTGCTGCTCGCTTGGCTGTTCGGGCAGTCATTGCTCCGAACCGCCACCGCCGACGTGGTTGAGGCATCGAATCATCCTCAAGATGAAAGCAATTGGGAAGGCGGGGATCCTGATGGAGACATTATTTATGTGGAGTAGGTCTAATTGCTGCTGCAGAGCAACAACACTATGTTGCTAGACAGGGCATACTGCTGCTTAACCGGTTAGTTTGGTGTTGTCTTTGTAGGGAAGATAATTCTTTTTCTTCTGTTCAATGACAAAATACGATAGCAATCGTATTGTAAGGTGCAGCTTAGCCATATTCTAGATCTTGTTTGAACAAATTGTTATTTATGTGCTATATTTTCATAGGATTGTATATGTTATTGTCTACTGAAGGAATAGCCAATGTGCCTGAAATACTTGGCACTGTGTCTATATTATTTGCCACTCTACTCAACACTGCCCATTTGGGGTGAAGAATCTTCAGCTGATATTGATGTGACCATCTTCTTTTGCCGGCCTGAAATGGGAAAGAAATTATCAGCCGATTGATTCTCTAGTTAAATGCTAAACCCAATAGACAAGCTGATCCTTCTATTGAGGCAGTTTGCAGTACATGCAGTCTAGGTCGTCATTTTGTTGTAATTGGTAAATCTCATGCATCAAACTAAGAAAACGATGATTTTGCACTTCTTCTGCTAGTTTACGGCACAATGAACGGATTTGCAACTGTTTGCTTGTCCCGGGATAGATACATTTACTGAAGCACCATACGCATGCTCTTGTTGGGTTTTAAGCTTTCAAGTTGTTCTTTCAGTGATGCTACTTATTATTTTCAGAATGACAACTGAAAAGTCAGTCTCTCTTCATGCAGGTTTAGGGCGGTAACAATAAACCGCTCTTTGTGCAGGAAAGGAGGTTTCATAACATCATATGGACTTGAAATATATCCTGCCGATCTTTGATGCAATCCTCATAGTTTTGTCCTTGCATTTGCCGACCGCACGCCATGGCAGCTAATTGAGCTTGTACTTTGTGTATCTGAGCATGTTGCCGTAACTTTATGCAAGGAGCGCATAGCAACGACGTGGCACCTACTTCTTACCCACTCAAATCAAGAGCAAAATGCCAAGAGCATATGCTCATACAACATGCCCGTAGTTATTATTATGAAACATATTAACCATAAGAAATCACCAAATTATACATTAGACAATGCTTTATCTAGAAAATTATGAATTTAGTTGTCTATTTGGATGTAAAAGATTCACATTGTTGTGTATTGGCAGGTACTGAAAATGGAGGGCCAACTATTGAATTATTTCGGCTTCCGGATATTCGCGCCCACTACGAAAATGAAAAAAAAAAAAAAAAAAAGAACCTGTTGGAACCTGGAACCGATCCCGAAACCTGTGACAAAGTAGGTTCCAGGTTCTCAGTTCTAATGGGTAGGTTCCAGGTTCCAAAAATTGAATAACCTGTACTCGAGGGTAGGTTCCAGGTTCCGGATGGAACCAAACCGGAACCTGGAATCGCTCACCCCTAAGCCTAACCATTGAAGAGGTCCAACTAGCCAGCCCGAGTGTCTAGTTGGTCCCGATGACTAGTTAGTGGAAGAAGAGAAAACAAAATATTAAAATATATATATATATATTTATATTACTAGAAAATCACGTTAGCGCAAATCATGTTACGTAGGATACCAATGTCCACGTCAACAATTTTTGACCAAAATTGATAAATTGACTCAATTAATAAAAAAAAAAAAGGAAAAGATTAGGATTTACTTGATACAGTGAAAATGTCTATAAATTAATTAGTAAAAATGTTATAAGTTTAAATTTTTTTGATAATTTTATCGTGCAACAGCTCACGTAACATTTGTGAGATCATAAAATCATGACAACTTGATACAACGTGATTCATTAAATTAACAAAGCTTTGTGTTTCCAAATCTGTGCGATTATGAGTCACCTACGAACTTAAAGGCGTGGAATCGATTTATTGCATATTTTATATGGAAGAATTAAAATACAAATTAATTTCCTTTTTATTTCTTCTCTTGTCGTGAGGATGGCAGTACAACGCTACGTGCAAGGAGGAAAAACAAACATTTCCATTCTTCATCAATCTCGACCCAAAAAAAAAAAAATTCTTCATCAATCGCTACAAGAAGTCTTCTGCGATTTCCGAATGAAAATGGACATTCTGTCGCATGGAGGGTTGTGCTCGTCTTTAAGTAGACAAGTTCGAATTTCTATTGGAGAATAGGGACACACATGGAACGGACTTTCAATGTGTAGAGAAAACATGTTAGATTGGTCGGTCTGGCTCGAGCTCAGGCTGAGGCTATCCCCTCTCTTGTGATTACCTTAACATGAGGTATTGGACTTTTATCTATGCCCTTATAAGTAATTGTTGATACCCAAAGTTATTCTTACGATCACGTATTGATCATAAGGGATATTAACATTCGAAATAATCATCATTGTCATGTGCTAGTTATGATTAACAACAATCGAGCCCATATCAATCATAAAGACAAAAGATGGCCAAGGTCTTCAAGAACCCTTGGGTTGGATTTGGATGGGCCTACAAGTGGAGATGCGTGATTTGATGGTAAGGCAGATGATTGTCATGTGTTTAGGCCAAGAGATACCACTATGGACATATAATTCAAATAGAATTGGCATCAAGATTTTAAGTGGGAATAGTTGGTGCTCAAAAGGGCACACAAAATCAAATGAACAATTATTACTTGCTGAACAAGTCATGCGATCATCGTCAACAAGTCAGGAGACAACAAGACATGGATAAAGTAATAAAGCAAAGAACGTGGGAGAAATTAGGAACAACTTTCAAGGAAGGATCAACCGACCAAGGGTTACCAAATTGTCCAATAAATACCAAAGACAATCCAACGAAGGGCCCTTGAACAACACATCAAAATCTTTTATCTTATCATTTATTATCCTTGTGTAGCGCAGTTTAGCTATAGTTTTGGTTTTTTGTCATTGATTCAATTCTAACGTGTCTGTATTCTAGGTAACGCTATTGATTAGATTCCAATACTGTTCGACCATTCAGCGGCGTCAATTAGATTATGACGTTGTGTCATCATATTCATTTAGGAGCAATATCTATCCAATGTTGTTTCTACTATTCAACGTCGTCGATTAAAGGATGATATTGTGGTCTCATATCCATCTAGGAGCACCTACCCGGTGTTGTTTCCACTGTCCAACCTCATCAATTAGATTCTAACGTTGTGTTCTCATGCCCATTTAGGAGCAATATTTACTTGATATTGTTTCTATCGTCTAGTATCATGGATTAGATTCTGACTTTGTGTCCTCGAACCCACCTAAGAACAGTGCCTTCCTGGTGTTATTTCCACCGTCCAATGCCATCAATTAAGTTCCGACATTATGTCATCGAAACCATCTATTGTTGTTTCCATCATTCGATGCCATCGATCAGACTTTGAGATTGAGTGATCCATTTGATCTTAGTAGGTTTTCATTAATATATTGAAAGGTGCTTGAATTAAGCCATTGATTAGATTCCAACACTTGTCATCATTAGTTTTGAGCTTGTACTGAATGGTTTCATTATATTTAAGACTATAATATTTATATCTATTTGCATTTGACCCTTTCTGTTAAATACTACCATAGAACCTAGGTCCCTTAATTAAAAACCAAAACATAACACTTAATAAAAGATATTTCGTTATGAAATCCAAACTTGGCGAAACGGTTATACATACATACATACATACATACATACATACATACATACATACATACATACACACATACATACACACATACACACATACACACATACACACACACACACACACACACACACATACATACATACATACATACATACATACATACATACATACATACATACATACATACATACATACATACATACATACATGTATGTAAGCCATGTCAACTTGTGGGCGTTCTATAGTGAATTAGAATGTCTATAGGAATGAATCTTGTGGATCATCGTAGTTGCCCCAACTAGTATTTCCGTCATGATTGCTTTTTAATTGTTTACTTAATTTTATCTTTAGGGATGAATTAGCGATTATATATTGATTGAAATTCAAGTTTACTTATTGAAGGACAAAACAAGGTAACAAGCGTGAACTTTTGTAATGCATGGTTCAAGTCGGTTTAGATTGTTCAAAAGCACAATATTTTGTCACGAGGAGTATGATCTTGATGACATAATCTGAATGTGACTTTCACCACTAAGGAATCCCAATGGCACAAATGTTTACCCAATGAATGAATTAGCAAAGGGTCATAAATATTGATTGAAAGCCATTGTTAGAGTACGGTGAATTTAGACATCAAATGGAGATTCTCAATATGCATGGTCCTGATCGACTTAGACGTGGCATCTCAATGGCACATTTGTCTACCGGATGGTATTTTTCCTTTCAAAACAAGGCAACTCGTCATTTGCCCTTTCTTTTGCCTTTGATGTGTTACTACGACTCTCTTTCCGGACAAGGCAGTCGGCCCTAAAGGCTGAACTTGATGGGTAGATCCCGACAATTAAACAGGCACGTGAGACTACTTTCCTTTTTCTGATTATTTATCAATTCATTGTATTTGAATTTACCCTTTCAAAATATTTTGGAATTTCTTTTCTCCATGCATCATATTAAAGTGAAAAATTCTAAGGGTACACTTTAAACCTCGTGTTTTTAAGAATTTACATTTTGCTTTCCACCCAGACTTTGATTTTATTATTGTCATGAACCTCTTCGTTTTTCCCCTTTTTATTCCAGCTAGCATGTGCCGTTTGCGGGATTTTCAGAATGGGTAGGGTGGAATCTCTTCTTAAATTTTTTTAATGCATATTGCCATTCCTCAGAATAGAAATAGAAAAGTTTTGTCAACTTTAAAACCTAATAAGAGTTTCCTCAACACTAGAAAGTAGCGAATCATTCGATCGAGAGTTTCGTAAGCTTCACCTCCTCAATTTTGAATTTTAAGGGCTTTGATGACACTTACTCTTGATGTAATGACAGATGTCCTCGCTTATGAGTTTAGACCATGGCCAAGATTGAGAGAAGAAAAATAATTCGAAATTTTCGCTATGTAAGCCTGTGGATAACATAAATTGAGGGTTGAATGGATTTATGTAAATCTAACGTGTCTATTACTAAGGTACCTAGTATTTTCTCGTCGTTGTGTTATATATGTGACCAAGAAAGGTCGCAAGAGTTTGGATCCAACGCTATCACGGGCCACCTTTGCTTCCTCGTATTGTCACTGCTTCATGAAGAAATCGACACGAATGTATGTACGGAGAAAATGCAATAAAAACATGGGAAAACACTTTATTGCAGCCGGATGTTTCACACACAAGCCAACTGCACAGAACTAAATGAAAACAACCGGAACTGACGAGACCGGAGTTACTAGGGGCGTAGATACGATCTAGACGGGGCAATACACAACAGGACTGTCTACAGAATCGTTTGGATACTCACCCCAATCGCAAAGCAATGTCCATACAAGCTTAATCTCTTCTGGGCGACAACAGCACCTTGTTGATCACCTCGTCCAGGTTCAAGAACGACGACCCGAAAGGACGCGTGGCCTCTCGGGCCATATCCTTCCACTCCATCGCCTTCCTCTTCATCTCCTTCCCTTTCTCCCCCTCCATCAGCTCCTTCACCTGCCTCTCCACCTCGTTCCTCTTCACATTGCTGTCGATCTCCATCCCGATCCCCCAATCCTGGCAGCTGTACCAGCAGTTCGTCTGCTGGTCCCCGAAGAATGGCCAGCACACCACCGGCACCCCGACTGCAATGCTCTCGATCGTGGAGTTCCACCCGCTGTGGGTCAGGAACCCACCAACCGATGAGTGGCTTAGCACCCGCTCCTGGGGGCACCAGCTCGCCAGCAGGCTCCGCTCCCTCGTCGCAGCCAAGAAATCCGGAGGCAGCATCGCCGCATCACCAACGACCAAGTCTGGCCTGATGACCCACAGGAACGCCTGGCCGCTGTTCGCGAGGTCCCATGCGAACTCCACCAGCTGCGCTGGCGACATCACTGTGATGCTCCCGAAGTTCACGTACACGACTGAGCTGGGTTGTTTCGAGTCGAGCCACTCGATGCAACCTGGCTCTTCCTTCCACAGGTTGGACCTAAACGGCCTGGTGTTATTATGTGATAATTGCTTTGTAAGGAGATGAAGGGGGCCAAGGGTGTAGATGGGAGGGAACATGGCTTTGAGAGCGTCGAGGACCTCGTGCTCTAATCGGTCGAACGTGTTGAAAATAATGGCTGAGGTTCTCTTCGCTCGCTCGATCTCTCTCAAGCAGAAGGGTATCATCAGGTTGTCTGGGTCTGTGGTTCGGATGAAGCTCGGTAAGTCTCTCAGGCGGATGTTTCTCATCCCGGGTATCCAGTCAATGGTGGTGTCTAGATACCCGTTTGTCAAGTAGCTGGCATCTGCAAATTGAGAGTCAATCAATTAAACCGTTTAACCATTCATGATAACATTCTTACATCTAAAATTCTACTTTTCACAGTTGACTTTGTTAAGTACTTAGAAAACTACGACACAGTCCGCCACGGGCTAATCATGTAAATCAGGAACAAACAAAACCACACGATATAAACGCTAACCAAATCCACAAAAGAGAAGAAAAATCATTCGCCGTAAATCTGCTAAGTGAGATTACTTAATTAAACCAAATCGGACAGTTATTTAGGAATGCATACCTTTGAGTGGAGCAAGTCCCTTGTCAATAAGACTGCGATACTGCACGTAGCCCATGAAGCTGCACGCGCTCGCCGTCCAGAGCAGGACCTCTGGCACGCCGATTGCCTCTGCAGCATCGAGTGTGAAGGTCATCCCGCCATCCGACACCACGCAGCTCACCAGCGGGGAACCCGACGTCACGCTCTCCTCGTTGAGCCTCTGGAGCAAGTCCCGGAAGTAGGGCAAGCAGAACTTACTCGTGGACTGGCAGAGGGCGGGAATGTCCTGTGTGGCGTCGGTGGCATCAGAGGGCGGGAGGCCGTAGGGGATGGTGCGGAACTGGAAAGATGGGAGGCCATCGAGAGACGAGGGGCCGCGGGAGCGGAGGAGGCGGCCGTGGTTGTACTCGGTGTTGACGAAGGTGACGTGGAAGCCCCGGTGGTGGAGGAGCTTGGCGAGGTTGAGCATGGGGTTGATGTGGCCCTGGGCTAGGTATAGGGGTGATCGGTTCCCGGTTCGGTCCGGTTCCACCCAAGAACCGGGAACCGGACCGGGAGGACCGGTTCCCACTTTTCTGGACCGTGGACCGGACCGGCTATCTTGGAACCGAGAACCGGACCGACCAACCGGTCCGGTCCGGTCCGGTCCGGTTCCAATGAACCATCACTTGTTTTCATTTCATTTAACACAAAAAAAATAGCAATTACTAGTAAAGTAATGCACGATATTATGATCCGGTCAAGTTTTCTTATTCACTTTGTGACCAACAAAGTGATGCCCTATTAAATTATAAACGTCCACTTTATGGAAACAAAAATTAAAATTTTGCATCATACCCTATGTCCTTACACTATTATGAAACAAAAAAATAAGCTAAAGATCCACACAAATTTGAAATATCAAAGAAGTTTTTCTTTCCAAACATATTTCACACACTCACCTTCATTCTCATGAACATAAATGTTATTAGAGAGGCAAAAAACAAAAGAAAAACAGAATCCGAACTCAACAAAAATTCAACACATAGTTTGGCCATTGTTCAATACCATCCATTAGTAGTCATAACTAATCTAGAACAAACCCTCCATGGAATAAAAAAACAAAATCAAATTCCAAAATTAGCACAAGAGAAAGACATTCAACATTAAAATACCAAATTCCATACATCTCGCCGAATCACTCAATGTTGCATGGCCCGAGGGGAATAGATTTTTTGTTCAAGCAAGCAAAATATGATCAAATCCGAGAGCCCAAAACTTGCTAATAGTCCTGCAAAAAGTATATATGATAACTCAACATTAGTTTTAAAGTAGAATTACTTTTAATTGAACTCAAATAATTAATGAAAAATCTCACCACGTATATTTCTTCCACTTGAACTTGCGAACTCTATTTACCGGTAAGCTCCGAATGAACATCATTTATATCTAACAAAAAAAAATATTAAATAGACCATTCACTGATTAGATATACAAAAAAATTACAAGATAAAAAGATACATTGATGACTTACCCCATTCAAATCTTTCCGCATTCTCAATGCACTCTTCAACATTAATCGGCATAGTAGCCTTTCTTAACCAATCTTGAGTACAAATCAAAGCTTCCACCACTGTAGGAGTTAAAGAACTTCGAAAGCCATCAAGCACACGACCGGATGTACTGAAAGTCGACTCCGAAGCAACGGTTGTTACGGGAATAGATAAAATATCTCGAGCCATTAAAGAAAGGATTTCAAACTTTTGGCCAGTAGTTTTCCACCACATCAATAGGTCAAGATCACGACTTTCTTCACGTTCGGCTTTAAGATACTTATCAAGCTCAGATAGCTTACTTGCCGACACTTTTTTCTCCTCGCGAAGAAAGATATCAAATGCCTTGTCTGAATTGAAATTCTCAACCAAATCAAGATCATCCTTCTTACCCTCCTCATGGTTATCAGGATCCCAACTACTATCAATATTAATACCCAAATTTTTATCACAAGAATTAAGATGAGATTTTTCATAAAAATGAAACAATCTTTCCAGGGCAATTCTCACCTTATCATACATTTCATCAACTTTCAGACTATCATCATAGATTAATCTATAACAATACCGCACATAGCTCATCTTTCTTCTTGGATCCAATATCACCGCGATCAACACCATCATGTTCACTTTTTCAAAACTCCCATAGTATTTGTCAAATTTCTCCTTCATCTTTGCACCCATAACTTTCAAATTAAGATCCGAAGCCTTCTCCGCTTTTTCAAAGTTTTATATAAAGTTGCTATCTCATTGAAATAATCATTCGCGGTGATATATAAAGTCCCGGACATCTTGTTGGTGGCATCATAAAACTTCTTTAAAAATACTGAAAGAATTCTAGCATATTCCCAATCTTCATGTGTAGGAGTCTCATAGTCAAGCTCACTTAAGAAAGAAGGATCATCTTCTTCCATCATTTCAAAAGCTTTTCTGAATTTTAAAGCAGTATCCAACATGAGATAAGTAGAGTTCCACCTAGTTGTGACATCAAGACAAACCGAACCCTTATAAGTAATTCTCGCACTTTCAATGCAACCTTGAAATGTTTTAGCTCTCATGGGAGAACTTCTCACATACTTAACCACGTTTCGAATACGTATAATAGAATCACGTACCTCGGTTAATCCATCCTTCACAATCAAGTTTAAAATATGAGCCGTGCACCTCATGTGTAAAACATCACCTTCCAAGATCAATAGCCTATCTCTTGATAATTTTTCTTTTAAAAAATTAATGGCAACATCATTAGAACTAGCATTATCCACGGTGATTGTGGATACTTTTTTCTCTATTCCCCACTCATAGATGCATTTCTCAATCATTTTCCCGATATCCTTGCCCTTATGACTAGGCATCACCACAAAATTGATTATTCGTTTGTGCAATTTCCAGTCGTCATCAATAAAATGTGCGGTGAGACATAAATAATTCAAATTCTGGATGGAAGTCCATGTATCGGTCGTGAGTGCAATCCTAGACTTAAGCTTGTCAAAGTAAGTCTTCAAACTTTTTTTCTCACAAAGATATAACTTCATGGAATCTCTAGCCACTGTAAATCGTGAGATGTGATGAAAGAGAGGTTGTAACTGATCAATAAAATCTCGGAATCCAACACGCTCAACCATCGAAAAAGGTAGTTCATCCGTTATGATCATTCGAACAAGCATTTGTCTACAACGATTTTGATCAAATTCCCATGCTGATAAGACAGTTGCACTACCATCAGTACTAGTATGCCCCATTGTTATCCCTTGTGCTCTACGTGGGGTGAAAATTTTTTGCTTCTTATCTATGTTGCGAGGATACTTATTGCACTTTTTCAAGTGCTTCAACATAGCGAAAGTACCATTATCAACTGAGTACGTATACTTGGCCCCACAATAATTGCAAATTACCATAGTTTTCTCCTTCTCGGTTTTGCCCTTACGAAAATGAAGCCAGACTGTTGATGTTCGTTTACCAGAACTAGGAAGACAAGCATTAGATACCTTGTTTGTATTGGATGCCACTTCAAGGTTTTCAATTTCTTCATCTTTATGTTCTAGTGAGTCCATCATAGGATTCATATCATCATTTGATTGATCCACTTCCATTGACATATAAATAGATTGCCTGAATCAAACAAAACATTATAATGAGCCATCAAACCATCATATTCATTTACAGCAATAGGGATACTAAAGATATAATTGTAGCCTTACTTCTTAATGTCATGTCCATATTTACCATATAGCTATACTTACCAAAATAGATACTAAAAAATTAAGTAGATATTAAGTTGCAACTCGAGCAAGAGCAAATTTCAGCAGCCAAAGTGATATTTTTTCCTCCAAAATGGACCATAGACAAACCAAAAACAGAATTTCATATACTTAAACCAGTCAAATAGAGAATGCTAATGAAAAAGTGCTGAATGAACACTCCAAAACTACAACTCCTCCAACGCAAACTCACTTCAAAAAGGAACATTAAAGACTTCCACCAGTTATGAAGCATATAAGCTATAGTTGTCGACCATGGAGTACACTATCCCCCATAATTATTAATTATTTCTTTGATTAGTTTGCGAATAGTTGCAAAAGACCTTAAAGATTGCGACATTTAATACCACATGAAGCACGCCAAGTTGGACGAAGGCAGAGATTTGGGGAGTGGTCTCTCTTCTAATTGACCATTTTATCATTCTCCATAACTTCTCTAGGTTCTGCTTCATCCTTACCTTCCCCGTTCTGATTTGTGCACTCAGCTTTACTTTTGTATATCTACTAATATTCCAATTACTAACATACTTTAACTAACACCAGAGCGTAAAACATTCGCACAAACTGTTGTAAATGTAGGTATAAATTGATCTTTTATTTTAATCGTGATTGTACTTCATACAAAGTGCTCTAAGACCATTTGAATTATTGAATGGGACAATAAAGAAGTGAAATCCATCTCCAATGCCTTACTCCACTTGAAACTGTCCAAAAAATAAATAAATTATTGACATTGTCAATACTTGTGAGCAAAGAGACACGTATGATAACTCGTATTGAAGAACAACTAGGGTTTTACTTAGTGAGCAAAGAGATGCATATGCATAGTTTAATTAAATGATGTATATTCGATTTCCTAATCAAAATCCTTGAATCAAAATACCATCCGCAATTCGCATCAACAAATCAGAGAGATCAGACATGATAACATAAACCTTAGTGCCTCTAAACCAAACTCATTCCTGACCATCATAGGATTGCCCTTGAATCAATCAATCAATTGGCAATTAAAATTTTCATTCAATCAATTGGCAATTAAAATTTTCGCAACTTGTGGAGAAGGAGAATATTGGATAACACAGGGGAAGGAAACAAAGGATAAAGCATACTTGAATGGGAAAGAGATGGGTAATGCCACGTTTCTCAAGAGATTCCACAAGCCTCTGAGGCAAACCCAGCTTGAAGAGAGCAAGCTCGTCCTTGCTCACACTCTCAGCCTCGCCGCCCTCAGACACGAAGCCGCCCTCATCCTCACTCGCGTCAACCTCGCTCTTCGAGAACCCACCGGTCCCCAACTTATTGAAAGCCTCCTCGCTCAGCACCGAGTTCGGCGTGGTGATGGCAGACATCACAAAGCTCCTCAAGCTCCTCCTAAGGCCGCACCTTTCACGCACCCACTTTCTAAAAGCCCAAAGGGTCTTCGGACATGGCACTCGCTGGACGAACAGAGCAAGGAATTGAAGTGGGGCTTCTCGAAAAACGACAGAGAAACCACAGCACGGGGTCAACGTCGAGGCTTAAGAACCTTGAACGAAGCTAGGCATGGGGCGAGGCTACGACTACGGGGGAGCGACTTCAAGTCTAGAAGCAGAGTGACGGCGGCGGTGAGACCCCTGTCGTTGTGTGGCAGAGCTTCGACTTTCTAGCGGACACCCTCGTGGAGAACCAGAACTTCATGGCCGCCATGTCGCTGACGTCGTCGAACGAGCTCTACTCAATGCACATGGGACTGATTTCTTCGCCATCTACGCGAAGTTCGGCGATGATTTGGACCAAATGTATTGGGAGCACAAGGCGCTGGAGGCGAAGGCGCAAGTGGTTGACGGGGCCGGCGCGGTCTACCCCTGTCTCGACCCGAGCGGGTTCATAGCCATGTACTAGAACGGTAGCGTCCCGGTCGATGTCGAGGCCTTCAACAGCTTCCAGAAGTCGATCGACTCCTTCCTCCTCCTCCGGGTGGAATCGGACGATGTGAGGCGAGATATTGCGGCAAGGCACTCCAAGGAGGAAGAGAGCTGAGCGTCCGACGCACTCGGAGGAAGAGAGCCGAGCGTTGGTGTGAGTGGGGCGTGAGGTGAGGCGTTGGGGGCGTCGGGCAAGGCGTTGAGCGAGTAAAGGTGGAGGGTTACGGTAACTTTTGAGAGGGAAAGACAATGAGAGTTGCCGCTGAGTTAGGTTGTAAAATTTGGGGAAAGTGAGGTTGATGTGATGGTTACTGTATATGAGAGTAGAAACTAAAAAAAAATAAAGCGAGGGGTTTAGCCATTTCGGTTTCAACTTTCAAGAGGGAAAAGGAAAATAAGAATTGGAAAATTGGAAAAGTGATGTGATGCTTACTGTAGATGTAAAGAAACGCAATAAAGGGTTTAGCTTTGAGGAAAACTGAATATGTAATGGGTATTGTAAATTAGTTATATATATATAAATGGTCGGTCCGGTCCGGTCGGTCCGGTCGGTCCGGTTCTAACCCCCAAACCGGGAACCGGACCAACCGGTCACCGGTTCCAAAAATAGGAACCTAAGACCGGACCGAGACTCTCTAGAACCGCCCAAAACCGACCGGTCCGGTCCGGTCCGGCCGGTTCCCGGTTCGGGCGGTTTCCGTTGCACACCCCTAGCTGGGTAGGGAATGCACACCACGTGCGGCTTTTGGATCATATCTAGCGAATCCATCTCCCTCCCTCTCTCTCTCTCTCCCCCCCCCCCTTCTCCTCTGTGTTTTGATCGTTTCTCTTGCTGTTGTCTTGCTCTTTTCTGGCTTTGGTCTATTAATAGGCGGGGCGAGATCGAGAGGGGAAGGCGGGTGGCACGTCGGCGACCAATTCCGGCCGACTTGGAAGACGTGAGAGACAGGTGATGCGGTGAGGGATGAGAAGAGCGTGACATGGCTCGTTCACTTTCATTTACAGATCTCATAATCCAAAAATTGGGTCGATGCCGTGATCCTTGCGTGTTTGGTTTTTTTTCCCCTAAAATAAATAAATAAATAAATAAATAATGATTTCTTTATTTTTAGTGTTTTGACTAATTCATAAAAAGTTAGGTAGTTTTTAATTTTTTAGATACGGCTTGATGGGCGGATCCAAGATCTGCTATTACAAGACCGTCATTAATAATTAAATTCAAGTGCTTGATGGGCGGATCCAAGGTCTTGATAACTAGACCTTGAAAGCTAGTGGTTGGATTTAGATCCTCGATGCTTGGATTGTAATTTGACAGTTTTAAACACCAAATGATGTTCGAACAAGCAAAATATGTTCGAGAACTGAATCCATCTGTTTATATTATCTTATAGGCTAAATTTACACCATTATCATCCCCATTCCCGTATTCTCGATATAGAGCTCTAGGAGTCATTTGTTGAAAGCACCATATGCATGCATGCCTAGTGTGAGCAAAGGTTTTAGACATGCATCATGCACTTATAAGAATTTGAAACTTGCGGGAAAACAAAATATTGCTTGATTTATAAATCCAATTCCATTTCAACCGTCAATCAATCAAGTGAACCTACATTGAAATGTGCATAATTGATAATCCAGATAATAATAATTTGCATAATTTACGAATCATGCAATATACTTTTCGAAATTTACCTTGACTTGTCAAAATAAACAATGATTATTATTTGGACTATTGTTATCTGTTTTCCTCTCGTTTTCCAAATTCTGACCATAGAGAAAAGCAGTGCGAACTGCGTTGCAAAGCCAAATTTGAGTGAAGGTGACTGCAGAACACACGCTGCACTTTTCTATTGACATGTCCCCAGCTTTGTTTGTAGTGGTCATTGGATCTTGGTTCTCCTTTGGATTTGATGATTAAGATTTCTCCTCGATTGACGATAGCCCCATTTCTTAATTCATCCAAAATTAAGGATCTGCGGTGGATAGTTTAAATTAAAGATTGAATATTAGGTAACGAGAGAATTATTTGATAACATTGGCAAAATACGATGGTCCATGAAAAACGTTTTGAAAGGTGAAAGGCCATGGAGAGATACTGTCTACGATCCATGTATCTCTTATTTGAGCTCATATTCTTCCATCCATTTATTCGTTCCTTCATATGCCTACCCACCGGTAGATCTCAAGAGCGGATTCCGTGCTTGTGTAGCCGATGAATTAAGTGGCCATTTTTATCATCTTTTTCTTAAACGGAACAAATTACGTTGTGTAGCCATTTTCTTTATTCTTCTTATTACATAAAGTAGCAACTTTCATGCTGAGCAAGCTAATTAATTTTTTGACTTTATTGAATATTTTTGATCTACTCAAATTATGCTTGCCAGACATCAAATGAGTTCAAAAGGCTAAGCAATCTGGAGGCCGGCTTGACTCTGCACACCTCATGAATCCATTAGATATAAGTATTTGGTCTTTACACGTGTTGTAACTTGAAAGAGTTTACATGCAATTAGTCGGATTTTAGCTGATGACTTTTAGATTTTGAGCTAAAAATATTTAGAACAGTTTGTAGTACATTTGAATTTACCGGTCCAGTTAGCTAAATTTGAAGAACTTTTGCTCTTATAATGTGTATTTTTTTCGCGGGTTATGTACCGCATGACCCATTCTTGACCTCAGCAATGGAGAAAATGTTAAAAGTTTTCATGCATTGCTTCGCCTCTTGCCCATGAGCTCATTTAAAATAATGTCTTCTAGAAAATTCTTTGGCTAGGTATATTAGTTATGGGGACATCTTTAATTATATTTTATTCAAAATAAATTATTTTTCATGGCATTGGTTGTACAAGACATCGCCAGCCTACTTTGTTTTTTCCTTCTCATTTGACCAACGCGCTTTTGATATTAACAATTATCCTAGCTATTCCCCACCCTATTCCCCCATCGGTGCCGGCCGAATAAAATAATCAATTATTCGACTAGCCATTGACTCCATTGACTCCATATAAGCTCCTACGGAACTAATTAAATGATTTAAAAACAAAAATGCTCATTTCTTAACATACTGTGAACATAAAGGTAATTACCAATTTTAACAGTAACACTTAAACGTTTAAATTGTCAAAGCGCATAAAATGAGACTTAACAAATAGCTGAAGGACACTCTTAAAAAATTTACGGTATGTTTGTTTTACAAAAAATGAATGATTTGAAAAATATTTTTCTAAAAATATCACTTGTGTCACTTACAAATAAAATATATTTCCATCATCCGAGAAGTTATCAAATATTCTGCTCAATTTTGGCTAGGATTATTGCGCGCGTAGCTTAGTCAGCGGAAACCGCACACCATCCATTATTTTTGCTTGATTGATTGCTTATGGTGGAACCAATCTTTGCGTTTCGTACCAGGCCGACATCGACGGATTCGTCATTTTCAATTTGGCGGAACTAGAGCCCGAGGAACTTAATTGGAAATTTTCTACAAGTTGGACAATATATGACAGAAATTACGAAAATTGAGAAGTTAAAGAAAATAGTGCAAGTTTAGTAATCACATGTACATCGTGGGTATATTTTTCAATAAATTTAGTCTCTAATTGAAATGGTTTATAGAGTATGTTTGTTTCACGGAAAATTCAATAAGAAAGCATTTTTCAAGAAATAAGATTTGTTTTCTTTTATATGGTGATATATGATCAAAGCCTTTTTCTATTTTTGGATCTTTTTGGAAAAGAATTTCAATCTCATGCCTTTATCTTAAGCCAATTTTTTAATTGAATTTTTAATTATTTTCTTTTTCTTTAATTTTTTAAATCGAATTTTTAATTATCTTTTAATTTTATTGTTTCTCTTTTCTTTCCTTTTCTTTTTCCTCATTCCTCGCTGTGATTGGCCGACGACAATCATAGGCAAACTCAAGGCTTGCCCAACATTGCCTTCGACGAGCTCAAAATCACCAAGATTTTGCGAGGTTGAGCCTCGTTGGCCCATGCCTGTGGCTATTCGTCGGCCGTCACCAAGACATGACAACCAGTTGAGAGAGAAATAAAAAGAAAAATAAGGAAAAAATTAAAATTAAAATTAAAAATTTGAGATGAGCAATTTCGAAAAGTGTTTTCACCTCTTTAGATTTAGGAATTCACTTTCCTAAACTTATATGTAAAATTTTCATTGACCAGAAAGTGTTTTCAGTCAACTAGCCATTTTCTATGAAAGTTTGAAAAATCAGTTCTCGAAAAATACTTTTCCCAAACAAACATACCCTTACTTTTTACTATTGTACTTAATCTAAATCTCCCAACTCATGCACTTTTTTTATTTCTCAAAGTCAAAACTCCCGAAACATTTACAATACTCCCATATTGTCACGTGAAATTTGCAATTGATTTTTTTCACAATTTTTTTTGGAATTCAAAACAATAATTTAAACGTTGGCGAGTAATTTTCTTTTTTTGAGTATGTTGGAATAAAATTGGTTATATCTAACATGGATCCTCTGGTGTCAATCTACTTCCAAGATGGGAACCCGCCACTAGAAACTTGAAAGAAATAATACAAAGAGACTCCTGCAATTAGAAGGCCTTATCAAAATTCACCGCCATGATTGCATAGTAAAGCAGCAAATTATAGCAATAATAAAAATACCCATCATAATAATGGTGAAAACCGGGTATACTCAAATCATATCAAGCCGCCCTTTTATGACATCACTATGTACAAAGCGAGAAAATGTTTGGTATACTTGGGGTGCCAAGTCATCTTCTTACTAGTCCATTTAATGTATCACATGTGTTCATAAAGGTCCCACTTGTAAGATTTTTCTCTCTTTGTCCTTCTTTACCCTCTCTTTTCTCTCACCTTTTTTATTCTTGTTTTCTCTTTGCAGATGACCTTGCACGATGCCGTCTCTTCCCCTACCCGCCTCTCCTCCCTTCAGCTCTCTCCCTCACTTGCATGGCGATGACAATCATTCACCTGCCATCTCCCTCACCTGAGCCTAACCTTTGCACCTCCCCCACCAGCAACGACTCCACCAATGAAGCCATCCACCACACCCTCGACCACTTTGGGTCCAAGAACAAGCCCAAGTCCCTCCATCATCATCACCCGTGACCCCGAGCCCTCCTTCTCCCTCTCCCTCTCCCTCTCCCTCTCCCTTATGCCCCGCATCCTCAAGGTTTTCTGTGGCTTCGCTGTCATTGTCTCCCTTCACAACTTCTGGATCCGACGAGGGCTCAACCCTGGTCAAATCCAATGTGGTCGCCCCTCACCCTAGGTGCAAGAGTCGACCCCTCACTGGGCGAGGGCGACCCTGGCCTGTGGCCGGTCGCCGGCCATGGCTATGCACTAGCCACAGGCCAAAGGCAAGGAAAGAAAAAAAAAAAAAAAAAACTGGTGAAGAAGAATAGAAAACAATGAAAGGAGGAGAAAATATTATGTACATCTCATGCTCCAGTGTGGCAAACAAAAAGGCGATGGGAGCGTGACATGTGTCCTCGTGGGACCCACATTCTGCAGAGAAAAAGAGGTGCCAATTTGACAAAAAAAAAAAAAAAAAAAAAAAAGCAGTCCTGGTTTTCTTTCTTCACGCCTCTCTCTCTACCCTCGCTCTCTTTGTCCAACGAACTCCCTCTCTCTCTCTCTCTCTCTCCACTCTCCCTATTTCCGACCGCGAACCACCGTGAGCAATCAACGAACCAGGAGGATATCGGCGAGACGATCATGAGCAACCGACCGGCGTGCAACCTGCCTCTCTCTCTCTCTCTCTCTCTACCCTCCCTCTTTCCGACCGACCGACGTGTGACCTCACTCTCTCTTTGCCCTCCCTCTTTCTGACTGGTGAACCACTGTGAGCAACCGACGAACTAGGAGGATATCGGTGAGACGACTGCGAGCAACCGACCAACGTGCGACCTCCCTCTCTCTCTTTGCCCTCCCTCTTTCCGACGGACAAACCACCACACCACCTCTCTAGCTCTGGATTTGACCCCAACTCGTTCGCGTCCAAGCTCTTTCTCTCCCCTTGCCTCTCTGTCTGCCCTCCCTTTCTTCGCGGCGAACCAGCGTATGACTGGCAAACCACCGCGCCCCCCCTCCAACTCCAGATCCGGCACCAGCTTGTCTAGGTAATTTCTCGCTTTCTCTTTTCTCTCTTTCTCTCTGTTTGACGGGGTGATGGAAGGAATTTTATAGGAGTTTAGCGATGCTTGAAAAGTCATTAGTTATGTTGTTATCGCATGGGTACCAATTTTTACCATAGGCAAAGCTTTCACTTGGTCTCAAAATTGCAAGTTTTCACTTTTTTTCCTAGTCATCATTTTGCATAGTTGCGATAATTCATTTCCATGCCTATTTGGAAGCTAAACTCTAACACCCCTAGGTTTGGCACAAATGTTCCAGATCTGGAGTCGGAGGGGGGGCACGGTGGTTCGCCGGTCACGCGTTGGTTCGCCGCGAAGAGAGGGAGGGTAGACAGAGAGGCAAGGGGAGAGAAAGAGCAGGGGACGGATGGTTCCCTGTGAGGGAGTCAAGGCCAGATCCGGAGCCGGAGGGGTGGCACGATGGTTCGCCAGTTAGAAAGAGGGAGGGTAGAGAGAGAAAGGGAGATCGCGCGCCGGTCAATTGCTCGCGGTCGTCTCGCCGATATCCTCCTAGTCGGTCAGTTGCTCACGGTGATTTGCCAATTGGAAAAAGCGAGGGCAGAGAGAGAGAGAGAGTTCGTTGGGGAGAGAGAGCAAGGGTAGAGAGAGAGAGAGAGAGAGAGAGAGAGAGAGAGAGAGAGAGAGGCGCAAAGAAAGAACTCGCGACAGAAAACCCTCTCTCTAGAAGCTACAGTAAAGGAAAATTTTCAAAATGGGCGCCTGAAATTATGGATCCCACGAGGACACGTGTCGTGCTCCCATCGCCTTCTTGTTTGCCACGCTGTAGCATAAGACATACCTAATATATTCTTTGAAAGAAGAGAGAGCAATGAGGGAGAGAAAAAACTATTTGTGGGGTCCTTTATGGACACGTGTCACATATTGAATGGATTAGTTAGGAGATGTCTTGGCACTCCAAGTGTAACTAATATTTTCTCGTATAGAGTAGGCATCTACATAGCAGGAAGCCATGTGGTAACTCAAGAGGGTTCTCTCACACATCATAGGACTACAGAACACTGTGACGCCAAGTTAAACAGTGCGGGCAATAGATCCTTCCTCCCGTTCACCCCCTGCATTTGTAGCTCCCGACCGTCCCAAAATCCACTAGTGGCTCCCTAGCATGACCTGGGTCCCTTCTCGAAGCTTCCCTTGCAAGCTGACGTCATGTCTGTCAGTGTGCCAATCACACCAACCATGTACCTATCCCTAAATGGGTTCGTTGTTGTTTCAAAACAAAATAAGGTTTAATATAAGAAGAACATGACTTAGATGAAATATCTCAAATCTTAAATTAGATGGGAGATATGAAATAAATTGAATAAGATATCTAATATCCATAATATAAATGTTATTTTTTTAATAACAAATTTTTAAATTAAGAAAATCTTAAATTATATTTGAATTCTAATATACATACTTCTTGTTAAATATATATTTTTCCTATTAAAATTCTAACCTCTTAGGTATAAATTCGATTCAACAGAAATGATTCAAAGCTATCGGACTGTTGCACAATCTAAGGAGGAATACTCTCAACTCGAATTCGAATTGTAGCAGGCCCAAGACTTGACAATACAAAGGAAGAGATATAAATGAAAGGTCCCCCATGTGAAAGTGTTAGTATGAACACCTAGAGGGGAGTGAATAATTATAAAAACATATTCTGCAAAATGCAGTGAAAACCTTTACTTTTAACCTGAGTCTGAAGAGCAGCAGACTTTGAACGAAATTAAACTTTAGCAGTTAAATGGAACTACGAACATAATAAGAGAGTTTAGGGAAGAGAATAATAATACAAAATTTATAGTGGTTCGGTTTAGACCAAAAATACGTCCACTCTCCTGCACTGACAGCCCACCAGCTGGATTTCACTATGAATCAAAAGAGTTGTTATAGTCTCTCGTCCTTGATTCCACAGTGTAGAGACTCTGCTATACTTCCACAAGGCCTCACAAATATCTAGACTCTCTTTTGAGTACAAATTTACCCTCAGCAATTGAATTAGCAAAGAACAAGGAGTTTCAGACTTTTGAATTTTTCTATCGCGCACACACTCGAATAACTAGAGCGTTTTCCTTATATACTCCTCAATGCCTTCATAACCATTGGCACCTTCCAAAAGAGTTCTTCCAATCTACCTGTTGGACAGAATCAATTAGGGAAATCTCGAGTTACTTAAGAAATGTGATGATAGCCCACCAATCATGCTCGCCCCTACAATCAAGATCTAGGTTTCCATAAATAGAACCTTCCAAGTATACTTTGCCAATCAACGGATCCAATTATTGAATTAATTTCAAAACAAATAATAGATCTTGAGATGCTATCTCCAGCTGTGATAACTTCTTTAGCCGCTCGAATCAAAACTTCAAGGAAATACTCGCATCTGGATAAGTCTTCTTCGTCGGTCCAGAAACTGTCAATGATAGCAGACTTTAAATCTTGAGTCTGGCGGTTTTTCAGACTTTGACGATAAAATCTGCAAGTCTTCAAACTAGACTGATTGAAACGTTTTGTCAGCTTCAAAACAAATAAGGAAGTTTTCTCCAACAATCTCCCCATTTTTTATGGTGACAAAACTTTCCTGCAGATTTGGATACTTTTGACCTGCAAGACAATATTCAAGCAAACAAGGATATCTCATAAAAGATAAATGGATTAGGATAAAGATAATATTGAATTTGCATCCATAGGAAATGAGTTAGTCCTATAAAAACAACTATCTTTATCATAACTACCAACAATGCTTAAGATACTACAAGCATTAAATAATCAAAACACAGTCCAAACCAATCACAACCAAACAAAAATAAAGTCAAATCTAAAAGTCAAATCTACACCAACTTCTCCCCATTTTTATCAGCATTAAAAAGGTAGAGACAAAAAAAAGAATTGGATAAAATTAAGATTGTTTTGAAATGCGAATAAGTTGGAAATCTCCCATCGACTTGATAGTCTCCTCAAGCTTTCTCAGATCCTCCTTTAGTTGCGCTACTTCCTCACCCTTGGCAGTTGCTTGAACTTGCAGATTAAGGGCCTGAACTTAATTGTGCAATGAAACTGAAGTGACTTGATTAGCATTCTGCATATTTTGAAATTCACATCCCAAAGCATAAATCTGACCTCTAATGTCCATAAGAACATCAAGCAATCTTTTAAGGTCTGCTGAGTTGTCAGTTTGAGTGCTTGCTTCAACATAATCAGTTTGTGGAGTATTGGTAGATGATGGGACTTCAGCATGAGCATCCAGACTTGGAGATGAAATCTCATTACCTTCTTTAGGAAATTGAGAGGCATATACATCTTCTGGATCGGCAGGAGAACGATTGACATCATCACTAGTAAAAACAAGTGAAAGAGTACCTCTTTTATCAGCAGCTCCCTCTGTTTAAATGCCTTCAGGTGGAGAGAAGTACTCTTCATGCTCTGTTTCTTCTTCAATGACACAATGATCTTGTTCTCCTCTTTGCTCTTCTTCTGCAGTTCTTCCTTCCTCTGCTTCTTTCCTCATTGATTCCCTCTCTTCATTCCTCTGCTCTGTTTCCTCTCTGTCTTGGATTTCTCTATCCTCTGTCTCGGTTTTCTCTATCCTCTGTCTTTGAAACAAGATGCTGTAAGTTCTTTAAGGCAAGAGCGGAAATGGTGATGTCTTCCTCATCTTCTTCATCCTGCAAGAAGAGTGCTCTTCTTTTCTTAGATGGAGCTATCATGGGCTCCTTGCCTTTCCGTTTTGCAACCATAGGGTCTTGACGAGTCTTGATAGAAGTCTTCTCCTTAAATCTCTCTAAAGCCTTATTTAGCTCATTCAAACGCATCTTTGAAATCATCTTTAATCTCACCACCATTGAATCACAGGTTCGAACACACAGAATTTTAGGAGGATGAATTTTAAAATGTCTGAATAGCTGAGTAACAAGTGCTGAATAAGGAAGTTGGCTCTTGTCCTTTACCATCAATTTGTACATGTGAAACATGATAGTATGTGATAGATAGAACTTTTTACCAGCATTGATAACATACATCAGCTTCGCTTCTGAATTTGAAACGTCAGTCTTTGATGTAGATTTGGGTCTAAGACAATTAATCACTATCTTATAAAGCAAGACATTTGAGGTACTCATCCTCAAGTATGAAATCCGACCTTCTGTCATTCTATCTCGAACAAGCTCCACAGTTGCACAACCAATAGACACACTAATTGATTTGAACATCCCTCTCTCTACTCCAATCACATCAGCCAAAGTGTCCATATCAACCACATAATCCTGGTTTCTAACATTGAAAGAAAATCTATTCGCATCCAAAAAGCTTAGATTGGAATAAAAATACGCAATAAGTTCTGGATGAGCTACTGTTGTCTCAGAGCAAAATCACTTAAGTTGAAGTAAAGTAAATTTCTCCCGTAACTTCACGTTCAGAGACTCAAGAAAATCAAAATCCATGCTCCTTAGGTTCATCACTGTAAACTCGCTTATGTTCCTCAGAATGAAATAG
Organism: Eucalyptus caleyi; assembly: GCA_014182885.2. Taxonomy (NCBI): domain Eukaryota; kingdom Viridiplantae; phylum Streptophyta; class Magnoliopsida; order Myrtales; family Myrtaceae; genus Eucalyptus; species Eucalyptus caleyi. Next base: position 4,440,177 of record CM024471.2, on the reverse strand, counting down.
ATCTGCTCTTCTTCCTCGAATGTTCGCAACAACACCCATTCTAGACTTAAAATGAGTGAACATCTTTTCATCATCATATTTTCCATCAGGTTGACTAAATCCTTCAATGCGTGGATCACTTGGGAAATTCACAAAAGCTTTTCTGCCGAACCAGCAGGAGCAATTCCCAAACGTTCCATCATTTGTAAAAATATGTTTCATTTCGGTACCCCTTTTCTTTCAAAAATTCATCAATAAAGGTCTTTGGAGAACCTCCGTCCTTTAAGGCAAAGTAAAGTTTGAAAGTAAAAGCAAGCTTAAGAGTCATTACAAGTTGGACATCCTCAATAATTTATTCCTCTGCTTGTTGTTGCTGAACATTCTGTGGTCTAGCCTAAGGAGAATGGCGCGGTTGAGAATGTTGTGGACTCTGTTGTTGCCTTGGAGATTCTTCTTCCTCTATCAGGTCAAAATGCGTAGGACCCTCACACATATGCTGTGATCCCCTGTTTGCAATCCTTGAGAACTTTCTTTGGGAATACATTATCACAGTCTTTGAGAGATTTTTCCAACTCGATTTGCGAAAAAGATGAAAACTTTATGGATTAAACTAGAGAGAAAATGTAAGAAAGTGAAGTTCTGTGCTTCTAGGGTTGTGAGTAAAAATGAAGAAGGAAGACAGTATATAAAGCAATCGAAACGAGGTATACGGATCGTCATAAAAGGAAAAATAGAAAATGCCTTTTAAAAAATAACTGTCTTTTTGAAAATAAATAACTGTCATCTCAAAAAGATAACTTCCTTTTTGAAAAAGAATAATTGCTACAATTTCAAAAACTCGGGAAGATAACATCAATCAATTGCAGATTAATAAGCAATTGTACCTTTTTGAGTTTTTATCCGAAAGATAAATTGCTAGAACTGAAATGACTTACAGCCGTAATTCTTGATCTTAAGTCGAGCATCTTTAAACTTTTATCCATGAGTCTGAACTTCTTCAGATTTTAAGATATTAAGTCTGAATCAAATAGATTCAAATAGACTTTTCTCCAATGGCTTTGTAAATATGTCCGCCAGCTGATTCTTTGAGTCAATGAATTAAATCAAGACTTCTCCATTTTGAACATGGTCTCTAATAAAATGATGTCGAATATCTATATGCTTTGCTCTTGAATGAAGAATTGGATTCTTGGTGAGATTAATCGCGCTGGTGTTGATCTTAGTGCATGAATCTTCGATTCCAAAGTCTCTTAGTTGTTGTTTTATCCACAAGATTTGAGAACAGCAATTTCCAAGAGCCACATACTCTGCTTCTGCTGTTGAAAGAGCTGCAGTACTTTGCTTCCTTGAAAACCAAGATACTGTCCTGTTACCAAGCAATTGACAAGTGCCCAATGTGCTATTTCTATCAACTCTGCATCCTGTTAGATTTGCATCTGAATATCCAAAGACAGTAAAGTCTCATTCTTTAGGATACCATACATCTAACTTAGAGATTGTTGCAACGTATTTGATGATGCGTTTTGCAGCACTTAAATAAGATTATTTGGGATCTGATTGAAATCTGGCACAAATGCAAACACTAAACAAAATGTCAGGTCTAGAGGCAGTAAGATAAAGAAGTGAACTAATGATACTTATGTACAACTTCTGGTCAACTTTCTTTCCTCCTTCATCTTTGTCTAGCTTCGAAGAACTTGACATTAGTATATCAATTCTTTGCAATTCTCCAAACCGAACTTTTTAACAAGTTCTTTATCATATTTTTCTCGGTGAATGAAAATTCCTTCCTTCAATTGTTTTACTTGTAATCCGAGAAAGAATGATAGTTCACCCATCATGCTCATCTCGAATTCATCCTGCATAGACTTAAAGAATTTCTTTCACATATTTTTGTTAGGTAATCCAAAAATAATATCATCAACATAAATTTGAACAAGCAAAATGTTTTTACTTTCTCTTTTAATAAACAAAGTAATGTCCACTTTACCTTTAACAAATCCATTTTGGATTAAAAACTTACTTAACCTGTAATACCAAGCTCGAGGTGCTTGCTTTAAACCATATAGTGCATTTTTCAGTCTGAATACGGAGTCTAATTTTCTTAGGTCTTTGAAACTGGGAGGTTGTTCCACATAGACTTCCTCTTGAATAAATCCATTCAGGAATGCACTTTTAACATCCATTTGGAATAACCTGAAATTCTTATAATAAAAAAAAAGTAAGTAATAATCTAATTGCTTCTAACCTTGCTATTGGTGCGTAAGTCTCATCATAGTCTATTCCTTCTTCTTGCGTATATCCTTTGGCCACGAGTCTTGCTTTGTTCCTTATAACTTTTCCTTTTTTATCCATCTTGTTCCCGAAAATCCATTTAGCTCCAATAACATATTTACCTTTTGGTTTAGGAGTTAATTCCCAAACATCGTTAACATTGAACTGTCTGAGTTTTTCTTGCATAGCTTCAATCCAGCTTTCATCAGTTAAAGCTTCTTCTATGCTTTTGGGTTATATTTCAGAATTAAGAGCCACAGCACTAGACTCTTAATGCCTTTTGGATCTTGTATGAATCCCTTCATCAATGTCACCAATAATAAGTTCTTTGGGATGATTGGACTTGTGCTTCCAGTTGCTGGTTGGTTTGACAGACTGTTGAACTTTTTTTTCAATTGATACTTTAACATTCATTCGTTGTTAATCTTCTAAAGTCTGAGCTGCTTATGAGGAATTATACTTTGTAGAGTCTGAAGCAGATTCAGATTCTTCAGGTTGAGTCTAGATCGATTGATTTTGTATAAGATCTTGAAATTTGACATTCATCGATTTTTCTACAGTTGAGTCTTCTTGTTGTATACTCTGTAAGCTTTGTTGGAAGTTGAACATCCAAGGAAGATTCTTTCGTCTGATTTTTCTTCAAACTTACCAATTCGATCATTTGCATTTTTCAATACAAAACATTTGTAACCAAACACATGAAAATAAGAAACAATTGGCTTCTTTCCTTTGAACAACTGATAAGGAGTTTTCTCCAGAATCGGCCTTAAGAAAACTCTGTTAATGATATAACATGCTGTAGAAACTAATTTAGCCCAAAAACGAGAAGAAATATTGCTTTTAATTAAAAGTGTTCTAGTCATTTCTTGCAACGATTTATTCTTCATTTCCACAACTCCATTATGTTCGAGAGTATATGGAGAGGAGACATGCTGAAAACCAAATTCATCATAGAATTTAGTAAAGTCTTGATTTTCAAACTCACCTCCGTGGTATGTCCGTATGCTTGAAATAACTTATCATTTCTCATTCTGTACTTTCTTATCAAACTTTAAAAAATAAGATAAGGTTTCACACTTACTTGCCAGAAAGTATACCTAAGTAAATCATGAATAATCATTCACTATTAATAGGCAATATCTCTTTCCACCGATGCTTTGAGTTCTAGTTGATCCAAAGAGATACATATGTAGGAGCTGCAGCACACAATTAGTGAAAACTTGATTTATTGGTTTGAAAGAACTTCTAACATGTTTTCCCAACACACATGGTGTACATAATTCAAATTTTTGGTATGTCAGGTTAGGTAGTTCACGAACAAGCTTCTTTGAAGAGATCTTGACAATTTGCTTCATGTTGATATGGCCAAGTTTTCGATACCAGAGATTAGCTTCTTCTTGAATTGAAATTAGACATTGAGATTTTTCTGGTTTGATATACAAAAGATAGATGTTCACATGTCTGCCCCTCGTGAAAGTCTAAGAGAAGTTTTTATTAGTTCCCGAACATATTCCTTCTTGAAAATTGATTTTGGAACCTGTGTCGCACAGTTGACTTATACTGAGTAGATTGTAATTTAGTCATTCTACTAAGGAGATGTTATTGATTGTCAGACTTCCAATCTTTACTGTTCCGCATCCGACAATTCTTCCTTTGCTATTTCCACCAAAAGAAACTTTGCCTCCATTTGTTTGGATGAGCTTTATAAAATAACTTGAATCTCCTGTCGTATATCTTGAGAATCCACTATCCAATTACCATTTGACCTTTTTTTCTTGATAGTGACCTGCATTTAAAAAAGAAACTCAAGCTTTCTTTGATACCCACACTTTCTTAAGTCCAATGGAGTTAGTGCAATATACGGTCTTTGCCCAATCCTTCTTAACAGGTCTCCAAACCATAGGACATTCTTTCTCAAAGTGTTCTGAGCTGTTGCACTAGAACATTTAAGAGCATTACGACCAACGGGTTTTACAAAGACTTTTTGAAAATGATTTCTATAAAAGACTTTTGTAGGTCTTTGTTTGATTCTTTCCTTTACTTTTGGAAAATCATTTAAAGAAATTGTTTCAAAAGTCATTATCAAGCCTGATTTGTTAAAGTAAGGTCTTTGTGCTGAAAGAATCTTTTCCAATTTCTCAGATCCTATAGAAAACCTTTTTGAAATACTTGAAATATCATTTTTCAAAAGTGTATTTTCTTTTGAAAGAGAGTCTATATTTTCTTTTAAAGTAATAAAGCTTTTATCTAAATTTTCGAACTTTTCTTTCCAAATAATCTCATGTTGCTTCAGTGTAGAATTTTCCCTTTTTAGCTCGGAAATCCTCTTAAGAGAAGTTTTGAGACTAAGACAAAGTTCATTAATATATTTCGAGACTTTAGTAGGAATTTTTAAAAGTGCGTTGTTCAATGTTTATGGTATCACACGGCATTATATGTGTTGTCAATTCATTTGTCATACTTAGATTAGGGAAAGCATTAGAATATTGTCGAAGGATATACGAAATGATTACGTAAGCTCCTAAATCAGATAGTTATTTATTAATGACATTGCTGTATACTCACTGATCATATAAATCAGGAACAAACAAAACTGAAGAATATGACAACAAACCCAACTTTTAAAAATGAAACAACAAGGGAAAATCTTTAGCTGTAAAAAAATTTGCTTGGTTGACATGCTAAGTGAGATCACCTAAATCAGACAAGTTATTTAGTAATGCATACCTTTGAATGGAGCAAGACCCTTGTCAATGAGACTATGAAACTGCGCGGAGGCCATGAAAGCACACGCACTCATCGGCCAGAACAGGACCTCCGGCATGCCGACCGCCTCAGCGGTGTCGAGTGTGAAAGTCATCGAGCTGTCCGACACCGCACAGCTCACCGGCAGGGAACCCGACATCACGCTCTCCTCGTTGAGCCTCTCGATCAGGTCTTGGAAGTGGGGCAGGCAGCACTTCTGCGTGGACTGGCAGAGGGACAGGATGTCCTGGGTGACGTCTCCGTTGGAAGGTGGCAGGCCGTCGGGGATGGTGCGGAACCGGAAAAGACGGAAGGCCGTCGAGGGAGGAGGGGCCGCGGGACCGCATAAGGCGGTTGTGGTTGTACTCGGTGTTGACAAAGGTGACGTGGAAGCCCCGGTGGTGGAGGAGCTTGGCGAGGTTGAGCATGGCGTTGATGTGGCTCTGCGCTGGGAAGGGGATGCACACTGCGTGTGGCTTTAGGGTCATCTTCTTCCGCGTCTTGAGGGTTTTCTTCCTTTCGGTATGGAAAAGAGAGATGGCAATTGTCATGGGAAGAAGGTAGGTTGGGGTACATTTATAGGCCGGGAGACCCTTTTGATATACGTCGCTTTGTTGGCGGGTTTGATGAAATAAATCAACGTTAAATAGTATTTGCTTAATATCCGCCATTCAGTTAATATAAAAAGATGAGTCCAAAGAAAATCATTTCGATCAATAAAGACATCTCCCTAACTTTGAGACAATGGATTTTCTTCAGAAAATCATCAACGATTTTTCCGAATACGTCAAGATCGTCCCTAATGATTGGATCCAAGTGCTTAACAGGCGAACCGAGGATCCCAGTGGACGGACCATAGAGGACAGCAGCTAAACTTGGATCCTCGACGTTCAGATGTTGGGCCCTCTGTAGCCACAAGTTTTAGGGTCATACTCGAGATATTTCTTCTTCCTTTTTTGTCGTGCGTTTCCTTACTTTCGTATAACAAAAGACTTCCATCTTATTAGCAAAAGTAACCAAACACACAACAACAAAAAAAAAAAAAAAAAAAAAAAATCATTTTTTAAAGAAATTATCGGAAATATTTTTCAATGAAATTTGGTTCTTATAAAACAGTCAGAGCTAGTAATTTGGTGAGGAGAAAAATGGATTTGTAATAAGGATTATTAACAAAGGTTAATGGTACCAAAAATATAAAATTGGTACATTTATGACAAAATTATCATAAATTAATTTTTTGATGACTAAAAATCCCAAACGGGTACATTTATTACAAATTTATTCTCTATTAAAAATCATAGACTGATATATTTATTATAAACAAAAGATAAAACTCCAAATTAATACACCTATATAATATCATGTGTCATCTAATTTGACAAATTGATAGTAAATTTTAATGAAAACTAACAAAGATTAAATTTGTCACATGTTTATTAGTTTGGATTTTTTAGTCAAAAAATTAATTTTGGATAAATTTATTTTAGGCGTACTAGTTTAGAATTTTTCGTAATATTATTCCTATTATAAATACCGAATGATGTTAAAATAAGTGAAATTTTTTCAAGAAAACGATTTACCATCTGCCAACATTAATTTATAGATTAATCATACAAACTATCATTATTATTCACGAGTTCTATATATTGAAATCGACAAGTCATGACTCATTATCGAAAGGAACAGGTTTACATACGCATAGTTCAATTTTTTTTTACGTTTACGTGGTCTTCCTTTTTGTGAGCAATAGCAAGCACCCACCCTAACATCCGGAGCTCAATAGCAGATTAAAAAATTCTATTTGATACTATTTCAATCTTTGGATTTTTAAGGGAATATATATACCTTTTTGTTTTGGATTTGATGACTCCGATATCTCCTAGAGTGTCAAAACTAGTACTTCAAAAACACCAAATAGTTATTTTCATCTGAAATTAAAGAATCTGTTTCCTAAAACCTAAAACAATTAGCTGAAATTAAAAAATAGAGTTTCATAGTCAAATATTGGAACATTGGGAATTTACATTCCAAGATCCTAAAAGGAAATAGGCAAGTTCATTTGTTTTGTGGATAATGAACAATTTGAAATACCTTTTCTCAAAATGATCATTTATATCACTTGAAATAATTAGATAATGAAAAATATTTTGATTGCGAGCAACAATTTTTATTTAAAATATTAATTGATGGTGAAAAAATTTTCATTCATTTATTTTGTTAAGCAATCCAAGTGATTATTTTTAGGAAAAAATTTTCAAATCATTTATTTTTCTGCAAAATAAACACACCAATAGTGTCTTATCAAAAATGAAACTATGAGCATTTTGTCAGTTTAAACATTTTTTTTTTAACACTACAATAGGCAAGATTCTAATTCTTATATAGATGTATTTTTCATCGAATGAATTAAATAGCCCTTTTCTTTTCTTTGTTGAAATTCTTTACCACATATGTAGCAACTTTCTTAGTGAATTAAGTACTTTTTTTCTTTTAAGTTTAATCAAATCTTTCAAGTCAAAACTTACTATGGTTATCGGCCGTGCTCTTTGTGATAATCTAGGAATCTAACATCACGAGTACAAAGGCTCAGCTATTCAGTATAAGCATTAAGTTTATGCTAATAACCTAACTCTAAAGAGGTTACGCGCATTTAGTACGATTTGAGCATATAACCTTCAATTTTTTAGCTGGAGATCCATTTAAGGTTGGTTAGCAACAGGCGTATTCATATTAAACAATTGGCTTAATTTCAATCATACGTTTCAAATCCTAGATTTAGTAAAATATAGTTGAAAGAATAAGGATCCTAATTATTAAAATCTTAAAAGATTGAAAACTTTCCTCGTTATATTGAATTGTTTTGTTTGCGGATTACGTGCAGCATGATCCATGTTTGACCTCAGCATAGGAGAAAAAAGAATGTACATAAACGCCACTCAATGATATAATCCTAATTATAATTATTTCTTCAAACTATTCTCTAAGGAAAACGTGTATCAACGCCACTCAATGACAAAATCCTAACTATAATTTTTTCTTCAAACCATTCCCTAAGGAAAACGTGTGGGGCAACGAGCTTAAAGAGAAGAAATTCAATTGGTCTTCTTCTTAGAGGAAGTGGTGGCAGAATAAGATAATAAGTTATTCAACCAATCATGTATTTGATAAATGCTCAAATTTGGCTAGTGCCCCCTCGAAGTGGGATTATCAGGTCCACACGGTAATACGACTATTATTATCAATATTATTATTATTATTATTGATCCAATGCTATCACCAGCCGCCATTTCATTGCCTATTGCACAAAGATAAATGGAAATAAATCCAAGCCACGAGACTGAAGTTGATAAGATCCAGACAAGAGGACCGTCTAAAGAGTTCTTATACATTCCGCAATCGCAAACGAATTTCCGAACAAACTTTAATCTCTTTTGGGCGACAGCAACACCTTATCCATCACTTCGTCCAGGTTTAAGCAGGACGACCCGGAAGGACGCGTGGCCTCCCGGGCCATCTCCTGCCACTCCATCGCCTTCCTCTTCATCTCCTTCCCTCTCTCCCCCTCCATCAGCTCCCTCACCTGCCTCTCCACCTTGTCCCTCTTCACGTCGCCGTCGATCTCCATCCCGATCCCCCACTCCTCGCAGCTGTACCGGCAATTCGTCTGTTGCTCCGCGAAGAACGGCCAGCACAACACCGGCACGCCGGCCGTGATGCTCTCGATCGTCGAGTTCCACCCGCTGTGGGTCAGGAACCCGCCGACCGCCGGGTGGTTTAGCACTCGCTCCTGGGGGCACCAGCTCGCCAGCAGGCTCCGCTCCCTTGTCGTGTCCGAGAACTCCGATGGCAAGATCGCTGTGTCGCCGACAACCAAGTCGGGCCTGATGACCCACAGGAACGTCTGGCCGCTGTTCGCGAGCCCCCATGCGAACTCCACCAGCTGTGTCGGAGACATCACTGTGATGCTTCCAAAGTTCACGTACACAACCGAGCCGGGCGGTTTTGAGTCGAGCCACTCGAGACAGCCCAAGTCTTCCTTCCACAGGTTGGACCCGATCGACTTGGTGTCGTCGTCGGGTAGTTGCTCTGTAAGGAGATGAAGGGGGCCAAGGGTGCAGATGGAAGGGAACATGGCCTTAAGAGCGTCGAGGACCTCGTGCTCTAACCGGTCGAACGTGTTGAAAACGATGGCCGAGGCTCTCTTCGCTCTCTCGGTCTCTCTCAACACGAAGTGTATCATCAGGTCATCCGGGTCAGTGGTTTGGATGAAGCTCGGTAAGTCTCTCAGCCGGATGTTTCTCATCCCGGGTATCCAGTCGATGATGGTGTCTAGGTACCCGTTTGTCAAGTAGCTTGCATCTACAAATTGACAATCGATCAATCAAACCGTTTGACCATTCATGGAAATGTTTTCACATCTAAAATTCTACTTTTGACTGTTGACTTAGTTAAATACTCTACCCAGGAGAAAACTATGAATATTCGGCCACTGACTAATCGTGCAAATCAGGAACAAAATAAACTAAACAGTGTGAACTGCAAACCAAATACACAAAAGAGAAATGAAAAAATCATTAGCCGTAGCCCTTCCAAGTGGGAATACTTAAACAAACCAAATCCGACCATTCTTTAGTAATGCATACCTTTGAGTGGAGTAAGACCCTTGTCAACAAGATTGCGGTACTGTACGTAGCCCATGAAGCCGCATGCGCTCGTCGTCCAGAACAGGACCTCCGGCACGCCAATCGCCTCGGCGGCATCAAGCGTGAAGCTCATCACGCCGTCTGACACAACGCAGCTCACCGGCGGGGAACCCGACGTCGTGCTCTCCTCATTGAGCCTCTCGAGCAGGTCGCGGAAGTACGGCAAGCAGAACTTACTCGTGGACTGGCAGAGGGCGGGGATGTCCTGGGTGGCATCAGCGACATCAGAGGGCGGGAGGCCGTCGGGGATGGTGCGGAACCGGAAGGATGGGAGGCCGTCGAGGGAGGAGGGGCCGCGGGAGCGGAGGAGGCGGTTGTGGTTGTACTCGGTGTTGACGAAGGTGACGTGGAAGCCCCGGTGGTGGAGGAGCTTGGCGAGGTTGAGCATGGGGTTGATGTGGCCCTGGGCTGGGTAGGGGATACACACTGCGTGCGGCTTTTGGATCATATCTATCGAACCCATCTCTCTATTCTCTTTCTCTGTTATGTGTTTTGATCGTTTCTCTTGCTGTTGCTCTCTTGCTCTCTTCTGGGAGAGAGGGGTACGTGAGGTTTTGGTCTATTTATAGGCCGGGCGAGATCGAGATCGAGATGGGAACGAGGGTTACATGTCGGCAAGCGATCCCGGCGACTTGGAAAACGGGAGAGAGACGTGATGAGGTGCGGGATGAGAAGAGCGTGACCAGGCTCGACGGGACGGTCAAATTACGGCTTCTGTTTTTTTTTAATAGGGGAAAAATGGCACCGCCGCGTTTACCTGTAGATCTTGAAACCCCAAAAATTGAGTCGACGCCCATAATGCTTGGCGTGTTCGGTTGGTTCCGCTAAAAAAAAAAAGAAGATAAATAATGATTTCTTTTTTTTAGTGGTTTGACTAATTTAGAAAAAATGAATCGATGAAAAAAAAAATCAATCAAAAACTCATGCTTAAATTTAGAAAAAAATTAAGTGACTTCTATATTTTTGGATACGAGTTGATCTTCGCTATTGCAAGACCATCATCAATGATTGGATCTAAGTGCTTAAAGGAGGGACCTAAGACCCCAATGCCCAAACCTTGGAAATCGGCAATTGGATATGTGATAAACATTGAATGATGTTCAGACACGCGAAATATGTTTGAAAATTGATTCCATTTGTTTATGTTGTCTTATAGGCTAAATTTACACCATCATTATCCCCATTCTCATGTTCTCCATATCAAACTCTACGAGCCATTTTTCTAAGCAGCATATGCATGCACGCTTGGTGTGGGCAAAACTTTTAGACATGCGCAGCATGAGCAATCAAAATTGATTGTCGATCTTCGTGCACTTAAAAGAATTCGAAAATTACCGAAAAAAAAAAAGAAAGAAAAAGAAATTGTTATGCGATTCATGAATCCAATTCCATTTTAGCCACTAATCAGGTGAATCCCACAGTGAGATGCACATAATTGACTATCAAGAGAATAACGGTTGGCATAATATACGAATGATGCAGTATACATCTCGAAATTTATCCTGGCCTGATGACTATTTTTTTGGACTGTTGTTATCCGCTTTTCTTTCGTGTTCCGAAATCCCGGCCACAGAGAAAAGCAGTGCGAACTGGGAAGCCAAATTTGAGCAAAAGGGCGACCGCACAACGCACGCTGCAATTATCTATTCACGTGTGCCCGACTTTTCCCAGGGTAGAGAAGTAGAACAAAAAGTCCATCCAACACTATTCGGCGTATTCGCCGCCGTGGTTGGATCTTGAATTCTCTTTTGGCTTTGACGATTGAGGCTTGCTTGTCGAGTGTCGAAAGCTTTCGGGAACCCTTCCGCAATTGAGGATCCGCAACAGACGGTCGGAATTTAAGATTGGATTTTAGGTAACGAGAAAATTATTCGACAACAGTAGCAAAATACTGTGGTCCAAGAAGAATGCTTTGAGAGGTCAAAGGCCGTGGGGAAGATACTGTCTACGATCCATAAATCTCCAATTCGAGCTCTCATTCCTCCATCCATTCATTCGTTCTTTCATATGTCTCCCCATCAACAGATCTCAAGACCAGATTTCGTGCTTGTGCCGCCAATGAATTAAAAGTGCATTTGATAACATTTCTATTTCGGACAACAATTTCTTTTCGAAAATAGTTTTTTTCTATTTCTATTCCTCTAACAATTTATAAGTAAAAGAACGTGTTTGGTAATTATACAAAATTTATTCTTATAATAAAAAAAGAAATAGAAATGTGTTTGGTACAATCCATGAATTTTTTTAAAACGTAGAATTTCTTTTCATTTGTTAATAATTTTTTTTAGATTTTTATTTGTCCTCTTTTCTTCTTCTTGCCCTCGGCAGCAATGATCGGCGAGGCAAGGTGGTGAATGGCAGGAGGCATGAGGTGGCAAAAAATAAAAAGAAAATAAAATAAGTAAATGACTTATTTCTAAAAATTGTTCTCCAAAATAAGAAGTTACTTTTTATATTTCTTATTTCTGTTCCAAATTCTTCCCTGGCTATTTTTCTATTCTAGGGAGTAGAAAAATTAATTGACATTACTAAACATATTTATGTTCTTTTTTTTTTATTCCGAGTCACAAAAGAATAGAAAAACAAAGAAACATGAACATTAACAAACAAGCTATAAGTAACCATTTTTATCATCTTTTTGTTAAAAGGAATGAATTATGTAGCCATTTTCTTTTTCTTCTAAACGTGTAAAGTAGCAACTTTCTTGCAGAGCAAATTAAGTGATTTTTTTACTTCATTAAATATTTTAAGTCGGCTCATATTATGCTCGCCAGACGTCAAAGGGACTAGTACAAAAGGCTAAGATATCTAGAGATTCGCTTCACACTACACACCTCATGAATTGATTAGATGTAAACATTCAGCTTATAGAGGTGTCGTGACTTGAAAGAGTTTACACGTATTTAGTCAAATTTTAGCGGCTGATTTTTGAGTTTAAGTTGCAATTCCTAGACTAGTCAAAGAAACTTCACAAGAAAATGACGAAAAAGGTTGAAACTTGAAATAATTTTCCTCTTATAACGTAAATTATATTTCGTGGGTTACGTACCGCATGACCCATGTTTGACCTCAGCAATGGAGAAGATGTTCAAAAATTTCAGTGAGCACACGGATTGTCTCGCCTCCAGCTCATACGCTCATTTAAAATAATGTCTTCTAGAAAAATATTTGATTAGATATTTTAGTTATGGGGATGTCTTCAATTATATTTTATTCAATATAAATTATTTTTCAAAGCATTGGTTGTTCAGATGTCTCTAAGACACTCATTAACAAAATCTCAGTTACATAATTGTCTCTTTGAATTGAAATGTCAATATGGGTCGACGAATTTAAAAAGAAGAAGAAATTCAATGAGCCCTCTTTTTACATTAAGTGGCGGCAACCACCCATTGACTCTATATAAGTCCAAGGTTATGGAAAATAAATTAGCGCCCCTAAGCGACTACAAAAAAAAAAAAAAAAAACATTTCTCAACGTACTTTGAAGTTTGAAAATAAACGTAATTGCACATTTTAATGGTAACACTTGCTTAACGTCTCAATTGTCATAACGCATTTATTGAGACTTAGTAAATAGCCAAAGGACACTCCTTGACATTTTATGGTGTGCTTGTTTTACGAAAAAATGATAGATTTGGATAATAACGAAATATATATATTTTTAGTCATGAAAATATTTAGACATAAATTATTATAGATTATGAAAATATTTTTTATTAATTAATTATTTCAAGCGACAGAAGCATTCATTCTTAAAATAATATTTTTTAAATAATTTATTCTTCCCGAAATGGATCGAGCCTGTACTTGGAATTTATTAGGGCGTTGCCCCTCAATGAAGTAGATGAGCCGATTTAACATCATAAATGCACCTCTCAGCTCTGTCCATAATTCAGAGGAGAAGCAATGGCCACCGAATCATCAAAGGGAACGTAACCCGAGACGAGCATCCTCATCACCAACCGGTCCTCCTCGCCGCCACTGAAACGGTTCCTTCTGATCGCAGGGCCATTCACCATCGATTCCGGTGCCGGTTGGGACCATCAGGGCCTGACCGAACACGACGCGCCGAATCATACTTGGAACCCGCCGATCGAAAAGCTAAGTTGGAGGAGATGCATGATCGATCGGTTGAGGATATGCACGATTGAAAAGGGATAATATGCTCACTCTCGAGAGGTGCAGAGAATTGAGGTAGACAATTCCTTCTATCGGGAAACTGTTGTCAACACGGTCCCCTACCGAGTGCCTTGTCAGAAAAAAAAGGGGAGCACCGCCTCTCTCTCTCCTTCTCTGGATTTTTCCAGACTTCTCTTCCTCCTCTGCCGCACCAGAATTCTCTCCCTATCTCCAGAATTTTCTCTCCCCCCTCTCTCCAGATTTTTTCACCGACTTTTACACCCTATAAATAGGGGTTCTTGCCCCTTGTGTGTGTGTGAATTGTGAGGAGTGTGTGAAGCGTGAGTGGAGTGTGTACGTAAGTGTGGGGTGTGTACTTGAGTGAGTGAGTGGGTGGAGTAGGTGGCGTGAAAAAGTGTGTGTAGTGGTGAGGTGTGTGAGACGTATTTGAGAGTGGTGTGTGTGTAAAAGAGTCTTGTAATATTTGCTTATATAAAATCAAGTGGTTATTTTACTTTTACATCCACTTGATTTCTCAACAATTGGTATCAGAGCAGGTCGTTGGAGGCCGTGCGAAGACAGTGGTCGGGGACCATTGTAGGTGAGCAAGGCGGTCAGGGATCGTCAAGCCAAGGAGCGAAGAAGCGAAGGACGTCGGATTTTTTGCCAGTGCACAATCTGGGATTGTGAAGTCGGTTGGTCCGGGACCAGGCTTACTTGGTATAGTGCGGGGCATTATACTCAAGTCACGATGGCGGATTTCTCGAGTTCGGTAAGTGGAATCGAGAAGCTCAACAACTCAAATTATAATAATTGGAGTACCCGCATACAATATTACTTGCTAGGACAAGATTTGTGGGATATTGTTGGCGGGAGCAACACCACCCCACCCACGAATGATAGCGAATTAAGAAAATGGAATATAAAATCGGGTAAGGCTCTTTATGTGCTTGCCGTGACTGTTGAAGATGAATTACTGCAACACATAAAGAGTGCGACGACCCCGAAGGAGGCCTGGGATAACTTGGCGACACTGTTTGCAAGGACAAATGATGCCAAGTTACAATGCCTGGAGAACGAGCTCCTCTCAATCTCACAACAAAGTATGACGGTAAGTCAATACTTTTCTAAAGTTAAATCTATTTGCGAAGAAATTTCAAAATTAGATCCTGAGAATGCCATCTCTGAGACAAGAATGAGAAGAATCATAATTCACGGGTTAAGGCCAGAATATAATGGTATTGTTACGGCCACTCGTGGATGGGCAAATGAGCCAACTCTAATAGAGTTGGAGAATATATTGGCCAACCAAGAAGCCTTAGATAAACAAATTTCTAAGGTCTCAATTAAGGAGGATGAAAATGCCCTCTTTAGTAATAAAAGAGGGTTCAAGGGCCAAAATAGAAATGGAGCAAGTGCAAGAGAGGGCAAACCGTGGAAAAGTCATGGAGAATGGCAAAAGCGAATAGAAGGAACTCGACCTCGGCTAGGGGGAGCTCGTCGAGACCGCGATAAGGACGAAAATGAAGAAAAGAAGAATAGAAGGCGTAATGGACGGTGTTACATGTGTGGCAGAGTAGGTCACTTTGCCAGGGATTGTCGGTTGAAAAGACTTGAAGGAAATGTCGCAGCATCCAAGGAAAATGATAGCGAAGAAGAGTGGGATTTCCAAGCATCCTTTGCAATGGAGGAACAAGAAGATGCGATGGCCCTCATCACGGTAAGTGATAAATTGATTGATTATGAAGAAGATTGGATAGTCGACTCGGGGTGCTCAAATCACATGACCGGAGATCAAGGCAAGCTATCAAACATGTGCGAGTACAAAGGTGGACGAGTAGTTGTCACCGCAGACAACTCAAGGTTGCCGATTACCCATGTGGGCCAAACAATGATGACACCCCGATTTAGCTCGCATCAAGTCGAACTGAAAAATGTGTACCATGTGCCAGGAATGAAGAAGAATCTACTGTCCGTGGCACAACTTACAGACTCAGGTAATTATGTGGTGTTTGGTCCTAGAGATGTTAGGGTGTACCGCAATTTGAAACCAACCGGTACACCAATCATGGAGGGGCGTCGATTAGAGTCTGTCTACGTGATGTCAGCTCAGACGGCATACGTGGACAAAACTCGAAGGAGTGAAACACCTGATTTGTGGCATGCACGGCTTGGGCACGTGAGCTACCATAAATTAAAGGTGATGATGAAGAAAGGTATGCTAAAAGGTCTCCCCCACTTGGAAGTACAAGAAGATGTCATCTGTGCTGGATGCCAGTATGGGAAGGCACATCGGCTTCCATATGAAGAGTCCAAATTCAGAGCTAAGATGCCTCTCGAGCTTGTCCACTCGGATGTATTTGGACCCGGTGAAGCAATCGTCGGTCGAGGATCAAAGTACATGATAACATTCATTGACGATTTCTCCAGTACGTCCGGTCGACTTCATGAAAGAAAAATCCGAAGCATTAAACAAATTTAAGGAGTTTAAAGTAAAAGTAGAATATGAAGTAGGCAAGAAAATACTATGCCTTCGCACGGATAATGGGGGAGAATACACATCGATGACTTTACAAAATTTCTTCAAGAATGGAAGATACGTCGACAATTTACTTGCCCAAATACGCCACAACAAAATGGAGTTGCCGAAAGAAAGAATCGGCATTTGGCGGAGACATGCAGGAGTATGTTGCATGCGAAGAGTGTTCCACCCAAGTTTTGGGCTGAGTGTATGAAGACGGCAGCACACGTGATCAACAGACTACCTCAAGCAAGGCTTGGCTTTATGTCACCTTATGAGAAGTTGTGGAATCGCAAGCCCACGGTAAGTCACTTTAGAATATTTGGGTGTGTATGTTATGCATTCGTGCCAAATCATCTTCGTAACAAGTTCGATAAGAAGGCAGTTCGCTGCATATTCGTGGGCTACGATGATCAAAGAAAAGGATGGAAGTGTTGTGACCCTAAAACAGGGAGGTGTTACACTTCCAGAAATGTGGTGTTCGACGAACTATCATCTTGGTGGACATCACAACCTAATTCAAAACAAGTTGAAGAAGAGATTCGTGAAGGAATGGAAGAAAATGACAAGACTGATAAGGGCCAGCCAATTGAAGAAGGAAATGATAATGTAATTGGAAGAAAAGAAGTCAAGAGCACAGTCACCAGAAAAATCAAAGAGCCCATGGCGAACTGGTGTACATCCAAGAACTACAGAAGAGTTCCGACCAAGTCAGATGGAAGAACCTGAAGAGGAGGAATCTCAACTAAGGAGATCAACGAGACAAAGAAGACCAAATCCCAAATATGCAAATGCGGCGCTGACCAAAGATGTCAGAGTAGTTGAGCCGTCGACATATGAGGAAGCTTCGCAAGACATGGAATGGAGGAAAGCCATGGAGGAAGAGATACAAGCACTAAGAAAGAACGAAACATGGGACCTAGTACCGAGACCTAAAGAGGTACGTCCTATATCTTGCAAATGGGTTTATAAACTTAAAACTCGACCAGATGGGTCGATAGAAAGATACAAGGCACGACTAGTTGCTCGAGGATTCTCCCAAAAGTATGGCTTAGATTATGATGAGACCTTTAGTCCAGTGGCAAAGATTACTACAGTTCGAGTCTTACTAGCACTTGCAGCAAGCAAGTCGTGGAAATTATGGCAAATGGATGTGAAGAATGCCTTTTTACATGGAGAACTAGATCGAGATATATACATGGAGCAACCAGATGGTTTCAAAAGTAAGTTTCATCCAGATTATGTTTGTAAGTTAAAGAAAGCCCTCTATGGCTTAAAACAAGCCCCGAGAGCATGGTATGGGAAGATTGCTGAATTTCTGGTGCAAAGTGGCTACTTTGTAGCCCCAGCTGACTCGAGCTTGTTTGTAAAGGTAGAAGATGGCAAGCTTGCGATAGTATTAATCTACGTGGATGATCTAATCATCACTGGAGATAATGAAAAGGAGATATGCCAAATCAAAACCAACCTCTCAGTGCGGTTCCAGATGAAAGAGCTTGGAGAATTAAAACATTTCTTGGGACTTGAGATTGAGAAGACCAATGAAGGATTATTCCTATGTCAGCAGAAGTATGCACGAGACCTCCTAGACAAGTTCGGGATGCTTGATTGCAAACCTATTTCTACTCCAATTGATGGAAATGTAAAGTTATGTGCAATTGAAGGACGAGAATTGGAAGACTCAACTATGTACAGGCAATTGGTGGGTAGTCTTATTTACCTAACCATAACACGGCCTGATATTGCCTTTGCAATGGGAGTAGCAAGCCGATTCATGGAGAAGCCGCGAAGGCCCCATTTAGATGCAGTCAAGCGCATACTAAGGTATGTAAAGGGTACATTTGATTTTGGGCTTCTGTATAGGAAAGAAGCATCATGTGAAGTTGTGGGCCATTGTGATGCTGACTTTGCTGGAGATCGTGACACGCGACGATCAACTACTGGATATATGTTTAGCCTCGGATCAGCAGTAGTGTCATGGTGTAGCAAAAGACAGGCAACTGTGTCACTATCTACGACAGAAGCTGAGTATAGAGCAGCAGCAATGGCAGCACAAGAAAGTACATGGCTGGTACAGCTAATGGAGGATCTCCATCAACCAATAAATCAACCTACACGGATATACTGTGATAATCTGTCAGCCATAAGCTTAGCGGAGAATCCAGTTTTCCATGCAAGGACCAAGCATGTAGAAGTGCACTATCATTTCCTATGAGAAAAAGTATTACAAGACGAGATAAAGATGGAGTATGCCAAAACAGATGATCAAGTTGCAAATATCTTCACCAAAGGTCTAGGAGCTGTAAAATTTGAAGAGTTTCGAAGGCAACTTGGTATGACCACAATGTCCATGCTAAGAGAGAGTAGTCGGTGAGGGGGAGTGTCAGAAAAAAAAGGGGAGCACCGCCTCTCTCTCTCCTTCTCTGGATTTTTCCAGACTTCTCTTCCTCCTCTGCCGCACCAGAATTCTCTCCCTATCTCCAGAATTTTCTCTCCCCCCTCTCTCCAGATTTTTTCACCGACTTTTACACCCTATAAATAGGGGTTCTTGCCCCTTGTGTGTGTGTGAATTGTGAGGAGTGTGTGAAGCGTGAGTGGAGTGTGTACGTAAGTGTGGGGTGTGTACTTGAGTGAGTGAGTGGGTGGAGTAGGTGGCGTGAAAAAGTGTGTGTAGTGGTGAGGTGTGTGAGACGTATTTGAGAGTGGTGTGTGTGTAAAAGAGTCTTGTAATATTTGCTTATATAAAATCAAGTGTTTATTTTACTTTTACATCCACTTGATTTCTCAACATGCCTCACATCAAGTCTCGCCCATGGAGCTTGATTTAACTTTTGCGAAATGTCTCTAACATCCATCGTATAAAAAACAAGCGAGGGAACATCTATTCAGCAACTTGTACAGACTTTCAATCTACTTTAGAGAGCAAAAGCTCTCTCCCGGTATCTTCACCACAAAAAAGAACTTCCACTTGCAAACCTTACCCTTGCCTACCAACTTGGTTAGACATGGAGACAGTTTCTCTCACACTCACCTATATCTGTCCTGTTGCATATTTTGTTTCGAATGATCGAAATGATTTTTCCTTTTTCCTTTTTTTTTTTGTTGCGACAATATAGTACAATGCTAGGTTCACCATGTTGTACCATCAATCTCCATATGAAGATGAAAATTCTCTCACATCATAGCTTTCACTCATCTTTGAGTAGACAAGTCCGAGTTTTTGTATCAAAGAATGTATAAGGATCCATTATTGTTGGGACACGCTTGCAACAAAACTTCGATGTATAGAGAAAATGGGTTCAATTAGTTACCTAAGTTGGCTCGTACTAGGGGGCTATCTCTCTCTTGCAATTACCTTGAGATAAGGTATCGGGACTTTTCTCTATGTCCTTATAAGTGATATATATTTTAGCCATGTTAACCGATGAGCCTTCTATAGTGAATTAGAATGTCTACGGGAATAAATCCCTTGGATCATCGCGATTGCTCCAACTGGGATCTCCATCACGGTTGCATTTTATTTGTTTACCTACTTTTGTCTCTTTGAATGGATCCAATGATAATAAATTGATTGAAATTCAAATTTACTAATTAGGGACAATTTTGGGCATCAAGCTTGAATTCCTGTAATGCGTGATCCCAGTTGACTTAAATGGGCATTTTGTCAAGAGGAAAATGACCATGATGGCACAATCGAAATTTGATTTCAAACACTGAGGAATCCCCATGGTACTTTATTTACTTGACGAACGGATTTGCAAATGTCATGTATCTATTGATTGAAAGTCGTTGTCAAAGGACAGTGAATTTAGGCATCAAACAGAAGTTCTCAAAATGCATTTTCCCGACCAGCTTAAGCATGACATCTCATCACAGGAAGTACATCGGGCGATGTTCCCAGCACAACCAAAGTCAAGTTTCGACATGGAGGAATCCGACCGACACATTTGGAAGATGCGTTAGAGACGAAATGGTTGACCTAATCTCGCTTACTGCAGAAGTATGGAAAGATGATGATCGTTGAAGGTACAAGGATGGCCAGACTTCAAACTGGAAGCAGAGACCTGGGAAGACTATGAGAAAGAGTCCATTCATTTGTAGAGAAACCAGGCATGGGGACGACCGCTTCCCCTTGTCTTGCCTTTGACAATTGGCATGTTACCATCGATCATCTCTCCGGACAGAGCGGCCGGCCCTACAAGCTCAAGTTGATGGGTAATTCCGACAATTAGAAAGGCACGTGAGACTACTTTTATTTTAATTATTTATCAATTCATCGTATTTGTATTCACCCTTTCCAAATATTGTGTAATCTTTTTTCTCGATGCAGTAGATTAGATTAATAAATTATAAGGGCGTGCTTTAAATCTTGCGTTTTTAAGAATTTACATTTTGCTTTCACCCCATCTTTCATTTTATTATTTTCATGAACCTCCTTTTTTGCCTCCTTTTTTTTTTTTTTTTTTTTTTGGGTTAGCATGTGATGCTCGCGGGATTTTCAGCATGCGTAGGGTGCAATCTCTTCTTAAATTTTGTAACACGTATTGCCGTTTTGCTCTCACTTCAGCTAATGTAAATGGGAAAAGGAAGAACTTGACAACATTA
Source organism: Eucalyptus caleyi (assembly GCA_014182885.2). Taxonomy (NCBI): domain Eukaryota; kingdom Viridiplantae; phylum Streptophyta; class Magnoliopsida; order Myrtales; family Myrtaceae; genus Eucalyptus; species Eucalyptus caleyi. Next base: position 4,419,229 of record CM024471.2, on the reverse strand, counting down.
ACATTGGATTTATTGGTTAAAAGCATCTAATCAATAATATTAATAAAAAGAAAAATTTTGGAAATTGTCAAAAAAAAACTATTTTAAATGAAAATTAAGCGAAATAGAAATTCTAAAAGATGCGAAATTGACACCACATAAGATAACCAAAAACTTAGCATTCGATAGCGAGAGGTTGTTATTGTCGCCAAAAGAAAACAACCTACTATGACCATTTGACAACCAGCTCTCCAGCTTCCCCACCCCTTACGGCACACTTTGGAGTTCCATCAACCTCCTTCTAAATATTTTTTTCCATTTTATGAAATTCTTGAATCTTCTTATTGATTTTCTAATTATCGTACAAAAATTATAAGTTATGCGGTCACCGGTAATAACGAGTTATATCAAATAAAGACACATTATACTACTTATTTCTTAATCTTTCGCCAACTTGTTATATTAAAGTAACAAATGGAGGAGTATTTTTTGCATTTTTTTTAAGATTTGTAGTTCTTTGGAAATTTGATAGCAAAATGACATCAGACACAAAACTTTCACGAATCAACAATTTTATATCCTTAAAAGACATGCGCATAATTGTGTGGTGGGAAACTTAAAAAGCCAGCCAAAAAAAAAAAAAAAAAAAAAAAATCAAAGAACAAAGAAAAGGCAAGATCCCAGATCTGAAGACACGCTGAATTGCAGACTAAGTTGTCCGGTTCAGAATATAAGATGAAGCACGTATATCCAATTGGGCCGTAGCATTCCTGTGAAATTTAAGCCCATCGTTTTTTACTTGAAACATCCTAACATGGGGAGCCCAATATTAGGAAGTTGAATGAAACATCCTATAATCGTAAACCAACGGTTTCATGCGTATAGCAGCTGCATGGATATAGATATGCAAACTGTTAAAATAATAAAACATTAAATCTTATCTTCATTTAACAGTTTAAGATTTTAGAATTTCACAAAATTTCACATGATATCATAACTTTAAAAATCCTAAATTCAAATTTTTCCGGACCTCATTTGTCTTTCCAATTAAATATATATACGCATGGTACCAAGCAAAAAAAGATCAGAATAAATATTAAAATAATTAAATATAAAATTGCGTCTTTATTTAATAATTTAAATTTTTAGAAAAATAATTTATAAAATCTCACGCAAACAATTCCAAATGACGAGAGTAAAGGTGACGCGACCTAGACAAGATCCAGGCAAGAGGACTCCAAAGAAATGTGCGAACAAACTTTAATCTCTCAGGGCGACAACAACACCTTGTTGATCACCTCGTCCAGGTTCATACACGACGAGCCGGAAGGACGAGTGGCCTCTCGGGCCATCTCCTTCCACTCCATTGCCTTCCTCTTCATCTCCTTTCCTCTCTCCCCCTCCATCAGCTCCCTCACTTGCCTCTCCACCTCGTCCCTCTTCACGTCACCGTCGATCTCCATCCCGATCCCCCACTCCTGGCAGATGTACCGGCAGTTCATCTACTGCTCCGCAAAGAACGGCCAGCACACCATTGGCACGCCGGCTACCATGCTCTCGATTGTGGAGTTCCAGCCGCTGTGGGTCAGGAACCTACCAATCGCCTAGTGTCTTAGCACCTGCACCTGGGGGCACCAGCTCGCCAGCAGGCTCCGCTCCCTCATCATGGCCGAGAACTCCGGTGGCAAGATCGCCGTGTCACCAACCACCAAGTTAGGCCTAATGACCCACAAGAACGTTTGGCCACTATTTGCAAGCCCCCACTTGAACTCCACCAGCTGTGTCGGAGACATCACTGTGACGCTTCCGAAGTTCACGTACACGACCGAGCTGGGCGATTTCGAGTCGAGCCACTCCAGACAGCCCGGGTCTTCCTTCCACAGATTGGACTCGATGGACCTGGTGTCATTACTAGGTAGTTGCTCCGTCAGGAGATGAAGGGGACCAAGGGTGTAGATAGGGGGAACATGGCTTTGAGAGCGTCAAGGACCTCGTGCTCTAATCGGTGGAACGTGTTGAAAACAATGGCCGAGGCACTTTTCGCTCTCTCGGTCTCGCCGAAGCAGAAGTCGACCATCGAGTTGTCTAAGTTAGTGGTTCGGATGAAGCTCGATAAGTCTCTCAAGCGGATGTTTGTCATACTGGATATCCAATCGATGATTGTGTCTAGGTACCCATTTGTTAAGTAGCTTACATCTGCAAATTGAGAATCGATCAATTAAACCGTGCGACCATACATGGCCATGGTTCTTACAAAGGAACCGTTCCGACCATGTTATTTGATGTTTATGGTTTCACGTTGCATAGCTTGTGTTGTCAATGCTTTTGTTATACTTCTTTTTTTTTTTTTTTTTGTCTAAACTTTTGGTATACTTAGATAAGGGAAAAATGAGAGTATTGTTGAAGGTCATAGGAAATGATTAAGTCATAAAGAATACGCAAGCTCCGTAGAAAGTCAAGGTTCTCACATGTCAAATTCTACTTTTGACAGTTGACTGAGTCAAAGTACTCAATCCAGACAAAACTATGAACAGCAAACCAAACCCACAAAAGAGAAATGAAAAAATCATTAGCCGTAAATCTGCTAAGCGAGATTACTTGAATAAATTAATGCATACCTTTGAGAGAAACAAGACCCCTGTCAATAAGACTGCGACACTGCAGGTAACCCATGAAGCCGCATGCGCTCGTCGTCCAGAACAGGACCTCCGGCATGCCGACTGCCTTGGCGGCATCGAGCGTGAAGCTCATCACGCCGTCCGACACCACGCAGCTCACCGGTGGGGATCCCGACATTGTGCTCTCCTCATTGAGCCTCTCAACAGGTCCCGGAAGTAGGGCAAGCAGGACTTCTGCGTGGACCGGCAGAGGGCGAGGACGTCCTGGGTGGCGTCGGCGTCGGAAGGTGGCAGGCCATTGGGATGATGCGGAACTGGAAAGACGGGAGGCCGTCGAGGAAGGAGGGGCCGCGGGAGCGCAGGAGGCGGCTGTGGTTGTACTTGGTGTTGACGAAGGTGACGTGGAAGCCCCGGTGGTGGAGGAGCTTGGCGAGGTCGAGCATGGGGTTGATGTGGCCCTGGGCTGGGTAGGGGATGCACACCGCGTGTGGCATTTGGGTCATATCTGTCGAACCCATCTCTCTCTTCTCTTTCTCTTCTCTGGGTTTTGATCGTTCCCTTGCTATTGCTCTTGCTCTTTTCTGGGCAAGGAAGAAGAGATGGGCGAGAGGAGTACGTGAGGCTTTGGTCTATTTGTAGGCAGGGCGAAACGAGCGGTGAAGGACCGGTTAAACGTCGGTGAACAATCCCGGCCAACTTGGAAGACGTGGGAGAGACGAGCGGGGAGGGACGTCGGCACTCAAAAAGCCAAGCTGGAGGACGACGTGAGACGGTGAGAGAGACGCGAGATTTGTCGAAAGATCTTGAATTCCAAAATTTGTGGTTATAAAAAAAATACTAATTTATTATTATTTTTTTTTTTTGGTGACCCAAGAATCCTATACAGCCGGCAACCGGTGAGTAAACCTGGAGGACACGTAAGTGGGAGGACCCACCACCTCCGGCGTCCCACTTAAGATCCCAAGTGACCGTGAGGGGATTCGAACTCCTCTCCTTCGTGAGGGGGAGAGAGCCCAAACCATCGCAACCACCAAGACGGTGGTAAAAAAAAGAAATAATTTATTTATCTTTAATGATCTGACTAATTTAGAAAAACGAGGTGATCCAAAACTTTTTAATCAGAAAACAACCTATACTTAAATTCAAAAAAATTATGTAAGTTATTTTTCTTTTATGCGACTTGATCTTCACAATTACAAAACCATCATCAATAATCGAACCCAAATGCTTGACAATTGAACATAGGATCCCCGATGGCTGGACCTTGGAAGCCAACGGCTTGATTTAGATCTTCAGTGATAGGACATTGACCCCTTGACAGCTAGACTTGAAACCTTGCACCTAAACTCGAGTTTTTAGATTCGTACGTGTATTTCATAGTTTTCTATAATAATAATGTAAAAAAAAAAAAAACTAAACATGAGTAAGTCAAATCACTTTTTGAAAATAATTTCTTCTAAAATTATTTTCCAACAAAGTTCAATTTCCTTGAAACAGACAAGGCCAATAGTTTGGTGAAAATTAAAATGAATTTATAGTAAGGACAGGTGAAAAACACTCAAATGATGTTCGAATGAGCGAAATATGAGTGAACCGATTCCACTTGTTTACTTGTCTTTTAGGCTAAATTTAAACCGCTATCATCCCCATTCCCATGTTCTCCATATCTAGAGGTGGCAAATGGGTGGGTCGGGTCGGGTATGGATCAACCAATATTTGACCAATTTAACCCGTTTTGACTCATATTCTTGTAATGTAAATCTAATAACCAATACCCGACTCGACTCATATTGCTAAAACTCATTAATATTCTAAAAAAAACCTGCGCTCACTTTAAGCTATATGCTAATTGGAGACCAAATATTGACTGTACACTCAAAATGATTCAAAAGTTATGAAAAAAATACTACATGATTACAAGTTGAATCTATCTTGATTGCTAATCATATGGATCCTACAATGAAGCAAACGTAGTTGAAAATTAAGGCAATGATGGTTCGCATAATTTATGGATCATGTAACTTTCAAAATTTACGCTTATGCATTTATTGCGTATGTCAAAACATATAATAGAGCAAAAAAGTCCATCCGACGCTACACTTCTTTAGTCACGTGTTCCCACTTTTCTAAGGAGGGTGAAAGGAGAACAAAAAAGTCTAATTAAATGCTATTGCCAGTCGTAAATCTTGAATTCTTTTTTGGACTTCATGATCTATGATCGAGATTGCTCATAGGGTGTCCAAAACCCTAATTCAAGAACTCGTCCAGAGTCGAGAATCTTGTTGGTAAAGCCAAAATAAATAGATGAAATCCAAGATTGCATTTTAGGTAATACAAACATTGTTTAATAACATAGCTAATACTGAACATTGATTCCATTGAGTAATATAGTTTTTTCATAGTAACCAAATATGAATGTATGAAGATTATTTGAAGGTTTTATCCTTTTTTTATGCAATATAGTGGGCAAGATTTTAGTTCTTATACGGATGTAATTGATATGGATTGAAATAAGTAGCCATTTTCTTTTCTTCTTATCATGTAAACTAGGACCTTTCTGACTTGGCAAATTAAGTGACTTTTTTTTACTTGATCGAGTATTTTCAGTTGAAACAATTGACCTTTTTTTTTATGGTATAATTTGGGAATCTAAATGCACGATTAAAAAACTAAGCTATTCGGAGGCTTGTTAGAAACCATGTATGCCCCAAAAACCAATTAGATTTAAGCATCTAGCATATACGGGTGCTGCAACTGAAAAGAGTTTACTCGCAATTAGTGAAATTTTGGCAAATGACCTTTGGTTTCTGCGTTAGAAATACCCAAAACAGTTTACCGCCATTTAGTTTACCGATTTGATGAGCCAAATGCGTACACGAATTAAACAGTTGACTTGTTTTTACTAGCACATGTTTCAAATCCTAGCTTAGTCAAATAAATTGCCACAAGAAGAATGCAAGCGACAAAAAACGTTGTAAATTGAACAACTTTTCTTCTTATCATGAGTATTTTTTTCGTGGATTACGTACCGCATGGCCCGTGTTTGACCTCAGCAAATGGAGAAAATGAATGAAATATCATTGAGCCACGGATTGCTTCGCCTCTTACCCCTAGGCTTATTTAAAATGTCTTATAGAAAATCGTCTGGCTAGGTGTTTTGATTTTACTTTATTCGAGATATGTTAATTCTCAAGATATTGGTTGTACAAAACATAAAAGCAATGGTGCACTGAAATTTGTGAAGTTTCCATAATTGATTGCTTAAGAAATATCTTCAAGACACTCATTAATAAAATTCTGGTTATAATTATTTCTTTAAATTGAAATATCGTGTTGGTCAGCGATTTCAAAGAGGAGAATAAATTCAATGAGCCTTCTTCTTATGGTAAGTGACGGTGAAACAAAATAATAAATTATTCAATTGGCCATGCATTCCATGTAAGTTCAAGGTTGGGAAAATAAAAAGGGGCACTAAGAAGTGCTCCAAAGGGACTAAGTAAATCAATTAGAAATGAACATAATATTTTTCAACATCTTCTAAAAATAACACTGTTACACATTTTAATGAAGCCGCTTACTTTAAGTATTAACTTTTGGATATCCGTAGACGCTTTAAAGATCTTCTCTAATGAATATTGACACATTCAACTGATGGAAACGTTGACATTTACCTTAGCGTCTCTGACTCCAACATAGGCGAGGCGATCAACATCATGAATGCACCTCGGGCCGCCATCCATAAGTCAAGCAAGGCCATCGAATCACGAAAGGAAACGTGACAGAAGATGCGCATCCTTATCTCCGGGCGTCCTTCTCGTTGAAATACCTTGGATACTCTGATCTCTAACGGTGAAAAATATCTCAAAAAGATATCGGCAGACGTTTCTTCCGTTTACAAATGGACGAAAACATGGCCCCATGCGAGCGCCCCGCGCATCGTGGCTCGATACTCACGCGGCCGAATTACCTTCTTTGACTTGTCTCTGGCATCCATTTAATAACAGACAAGTGACTGAACAAGAATCTTGCCCTCTTCGGATCTGGCCAGATCTTTGCCTAGCCTAACCATTGGCGAGGCTACTCTCGCCCACGATGGCAAGGTTGATTTTTTCCAACCCAACCATTGAAGAGGTCCAACTAGCCAGCCCGAGCGTCTAGTTGGTCTCGATGACCAGTTAGGGGAAGAAGAGAGAAATTTTTTTTAAAAAAATATAAATATTACTAAAAAAATCACGTTAGTGCAAATCGTGTTACATAAGATGTGCAAATCGTGTTACGTAGGATGCCAACGTCCACGTCAACAATTTTTGGCCAAAATTGATGAATTGACTCAATTAATAAAAAAAATGAAAAGATTAGGATTTACTTGATACAGTGAAAGTGTCTTTAAATTAATTAGTAAAAATGTTATAAGTTTAAAATTTTTTTGATAATTTTATCGGGCAACAGCTCACGTAACATTTGTGAGATTCATAAAATCACGACAACACAATACAACGTGATTCATTAAATTAACAAAGCTTTGTGTTTCCAAATTTGTGCGGTTACGAGTCACCTACAAACTTAAAGGCATGGGGTTGATTTCTTGCATATTTTATATGGAAGAATTAAAATAAAAAATAATTTCCTTTTTATTTCTTCTCTTGTCGTGAGGATGGCAGTACAACGCTACGTGCAAGGAGGAAAAACAACAATTTCCATTCTTCATCAATCTCGACCCAAAAAAAAAAAAAAAAAATTCTTCATCAATCGCTACGAGAAGTCTTCCGCGATTTCCGAACGAAAATGGATATTCTGTCACATGGAGGGTTGTGCTCGTCTTTTAAGTAGACAAGTTCGAATTTCTATTGGAGAATAGGGACACACATGGAACGGACTTTCAATGGGTAGAGAAAACGGGTTAGATTGGTCGGTCTGGCTCGAGCTTGAGCTCGGGCTCGGGCTATCACCTCTCTTGCAATTACCCTAACATGAGGTATTGGACTTTTATCTACGCCCTTATAAGTAATTGTTGATACCCAAAGTTATTCTTACTATCACGTATTGATCATGAGGGATATTGACATTCGAAATAACCATCATTGTCATGTGCTAGCTATGATTAACAACAATCGAGCCCATATCAGTCATAAAGACAAAGATGGCTAAGGTCTTCAAGAATCCTTGGGTTGGATTTGGATGGGCCTACAAGTGGAGATGCATGATTCGATGGTAAGGCAGATGATTGCCATGTGTTTAGGCCAAGAGATACCACTGTGGACATATAATTGAAATAGAATCGCATCAAGATTTTAAGTGGGAATAGTTGATGCTTAAAAGGGCACGCAAAATCAAATGAACGATTATTACTTGCTAAACAAGTTGTGCAATCATCATCAACAAGTCAGGAGACAACAAGATGGGGATAAAGTAATAAAGCAAAGAACATGGGAGAAATTAGGAACAACTTTCAAGGAAGGATCAACCGACCAAGGGTTACCAAATTGTCCAATAAATACCACAGACAATCCAACGAAGGGCCCTTGAACAACAACACATCAAAATCTTGTATCTTATCATTTATTATCCTTGTGTAGTGTAGTTTAGCTGTAGTTTTTGTTTTTTGTCATTGATTCAATTCTAACGTGTCTATATTCTAGGTAACACTATTGATTAGATTCCAATACTATTCGACCGTTTAGCGACGTCGATTAGATTCTGACGTTGTGTCCTCATATTCATCTAGGAGCAATATCTATCCCGATGTTGTTTCTACTATTCAATGTTGTCGATTAGAGGATGATATTGCGTTCTCATATCCATCAAGGAACACCTACCCAGTGTTGTTTCCACTATCCAACCTCGTCAATTAGATTCTAACGTTGTGTTCTCATACCCATTTAGGATTAATATCTACTTGATATTATTTCTATCGTTTAGCATCATTGATTAGATTCCGACTTTGTGTCCTCGAACCCACCTAAGAACAGTGCCTTCCTAGTGTTATTTCCACCGTCCAACATCGTCAATTAAGTTCCGACATTATGTCATCGAAACCATCTAGTGTTGTTTCCATCATTCGATGCCATCGATCAGACTTTGAGATTGAGTGATCCATTTGATCTTAGCAGGTTTTCATTAGTATATTGAAAGGTGCTTGAATTAAGCCAATGATTAGATTCCAACACTTGTCATCATTAGTTTTGAGCTTGTACTGAATGGTTTCATTATATTTAAGACTATAATATTTATATCTATTTGCATTTGACCCTTTCTATTCAATACTACCATAGAACCTAGGTCCCTTAAATAAAAACCAAAACATAACACTTAATAAAAGATATGTCATTATGAAATCCAAAATTGGCAAAACAGTCACACATATACATATACATATACATATACATATACATACATACATACATACATACATACATACATACATACATACATACATACATACATACATGCACACAACTCGTGGCCATTCTATAGTGAATTAGAATGTCTGTAGGAATGAATCTCGTGGATCATCGCAGTTGCCCCAACTAGTATTTCCGTCATGCTTGCTTTTTAATTGTTTACTTAATTTTATCTTTAGGGATGGATCTAGCGATTATATATTGATTGAAATTCAAGTTTACTTATTGAAGGACAAAACAAGGTAACAGGCGTGAACTTTTGTAATGCATGGTTCAAGTCGGTTTATATCGTTCGAAAGCACAATATTTTGTCGCGAGAAGTATGATCTTGATGACATAATCTGAATGTGACTTTCAATACTGAGGAATCCCAATGGCACAGATGTTTACCCAATGAATGAATTAGCAAAGGGTCATAAATGTTGATTGAAAGCCATTGTTAGAGTACGGTGAACTTAGACATCAAATGGAGATTCTCAATATGCATGGTCCTAATCGACTTAGACATGGCATCCCAATGGCACATTTGTCTACCTGATGGTATTTTTCCTTTCAAAACAAGGCAACTCGTCTTTTGCCCGTTCTTTTGCCTTCGACGTGTTACTACAACTCTCTTTCCGAACAAGGCAGTCGGCCCTAAAGGCTGAACTTGATGGGTAGATCCCAACGATTAAACGGGCACTTGAGACTACTTTCATTTTTCTGATTATTTATCAATTCATTGTATTTGAATTTACCCTTTCAAAATATTTTGGAATTTTTTTTCTCCATGCATCATATTAAATGAAAAATTCTAAGGGTACACTTTAAACCTTGTGTTTTTAAGAATTTACATTTTGCTTTCCACCCAGACTTTGATTTTATTATTGTCATGAACCTCTTCTTTTTTGCCCTTTTTTTTTCCAGCTAGCATGTGCCGTTTGCGGGATTTTCAGAATGGATAGGGTGGAATCTCTTCTTAAATTTATTACTGCATATTGCCATTCCTCAGAATAAAATAGAAAAGTTTTGTTAACTTTAAAACCTAATAGGAGTTTCCTTAACACTAGGAAGTAGCGAATCATTCAATCGAGAGTTTCAGAAGCTTCACCTCCTCGGTTTTGAATTTTAAGGGCTTTGACGACACTTACTCTCGCTGTAATGACAAACGTCCTAGCTTATGAGTTTAGACCAGCATGGCCAAGATTGAGAGAAGAAAAATAATTCAAAAATTTTCGCTATGTAAGCCTGTGGATAACATAAATTGAGGGTTGAATGGGTTTATGTAAATCTAACGTGTCTATTACTAAGGTACCTAGTATTTTCTCATCGTTGTGTTATATATGTGACCAAGAAAGGTCGCAAGAGTTTGGATCCAACGCTATCATGGGCCACCTTTGCCTCCTCGTATTGTCACTGCTTCATGAAGAAATCGACACGAATGTATGTATGGAGAAAACGCAATAAAAACATGGGAAAACACTTTATTGCAGCCGGATGTTTCACACACATGCCAACTGCACAAAACTAAATGAAAACAACCGGAACTGACGAGACCGGAGTTACTAGGGGTGTAGATACGATCTAGACGGGGAAATACACAACAGGACTGTCTACAGAATCGTTTGGATACTCGCCCCAATCGCAAAGCAATGTCCGTACAAGCTTAATCTCTTTTGGGCAACAACACCACCTTGTTGATCACCTCGTCCAGGTTCAAGAACGACGACCCGGAAGGACGCGTGGCCTCTCGGGCCTTCTCCTTCCACTCCATCGCCTTCCTCTTCATATGCTTCCCTTTCTCCCCCTCCATCAGCTCCTTCACCTGCCTCTCCACCTCGTCCCTTTTCACGTCGCTGTCGATCTCCATCCCGATCCCCCACTCCTGGCAGCTGTACCAGCAGTTCGTCTGCTGGTCCCCAAAGAATGGCCAGCACACCACTGGCACCCCGGCCGCGATGCTCTCGATCGTGGAGTTCCACCCGCTGTGGGTCAGGAACCCGCCAACCGCTGAGTGGCTTAGCACCCGCTCCTGGGGGCACCAGCTCGCCAGCAAGCTCCGCTCCCTTGTTGCAGCCAAGAAATCCGGAGGCAGCATAGCCGCATCACCAACGACCAAGTCTGGCCTGATGACCCACAGGAACGCCTGGCCGCTGTTCGCGAGCCCCCATGCGAACTCCACCAGCTGCACTGGCGACATCACTGTGATGCTCCCGAAGTTCACGTACACGACTGAGCTGGGTTGTTTCGAGTCGAGCCACTTGATGCAACCTGGCTCTTCCTTCCACAGGTTGGATCTGAACGGCCTGGTGTTATTATCGGATAGTTGCTTTGTAAGGAGATGAAGGGGGCCAAGGGTGTAGATGGGAGGGAACATGGCCTTGAGAGCGTCGAGGACCTCATGCTCTAATCGGTCGAACGTGTTGAAAACAATGGCCGAGGCTCTCTTTGCTCGCTCGACCTCTCTCAAGCAGAAGGGTATCATCAGGTCGTCCGGGTCAGTGGTTTGGATGAAGGTCGGTAAGTCTCTCAGGCGGATGTTTCTCATCCCGGGTATCCAGTCAATGGTGGTGTCTAGACACCCGTTTGTGAAGTAGCTGGCATCTGCAAATTGAGAGTTGATCAATTAAACCGCTTAACCATTCATGATAACGTTCTTACATCTAAAATTCTACTTTTCACAGTTGACTTTGTTAAGTACTTAGAAAACTACGACACAGTCCGCCACTGGCTAATCATGTAAATCAGGAACAAACAAAGCCACGCGACATAAACGCTAACCAAATCCACAAAAGAGAAGAAAAATCATTAGCTGTAAATCTGCTAAGTGAGAATACTCACTTCAACCAAATCGGACAGTTATTTAGTAATGCATGAGAAGAAATCGAACATAGAACAAGATCTGTATATGAAAGAGATTTTAACTCTTGAACAATCAATGAGAAATACCTCAGCTCAAATGTATTCATTCCTTCTGAAGCTCAAGATCATGCTTTACAAGACTTCACCATTCTCGAAAATACAGAGGTGAAGAGAAAAGCTACAGACGATTCCAAGAGAAACAGAGTTTTACAAGACTGAAAGTAAGTTCGCTTTCCCTCTACTCTCATTCTCTTATCCTTTTATACTAGTGCAGGTAGTTCAAGTACTTCTGTTACAGATTTGTTACAACAGAATAACCAATATAGAAATATGCGAGAGTTCTTCTAGCTGTGCAGATCCTTTTAATCTTGCTTGATCATCTTCTGTTTTTCCAGATTCAGATGCCATGGATCGCCAGCTCATCATTCACTTGGATCGCCAGCTCACAACCTTCTTCTGCTCCAGTTTCTTCAGCTCACGACTTTCCTCTGCTCTAGCTTCCTCTGTTCCAGCCTCCTCTGTCTCAGTTATTTCGTTAAGTTTGGTTCTTCTACTATTACTAGCTCCTGTGTTTAACTGCTCTTTTGATATCTGTTTAATCCTTCTAACAATGCATACCTTTGAGTGGAGTAAGACCCTTGTCAATGAGACTGCGATACTGCACGTAGCCCATGAAGCTGCACGCACTCGCCGTCCAGATTAGGACCTCCGGCACGCCGATTGCCTCTGCAGCATCGAGTGTGAAGGTCATCCCACCATCCGACACCACGCAGCTCACCAGCGGGGAACCCAACGTCGCGCTCTCCTCGTTGAGCCTCTGGAGCAAGTCCCGGAAGTAGGGCAAGCAGAACTTACTCGTGGACTCGCAGAGGGCGGGAATGTCCTGCGTGGCGTCGGTGGCATCAGAGGGCGGGAGGCCGTCGGGGATGGTGCGGAACTGGAAAGATGGGAGGCCATCGAGAGAGGAGGGGCCGCGGGAGCGGAGGAGGCGGCCGTGGTTGTACTCGGTGTTGACGAAGGTGACATGGAAGCCCCGGTGGTGGAGGAGCTTGGCGAGGTTGAGCATGGGGTTGATGTGGCCCTGGGCTGGGTAGGGAATGCACACCACGTGCGGCTTTTGGATCATATCTATCGAATCCATCTCTCTCTCTCTCTCTCTCTCTCTCTCTCTCTCTCTCTCTCTCTCTCTCTCTCTCTCCTCCCTCCCACCCCTTCTCCTCTGTGTTTTGATCGTTTCTCTTGCTGTTGTCCTGCTCTTTTCTGGTTTTGGTCTATTTATAGGCGGGGCGAGATCGAGAGGGGAAGGCGGGTGGCATGTCGGCGACCAATTCCGGCCGACTTGGAAGACGTGAGAGACAGGTGATGCGGTGAGGGATGAGAAGAGCGTGACATGGCTCGTTCACGTTCATTTACAGATCTCATAATCCAAAAATTGGGTCGATGCCATGATCCTTGGCGTGTTTGGTTTTTTTTCCCCTAAAATAAATAAATAAATAAATAATGATTTCTTTATTTTTAGTGGTTTGACTAATTCATGAAAAGTTAGGTAGTTTTTAATTTTTTTAGATACGGCTTGATGGGCGGATCCAAGATCTGCTATTACAAAACCGTCATTAATGTCATTAATAAATAGATTCAAGTGCTTGATGGGCGGACCCAAGGTCTTGATAACTACACCTTGAAAGCTAGTGGTTGGATTTAGATCCTCGATGCTTGGATTGTAATTTGACAGTTTTAAACACCAAATGATATTCAAACAAGCAAAATATGTTCGAGAACTGAATCCATCTGTTTATATTATCTTATAGGCTAAATTTACACCATTATCATCCCCATTCCCGTATTCTCGATATGGAGCTCTAGGAGTCATTGTTGAAAGCAGCATATGCATACATGCCTAGTGTGAGCTAAGGTTTAGACATGCATCATGCACTTATAAGAATTGAAAACTTGAGGGAAAACAAAATATTGCTTGATTTATAAATTCAATTCCATTTCAACCGTCAATCAATCAGGTGAACCTACATTAAATGTGCATAATTTACGAAGCACGCAATATACTTTTCGAAATTTACCTTGACTTGTCAAAATAGACAATGATTATTATTTGGACTGTTGTTATCCATTTTCCTCTCGTGTTCCGAATTCTGACCATAGACAAAAGCAATGCAAACTGCGTGGCAAAGCCAAATTTGAGCGAAGGTGACTGCAGAACACACGCTGCACTTTTCTATTTTCATGTTCCAAGCTTTGTTTGTAGTGGTCATTGGATCTTGGTTCTCCTTTGGATTTGATGATTAAGATTTCTCCTCGAGTGACGATAGCCCCATTTCTTAATTCATCCAAAATTAAGGATCTGCAGTGGATAGTTTAAATTAAAGATTGAATATTAGGTAATGAGAGAATTATTTGATAACATTAGCAAAATACGATGGTCCATGAAAAATGTTTTGAAAGGTGAAAGGCCATGGAGAGATACTGTCTACAACCCATGTATCTCCAATTCGAGCTCATATTCTTCCATCCATTTATTCATTCCTTCATATGCCTACCCACCGGTAGATCTCAAGATCGGATTCCGTGCTTGTGTAGCCAATGAATTAAGTAGCCATTTTTATCATCTTTTTCTTAAATGGAACAAGTTATGTTGTGTAGCCATTTTCCTTTTTCTTCTTATTATGTAAAGTAGCAACTTTCCTGTTGAGCAAGCTAAGTAATTTTTTGACTTTATTGAATATTTTTTATCTACTCAAATTATGCTTGCCAAACATCAAATGGGTTCAAAAGGCTAAGCAATCTGGAGGCTGGCTTGACTCTTCACACCTCATGAATCGATTAGATATAAGTATTTGGTCTTTACACGTGTTGTAACTTGAAAGACTTTACATGCAATTAGTCGGATTTTAGCGGATGACTTTTGGATTTTGAGCTAAAAATATCTAGAACAGTTTGTAGTACAATTGAATTTACCGGTCTAGTTAGCTAAATGCTTATGCAAATTCAACAACCGTTTTTTTTTTTACTAACAAGTTGCAAATCCTAGGCTAGCCAAATAAACTTCACAAGCAAATGACTAAGGAGGTTGAAATTTGAAGAACTTTTGCTCTTATAATGTGTATTTTTTTTCGCGGGTTACGTGCCGCATGACCCATTCTTGACCTCAGCAATAGAGAAAATGTTAAAAAATTTCATGCACTGCTTCACCTCTTGCCCATGCGCTCATACAAAAGAATGTCTTCTAGAAACTTCTTTGGCTAGGTATATTAGTAATAGGGACGTCTTTAATTATATTTTATTCAAAATAAATTATTTTTCATGGCATTGGTTACAAGACATCGCCAGCCTACTTTGTTTTTTCGCTTTTGATATTAACAATTATCCTAGCTATTCCCCACCCTATTCCCCCGTCGGTGCCGGCCGAATAAAATAATCAATTATTCCACTAGCCATTGACTCCATATAAGCTCCTACGGGACTAATTAAATGATTTAAAAACAAAAATGCTCATTTCTTAACATACTGTGAACATAAAGGTAATTACCAATTTTAACAGTAACACTTAAAAGTTTAAATTGTCAAAGCGCATAAAATGAGACTTAACAAATAGCTGAAGGACACTCTTTAAAATTTTACGTTATATTTGTTTTATAAAAAATGAATGATTTAAAAAATATTTTTCTAAAAATATCACTTGTGTCACTTACGAATAAAATATATTTTCACACCACCCGCCGCGGTGGCTCCGCTAGATAAGGCCTTGCTGATCCTTTCCTCAAAGGTGAAAGGTTCGAAACCCCGCAGAGGCGACCGTTGTCACAGGGTGGTGGTTCCTTTGTGCGGCTCCAAAGTTTGCCCCGCTGCGCTGCCGGCGTATGAGGTTTCCCTAGGTCATAAAAAAAAAAAATTCCATCGTCCGAGAAGTTATCAAATATTCTGCTCAATTTTGGCTAGGATTATTGCGCGCGTAGTTTAGTCAGCGGAAACCGCACATCATCAATTCTTTTTGCTTGATTGATTGCTTATGGTGGAACCAATCTTCGCGTTTCGTACCAGGCCGACATCGACGGATTTGTCATTTTCAATTTGGCGGAACTAGAGCCCAAGGAACTTAATTGGAAGTTTTCTACAAGTTGGACGATATATGACAAAAATTACAAAAATTGAGAAGTTATAGAAAATAGCGCAAGTTTAGTAATCAGATGTACATCGTAGGTTAATTTTTCAATAAATTCAGTCTCTAATTGAAATGGTTTATAGAGTATGTTTGTTTCACGGAAAATTCAATAAGAAAGCATTTTTCAAGAAATACGATTTGTTTTCTTTTATATGGTGATATATGATCGAAAACCTTTTTTTATTTTTGGATCTTTTTGGAAAAGAATTTCAATCTCATGCCTTTATCTTAGGCCAAAAAATATTTTTAAAAATTGAATTTTTAACTTTTTTAATTTTCTTTTATTTTTAAATCGAATTTTCAATTATCTTTTAATTTTATTGTTTCTCTTTTCTTTCCTTTTCTTTTTCCTCGTTCCTCACTGTGACCGGCTGGCGACAATCATAGGCAAACTCAAGGCTTGCCCAGCATGGCTTTCAACGAGCTCAAAATCACCAAGATTTGGTGAGGTTGAGCCTCATTGGCCCATGCCTGTGGCTGTTCATCGGCCGTCACCGAGACATGACAATCGGTTGAGAGAGAAATAAAAAGAAAAATAAGGAAAAAAATAAAATTAAAATTAAAAAATTGAGATGAGCAATTTCAAAAAGTGTTTTCACCTCTTTAGATTTAGGAATTCACTTTCCTAAACTTATACGTAAAATTTTCATTGACAAGAAAGTGTTTTCGGTCGACTAGCCATTTTCCATGAAAGTTTGAAAAATCAGTTCCCGAAAAATACTTTTTCCAAACAAACACACCCTTACTTTTTGCTGTTGTACTTGATCTAAATCTCCCAACTCATGCACTTTTTTTTTATTTCTCAAAGTCAAAACTCCCGAAACATTTACAATAATCCCATATTGTCATATGAAATTCGCAATTGATTTTTTTTCACATTTTTTTTTGGAATTCAGAACAATAATTTAAACGTTGGTGAGTAATTTTCTTTTTTTGAGTATGTTGGAATAAAATTGGTTATATCCAACATGGATCGTCTAGTGTCAATCTACTTCCAAGATGGGAACCCGCCACTAGAAACTTGAAAGAAATAATACAAAGAGACTCCTGCAATTAGAAGGCATTATCAAAATTCACCGCCATGATCGCATAGTAAAGCGGCAAATTATAGCAAAAATAAAAATATCCATCATAATAATGGTGAAAAACGGATATACTCAAATCATATCAAGCAGCCCTTTTATGACATCACTATGTACAAAGCGAGAAAATATTCGGTACACTTGGGGTGCCAAGTCATCTTCTTACTAGTCCATTTAATGTATCACATGTGTTCATAAAGGGTCCCACTTGTGAGATTTTTCTCTCACCTTTTTTATTCTTGTTTTCTTTTTGCAGACGACCTTGCATGATGCCGTCTCTTCCCCTACCCGCCTCTCCTCCCTTCGGCTCTCTCCCTCACCTACATGGCGATGACAATCATTCACCTGTCATCTCCCTCACTTGAGCCTAACCTTTGCACCTTCCCCACCAGCGACGACTCCACCAATGAAACCATCCACCACACCCGCGACCCCTTTGGGTCCAAGAACAAGCCCAAGTCCCTTCGTCATCATCACCCGTGACCCCGAGCCCTCCTTCTCCCTCTCCCTCTCCCTTACGCCCCGCATCCTCAAGGTTCTCTGTGGCTCCGCCGTCATTGTCTCCCTTCACAACTTCCGGGGATCCGACGAGGGCTCAACTTTAGCCAAATCCAATGTGGTCACCCCTCACCCTAGGTGCAAGAGTTGACCCCTCACCAGGTGAGGGTGACCCTGGCTTGTGAAGAAGAACATAAAACAATGAAAGAAGGAGAAAATATTAGGTACGTCTCATGCTCCAGCGTGGCAAACAAAAAGGCGATGGGAGTGCGACATGTGTCTTCATGGGACCCACATTCTAGAGAGAAAAAAGGCGCCAATTTGAAAAAAATTCAGTTCTGGTTTTCTTTCTTCACACCTCTCTCCCTACCCTCGCTCTCTCTATCCGACGAACTCCCTGTCTCTCTCCACCCTCCCTCTTTTCGACCGGCGAACCACCGTGAGCAACCGACAAACCAGGAGGATACTCGGCGAGATGACCGCAAGCAACTGACCAACGTGCGACCTCCCTCTCTCTCTCCACCCTCCCTCTTTCCGACCAACCGGCGTGCGACCTCCCTCTCTCTCTACCCTCCCTCTTTCTGACCAACCGGCGTGCAACCTCCCTCTCTCTCTCTGCCCTCCCTCTTTCCGACCGGTGAACTACCGCGAGCAACTAACGAACCAGGAGGATATCGGCGAGATGACCGCAAGCAACCGACAGGCGTGCAACTTCCCTTTCTCTCTCTCTCTCTCTCTCTCTCTCTCTCTCTCTCTCTCTCTCTCTCTCTACCTTCTATCTTTCCAACCGGCGAACCACCGCGCCACCCCTCCAGCTCCGGATCTGGTCCCGACTCGTCTGCGTCCCCTACTCTTTCTCTCCCCTTGCCTCTCTATCTGCCCTCCCTCTCTTCACGGTGAACCAGTGCGTGACCGGCGAACCACTGCACCCCCCCTCCGACTCCAGATTTGGCACCGGCTTGTCCAAGTAATTTCTCGCTTTTTCTTTTCTCTCTTTCTCTCTATCTAACGGGGTGACGGAAGTGATTTTATAGGAGCTCAACAATGCTTGAAAAGTCATTAGTTATGTTGTTATCGCATGGGTACCAATTTTTACCATAGGCAAAGCTTTCACTTGGTCCTAAAATTGCAAGTTTTCACTCTTTTTTTTTCCTAGTCATCATTCTGTATAGTTGTGATAATTCATTTCCATGCCTATTTGGAAGCTAAACTCTAACACCCGTAGGTCGGGTGCGAACGTTCCAGATTTGGAGTCGGAGGGGGGGTGCGGTGGTTTGTCGGTCACACATTGGTTCGCCACGAAGAGAGGGAGGGCAAACAGAGAGGCAAGGGGAGAGAAAGAGCAGGGGACGAACGAGTTAGGGCCAAATTTGGAGCTCGAGGAGTGGCGTAGTGGTTCATCAGTCGGAAAGAGGGAGGTCGCATGCCGGTCGGTTGCTCACGGTCATCTTGTCGGTATCCTCCTAGTTCGTCAGTTGCTTGCGGTGGTTCATCGGTTGGAAAAAGTGAGGGCAGAGAGAGAGAGAGAGAGAGAGAGTTTGTTGGGGAGAAAGAGCAAGGGTAGAGAGAGAGAGAGAGAGGCGAAGAGAAAGAACTCGTGACAGAAAACCCTCTCTCCAGAAGCTACAGTAAAGGAATATTTTCAAAATGGGCGCTTGAAATTATGGATCCCAAGAGGACACGTGTCGCGCTCCCACCGCCTTCTTGTTTGCTATGCTGGAGCATGAGACATACCTAATATTTTCTCTGAAAGAAGAGAGAGCAATGAGGGAGAGAAAAAACTATTTGTAGGGTCCTTTATAGACACGTGTCACATATTAAATGGATTAGTCACAAGATGTCTTGGCACTCCAAGTGTACCTAATATTTTCTCGTATAGAGCAGGCATCTACACAGCAGGAAGCCATGTGGTAACTCAAGAGGGTTCTCTCACACATCATAGGACTATAGAACACTGTGACATCGAGTCAAACAGTGCGGGCAACAGATCCTTCCTCCCGTTCACCCCCTGTGCTTTGTAGCTCCCGACCGTCCCAAAATCCACCAGCAGCTCCCTAGCATAACCTAGGTCCCTTCTCGAAGCTTCCCTTGCAAGTTGACACCATGTATGTCAGTGTGCCAATCGCACCAACGATGTACCTGTCCCTAAACGGGTTCGTTATTGTTTCAAAACAAAATAAGGTTGGATATAAGAACATGACTTAGATGAAATATCTCAAATCTTAAATTAGATGGGAGATATGAAATAAATTGAATAAAATATCTAATATCCATAATATAAATGTTATTTTTTTAATAACAAAATTTTAAATTAAGAAAATCTTAAATTATATTTGAATTCTAATATACATACTTCTTGTTAAATTTATAGTTTTCCTATTAAAATTCCAACCTCTCCGGTATAAACTCGATTCGACAAAAAAAGTTCAAAGCTATCGGACTGCCGCACAATTTAAGGAGGAATACTGTCAACTCGAATTCGAATTGCAGCAGGCCCAAGACTTGACGATACAAAGGTAGAGATATAAATGAAAGGTCCCCCATGCACGTCCCATACTTGGGAACTCATCTCTCCGCTCTCTCACGAAGCACCTCTCTCTCTCTCTCTCTCTCTCTCTGATTACTCCAATCTGCCTATTTATATTCTTCAATCTCTATGTAAGATCGATGCTAGAGTCGTTGTTCCGCATTCGAGAAATTACTCTCTCAACAATTTCCCGGTCCAGGAATTTCATCCCTTTTTTTTTTTTTTTTTTTGTGGGGGGGTCATTTATTGTGTGTACTGTTGCATGCTGGAGGAGCTTTCAGATTATAGTTCATGCAGCTCTGCGATCATGGCCTCCTCCAGTACTTGCAATGAGGTTGAGAAGTCCGAAAATGTCGATGTTTCCCCGAACAATGGCCGGGGAATTCCCTTCCAGCCACTGCCTTTGCTAGCTGCTTGGCCATGGCTCTGCACGAAAACCCTAAAGACGATAACCCTAACGCCAGTACGTGCAGAGGAGCTGGGGATGACGCCACCGTGGCGCTCCAAATTGACCTCCCTAATTATTCAAGCGGATCGGCAGGTTCTTCCTCAGAGATTACAAGCCGGAGTGTGGGCGTGGAAAGATATTGGATCCCTACTACGGAACAAATCCTCATTGGATTCACCCATTTTTCATGCCATGTTTGCTTCAAAACGTTCAACCGCTCCAACAATCTTCATGTAAGAAGAAGCCGAGAAGCGATTGGTGGACATATTTTTGGACCATTGGTTAGCTAAACATCGTGTAGTAACACGCATCTATGACAAAAACTAATTGCGATGTGTGCGTTCAAGATCAAGTGTCGCAAACTGGTCGGCAGACTTGATGCGCTGCACTTTTTTCATCGACATGAGGCTAGAACTCGAGCCCATTCAATGAGTTTTCGTGTTTCCTTCTCCTAGCTTATGCATGAAATCTACTTTACTCCCGGCTGATCATGATATAACTATATAGTTAATCTAGTTAAAATGATGTAGACAATAAAATTCCCACAAACATAACAATGAGTTTTGTGATTTTATTTTGAATTGGCTTGTGAATTGTGAAGGATGTTGTTGTGAGTTTGTGCTGGTGCTCAATGTTGTTATGAGTCTATTGGAGAGGCTTGTAGGTATACATACTAGTTTAAGATATCTTTGTGGGCTAGCCACTAGCAATGGAGACCTTGTCAAGGGGAGAGCTTGGTAGCCTTGTTTTGAAGCATTATGTGTGATCAAGTTAGATATCTGAGTTCAAGATTGACTAATGGAATGGACAATTGGCATGTGCTTTTAATAAAATTAATCGATGAAATAAACCATTGATATGTGAATTGATGAGATTGATCAATGGACTAGATCATCCATTAATGTTTGTTATGATATTACTGATTTAATAATACTATTATGATATGTATATAGTTATGTTAAAGCAATATTATTCATTCTTATCATGTATGTGTATTCTACTAGAATTGAGATAAGTGAGTTTTGAACATTATTTTGTAAAGTGTATAGTAGATGCTTGATCTGCCTAGAAGAGACACGCACTATTTACTTGACTATGGTTGCTCAACCCTTTCCTTCCCAAACATTTTAGGTTCCTCCATTAGTAGCCATTAATACTAGAGTGCTATCGATCGAGGCTTTTGGGAGCTAGACTTTCGGGTATGATTTGAGGTGGTGTCTTGGTGCAGAAGGATGGCCTTGTAACTCCTCCATCCCTATAGGATTTGAGGTGTGACATAAACAAAATGAACTCAAATTGAGCTGCGGGTGATTCGTCAATGCTGATGTTGACTAACTCACTTGACACTCAATTAGAGTTCGTTGAGTGGAGTCGGAAAAAGAAGCACCTTTGTATGGTTTTAGAAATTGCGATTCTCAAAATCCTAGCGGGGTATGTTGTAGGAATCCGGACATCACAAGTTAGTTTTTTGTTGCTAGGAGAATCGTGCAATTCCGATACTAGTCAAAAGAAGTATGTGCGCTCAAAGTTTAGTGAGCTGAACTGAAATTAGCCTATCGCAAAGCACCAATGGCATCACGGCAAACCACTGCAATCCGCAAACCCTCCTCGTCCCTGCAGCTTGAGCCACTATTGCTCCTTTGGCCACCCTCGTCACGATGATTCACAAAGTCGTTAATGACAATAACTGAGGAATTCTTTCTGTATGTATAGATGAAGATAATCAACTTCAAGCCGTTACTTAGAGCACTACTACAACATTAGACCATTGCATGACTGGTGGGCGGGCGTTGGCGGACTGGTGCACTCGTCATGGACGAAGAAAGGCTGCGAGAGTTTGGATCCAATGCTATCACGGGTTGCTTCACGAAGAAATCAACGCGAATGCATGTACGGAGAAAACAATAGAAACGTGGTATTGCAGCCCACCGTTTCACACGCATGCACAGAATAAATGAAAACAACTGGAATTGACGAGACAGATGTTTCAACGGGCCTCGGTACGGTCCAGACAAGACAAGAGGACTGCCTACGGAATCGTTCGGCTACATGGCCCAATCGCAAAGCAATGTCCGAACAAGCTTAATCTCTTCTGGGCGACAGCAGCACCTTGTTGATCACCTCATCCAGGTTCAAGAACGACGACCCGGAAGGATGCGTTGCCTCTCGGGCCATCTCCTTCCACTCCATCGCCTTCCTCTTCATCTCCTTCCCTCTCTCCCCCTCCATCAGCTCCCTCACCTGCCTCTCCACCTTCTCCCTGTTCACGTCGCTGTCGATCTCCATCCCGATACCCCACTCCTGGCAGCTGTACCGGCAGTTCGTTTGCTGGTCCCCCAAGAACGGCCAGCACACCACCGGCACGCCGGCCGCGATGCTCTCGATCGTGGAGTTCCAGCCGCAGTGGGTCAGGAACCCACCGACCGCCGGGTGGCTTAGCACCCGCTCCTGGGGGCACCAGCTCACCAGTAGGCTCCTCTCCCTTGTTGCGGCCAAGAAATCCGGAGGCAGGATCGCCGCGTCACCCACGACCAAGTCCGGCCTGATGACCCACAGGAACACCTGGCCGCTGCTCGCGAGGCCCCACGTTAACTCCACCAGCTGCGCCTGCGACATCACTGTGATGCTCCCAAAGTTCACGTACACGACCGAGCCGGGCGGTTTCAAGTCCAGCCACTCGAGACAGCCCAGGTCTTCCTTCCACATGTTGGATCTGATCGGCCTGGTGTCATCATCGGACAGTTGCTCCACGAGTAGGTGAATGGGGCCGATAGTGTGGACGGGAGGGAACGTGGCCTTGAGCGCGTCAAGGACCTCGTGCTCTAACCGCTCAAACGTATTGAAGACCAAGGCGGAGGCTCTCTTCACTCTCGCAAACTCGACCAAGCAGAAGTTGAGGATCGGATCGTCCGGGTCAGTGGTTCGAAAGAAGCTCGGCAAGTCTCTCAAGCGGATGTTTCTCATCCCGGGTATCCAGTCGATGACGGTGTCCAAGTACCCGTTTGTCAAGTAGCTCGCATCTGCAAATTGAGGGTCGATCAAGTGAACCCGGTGACCATACACGGCCATGGTCCTCATAAAGGGTCAGATTCTCCGGAAATTTAAAAGTGCGTCGTCCGATGTTTATGGTGTCACACAGCATTATATGTGTTGTCAATTCATTTGTCATACTTAGATTAGGGAAAGCATTAGAATATTGTCGAAGGATATACGAAATGATTACGTAAGCTCCTAAATCAGATAGTTATTTATTAACGACATTGTTGTATACTCACTGATCACATAAATCAGGAACAAACAAAACTGAAGAATATGACAACAAACCAAACTTTTAAAAAAGAAACAACAAGGGAAAATCTTTAGCTGTAAAAAAATTTGCTTGGGTGACATGCTAAGTGAGATCACCTAAATCAGACAAGTTATTTAGTAATGCATACCTTTGAGTGGAGCAAGACCCTCGTCAATGAGACTACGAAACTGCGCGTAGGCCATGAAAGCACACGCACTCATCGGCCAGAACAGGACCTCTGGCACGCCGACCGCCTCAGCAGTGTCGAGTGTGAAAGTCATCGAGCTGTCCGACACCACACAGCTCACCGGTGGGGAACCCGACATCACGCTCTCCTCGTTGAGCCTCTCGATCAGGTCCTGGAAGTGGGGCAGGCAGCACTTCTGCGTGGACTGGCAGAGGGACAGGATGTCCTGGGTGACGTCTCCGTTGGAAGGTGGCAGGCCATCGGGGATAGTGCGGAACCGGAAAGACGGAAGGCCGTCGAGGGAGGAGGGGCCACGGGACCGCATAAGGCCGTTGTGGTTGTACTCGGTGTTGACAAAGGTGACGTGGAAGCCCCGGTGGTGGAGGAGCTTGGCGAGGTTGAGCATGGCGCTGATGTGGCTCTGCGCTGGGAAGGGGATGCACACTGCGTGTGGCTTTAGGGTCATCTTCTTCCGCGTCTTGAGTGTTTTCTTCCTTTCGGTATGGAAAAGAGAGATGGCAATTGTCATGGGAAGAAGGTAGGTTGGGTACATTTATAGGCCGGGAGCCCTTTTGATATACGTCGCTTTGTTGGCGGGTTTGATGAAATAAATCAACGTTAAATAGTATTTGCTTAATATCCGCCATTCAGATAATATAAAAAGATGAGTCCAAAGAAATTCATTTCGATCAATAAAGACATCTCCCTAACTTTGAGAAAATGGATTTTCTTCAGAAAATCATCAACGATTTTTCCAAATACGTCAAGGTCATCCCTAATGATTGGATCCAAGTGCTTAACAGGCGAACCCAACGCCCCCAAGTCGACGGACCATAGAGGACAGCAACTAGACTTGGATCCTCGACGTTCAGACGTAGGGCCCTCGGTAGCCATAAGTTTTAGGGTCATACTCGAGATTTTTCTTGTTCTTTTTTTTGTCGTGCGTTTCCTTACTTTCCTATAACAAAAAACTTCCATCTTATTAGCAAAAGTAACCAAACACACAAAAAAAAAAAAAAAAAATCATTTTTAAAGAAATTATCGGAAATATTTTTCAATAAAATTCGTTTCTTATAAAACAATCAGAGTTATTAATTTGGTGAGGAGAAAAATAAACTTTGTAATAAGGATTATTAACAAAGGTTAATGGTACCAAAAATTCAAAATCGGTACATTTATCATAAATTAAATTTTTGACTACTAAAAATCCCAAATGGGTTCATTTATTGAAAATTTATTCTCCATTAAAAATCATAAATTGATAAATTTATGATAAACAAAAGATAAAACTCCAAAATTAGTACACCTATAAAATATCATATGTCATCTAACTTCACAATTTGAAGTAAAATTTAATGAAAACTAACAAAGATTAAATTTATCACATGTGTATCAATTTATATTTTTTTATTCAAAAAATTAATTTTGGATAAATTTATTTTAGGCATACTAGTTTAGGGTTTTTCGTAATATTATTCCTATTATAAATATGGAATGATGTTCAAATAAGTGAAATTTTTCAAAAAACAATTTACCATCTGCCAACATTAATTTATAGATTAATTATACACAACTATCATTATTATTCACGAGTTCTATATATTGAAATAAACAAGTCATGACTCATTATTGAAAGGAACAGGTTTATATACGCATAGTTCAATTATTTTTCGTTTACATAGTCCTACTTTTTGTGAGCAATAGCAAGCCCACCCCCTAACATCCGGAGCTCGATAGCAGATTAAAAAAATTCTATTTGATTCCATTTCAATCTTCGGATTTTTAAGGGATATTTATTCGTTTTTGTTTTGGATTTGATGACTTCGATATCTTCTAGAGTGTCAAAACTAGTACTTCAAAAACACCAAATAGTTATTTTCATACGAAATTAAAGAATTTGTTTCCTAAAAACTAAAACAATAAGCTGAAATTAAAAAATAGAGTTTCGTAGTTGAATATTGGAACACTGGGAACTTACATTCCAAGATCCTAAAAGGAAATAGGCAAAGTTCATTTGTTTTTAGGATAATGAATGATTTGAAATACATTTTTTCAAAAAAAAATGATTGTTTATATCACTTGAAATAATTAGATAATGAAAAATATTTTGATTGCCGATAACAATTTTTATTTAAAATATTAATTGATGGTGAAAATATTTTCATTCATTTATTTTGTCAAGCAATATAAGTGATTATTTTTAGGAAGATATTTTCCAAATCATTTATTTTTCAGCAAAATAAACGACCAATATTGTCTTATAAAAATGGAACTATCAGCATTATTTGTCAGTTTGAACATTTTTTTTAACACTACAATAGGCAAGATTCTAATTCTTATATAGATGTATTTTTCATCGAATGAATTAAATAGCCCTTTTCTTTTTTTTTTAAAATTCTTTTACCACATATGTAGCAACTTTCTTAGCGAATTAAGTACTTTTTTTCTTTTAAGTTTAATCAAATCTTTCAAGTCAAAACTCACTATGGTTATCGGCCGTGCTCTTTGTGATAATCTAGGAATCTGACGTCACGAGTACAAAGGCTCAGCTATTAAGTATAAGCATTTAGTTTATGCTAATATCCTAACTCTTAAGAGGTTACGCGCATTTAGTACGATTTGAGCATAGAACCTTCAATTTTTTAGCTGGAGATCCATTTAAGGTTGGTTAGCAACAGGCGTATTCATCTTAAACAATTGGCTTAATTTCAATCATAGGTTTCAAATCCTAGGTTAGTAAAATATAGTTGAAAAAAATAAGGATCCTAATTATTGAAAGCGTAAAAGATTGAAAACTTAAAAGATTGAAAACTTTCCTCGTTATATTGAATTGTTTTGTTTGCGGATTACGTGCAGCATGATCCATGTTTGACCTCAGCATAGGAGAAAAAAGAATGTATATAAACGCCACTCAATGATATAATCCTGATCATAATTATTTCTTCAAACTATTCTCTAAGGAAAACGTGTATCAACGCCACTCAATGACAAAATCCTAATTATAATTATTTCTTCAAACCATTCCCTAAGGAAAACGTGTGGGGCAACGAGCTTAAAGAGGAGAAGAAATTCAGTTGGTCTTCTTCTTAGAGGAAATGGTGGCAGAATAAGATAATAAGTTATTCAACCAATCATTTATTTGGTAAATGTTCAAATTTGGCTAGTGCCCTCAAAGTGGGATTATCAGGTCCATACGGTATTACGACTATTATTATTATTATTATTATTATTATTGATTAATGCTATCACTATCACCAGCCGCCATTTCATTGCCTATTGCACAAAAATAAATGGAAATAAATACAAGCCACGAGACTGAAGTTGATAAGATCCAGACAAGACGACCGTCTAAAGAGTTCTCATACATTCCGCTATCGCAAACGAATTTCCGAACAAACTTTAATCTCTTCTGGGCGACAGCAACACCTTGTCCATCACTTCGTCCAGGTTTAAGTAGGACGACCCGGAAGGACGCGTGGCCTCCCAGGCCATCTCCTGCCACTCCATCGCCTTCCTCTTCATCTCCTTCCCTCTCTCCCCCTCCATCAGCTCCCTCACCTGCCTCTCCACCTTGTCCCTCTTCACGTTGCCGTCGATCTCCATCCCGATCCCCCACTCCTCGCAGCTGTACCGGCAATTCGTCTGTTGCTCCGCAAAGAACGGCCAGGACAACACCGGCACGCCAGCCGTGATGCTCTCGATCGTCGAGTTCCACCCGCTGTGGGTCAGGAACCCGCCGACCGCCGGGTGGGTCAGCACTCGCTCCTGGGGGCACCAGCTCGCCAGCAGGCTCCGCTCCCTTGTCGTGGCCGAGAACTCCGATGGCAAGATCGCCGTGTCGCCAACAACCAAGTCGGGCCTGATGACCCACAGGAACGTCTGGCCGCTGTTCGCGAGCCCCCATGCAAACTCCACCAACTGTGTCGGAGACATCACTGTGATGCTCCCGAAGTTCACATACACGACCGAGCCGGGCGGTTTCGAGTCGAGCCACTCGAGACAGCCCAGGTCTTCCTTCCACAGGTTGAACCCGATCGACTTGGTGTCGTCATCGGGTAGTTGCTCTGTAAGGAGATGAAGGGGGCCAAGGGTGTAGATGGGAGGGAACATGGCCTTAAGAGCGTCGACGACCTCGTGTTCTAACCGGTCGAACGTGTTGAAAACGATGGCCGAGGCTCTCTTTGCTCTCTCGGTCTCACTCAAGCAGAAGTGTATCATCAGGTCATCCGGGTCAGTGGTTCGGACGAAGCTCGGTAAGTCTCTCAGCCGGATGTTTCTCATCCCGGGTATCCAGTCGATGATGGTGTCTAGATACCCGTTTGTCAAGTAGCTTGCATCTGTGGATCCATCAAACCATTTGACCATTCATGGCAACGTTTCCACATATAAAATTTTGCTTTTGACCGTTGACTTAATTAAATACTCTACCTAAGAGAAAACTATGAATAGTCGGCCACAGCTAATCATGCAAATCCGGAAAAAAACAAAAGTAAGCGGTGTGAACTGCAAACCAAATACACAAAAGAGAAATGAAAAAATCATTAGCCGTAGATCTGCCAAGTGGGAATTACTTAAACAAACCAAATCAGACCGTTATTTGGCAATGCATACCTTTGAGTGGAGTAAGACCCTTGTCAACAAGATTGCGGTACTGCACGTAGCCCATGAAGCCGCACGCGCTCGTCGTCCAGAACAGGACCTCCGGCACGCCGATCGCCTCGGCAGCATCAAGCGTGAAGCTCATCACGCCATCCGACACCACACAGCTCACTGGCGGGAAACCCGACGTCGTGCTCTCCTCATTGAGCCTCTCGAGCAGGTCCCGGAAGTAGGGCAAGCAGAACTTACTCGTGGACTGGCAGAGGGCGGGGATGTCCTGGGTGGCGTTGGCGACGTCGGAGGGTGGGAGGCCGTCGGGGATGGTGCGGAACTGGAAGGACAGGAGGCCGTCGAGGGAGGAGGGGCCGCGGGAGCGGAGGAGGCGGCTGTGGTTGTACTCGGTGTTGACGAAGGTGACGTGGAAGCCCCGGTGGTGGAGGAGCTTGGCGAGGTTGAGCATGGGGTTGATGTGGCCCTGGGCTGGGTAGGGGATGCACACTGCGTGCGGCTTTTGGATCATATCTATCGAACCCATCTCGCTATTCTCTTTCTCTTTTATGTGTTTTGATCGTTTCTCTTGCTGTTGCTCTCTTGCTCTCTTCTGGGAGATAGGGGTACGTTAGGTTTTGGTCTATTTATAGGCGGGGACGAGATCGAGATGGGAACGGGCGTTATACGTCGGCGAGCGATCCTGGCGACTTGGAAAACGGGAGAGAGACGTTCCGTGATGAGGTGCGGGATGAGATGAGAAGAGCGTGACCAGGCTCGACCGGACGGTCAAAATACGGCTTCTTTTTTAATAAAGGAAAAATGGCACCGCCACGTTCACTTGTGATCTCGAAACCCCAATAATTGGGTCGACGCCCATAACGCTTGGCGTGTTCGGTTGGTTCCGCTATAAAATAAATAAATAAATAATGATTTCTTCTTTTTTTTTTAGTGGTTTCACTAATTCAGAAAATTGAATCGATGAAAAAAAATTTAATCAATCAAAACTCATGCTTAAATTTAGAAAAAAATTAAGTAACTTTTATATTTTTGGATACGGGTTGATCTTCGCTATTGCAAGACCGTCATCAATGATTGGATCCAAGTGCTCAATGGACAGACCTAAGACCCCAATGCCCAAACCTTGGAAACCGGCAGTTGGATTTAGATCCCAATGCATGAGCCAAACTTGAGTCCTAAGGTTGTATTGGGCTCATTTTCTTTGAAACGAATGAGACCTGTAAATGAATTTATAGTGAGGATATGTGATAAACATTGAATGATCCTTAGACAAGCGAAATATGTTTGAAAATCGATTTCATCTGTTTATGTTGTCTTATAGGCTAAATTTACACCGTCATTATCCCCATTCCGGTGTTCTCCATATCAAACTCTACGAGCCATTTTTCAAAGCAGCAGATGCATGCACGCTTGGTGTGGGCAAAACTTATAGACATGCGCAGCATGAGCAATCAAAACTGAATGTTGATCTTCGTGCACTTAAAAGAATTCGAAACTTACCGAAAAAAAAAAAAAAAAAAAATGTTATGCGATTCATGAATCCAATTCCATTTTAGCCACTAATCAGGTGAATCCCACGGTGAGATGCACATAATTGACTATCAAGAGAATAACGGTTGGCATAATATACGAATGATAAAGTATACATCTCGAAATTTATCCTGGCCTGATGACTATTTTTTTGGACTGTTGTTATCCGCTTTTCTTTCGTGTTCCGAAATCCCGGCCACAGAGAAAAGCAGTGCGAACTGGGAAAACAAATTTGAGCAAAAGGGCGACCGCACAACGCACGCTGCAATTTTCTATTCACGTGTGCCCGACTTTTCCCAGGGTAGAAAAGTAGAACAAAAAGTCCATCCAACACTATTCGCAGCCGTGGTTGGATCTTGAATTCTCTTTTGGCTTTGACGATCGAGACTTGTTTGTTGAGTGTCGAAAGCTTTCAGGATCTCTTCCGCAATTGAGGATCCGCAACAGATGGTCGGAATTTAAGATTGGATTTTAGGTAACGAGAGAATTATTCGACAACATTAGCAAAATATTGTGGTTTAAGAAAAATTCTTTGAGAGGTCAAAGGCCGTGGGGAGATACTGTCTACAATCCATGGATCTCCAATTCAAGCTCTGATTCCTCCATCCATTCATTCGTTCCTTCATATGTCTCCCCATCAACAGATCTCAAGATCGGATTCCGTGCTCATGCTCGCCACACATCAAAGGGACTAGTACAAAAGGCTAAGCTATCTAGAGATTCGCTCACATTGCATGCCTCATGAATTGATTAGATATAAACAATTAGATATAAACATTCAGCTTATAGAGGTATCGTGACTTGAAAGAGTTTACATGTATTTAGTCAAATTTTAGCGGCTGATTTTTGACTTTTGGTTAGCTGAATGCTTATGCAAATTAGACAACTGGTTTTTACTGAGTTGCAATTCCTAGACTAGTCAAATAAACTTCACAAGCAAATGACGAAAAAGGTTGAAACTTGAAATAATTTTCCTCTTAGAACGTAAAATATATTTCGCGGGTTACGTACCGCATGACCCATGTTTGACCTCAGCAATGGAGAAGATGTTCCAAAATTTCAGTGAGCACACGGATTGTTTCGCCTCCAGCCCATACGCTCATTTAAAATAATGTCTTCTAGAAAAATATTTGGTTAGATATTTTAGTTATGGGGATGTCTTTTATTATATTTTATCCAAAATAAATTCTTTTTCAAAGCACTGGTTGTACAGATGTCTCTAAGACACTTATTAATAAAATCTCAGTTACATAATTGTCTCTTCGAATTGAAATGTCAATATGGGTCGACGAATTTAAAAAGAAAAAGAAATTCAATGAGCCCTCTTTTTACATTAAGTGGCGGCCGTATAAAATAATCAATTATTCAACCACCCATTGACTCTATATAAGTCCAAAGTTAAGGAAAATAAATTAATAAGCCCCCTAAGGGACTGCAAAAATAAAAATACACATTTCTCAACATACTTTGAAGTTTTGAAAATAAACGTCATTGCACATTTTAACGGAAACACTTGCTTAACGTTTCAATTGTCATAACACATTTACTCAGACTTAATAAATAGCCAAAGGACACTCCTTGACATTTTATGGTGTGCTTGTTCCATGAAAAAGAGATTTGGAAAATAACAAAATATATTTTTTTTTTATCCGTGAAAATGTTTAGATATAAACTATCATAAATTATGAAAATATTTTTTATTAATTAATTATTTCAAGTGACGGAAGCATTCATTCTTAAAATAATATTTTTTAAATAATTTATTCTCCCCGAAATGGATCGAACCTGTACTTGGAATTTATTAGGGCGTTGCCCTTCAATGAAGTAGATGGGCCGATTTAACATCATAAATGCACCTCTCAGCTCTGTCCATAATTCAGAGGACAAGCAATGGCCACCTAATCATCAAAGGGAACGTGACCCGAGACGAGCATCCTCATCACCAACCGGTCCTCCTCGCCGCCACTGAAACGGTTCCTTCTGATCGCAGGGCCATTCACCATCGATTCCGGTGCCGGTTGGGACCATCAGGGCCTGACCGAACACGACGCGCCGATCGAAAAGCTAGGTTGGAGGAGATGCATGATCGATCGGTTGAGGATATGCACGATTGAAAAGGGATAATATGCTCACTCTCGAGAGGTGCAGAGAATTGAGGTGGACATTCGAAAATTCTCCAACAAGGAAAATTATCTTGAAAAAATATCTCCGACGGGAGGCAAATCCTTCTATCGGGAAACTGTTGTCAACACGGTCCCCTACCGAGTGCCTCACATCAAGTCTCGCCCATGGAGCCGGATTTAACTTTTTGCAAAATGTCTCTAATATCCATCGTAAAACAAGCGAGGAAACATCTATTCAGCAACTTGTATAGATTTTTCAATCTACTTTAGAGAGCAAAAGCTCTCTCCCAGTATCTTCACCACAAAAAAGAACTTCCACTTGCAAAACTTATCCTCGCCTACCAACTTGGTTAGACATGGAGACAGTTTCTCTCGCACTCACCTATCTGTCCTATTGCATATTTTGTTTCAAATGATCGAAATGATTTTTTCTTTTTCCTTTTTTTTTGTTACGACAATACAGTACAATTCTGGGTTCACCATGTTGTACCATCAATCTCCATATGAAGATGAAAATTCTCTCACATCACAACTTTCACTCATCTTTGAGTAGACAAGTCCAAGTTTTGTACCAAAGAATGTATAAGGATCCATTATTGTTGGGACACACTTGCAACAGAACTTCGATGTATAGAGAAAATGGGTTCAATTAGTTACCTAAGTTGGCTCATACTAGGGGGCTATCTCTCTCTTGCAATTACCTTGAGATGAGGTATCAAGACTTTTCTCTATGTTCTTATAAGTGATATATATTTTAGCCATGTTAATCGATGAGCCTTCTATAGTGAATTAGAATGTCTACGGGAATAAATCCCTTGGATCATCGCGATTGGCCCGACTGGGATCTCCATCACGGTTGCATTTTATTTCTTTACCTACTTTTGTTTCTTGGAATGGATCCGATGATAATAAATTGATTGAAATTCAAATTTACTAATTAGGGACAATTTTGGGCATCAAGCCTAAATTCCTGTAATGCGTGATCCCAGTTGACTTAAATGGGCATTTTGTCAAGAGGAGAATGACCATGATGGCACGATCGAAATTTGATTTCAAACACTAAGGAATCCCAATGGTACTTTATTTACCTGATGAACGGATTTGCAAATGTCATGTATCTATTGATTGAAAGCTGTTGTCAAAGGACAGTGAATTTAGGCATCAAAAAGAAGTTCTCAAAATGCATGTTCCCGACCAGCTTAAGCATGACATCTCATCACAAGAAGTACATCGGGCGATGTTCCCAGCACAACCAAAGTCAAGTTTCGACATGGAGGAATCCGGCCGACACATTCGGAAGATGATGATCGTTGAAGGTACAAGGATGGCACGACTTCAAACTGGAAGCATGGGGACGACCGCTTCCCCTTGTCTTGCCTTTGACAATTGGCATGTTACCATCGATCATCTCTCCGGACAGAGCGGTCGGCCCTACAAGCTCAAGTTGATGGGTAATTCCGACAATTAGAAAGGCACGTGAGACTACTTTTATTTTAATTATTTATCAATTCATCGTATTTGTCTTCACCCTTTCAAAATATTGTGTAATCTTTTTCTCGATGCAGTAGATTAGATTAATAAATTATAAGGGTGTGCTTTAAATCTTGCGTTTTTAAGAATTTACATTTTGCTTTCACCCCATCTTTCATTTTATTATTTTCATGAACCTCCTTTTTTGCCTTTTTTTCTTTTTTTGGGTTAGCATGTGATGCTCGCAGGATTTTCAGCATGCGTAGGGTGCAATCTCTTCTTGAATTTTGTAACACGTATTGCCGTTTTGCTCTCACTTCAGCTAATGTAAATGGGAAAAGGAAGAACTTGACAACATTAACATTGGATTTATTGGTTTAAAGCATCTAATCAATAATATTAATAAAAAGAAAAATTTTGGAAATTGTCAAAAAAATAACTATTTTAAATGAAAATTAAGCAAAATAGAAATTCTAAAAGACTCGAAATTGACACCACAAAGATAAGATAACCAAAAACTTAACATTCGATAGCGAGAGGTTGTTATTGTCACAAAAGAAAACAACCTACTATGACCATTGACAACCAGCTCTCCAGCTTCCCCACCCCTTACGGCACACTTTGGAGTTTCATCAACCTCCTTCTAAATATTTTTTTTTTCCATTTTATGAAATTCTTGAATCTTCTTATTGATTTTCTAATTATTGTACAAAAATTGTAAGTTATGCGGTCACCAGTAATAACGAGTTATATCGAATAAAGACACATTAGACTACTTATTTCTTAATCTTTCGCCAACTCGTTATATTGCTATTTATCCTTTTAAAAGATGCATTATATTAAAGTAACAAATCGAGGAGTATTTTTTGCATTTTTTAAAGATTTGTAGTTCTTTTGAAATTTGATAGCAAAATGACATCAGACACAAAACTTTCACGAATCAACAATTTTATATCCTTAAAAGACATGCGCATAATTGTGTGATGGGAAAGTTAAAAAGCCAGCCAAAAAAAAAAAATCAGAGAACAAAGAAAAGGCAAGATCCCAGATCTAAAGACATGCTGAATTGCAGACTAAATTGTCCGGTTCGGAATAGAAAACGAAGCACGTATATCCAATTGGGCCGTAGCATTCCTGTGAAATTTGAGCCCATCGTTTTTAACTTGAAACATCCTAACATGGGGAGCCCAATATTAGGAAGTTGAATGAAACATCCTATAATCGTAAACCAACTGTTTCATGCGTATAGCAGCTGCACGGATATAGATATGCAAACTGTTAAAATAATTAAACATTAAATAGTGTCTTCATTTAACAGTTTAAGATTTTAGAATTTCACAAAATTTCACATGATATCATAACTTTAAAATCCTATCAAATTTTTCCGGACCTCATTTGTCTTTCCAATTAAATATATCTATTCATGGTACCAAGCAAAAAAAGATCATAATAAATGTAAGAATAAATATTAAAATAATTAAATATAAAATTGAGTCTTTATTTAATAATTTAAATTTTTAGAACAGTAATTTATAAAATCTCACGCAAACAATTCCAAGTGACAAGAGTAAAGTTGACGCGACCTAGACAAGATCCAGACAAGAGGACCCCAAAGAAATGTGCGAACAAACTTTAATCTCTTCAGGGCGACAACAACACCTTGTTGATCACCTCGTCCAGGTTCAAGCCCGACAACCCGGAAGGACGAGTGGCCTCTCCGGCCATCTCCTTCCACTCCATCGCCTTCCTCTTCATCTCCTTCCCTCTCTCCCCCTCCATCAGGTCCCTCACCTGCCACTCCACCTTGTCCCTCTTCACGTCACCGTCGATCTCCATCCCAATCCCCCACTCCTGGCAGCTATACCGGCAGTTCATCTGTTGCTCCGCAAAGAACGGCCAACACACCACTGGCACGCCGGCCGCAATGCTCTCAATTATGGAGTTCCAACCGCTGTGGGTCAGGAACCCGCCGATTGCCTGGTGTCTTAGCACCTGCTCTTGGGGGCACCAGCTTGCCAGCAAGCTGCACTCCCTCGTCATGGCCGAGAACTCCGGTGGCAAGATCGCCGTGTCACCAACCACCAAGTCGGGCCTAATGACCCACAAGAACGTTTGGCCGCTATTTGCGAGCCCCCATGCGAACTCCACCAGTTGTGTCGGAGACATCACTGTGATGCTTCCGAAGTTCACGTACACGACCGAGCTGGGCGATTTCAAGTCGAGCCACTCCAGACAGCCCGGGTCTTCCTTCCACAGATTGGACCCGATCGACCTAGTGTCGTTACTAGGTAGTTGCTCCGTCAAGAGATGAAGGGGACCAAGGGTGTAGATAGTGGGGAACATGACCTTGAGAGCGTCGATGACCTCGTGCTCTAATCGGTCGAACGTGTTGAAAATAATGGCCAAGGCTCTTTTCGCTCTCTTGGTCTCGACCAAGCAGAAGTCGATCATCGGGTCATTTGAGTCAGTGGTTTGGATGAAGCTTGGTAAGTCTCTCAGGCGGATGTTCGTCATACTGGGTATCCAGTCGACAACGGTGTCTAGGTACCCGTTTGTTAAGTAGCTTACATCTGCAAATTAAGAATCGATCAATTAAATCATGTGACCATATATGGCCAAGGTTCTCATAAAGGATCCATTCTGACCATGTTGTTCAATGTTTATGGTGTCACATGGCATAGTATGTGTTGTCAATGCTTTTGTTATACTTTTTTTATTTTGTCTAAACTTTTGTCATACTTAGATAAGGGAAAACATGAGAGTATTGTTGAAGGTCATAGGAAATGCTTAAGTCATAAAGAATACGTAAGCTCCGTAGAAAGTCAAGGTTCGTACATGTCAAATTCTACTTTTGACAGTTGACTGAGTCAAAGTACTCAATCCAGGACAAAACTATGAACAGCAAACTAAACCCACAAAAGAGAAATGAAAAAAATCAGTAGCCGTAAATCTGCTAAGTGAGAACACTTGAATAAATTAATGCATACCTTTGAGAGGAGCAAGACCCCTGTCAATAAGACTGCGATACTGCACGTAACCCATGAAGCCGCACGCGCTCGTCGTCCAGAACAGGACCTCCGGCACGCCGACCGCCTCGGCGGCATCGAGCGTGAAGCTCATCACGCCGTCCGACACCACGCAGCTCACCGGTGGGGATCCCGACGTCGCGCTCTCCTCATTGAGCTTCTCGAGCAGGTCCCGGAAGTAGGGCAAGCAGGACTTCTGCGTGGACTGGCAGAGGGCGGGGACGTCCTGGGTGGCGTCGGCGTCGGAAGGCGGGAGGCCGTCGGGGATGGTGCGGAACTAGAAAGACGGGAGACCATCGAGGGAGGAAGGGCCGCGGGAGCGCAGGAGGCGGCTGTGGTTGTACTCGGTGTTGACGAAGGTGACGTGGAAGCCACGGTGGTGGAGGAGCTTGGCGAGGTTGAGCATGGGGTTGATGTGGCCCTGGGCTGGGTAGGGGATGCACACCGCGTGTGGCATTTGGGTCATATCTGTCGAACCCTTCTCTCTCCTCTTTCTCTTCTTTGTGTTTTGATCGTTCTGTTGCTGTTGCTGTTGCTCTTTTCTGGGCAAGGAAGAAGAGATGGGCGAGAGAGGTACGTGAGGCTTTGTTCTATTTGTAGGCGGGGCGAGACAAGTGGGGAAGGACCGGTTAAACGTCGGTGAACAATCCCGGCCAACTTGGAAGACGTGGGAGAGACGAGCGGGGAGGGACGTCGACACTCAAAAAGCCAAGCTGGAGGACGACGTGAGACGGTGAGAGAGACGTCAGATTTGTCGAAAGATCTTGAATCCCAAAATGTGTGGTTATAAAAAAAATATATAGTGATTTATTTATCTTTAATGATTTGACTAATTTAGAAAAACGAGTTGATTCAAAACTTTTTAATCAGAAAATAACCTATACTTAAATTCAAAAAAATTATGTAAGTTATGTTTTTTTTTTTTTTTTGTGCAACTTGATCTTCACAATTACAAGATGATCATCAATAATTAAACCCAATACTTGACAATTAGACATAGCGTCTCCGATGGCTGGACCTTGGAAGCCAATGGTTTGATTTAGATCTTCAGTGATAGGACGTTGCCCCCTTGATAGCTAGACTTGAGACCTTGTACCTAAACTCGAGTTTTTAGATTCGTATGTCTATTTCGTAGTTTTCCTATAATAATAATGTAAATAAAAAACAAACATGAGTAAGCAAAATAACTTCTTCTAAAATTATTTTCCAACAAAGTTCAGTTTCCTCGGAACAAACAAGGCAATAGTTTGGTGAAAATTAAAATGAATTTATAGTAAGGACATGTGAAAAACACCCAAATGATACAAGATTGTATTTTAGGTGATATGTGATATTGCTAGTACAAGTACCTAGAGGGGGGTGAATAGGTATATAAAAGATTTTTCTTTATAATCGCGCAATACTTAGATAGTTGAAGGATTTGCAACAAATGATAATCAACGTAGGACTAAGTAAAGGAAAGAGAGAATTGAACACGCGGTTTATAGTGGTTCGGCTTGATTGCCTACGTCCACTCTTCGCACCGATAAGCCACCGGCTGGATTCCACTATGAACAAAGAGATGTTACGGTGTTGATCTTACTTGATTTCTAGGTGTAGATGATCTACCACACTCGCTCAAGGTATCACCAAGTATAGACACTCTCTGTGTATACAATTTCGCTCAGACTGTATCGACTAATAATCAAGATGCTTGAGACTCTGGAATTTCTCTATCGATCACGTACTCAAACAACAAGAACGTCTTCCTTTTTATACTCCTTTATGCCATCATACCCGTTGGTGTCACGCCCCGATCCTCCGAATAGAACATTCCAAGAATACTTCGTCGAACATCCCGAACAAAAGAATCCGTTATATTTATCCAACCAAAAGATCTTCTCGATACAAATGCGACTTCCCAGGATCGACATGTCGCCTTGACCCATTCATTTTTATATCCCACACATGCGACTTCCCGGGACACGTCGCCGACCCATTAAACAAATCAAATCCCGACAACATTTAACTTGGGATATAAAAGCAAGCAATCAATCACAACCAAACAAGCTTTCTTATAAACACATAGGTTTATATACAACACTGGATTGTCTATAAAATAGACCGGCTCAACAAAAAGGGAACTGTCCTATGACCAACTTGTCAGACACGTTCGCCGATTCTTCAGCCTCCACCTTCCGAACTCCAGGACTTCCGGTCCTCCACGACCGTCATCTAGGGACCTGAAATATTATCCCACAACCGGGATGAGACTACGTCTCAGCGAGTCCTACCCTCTAAAACTCAATTAGGAAGAAAATACGCCTCAGGGCGCTCTAGCCACACAAATAGGATGGAGGACTTACCTCGCCTCAGTCCCTTTCCTGCACGTCAGTACAATTCATATTCAACAATGCTCGCACAAGCTGAAACTACCGACATACCCATCGGTCTATCAATTCAGTCAATCCAATCAATATCATACGATCCACACATCTATCAATTCATATCATCTATTAAACCATACCATCTATTCATCCATCAATACAATTACGGCTCACACAAGCTGAAATGGATGCAATGCTCTCACAAGCTGATATAGATGGTAGCTCGCACAAGCTGATATATACATAGATGATAGCTCGCACAAGCTGATATATGGATCGTTGCTCTCACAAGCGATAAACGATCATTGCTCTCACAAGCTGATCATATATATAGATCGTGATATATATATAACGATCTTAGCTCACACAAGCTGATAAAAGTATCTTAGCTCACCTGCCGCAATATTCAATATAGTATACTATAGCTCATATATATATATGTATATCATAATTGCTCGCCCAAGCTGATACATATATATAAACCAATGCTCGCCAAAGCTTATCATTCAATAATACACCAACTCATATCTCAATTCAATCAATCAATCAATCCAATCGATTCAAACTGGTCATACAAACCAATTACGGTGCTAAAAGCCAACACCGGGTATTTTCAAGTTAAATACCACAACTTCATTAATATCACTCAATTCCACACTTTTGGAATAATTAACCATAATCATCAATCACTCAATTTCTCAATTTAAACATACAATTATCATAAACCGACCGCACTGCTGCGATCAGCGTGAAATTCTAACAACCGGCCATCCCGGCATAATTTTCGAAATTATTAAATAATTAAATTTAATTCCGAAAATTAAATAATTAAATATTATTTTATAATAATATAATTTAATAAAATAATATTTATAAATTCGAAATAATTATTTAATTAAAAATAATTAATTAGGGCTTAAACTAGATTACACTAATTTAAACATACAATTAGCCCTAATTAAACATCCATTAAACTAATCATACAACTAATCTAATTTACATTAAAATAATCTAATTTAATCACATAAACCTAATTAGACTAATCTAAACACCCCTTAAGCGTCATTAACTCACTAAGCAAGAATTAGAGGATAAACTCACCGGTTTTGCGCGCCGGTGAGTTCACGGCGACCACGACACCAAGGCGGTCGATAAACCCCAAAGCGGCGACACCAACGGAGGCCGGGAAGACACCTAAAACGGGCCTCGAAGTCTCCAAAACCTTGCTGTCTTCTGCTTCTGTTCTTGGCTGAACTGCAGAGAAGAAACCAGCAGCTTCAATGGCGAAAACGGGCCGATCGGAGCTCCGGCAAGCGGGTGGTTGGCAACCGGTGGCTCCCGGGGGTCTTGGGGGTTTTGCCGGAGGTTGAGATGGGCGGAGGAAGGACCGGAATGGGAGAAAAATGGCCGAAAACGCGAAACAGTGCAGGCTGCAGGCGGACCGACGGACCGGCGACTGGTTCCTTCCCGGCGGCGCCCAGGCCGGCCGGCGGCTCCGTTCGGGACGAAATTGGGCTCGTTGGAACGGTCTGTCTCTCCCGGTCACGGTGATATGTGGATCGTTGGCTGATTCATCCGGGAAGACCACTTTTGACTCGATTCTTTGACGAAGGGTCAGCTGGAGCAGAAACTGGAAGAGAGGGAGAACGAGGGAGAGAGGAGCTCATCCTTTCGGAGGCTGAATGGGGGAGAGAGAGTGAGGTGAGGGCTGTCAAGACCCCCATCAAAGTTTACTTCAAGTCCCGATGCCATGATATCATCTTCTCTTTCTTCTCTAGCCTTTTTCTCCCTACAACTAGGGGCAATTTGGTCATTTCACCATGCACAAATTACAAATCTATCCTTGGGCTGAAATTGGTGGATGGGCCTAAGGATTGGGCTTGGCCATGAATAAGAGTGGGCTTGGGAATTGATTGGGCTCAAAGTTGGACCATGGGCTTTGAAAGAGAAATAGTTGGTTTGGTCCAATGGGTTCACTTGCTTGACTTAGGGCCATTTGGTGGCTGTCCCACCTTTGGGCCTAGGGCCCACACTGGCTTGGCCCGGCCCACGACCTCACGGGCTTGCTTCCTCGGTCCGAAAATCCCTTTTTCCAATTGCTCGGCTTAACCGACTCTGTCGACTGTCTGAAGTAGCTTCATCCCAAAGTCCGTCCGGACATTCCCGATAATTCGAAGTCCAATCATAAGTTCTGTTGCCATGTCAATTTCGCCAAATGCCATTTCGGTTACAACTCAGATTGACGGGTGGCTGTGAGGATTCACGCGTGACCGACTCGTGCCAAATCACGTTCAAGACATCTCGACGCATGGTCGTCCTTGACTGCATGAAATTACGGAGGATAGATTCTTATTTTAAAGTACACGATTACTGAGGATCGACATAGGGTCGTTCGTGGATTCGATAATCGTAAACGGAATCACCCGTCGTTCCATTATGTTCTGTCCGCGAATCGACTTTTAGTCGTCCTTAGAATCGGCCTGCCTATCTACAGGATCGTCCTCACGTAAATCTCACGGTCAAGTCGTTTTCCCAAGTCGAGTCCTTTAGCCGTACGAGTTCTGTCCTCATTAGCCTTTCCCCTCAAGGTCAGTATCTCAGGAGTGATCAATTCCGAGTGAGATCAACCAACAATGCATTGACGAAATTCACCTTCACTCATCCCTCAGAGGGCTCGAATTTCAGGATGTCACAACTCTTCCCCTCTTATAAAAATTTCGTCCTCGAAATTTAAATTATTCACAAATCCTTAATCAAAAAGGCGGCGGTATTGTCATCTCATCAAATCTTCTCTTTCCCAGGTTGCTCAATCTGTGATGATACTGCTAGATCACTTCCAATCTTGTCCAAACCATTCTGGATCCAAACTGCTGAACACTTGCCCACTTTTGCAAAAATAAAAGTTGCAAAATTTTGGTTTTCTTTTTTTTTTTTTTTTATTTTTCCACAAGGCGGCTAACTGCCGCGTCGGGGATTCGAACTCCCGACTTCGGACCACTGCTTCACACCCAAATACCACTCGGCTAAAGGCGCCGACGGTGTCCCAAACCGCTTTCTTTATCAATTTAAAGCCAAAATTCTCCTTTGATCTCAAACTCGAAATATTCCGCCGTTTAAACAGTTCGGCTCTCCTTTCTTAACAATTCGAGATGTCCCTATCCTAGGCGACATTCAAGAATGAAGAGGATTCTCAACCTGAAAATTCAAAGGTTTCTGACGCTTAACCGCGTAAATTTCCCGACGGCTCTGAGCGGTCCTTAATCTGTCACTGATAACTGCAACTAAATCACTGATTTCTGAACCAACTCTGGACCTGTGATTTTCTGATCTCTGACCTCAACTCAACCAACTGAAGTTCTGTACACTCTGATCTACACTGCCTCAAAGGAACCATCTGACTGATCTACTGAAACTGAGAACCTCTGGTCAAGATCTGATATAACTCTGACACTGACACTCTATGCAAACGAATTATCTGATGCACAAACACCTCTGCATGCTTAATCAAATCAAGATCCTTCCACACAGCCATAAGAAATTATTTACACACCGACTCCTTGATTTCATGCCATCTCGTCAGGATGATAAACATTACTATACCACCCTTCTCAAAGCACTGAAACTTTTCTATTAAAAATAATCCACCGGCACAAATAGACTCTCTCGATACAACTCAGACGTATTTGTCCAAAAAAGGTCATTTTCTATTGCGATGAAGTGAACCGATCCTATCTATTCACCACTATTCCAATCGATCATTACTCCTCTCGGTTCTTTGATAGATTACAAGATCCATTGGGGACTTCGAGAGGTTACAAGAATCCTCTCAGATTACAATGCTGAGTCATCATTCGCTAACACGTCAAACGTTTGGCGACATGCTTGGCAATGTCCGTCTTCATATCAGACCATCAATAATGTTCACGCAAATTCTGATATATCTTCATACTAACAGGATGAATGCTGTAAGCTGCTACGACAAGCTTTCGACCAGACTCTTCTTTAATCTCTGCATACCATCAGGTACACGCAATTGTCCTCAACCGCTAAATCTGAAAATCAGTTCTCCTCTTCTACGATATCCTCTTGCACGATCTTTTGCATTTCGAGTCTACCATTGAAGCATTCGATTCTATCTATATCCGGTTCATTCGAGGATGGCCATAAGATTTAAAAGGTGGCCTACCTCAGATTTGAAAACTGAATCTCCACTTTCTCATGTAAGGTCCATTCTTTAACCAGCATATGCACAAATAAAGACTCTCGACTCAATGCATCAATGACTTCTTTCATCCTTCCAGGTGATACCAGATACCACCATCCTAGTCCTTCAAAAGATCCGGTTCATAGCGCTATCTCATATTCAATTCCTTCTGAGAGAATAAATACTTTGAGACTTTAACGGTCAGCGAAGATCTGGAGTCTTTCTTCACACCAACAATATCTCTAAATCTTTAGAGCGAAAATTATTGCTACAAGTTCCAAGTCATGCGTCGGGTAATTCAGTTCATGAGGTCTCAACTGACGGGATGAGTATGCAACAACCTTACCATGCTGCATTAGCACGCAACCCAATCCTCTAAACGACGCACCACTATAGATCTCGTAACCTCTAGGACCAGATGGAATGGTTATCACATGTGCGGTAGTCAGCTTCTGCTTAAGCTCTTGGAATCTATGCCCGCACTTGTTTGTCCACCTGAACTTCTTTTCTTTCTTTAGTAGTCGAGTCAACGGAGATGCTAAAGCTGAAAACCCTTCCATAAACCTTCTGTAATACTCTGCTAAACCCAGAAAACTTATGATCTCTGTCACTGCAGTCAATCTCGGCCAACTGATCACTGCTTCAATCTTGGACGGGGTCCACGGAGATTGCTTCACCTGAAATCACGTGACTTAGGAACGCAACACGAGTCATCCAAAACTCGCACCCGCTAAACTTAACGCACAACTGATGAATCCTTAGGACTTGAAGTACTCTTCTCAAATGTCTCTTGTGCTCCTCAGCACTCTTCGAACACACCAGGATAACTTCAATGAACACGATCACAAACTGATCCAAGTATCCTTGAACACTCTATTCATCAAATCCATACAAACAGCTGAAGGGTTCGTCAAACCGAACAATAATACTATGAACTCACAATTGCCGTACCAAGTACGCAATGCTAACTTCGGTATGTCTTCCTTTCAAATCCTCAATTGATGATACCATGTCCTCAAGTCGATCTTAGAGAATATCAATACACAAACACAACAAACCATCCTTCTTTTTCACAAACAAGACTGATGCTCCCCAAGGTGATGCATTGGGACGTAAGAATCCCTTATCTAACAATTCCTGCATCTCCACCTTCAGTTCTTTCAACTCAGATAAAGCCATCCGGTAAGGAGCCTTAGAGACTGGC
Source organism: Eucalyptus caleyi (assembly GCA_014182885.2). Lineage (NCBI taxonomy): Eukaryota > Viridiplantae > Streptophyta > Magnoliopsida > Myrtales > Myrtaceae > Eucalyptus > Eucalyptus caleyi. The sequence continues at coordinate 4,374,654 of CM024471.2, read as the reverse complement.
TCTAATCCGATTACTAATTCAATCACGAACTTTATTTCTCTTTCTGACAGCAGACTTGGCAATTCTTCAGGAAACACCTCAGAAAACTTCTGTACCACGGTTAAGTTCTCCTTACTTGGTCCCTCAACTGTCGCATCCACTATAGTTGCCATATAGATTTGGCAACCTACATCCATAAACCAAGTCGTCTTCAGTGACGAACAACAGGGATTGAAGGTCCTTTTTGACTTCCAGTACTTCAAAACTTTCGTACACTAACTGAACCAACTGAATTATATCACTGCCACAATTCATAACAGCAGAAAGCTCCTCGAGCCAAATCTTTTTATAAATGACTTTCAAGTCATACATAAGCAAACCCATTCAGTACAACTATAGTCAGAGACTCATCTTCATTTTACTTTATTACATCAACGGAAACTCCACAACTTTCACTCAAAATCCAGCTGCGCTACTCTGATAAAAACACTTCAGAAACATTCTTCCCTTGATCAATGCATGGTCAATCCATTCCTATTCCTTTCGCCATCCTAGTGGCGTCATGTCGGCGGTAGCGATGCTCGAGTCCTCTTGGACTTACATGGACAGTTCCTAGCCCAATGGCCATGCTGGCCACATTCCCAGTATGCTCCCATTGCACTTGGTCACCAGGCTGACCCACACTTCTTTTCTCAAACTTGACACACAATCAGTGAGTCCTATCTCCTGTCAGGTAACAGCATGCACTTTTTCTTGTACTGAAGGCCTGCTCTACAACCCCACGATGCGTTCTATGGCGCATTCCTTTCGATCTGTCCCATCGGCTTTCTAAGACCATTTCTGGCCAGGTAACCCTGTTGGTTACACACAGAACAAGCACCCGTCTTACCAGGACACGGGGCTAATCCATGTCAGCTTCCGTCAGCACGACACTCCATTCTGATTCATTGCTGACTTGACCATCCCACATTTCTAGTTGGACGGAAATGGGATACTTTTCTCCGATCATAGGCTCCTTCCCAAACTGATTTCTATCTCTACTGAATCTGAACCTCGACTCGGATGCAACGGCTTGCTCCCATATCACAACTCCAGCTTGGGCCTCAACAGGCGCAGCAACAACAACAGTGACAACACTGGCAGCATTAGTAACAACGACAACAGCGGCGGCTCGGTCCTCAGCTTACTGACCAAACAAGCTTCCAAGGAACACTAACGCCGGAATGATCCCATCAAACCTAGGATCACTCGGTGCTGCTACACTAGTACCGACCTATAGCGGTACTCTCACACTCGCGCTGGTCTAAGCCAGTGCTCCGCCACGACCACCTCGGGCACCGATCCCTATCGGCATACCGCCCCGAGTAACTGATCTAAAGGTTCTCTCTAGGAGTCCTCTGCTCTTGATCACTCATCTACAGGATCTTTACAGAAACCTGTTTCTCAATTCTAATCCCAGATTAGAATTTAAGTGATCATCACCAATCAATTTACCAAACAACTATCAGCCACATGCACCAGCATGAAATAAAAGCCATTCCTACTAACTATCCCATGACTCATCGCACCTTATCACTCCATTTACAGACCCGCTCTGATACCACTTAAACGGGGATGTCACGCCCCGATCCTCCGAGCGCATGCACATCCCACTCTGGTCGATACAAATGCGACTTCCCAGGACACGTCGCCGACCCATTCAATTTTATTATGCATGCGGAAGCGAAACAAATCCCCTGACAACATTTAACTTGGGATAGAAAAGCAGGCAATCAATCACAACCAAACAAGCTTTCTTATAAACACATAGGTTTATATACAATACTTGATTGTCTATAAAATAGACCGGCTCAACAAAAGGGAACTGTCCTATGACCAACTTGTCGACACGTTCACCATTCTTCAGCCTCCACCTTCCGAACTCCAGGACTTCCGGTCTTCCACGACCGTCATTTAGGGACCTGAAATATTATCCCACAACCGGGATGAGACTACGTCTCAGCGAGTCCTACCTCTAAAACTCAATTAGGAAAAAAATACGCCTCAAGGCGCTCTAGCCACACAAATAGGATAGAGGACTTACCTCACCTCAATTCCTTCCTACACGTCAGTACAATTCATATTCAACAATGCTCGCACAAGCTGAAACTATCGACATACCCATCGGTCTATCAATTCAGTATCATACGATCCACACATCTATCAATTCATATCATCTATTAAACCATACCATCTATTCATCCATCAATACAATTATGGCTCGCACAAGCTGAATTGGATGCAATGCTCTCACAAGTTGATATAGATGGTAGCTTGCACAAGCTGATATATGGATCGTTGCTCTCACAAGCTGATAAACGATCATTGCTCTCACAAGGCGATATATACGATCATTGCTCTCACAAGCTGATATAAATATATCTTAGCTCACCGTGCTCCGCAATATTCAATAAAACGTATCTTAGCTCACTAGAAGCTGCCATATATATATGTATATCATAATTGCTCGCCCAAGCTGGTACATATATATAAACCAATGCTCGCCAAAGCTTATCATTCAATAATAAACCAACTCATATCTCAATTTAATCAATCAATCAATCCAATCGATTCAAACTGGTCATACAAACCAATTACGGTGCTAAAAGCCAACACCGGGTATTTTCAAGTTAAATACCACAACTTCATTAATATCACTCAATTCCACACTTTTGGAATAATTAACCATAATCATCAATCACTCAATTTCTCAATTTAAACATACAATTAACACAAACCGACCGCACTTTCTACTGCGATCGGCGCGAAATTCTAACAACCGGCCATCCCTAATGGCATAATTTTCGAAATTATTAAATAATTAAATTTAATTCCGAAAATTAAATAATTAAATATTATTTTATAATAATATAATTTAATAAAATAATATTTATAAATTCGAAATAATTATTTAATTAAAAATAATTAATTAGGGCTTAAACATAGATTACACTAATTTAAACATACAATTAGCCCTAATTAAACATCCATTAAACTAATCATACAACTAATCTAATTTACATTAAAATAATCTAATTTAATCACATAAACCTAATTAGACTAATCTAAACACCCCTTAAGCGTCATTAACTCACTAAGCAAGAATTAGAGGATAAACTCACCGGTTTTGCGCGCCGGTGAGTTCACGGCGACCACGACACCAAGGCGGTCGATAAACCCCAAAGCGGCGACACCAACGGAGGCCGGGAAGACACCTAAAACGGGCCTCGAAGTCTCCAAAACCTTGCTGTCTTCTGCTTCTGTTCTTGGCTGAACTGCAGAGAAGAAACCAGCAGCTTCAATGGCGAAAACGGGCCGATCGGAGCTCCGGCAAGCGGGTGGTTGGCAACCGGTGGCTCCCGGGGTCTTGGGGTTTTGCTGGAGGTTGAGATGGGCGGAGGAAGGACCGGAATGGGAGAAAAATGGCCGAAAACGCGAAACAGTGCAGGCTGCAGGCGGACCGACGGACCGGCGACTGGTTCCTTCCCGGCGGCGCCCAGGCCGGCCGGCGGCTCCGTTCGGGACGAAATTGGGCTCGTTGGAACGGTCTGTCTCTCCCGGTCACGGTGATATGTGGATCGTTGGCTGATTCATCCGGGAAGACCACTTTTGACTCGATTCTTTGACGAAGGGTCAGCTGGAGCAGAAACTGAAGGAGAGGGAAAACGAGGAAGAGAGGAGCTCGTCCGGTTTGGAGGCCGAATGGGGGAGAGAGAGTGAAGTGAGGGCTGTCAAGACCCCATAAATGCTTGCTTCAAGTCCCCATGCCCATGATGGCCTCATCTTCTCTCTCTTCTCTAGCCTTTTCTCCCTACAACTAGGGGTAATTTGGTCATTTCCACCTTGCACAAATTACACATCTGACCTTGGGCTGAAATTGGTGGATGGGCCTAAGAAATGGGCTTGGCCATGAATAGGAGTGGGCTTGGAAATTGGTTGGGCTTGATTGGGCTCAAAGTTGGACCATGGGCTTTGAAAGAGAAATAGTTGGTTTGGTCCAATGGGTTCACTTGCTTGACTTAGGGCCATTTGGTGGCTGTCCCACCTTTGGGCCTAGGGCCCACACTGGCTTGGCCCGGCCCACGACCTCACGGGCTTGCTTCCTCGGTCCGAAAATCCCTTTTTCCAATTGCTCGGCTTAATTGGCTCTGTCGACTGTCTGAAGTAGCTTCATCCCAAAGTCCGTCCCGGACATTCCCGATAATTCGAAGTCCAATCATAAGTTCTGTTGCCATGTCAATTTCGCCAAATGCCATTTCAGTTACAACTCAGATTGACGGGTGGCTGTGAGGATTCACGCGTGACTGACTCGTGCCAAATCACGTTCAAGACATCTCGACGCATGGTCGTCCTTGACTGCATGAAATTACGGAGGATAGATTCTTATTTCAAAGTACACGATTACTGAGGATCGACATAGGGTCGTTCGTGGATTCGATAACAGTAAACGGAATCACCCGTCGTTCCATTATGTTCTGTCCGCGAATCGACTTTTAGTCGTCCTTAGAATCGGCCTGCCTATCTACAGGATCGTCCTCACGTAAATCTCACGGTCAAGTTGTTTTCCCAGGTCGAGTCCTTTAGTCGTACGAGTTCTGTCCTCATTAGCCTTTCCCCTCAAGGTCAGTATCTCAGGAGTGATCAATTCCGAGTGAGATCAACCAACAATGCATTGACGAAATTCACATCCATTCATTCCTCAGAGGACTCGAATTTCAGGATGTCACATTGAGTCTGGAGATCAGAGAGTCTTCAGACTTTAAACTAGACGATCTGCAGATATCCAGACTAGACTGATAGAAACGTTTTGTCAGCTTCAAAATATTCTGGAAAGATTTCTCCAACAATCTCCCCCTTTTTGATGGTGACAAAACTTTCCTGTAGATTTGAACTTACTTTGACCTGCAAAAATATTTCTCAAGTAATATAGCTATCTCATAAAGATTAACAAAACAACCAGACTCTGCATCCACAGAAAATTGGTTAGTCTTTCATGAGTAATACCATATAACAACACTTGATATAAATGCAAACAGTCAAACATCAAAATCTACAGCCAATTCAGTCAAATTCAAGTTCACACCCAAGTTCACTCAAGTCATACTCAAAAACAAACATATTCAACCACAAAAATAAATTTAAAGTCAAAGAAAGTTAGTTGGTTGGTTCAAATTGCTTCTCCCCCTTTTTGTCATCATTAAAAAAGGTGAGAAAGGAGCGAATGCGCTTGGGAATGCGCACGATCTGGAAATCTCCCATGGACTGGACTACGCCTTCTAGCCTCTTCAAGTCTTCCCTTAGTTGAGCTACCTCCTCTCCTTTGGCATTAACTTGAAGTTGTAGAGCGAGGTCTTTCATTTTGTCCTCTAGGGTAACCGAAGATGCTTGTCCAACATTCTTTATGGCTTGAATTTCACAGTCCAGAGCATAGATTTGGCCCCGCATTTCCATAAGAACATCCATAATACGACGAAAATCTGCAGAATTGTCCGTCTGTGTACTTGCATTTACTTTCTCAGATGGAGTGAATGCAGACGATGGCGCTTCTGTATAGTCTTGCAGACTAGGTGCTGACGTATCGTGTCCTTCTTCAGGCAATTGAGAAGCCTGAAATTCTTCTGGGTCTGCTGGAGATTGTCTTAGACCTTCACTATTGGCAGCATGAGGTGTGGATATTTCTTGCTCGCCAACTCCCCCTGTCTCTAGGACATCAAGAGGGGAAGAGTGATAATCATGCTCTTCTGTATCTTGATCCCCTTCTCTCCAGATTCAGCTGCAGACTTTTCTTGCTCTTCTTCTCCTTCTTCTTCTTCTTCAGCTTCTTTCTCCTTCTCTCGCTGCTCTTCTTCTTCTCTGTTCTTGTCTTGCTCCTCTTCTTCTCTTTGTTTCTTCTGATGTTCTGTTGATTGGGGAACAGAACGTCTGGTCCTTATCAAGGCAGTGATTGTGAGATCTTCCTCCTTGTCTTCATCCTCCAAGATGAGAGTTCTCTTCTTTTTGGATGGGGCACCAATGGCCTCCTTTCCTTTTCTCTTTGAAGCAGATGGAACTGGAGTTTTCACTCTGAATTTCTCCATTGCCTTGGAAAGTTCTTTCAAACGCATCTTCGTCAACATCTTTAAACTTACCACCATCTTGTCGCACGGTCGAACACAAAGTGAATGTGGCGGTTCAATATTCATGTGTCTGAAGATCTTGATCACCAGACCTGGGTAAGGCAATTGTCCCTTATCTTTCGACATTGCTCTGTACATGTGAAAGAGAATTGTGTGAGGGAGAGAGAACTTCTTCCCTGAGTTGATTGCGTACATCAATTTTGCTTCGGAATTAGATACATCAGTCTTTGATGTAGACTTGGGCCTGATGCAATTGATAACAATTTTGTGCAGCACAATATTGATGGCACGCATCCTTGAATAGATGATTTTTCCCTCAATATCTCTATCTTCGACAAGGTCCATTGAGGCACGAGCAACTGAGACTTTGACTGGTTGATAACGTCCTCGTTCAACTCCAATTATGTCCGCCAACATGTCCACGTCTACCACATAATCCTGATCTCAAACACTAAATGATATTCTATTCGCATCTATAAAGCTGAGATTCGAATAGAAATACGAAGTCAGTTGTGCATAACCGTCCGTGGTATCAGTGCAAAAACGTTCCAGATGAAGCAAACTGAACTTCTCCCTTAAGTTCACATTAACAGTATCCAAGAAATCGAAATCGACACTCCTAGGGTTTATCACCCCTCGTTTCAGCAGTCTGAAGAACAAATTCTCTTGTTCCTTCGATTTAAATAACTCCATCTTCTTTCCCTTCACCTTCGCAGCAACACCCATCCTAGGTTGAAAATCACTGAACATTTTATCATCATCGTTCCCATCAGTCAGATTTGGTCCCGACATACGAGGGTCACTGGGAATATTCGCAAGTGCTTCCTCTGCTTTACCTTTGGGAGCAATTCCCAAATCCTCCATTCTTTTCAGAAAGATATACTCATTCCCATAATGCTTATCTTTGAGAAAATCATCCACGTATTTCAACGGAGTCCCAGTACTTTTCAACGCACGGTAGAGTTTGTAAATATAAGAGGGTTTTTGGACTCTTACTGGGTCTACGTCCTCGATTATCTCTTCCTCTGGATGTTGACCCGCATCAAGTGGGGTAGATGGCGTTGAGTGACGTGGTGGAGAGTGAATCGGGCTTTGTTGCTGACTCGATTCTTCTTCTTCGGTGAGATCGAAATGGGTAGGTCCCTCCTTCATTCTCTGTGGTCCCTTGTTCGCGATTCTTGAAGACTTCCTCGAAGAAGACATCCTTCCTTGTCGCTGAAAGATTCCTTTGCTTGCTTTCCCAAGAAAAGATGACAACTTTCTCGAAGATGAACACGAAGTAGAAATCAGATTGGGAGGAGAATGCTTTTTAGGGTTTTGAAGATTGAAAATGAAAACTGTATATATATAACTCAGTTTTGAAAATGGAAGTTCAATCGGTACAAGGAAAGTGTACGAATACCTTTTTTTTCGAAATCAATAACTGCCAAAATTAATCATTTTGAAAAGACAAGTTTTCGAAGACTACAAAATAACTGAACGAAAGATCATACCTTTTCGAGTTGAGATAAAATAACAACTTACAGTCTATAATCATCAATGTAAAGTCCGAGAGATTTAGAGTCTAAGAGATTATCAACTTTAAAGTCTAAGAATGGAGAGTCTCTAGACTTTAACTTCTTCGAGCTTCAAAATGTTGAGTTTGGAACGGATAAAATCGAATTGATTTTTCTCCAAAGGCTTTGTGAATATATCCGCTAGTTGACTTTTTGAATCAACAAATTGAATCGAGATTTCTCCATTTTGAATATGATCTCTAATGAAGTGATGTCGAATCTCTATATGCTTTGCTCTTGAATGAAGAATTGGATTTTTGGTGAGATTGATTGCGCCTGGTGTTGTCACATTTGATTTCTGCATGAGTCTTCAATCCCAAAGTCTTGTAGCTGTTGTTTTATCCATAGAATTTGCGAACAGCAGCTTCCAAGGGCTACATACTCGCTTACGTTGTTGAGAGAGCTACGGTGCTTTGTTTCCTTGAAAACCAAGACACTGTCCCCGTTTCCAAGCAACGGCAAGTTCCGAGGTACTCTTTCTATCGACTCTGCAGCCGGCCAGATCTGCGTCTGAATATCCCAGAAGATTAAAGTCTCCCTTCTTAGGATACCAAAGACCGATGCTTGAAGATGAAGCAACGTATTTAATGATACGTTTTGCAGCACTGAGATGGGATTCTCTAGGATCTGATTGAAACCTAGCACAGATGCAAACACTCAACAAAATGTCAGGTCTAGAAGCAATTAGATAAAGAAGTGAACCGATGATGCTCCTGTACAGCTTTTGATCAACTTTCTTCCCTTCTTCATCTTCGTCTATCTTCAAAGAACTTGACATTGGTATAGCAGTCTTCTTGCAATTTTCCAATCCAAACCTTTTGACAAGATCATTAGCATATTTTTCTTGGTAAATGAAAGTTCCTTCCTTCAATTGCTTTACTTGAAGACCAAGAAAGAATGTTAATTCTCCCATCATACTCATTTCAAACTCATCCTACATAGACTTTCATTAGAGGATCCAAAAATAATGTCATCCACATATATTTGAACGAGTAAAAAGCTTTTGTTTTCCTTTTTGATAAATAGAGTAGTATCTACTTTACATTTGACAAAACCATTTTGTAATAAGAACTTACTTAGTCTGTCGTACCAAGCTCGAGGTGCTTGCTTTAAACCGTACAAGGCCTTTTTCAGTCTGAAGACTGAGTCTGGCTTCTTTGGGTCTTCAAACCTAGGTGGTTGTTCCACATAAACTTCCTCTTGGATAAATCCATTTAGGAAAGCACTTTTGACGTCCATTTGGAATAACCTGAAATTTTTGTAACAAGCAAATGCAAGTAATAGACGAATAGCTTCTAACCTTGCTACAGGAGCGTAAGTCTCATCATAGTCTATTCCTTCTTCTTGCGTGTATCCTTTGGCCACGAGTCTTGCTTTATTTTGTACGACTTTTCCTTTTTCATTCATCTTGTTTCTGAACACCCATTTGGCTCCAATAACAGTTTTACCTTTTGGTTTAGATGTCAATTCCCAGACATCATTAATGTTGAACTGTCTGAGCTCTTCTTGCATAGCTTCGATCCAGCTTTCATCAGATAAAGCTTCTTCTATGCTTTTTGGTTCAATTTCAGAAATGAGAGCCACAACACTAGACTCTTCACGTCTTTTGGATCTGGTGCGAATTCCTTCATTAATTTCGCCAATAATGAGATCTTTGGGATGACTGGACTTATGCTTCCAATTACTGGTTGATTTGTCTGGATGATGATCTCTTTCTTTATTTGAATCTTCATTAACATCTTGATGCTGGTCTTCCAGAGTCTGAGATACTTCTTGAGTTAAGAGCTTTGGAAGATGCGGAGCGATCGAGACTCTTCATACTAAGTCTCGATTTGGATTCATCTTGCGTAGAGTCTTGAAATTTGACGTTCATTGACTCCTCCACCGATAGGCTCTTCTTGTTATAGACTCGTAAGCTTTGCTTGATGTAGAATATCCAAGGAAGATACCTTCATCTGATCTTTCTTCAAACTTACCAACTTGATCCTTTGCATTTTTCAATATAAAGCATTTGCAACCGAACACATGAAAGTATGAAACAATGGGCTTCTTATCTTTGAATAATTCATAAGGGGTTTTCTCAAGAATAGGTCTTAGGAAAACTCTATTGATGATATAGCATGCTGTTGAAATAGCTTCAGCCCAAAATTGTGAAGAAATTTTACTTTCAATTAAAAGAGTTCTAGCCATTTCTTGAAGAGATCTATTCTTTCTTTCCACAACTCCATTTTGCTGAGGAGTGTATGGAGAGGAGAACACATGCTTAAATCCAGATTCATCACACAATTTTGTAAAATCTTGATTTTCAAATTCACCTCCATGATCTGTTCTTATACTTGAGATAACACATCCTTTTTCATTTTGAACCTTTTTAGCAAATTTTTCAAAATACGAAAAGGTTTCTGACTTACTTGCAAGGAAATATACCCAAGTAAAGCGAGAGTAATCATCCACAATTACTAGGCAATATTTCTTACCTCCAATACTCTGGGTTCTGGTTGGTCCGAAGAGATCCATATGCAGCAATTTCCCAGAATACATGGTGTGCATGGATCGGACTTTTGATATGGTAATTTGGGTAGACCTCGAACAAGCTGCTTTGATGAGATTTTGGCTAATTGCTTCATGTTGACATGACCAAGCTTTCTGTGCCATAAGCTTGCTTCATCTTGAATTGAGATTAGGCATTGTGATTCATTTAATTTCATGTCTAAGAGGTAGATATTTACATGCCTTCGACCCAAGAAAGACTGAGTAGAGTCTTTACTGATTCCAGAACATATTCCTTCCTGAAAGGAGATCTTGAAACCAGTATCACACAATTGGCTAATGCTGAGAAGGTTGTAGTTGAGTCCTTTCACTAGAGAAACATTGCTTATTGTGAGATTTCCAATTTTCACAGTTCCAAATCCCACAATGCTTCCTTTGCCGTTTCCTCCAAATGAAACATTTCCACCATTTACTTGAACAAGCTTTATGAAGCACTTTGAGTCTCCTGTCATGTGTCTTGAACATCCGCTGTCAAGATACCACTTTACCTTTTTCTTGACGGAGACCTGCATTTAAAAGAGAGTCTCAAGTTTTCTTTGGTACCCAAATTTTCTTGGGTCCTTTGGTGTTAGTAGGATAAACATTATTAGGCCATACTTTCTTAACAGGCTTCCAAACCATAGGACACTCTTTTTCAAAGTGATCCATCGTTACACTTTGAACACCTTAGAGCATTTCGACCTACAGATTTTACAAAAACTTTCTTGAAATGATTTTTGTAAGCCTCTCTCGACGGTCTTTTCTTAATTCTTTCTTTTACTTTAGGAAAATCAATCAAGGGAATTGTTCCTGCTGTCATGCCTAGACCAGACTTATTGAAGTAAGGTCTTTGAACTGAAAGAACTTTTTCAAGTTTTTCGGATCCTATCGAAAATTTCTTTGAAATATTTGATAAGTCAGTTTTTAAGAAAACATTTTCTTTCAAAAGATTATCTTCTTTTTCTTTAAGAGTAGAAACATTCAAGACTAAACTTTTAACTCTTTCTTCTAAAATAATTTCCTTTTGTTTTAGAGCTGAGTTTTCCTTTTTAAGTTCGGAAATCCTTTTGAGAGAAGTCTTAAGACTAAAACACAGTTCATCAATGTATTTAGAGACTTTGATAGGAATTTTAAAATCACTTACCTCAAATTCACTGTCCGAGTCGATCCGAATTTGAGTGCAGTCCGAATGTGCCATCGGACATATGTTGGCATATTCATTATCACTTTCTTCACATTACGTATCACTCCCGGTTTCGGCTTTGAGAGCTTTTGAAACTTCTCAGCTTTTCCTCTTTTCTTCTTCGAGAAGATGACAGGTTGGTCTGATGTGTCCCTTTTCTTACATTCGAAGCGGACTACATCTTTGTTTGGTTCCTCATCATCAACAGACTTGGTCTGCTGTCTCTGGAAACTTTGTTTCTTTGAGTTGAACCTTCTACCTTTTCTATTCAATTTTCTGAGTCTTCTTATCATGAGGGCAAGCTCCTCGTCGTCCATATCATCTCCTAAATCTGTATCACCAGAATCATCATTTGATTTTAATGCAATGGATTTCTTACCTCTTGGATTTTTTTTTTTTTTTTTTTGGTAACCCAGGGAACCTCCGGTCGCCGCTTCGCGGCGGAAGTAAACCCTGGGGGGGGTAGGCCTCCCACCGCTAGTCCATCCCCAGTTAAGACGCGCGTTTGTGCATGACACACTGCGTCCGGCAAGTTTCGAACTCCTCCCCTCGTTCGGTGGAGGGTACTAAGCCTCAACCAACTCGGCCACCGCGGGCGGTGGTCTTACCTCTTGGATCTTCGTCTTCATTAATTCGTTCCACTTCATAAGACTGAAGAGTTCCAATCAGCTCGTCGACAGATAGAGGCATAATTCTTTGCATCTCTCTTATTGAAGTCTTTATATGATTCCAATCCTTGGAGAGTCCACGCAGTAGCTTGTTCACCTTCATGGGATCAGAAATTTTTTGTCCTTGGTTCTCAAGACCATTGACAATATCTGTAAAACGACTAAACATGTCAATTATAGATTCTCCTGGTTTCATTTTGAAAGCTTCATATTGACCGAGGAGAATATTGATTCTGGTCTCCTTCACTCGATCTGTTCCTTCATAGGTGATATGTAATCTGTCCCATACTTCTTTTGCTGTAACACAAGAAGATATTCTGTTATATTCAGTTGGAGACAAGGCACAATATAAGGAGTAAATTGCTTTTGCATCGAGTGCTTGTCTCTTATTTATTTCTTCCTGAGTCATTCCACTGGTCTCAACAGTTTCTTTCCCTCTTTCAGAGACTGATGCAGCAATAGGAGTGATTCCTCTTTCCACAACTTCCCATTCCAGAGGATCCTTTGATCGTAGGAAAGCTTTCATCTTGTTCTTTCAGATGTTGTAATCCTTTCCATCAAAGTAGGGTGGTCTGGTATTGCTTTGCCCTTCCACCAGCCCTGGTGCTGGCATACTAGCCATGGATCTTTTACTCTGAAATAAAACACTTCAAATAAAGTAAGAACACGAGCTCTGATACCAATTGATATTGCTAGTACAAGTACCTAGAGGGGGGATGAATAGGTATATAAAAGATTTTTCTTTATAATCGCGCAATACTTAGATAGTTGAAGGATTTGCAACAAATGATAATCAACGTAAGACTGAGTAAAGGAAAGAGAGAATTGAACACGCGGTTTATAGTGGTTCGGCTTGATTCAAGCCTACGTTCACTCTTCTGCACTGACAGCCAATTGGCTGGATTCCACTATGAACAAAGAGATGTTACAGTGTTGATCTTCCTTGATTTCTAGGTGTAGATGATCTACCACACTCGCTCAAGGTATCACCAAGTATAGACACTCTCTGTGTATACAATTTCGCTCAGACTGTATCGACTAATAATCAAGATGCTTCAGACTCTGGAATTTCTCTATCGATCACGTACTCAAACAACAAGAACGTCTTCCTTTTTATACTCCTTTATGCCATCATACCCGTTGGCACTTTCCAAAGAAATTCCTCCAATCTACCCGTTTGACGGAATCAATCAAGAAGATCATTCGAGCTATTAAAGGAACCTGACGATAGCCCATCAATCCTGTTCGCCCATACAATCAGGATCTTGGTTTCCAAGAATAGAACATTCCAAGAATACTTCGTCGACCATCGGATCTTCAATACGAACAAAAGAATCCGTTATATTTATCCAACCAAAAGATCTTCTCCAGAGGATAGGATTAAATCCTCAACCATATACATCGGCTCTGGATTTCCTTCGTCACTGGATCAGAAAGACTGTCAATGAGAATAGTCTTGAGTCTTGAGTCTTTAGTCTTGAGTCTTGAATCTTGAGTCTGGAGATCAGAGAGTCTTCAGACTTTAAACTAGACGATCTGCAGATATCCAGACTAGACTGATAGAAACGTTTTGTCAGCTTCAAAATATTCTGGAAAGATTTCTCCACCAATACGAACATTGTTTAATAACATAGCGAATACTGAACATTGATTCCATTGAGTAATATAGATTTTTCTTTAGTAACCAAATATGAATGTATGAAGATTATTTGAAGGTTTTATCCTTTTTTTATGCAATATAGTGGGCAAGATTTTAGTTCTTATACGGATGTAATTGATATGGATTGAACTAAGTAGCCATTTTCTTTTCTTCTTATCATGTAAACTAGCAACTTTCTTACTTGGCAAATTAAGTGACTTCTTTTTACTTGATCGAGTATTTTCAGTTGAAACAAGTGACCTTTTTTTTTGGTATAATTCGGGAATCTAAATGCACGATTACAAAAGCTAAGCTATTTGGAGGCTTGTTAGAAACCATGTATGCCGAAAAAACCAATTAGATTTAAGCATCTAGCCTATACGGGTGTTACAACTGAAAAGAGTTTACTCGCAATTAGTGAAATTTTGGCAAATGACCTTTGGTTTCTGCGTTACAAATACCCAAATCAGTTTACCGCCATTTAGTTTACCGATTTAATGAGCCAAATGCGTACACGGATTAAACAGTTGACTTGTTTTTACTAGCACATGTTTCAAATCCTAGCTTAGTCAAATAAATTGCCACAAGAAGAATGCAAACGACAAAAAACGTCGTAAATTCAACAACTTTTCTTCTTATCATGAGTATTTTTTTTTCGTGGATTACTTACCGCATGACCTGTGTTTGACCTCAGCAAATGGAGAAAATGAATGAAATTTCATTGAGCCATGGATTGCTTCGCCTCTTACCCCTAGGCTTATTTAAAACGTCTTATAGAAAATCGTCTCGCTAGGTGTTTTAATTTTACTTTATTTGAAATATGTTAATTCTCAAGATATTGGTTGTACAAAACATAAAAGCAATGGTGCACTGAAATTTGTGAAGTTTCCGTAATTGATTGCTTAACAAGTATCTTCAAGATACTCATTAACAAAATTCCAGTTATAATTATTTTTTTAAATTGAAACGTCGTGTTGGTCGGCAATTTCAAAGAGGAGAATAAATTCAATGAGCCTTCTCCTTATAATAAGTGACGGCGAAACAAAATAATCAATTATTGAATTGGCCATACATTCCATGTAAGTTCAAGGTTGGGAAAATAAAAAGGGGTACTAAGAAGCGCTCCAAAGGGACTAAGTAAATCAATTAGAAATGAACATAACATTTTTCAACATCTTCTAAAAATAACGTTGTTACATATTTTAATAAAGTCGCTTACTTTAAGTATTAACTTTTGGTTATCCATAGACGCTCTTTAAGATCTTCTCTAATGAATATTGACACATTCTACCGACGTAAACATTGACATTTACCTTAGCGTCTCTGACTCCAACACAGGCGAGGCAATCAACATCATTAATGCACCTCGGGCCGCCATCCATAGGTCAAGCAAGGCCATCGAATCACGAAAGGAAACGTGACACAAGATGCGCAGCCTTATCTCCCAGGGTCCTCGTTGAAATACCTTGGATACTCTACTTTGATCTCTAACAGAGGAAAATAACTCAAAAAGTTATCGGCAGACATTACAAATGGACGAATGGCCCCATGGGAGCGCCCCGCGCACCGTGGCTCGACACTCAAGCGGCCGGATTATCTTCTTTGACTCGTCTCCGGCATCCATCCAATATCAGACAAGTGACTGAATCTGGCCAGATCTTGCCCTGGTGGGATATGGCCAGATCTTGCCTAACCTAATCATTGGCGAGGCTAATCTCGCTCAATGATGGCAAGGTTGATTTTTTCCAACCCAACCATTGAAGAGGTCCAACTAGCCTGCCCGTGCGTCTAGTTGATCACGACGGCTAGTTAGTGGAAGAAGAGAGGAAGAAAAAAATAAAAGAAAAAAATTATAAAAATTTATAAAAAATTTAAATATTACTAAAAATTACGTTAGCGTAAATCGTGTTACATAGGATACCAGCGTTTACGTCAACAATTTTTGACCAAAATTGATTGAATTAACTCAATTAATAAAAAAAATGAAAAGATTAGAATTTAATTGATACAATAAAAATGTTTGTAAATTAATTAGTAAAAATCTTATAAATTTAATTTTTTAATAATTTTATCATGCAACAACTCCCGTAACTTTTGCGAAATTTATAAAATCATGACAACTCGATACGATGTGATTCATTAAATTAACAAAGCTTTGTGTTCCCAAATCTATGCGGCTACGAGTCACCTATGAACTTAAAGACGTGGAGTCGATTTCTTGCATATTTTATATGGAAGAATTAAAATAAAAATTAATTTCCTTTTTATTTTTTCTCTTGTCATGAGGATGGCAGTACAATGCTACGTGCAGGAAGGAAAAACAACCATTTTCATTCTTCATCAATCTCGACCCCAAAAAACAAAAAAATCTTCATCAATCGCTACGAGAAGTCTTCCGTGATTTCCGAATGAAAATGAAGATTCTGTCACGTGGAGGGTTGTGCTCGTCTTTAAATAGACAAGTTCGAATTTCGAGCAGAGAATAGGGACACACATGGAACGGACTTTCAATGTGTAGAGAAAATGGGTCAGATTGATCGGTCTAGCTCGAGCTTGGCTCAGCCTACCTCCTCTCTTGCGATTACCCTAACATGAGGTATTGGACTTTTATCTATGCCCTTATAAGAAATTGTTGATACCTCAAAGTTATTCTTACTATCACATATTAGTCACAAGGGATATTGACATTCGAAATAATCATCATTGTCACATGCTAGTTATGATTAACAACAATCGAGCCCATATCAGTCATAGAGGCGAAAGATGGCCAAGGTCTTCAAGAACCTTTGGGTTGGATTTCGATGGGCCTACTAGTGGAGATGCGTGATTCGATGGTAAGGCAGATGATTGCCATGTGTTCAGGCCAAGAGATACCACTATGGACATATAATTCAGATAGAATTGGCATCAAGATTTTAAGTGGGAATAGTTGGTGCTCAAAAGGGCACGCAAAATCAAATGAATGATTATTACTTGATGAACAAGTCGTGTAATCATCGTCAACAAGTCAGGAGACAACAAGATGTGGATAAAGCGATTAAGCAAAGAACGTGGGAGAAATTAGGAACGACTTTCAAGGTAGGATCAACCGACCAAGGGTTACCAAATTGTCCTATAAACACCACAGACAATCCAACGAAGGGCCCCCAAAAAACACATCAAAATCTTTTATCTTATTATTTACTATCATTGTGTAGCGTAGTGTAGCTGTACTTTTGGTTTTTTGTCATTGATTCAATTCCGACGAGTGTCTATATTCTAGGTAGCACCATTGATTAGATTCCAGTACTGTTCGACTATTCAACAGCGTCGATTAGATTCTGACATTGTGTCATCATATTCATTTAGGAGCAATATCTATCCGGTGTTGTTTCTATTGTTCAACGTTGTCGATTAGAGTCTGACATTGTGTTCTCATATCCATCTAGGAGCACCTACTTGGTGTTGTTTGATTTTAACGTTGTGTTCTCATACCCATTTAAGAGCAGTATCTACTCGATATTATTTCCATTGTCTAGCGTCATTGATTAAATTCTGACTTTGCGTCCAATGAGAGCAATATCTACTCGATATTATTTTCATTGTCCAGCGTTATTGATTAGATTCCGATTTTGTGTCCTTGAACCCACCTAAGAACAATGCCTTCCTAATGTTATTTCCACTGTCCAACATCATCAATTAAATTCCGACGTTATGTCGTCAAAACCATCTAGTGTTGTTTCCATCATCCAGTGCCATCCATCAAACTTTGAGATTGAGTGATCCATTTGATCTTAGCAGGTTTCCATTAGTATATTGAAAGGTGCTTGAATTAAGCCATTGATTATATTTCGGCACTTGTCATCATTAGTTTTGAGCTTGTACTGAATGATTTTATTATATTCAAGACTATAATATTTATATTTATTTGCGTTTGACCCTTTCTGTTCAATATTACCATAGAACCTAGGTCCCTTAAATAAAAAACAAAACATTGATAAAAGATATTTTGTTATAAAATCTGAAATCGGCGAAACATACATACATACATACATACATACATACACACACACACACACACATATATATATATATATAAGCCATGTCAACTCGTGGGCGTTCTATAGTGAATTAGAATGTCTGTAGGAATGAATCTCGTGGATCATCGCAGTTGCCCCAACTAGTATTCCCGTCATGGTTTCTTTGTAATTGTTTACTTAATTTTATCTTTAGATTATATATTGATTGAAATTCAAGTTTACTTATTGAAGGACAAAATAAGGTAACAAGTGTGAACTTTTGTAATGTATCATTCCAGTTGGTTTAGATGGTTCGAAAGCACAACATTTTGTCACAAAGAAAATGATCTTGATGACATAATCGGAACGTGACTTTCACCACTGAGGAATCTCAATGGCACATTTGTTTACGCAATGAATGAATTATCAAAGGGTCATAAATATTGATTGAAAGCCATTGTTAGAGTAGCATGAATTTAGACATCAAATGGAGATTCTCAATATGCATGATCCTGATCGACTTAGAAATGGCATCCCAATGGCACATTCGTCTACCCGATGGTATTTTTGTAAGACATAAATATTAATATGCGGAAGCTAGGATCAATTGAAGACAAACCTCCAGCCATTGTTTACATTCACGTTCGTCGAATCTCCTGAAAAATCAAGAAAGCAATAGGCGCACTCTACTAACCAAATTTCCTCACGTACTGATGGTGTATTCTAAATGTGAGGATTTTGTGTTAGACCTTGATCACCCGTCAGAAATGAACGTACGTCCCTATTTATACATCGTCTCCCATTAAGACGGGCGGTTGTCAACGAAAGGGTACGAAGCGTAGAAAACTTCATGTCGAATAGTCGCAACTTTTAGGAGAAAATTTGGGTATAAAATGTGGGATCACATAAAATAAATAACATTCTCCCACTTGATCCCATCATTTTCATCATACGAATCATTCAACTAATTCCACGAAAACTTTATGCTTAAAGAAAAGAAACAAAACACATGGATCATAGCGACATGTCCTCTAAGAGTGAGTAATACCTTCCATGTATCACAATGCATCTTATTTCTTTAATGTCAGCCTATATGTGACAACATATCTTAATGAATAAACCCCATGTTTATTCCAGAACCAAGGATAAATGTTATTATCATAAACAACAAAATGTGTACACAAAAATTGAGAATCAACATTACAACTGAATAAGAGTTCCATACAACAAAATTGTTCATATGTCGACAAATCACATAATGGGACCTATTCCCATACTAGTTACATGATCCTTATACTTCATCGGTGGCATGCCTTTAGTTAAAGGATCAGCTATCATCAATTCAGTGCTAACGTGTTCAATGACCACTTTATTCTCCTTAACACGCTCCCTTATGGCTAAATACTTAATGTCGATATGCTTACTTCGACTGTCACTTTTGGCATTTTTAGCCATAAAAAATGCAGCTGAATTGTCACAATATATTCTTAATGGCCTAGAAATAGAATCAACAATTCTAAGCCCAGCAATGAAACTCTTCAACCATACACCATGCGAGATAGCCTCAAAACAAGAAACGAACTCAGCCTCCATAGTGGAAGTAGCAGTCAAAGTCTGCTTGGCACTTCTCCATGACACGGCTCCGCCAACTAACATGAAAATGTATCCAGATGTTGATTTTCGTGAATCAATGCAACCCGCGAAGTCCGCATCCGAATAACCGACCACTTCCAGGTTGTCAGTCCGTCTATACATAAGCATATAGTCTTTGGTACCTTGAAGGTATCTCAACACTTTCTTTGCAGCTCTCCAGTGGTCTAAACCTAGATTACTCTGATATCTTCCCAACATTCCCACAGCAAAAGCGATGTCGGGTCGAGTGCAAACCTAAGCATACATCAAGCTTCCAACAGCAGAAGCATATGGAATGTTGCACATTTGTTCCCTTTCTAGATCGTTCTTTGGGCATTGGTTCAAATTGAACCTGTCACCCTTCACAATGGGTGCTATACTTGGTGAACAATCTTTCATCCGAAATCTCTCTAGGACCTTATTGATATAGGTTTCTTGAGATAGTCCTAAAATTCCTCGAGATCTATCTCTATGGATCTTAATGCCAATGACATAAGATGCCTCACCCATATCCTTCATGTCAAAACTCCTAGAGAGGAATTGTTTCACCTCATGTAGCAACCCCTTATCATTGGTTGCAAGTAGTATATCATCCACATACAGCACAAGGAAACAAATTTTGCTCCCACTAACCTTCTGGTATATACATTGATCCATGACATTCTCTATAAAACCAAATGAAGAGATAACATCATGAAACCTTAAGTACCATTGGCGGGATGCTTGTTTCAAGCCATATATAGATTTCTTAAGCTTGCACACCAAATGCTCACCTTTACTAGAGGAGAATCCTTCAGGTTGTTTCATGTAAACCTCCTCCTCTAGTTCTCCATTGAGGAACGCCGTTTTCACATCCATCGATGTAATTCCATATCAAAATGGGCAACCAATGCCAAAACAATACGAAGAGAATCTTTCTTAGATACAGGAGAAAAGTCTCGGTATAATCGATTCCTTCCTTTTGAGTGAATCCTTTGGCAACAAGTCTAGCTTTATGTCTTTCAATGTTACCCAATGAATCTTTCTTAGTTTTGAAGACCCATTTACAACCAATGGCCTTCGCATCATTAGGTAACTCAACCAAATCCCAGACTTTGTTAGATGCCATAGAACTCATCTCTTCTTTCATGGCATTGTACCACAAATTGGATTTATCACTATCCATGGCTTGTGAAAACGTTTCAGGATCATTCTCAGCTCCAATATTGTAGTCAGACTCTTGTAAATACACAATATAATCACTAGGAATAGCCGATTTCCTTGTTCTAGCAGATCTTCTCAATGTTGGATCAACATTCTCTTGAGGAGCATGTTGCTCAACTGGTTGTTCAACAGTTTCTGGTAATTGCTGAACAACTAGATCTACTGGATCAATATCGGCCCGGTTGTGGAACTTCAACAATTGGTTGTTCAATAGCTGGCTGAACGAAGGGGCATTATGAGCAACAACCAATCTTAAACTTGAGGTGGAAAGTTGAGTGTCTGAATGATCTTCCTTAGGAACATGATCCCTTGGTCGATCGCTCCCACTGATCAAGTCATTTTCAAGAAATTTAGCATTTTTTGATTCCACAATCCTAGTAGTGTGAGATGGACAATAAAACCTATATCCCTTTGACCTTTCGGCATATCCAATGAAATACCCACTTATGGTTCTTGGGTCCAACTTCTTTTCTTGTGGATTATAAATTCTCACCTCAGACGGGCATCCCCAAACGCGCACATGATGCAAACTCGGTTTCCAACCCTTAAATAACTCAAAAGGTGTCTTTGGGACAGCTTTGGTCGGAACTCGGTTTAATATGTACACTGCCGTCTTAAGTGCTTCAGTCCACAAGGATTTAGGAAGTTTGGAGCTGCTAAGCATACTACGCACCATGTCTAATAAGGTCCGATTTCTTCTTTCCGCTACACCATTTTGGTCCGGAGAACCAAGCATAGTATATTGGGCAACTATCCCATGCTCTTGAAGAAATCTTGCAAATGGACCAGGTGCTTGTCCATCTTCAGTGTATCTACCATAGAATTCTCCACCTCTATCTGATCTCACGATCTTAATTTGCTTATTGCATTGTTTCTCTACTTCCGCCTTAAATACTTTAAAGGCATCTAATGCTTCATATTTATTATGAATCAAGTAGAGATACATATAACGTGAATAATCATCTATAAAGGAGATGAAGTATTTCTGACCACATGAGTCCATATCCGGACTACAAATATCCGTATGTATGATTTCTAATATTTATGTACTCCTCTTGGCACCTTTCTTTGACTTGTTAGTATGCTTTCCCTTTATGCAGTCCACACAAGTATCACAATCAGTAAAATCTAATGTACCAAGTACTCCATCATTTACTAATCGCTTAATTCTTTCTATGGAGATATGTCCCAATCTCCGATGCCACAACATAGAAGAATGTTCTTTCACAACACATCGTTTCATACCAGCTTTATCATGAACATGCATCACATCATAATAGGCATTGTCTTGTAAATTAATTCGAAAAAGACCATCAGACAAAATACCACTCCCAACAATTTCAGATTTAAATGATAAACAGAAGTTTGAATCTGAAAAGTTAAAAGAGTATCCCAAAGGTACAAGTCTTGAAACTGAAATTAAGTTTCTAGAAAAACTAGGAACATAAAAGGTCTTTTCCAAATCTAAAACAAAATCACTATTGAGAACTAGTCTATATGTCCCAATAGCTTCCACATGCGAACGCATCTTGTTTCCTGAATAGATGCTTTGTTCACTTCCCACTGGCTTCCGGTGGTTTTGAAAACCCTGCAAGGAATTCGAAATATGGATTGTAGATCCAGAATCAATCCACCAAGTGTTGTGACTTATATCAGTCATATTAGATTCATAACAAACACAAGAAATTGGATTACCTTTCTTCTCGAGCCATGCCTTAAATTTGACACAATCCTTCCTTATATGCCCCTTCTGTCTACAGAAGAAACACTTGGATTCTTTCTTAATGTCAGCTTGGGGAGGTATTTTACCTTTTCCCTTATGCTTGCCATAGCCCTTATTCTTTCCTTGTGTTGCCAAATGAGCACTTTCTCCCAATTCCATAACCAGTCTTTCTTGCTCTTGAACACACATGGTCATGAGTTCATTAATAGACCATTTATTCTTATGTGTGTTATAAGAGATCTTGAAAGGTGCATACTTGTTGTGGGAGAGTGTTCAGAATATAATACACAAGGAAGGATTCAGATATCTCAACCTCAAGGTTCTTAAGCTGAGCCGCAATGTTCCTCATTTGCATGATGTGCTCACGCACACCTCTAACACTAGTGAGCTTCAATGATGAAAACTTCATAATCAGGGTCATGGCATGCGCCTTCTCAGAACTTACAAATTGCGCATCTATGGCCTCCAATAAAGCCTTAGCATTGCTATGCTGAGCAACTGAACCACGAATACTTGGAGATATCTTAGCTCTTATAAACATGGCACAAACGCGGTTGGACCGCTCCCATTGGTTATAAAGAGTTATCTCACTGAGTGCTCGAATCGGTAGGAGCAGGTGGTTCGTCTTTCCTTATAGCATAGTCAATGTCCATCCACCCCAATTGAAGAAGAACCGACTCCTTCCAAATTTTATAGTTCTCACCATTCAAGATGCGGGAACATCAAACTTAAATTCGAGAGAAATTCACGGGTTGCGAAACCGCATATCAAATAATCATGCTTATGTCACAAAATTTGAGGCAAATATAAATAAATCATGTTTTACCAATGTAAACATGTCACAATATGAATCACATAACATAAAAACTACCTGTGGGCTAAGTTTTTAATTTAAATAGATTCATAATTACTTCATGAAGAAACTACCATATTATATGCCTTTTCTTAATCCCCTGTGGGTAAATTAAGAAAAATAATATGATATTTCATCCTAATTAATCATATTAATATAATGAAAATTCCTGTGGGATAAAATTCATCATATTAATATAATTAATTACAATCAATGTCCATTTCTAAATATGATCCGAAGGCTTTTAATATATAATTCAATTAATTAAAGATGCTGTGGCCACTCCTAATTAATTAAATATATGGACCATTGGACATTTAATTTCATGCATAAAATATTCATAAAAATGCATGAAATGACATAATAAATAAATACATGAAGGGCAGAACAGTAAATAAATAAATTGGCCAAGGGTATAATTGCAAAAAAAATTTTAAAAATTGGGGCAAAAGTGTAAAAAGGAGCCGCGGGTGAGGGGGTGACGGGCGCGTGCCTCGCACGCGCGCGGTTCAACGCAACTGCCGCGCGCGTGAGAGCGCGTGGCTCGTGGAATCCACGCGCCTGCAACCGCAGCACGCGCGTGGGCTCCACGCGCCTTCTTCCTCGCGCGAACAGAAGCCTTTCCGCCGGTTTTTCGCCATTTTCAGCCGCGATTTCACCATGGTTTCTTCTCCGGCAGCCCATTTCATACAAAAATAAATAATGGGTTTTGAAGAACACGCCGGCACGATCACATGGGTCCAAGTTTCGGCGAAGATGAGCAAAAATTAGCCCCAAAAACACAAAACCTCAACCACAGAGACTTCCGCCGCCCGATTAGCCTCCGGCGAACACCAATATACCGGAAAAACTCATAGCTAACATTCCTCATGGCGGTGCGACCGTATGGGTCCGAAATCAAAGGGTGGGTCGTGCGGATTTTGCCCGGAATCGACGAATCTCTCTTGGCCTCAAAACTTCAAAGTTACTGTTCATGTCTAAAATGCCCGAAAAATATACCAAAAAATTCGAAAAAACAAGGCAGAGGCAATAAACACGCTCTGATACCAAATGTAAGACATAAATATTAATATGCGGAAGCCAGGATCAATTGAAGACAAACCTCCAGCCATTGTTTGCATTCACGTTCGTCGAATCTCCTGAAAAATCAAGAAAGCAATGGGCGCACTCTACTAACCAAATTTTCTCACGTACTGATGGTGTATTCTAAATGTGAGGATTTTGTGTTAGACCTTGATCACCCGTCAGAAATGAACGTACGTCCCTATTTATACATCGTCTCCTATCAAGACGGGCGGTTGTCAACGAAAGGGTACGAAGCGTAGAAAACTTCATGTCGAATAGTCGCAACTTTTAGGAGAAAATTTGAGTATAAAATGTGGGATCACATAAAATAAATAACAATTTTTCCTTTCAAAACAAGGCAACTCGTCGCTTGCCCTTTCTCTTGCCTTCGACGTGTTACTACGACTCTCTTTCCGGACAAGGCGGTCGGCCCTAAAAGGTGAATTAGATGGGTAGATCCCGACAATTAAACAAGCATGTGAGACTTCTTTCATTTTTCTTATTATTTATCAATTCATTGTATTTGAATTTACCCTTTCAAAATATTTTGGAATTTTTTCTCCATGCATCATATTAAAGTGAAAAATTCTAACGGTACACTTTAAACCTCGTGTTTTTAAGAATTTACATTTTGCTTTCCGCCCAGACTTTGATTTTATTATTGTCATGAACCTCTTCTTTTTTGCCCATTTTTTTTCCGGCTAGCATGTGCCGTTTGCGGGATTTTCAGAATGGGTAGGGTGGAATCTCTTCTTAAATTGTTTAATGCGTATTGCCATTTCGCTCTCCCTTTAGCTAATAAATGGGAAAAAGAAAAGCTCGACACCATTAACACTGATTTTATTGGTTTAAATCATCGAATTGACCAAAAAAAGGACACTATAAAAAGAAGATAAGGATAAACTTAACATTCACTTGCAATAGGTAGTCGTCGTTATTAGAAGAAAACATTGTACTATTATTGTGTACAACCAACTCTCCTCCTCCCCTGCCCCCTATTGCCCCTTTGGAGTTTCGTCAACCTCCTTCTAAATATTCTCTTTTTTTTTTATGACTCGGGAACTGCCGTACAGCCGGCGATGTAAACTCGGGGCGACGCTTGTGCAGGGACCCACCTCCCACGTCCTTCTAAATATTCTTTTTCCCTCCAATTTGTGAAAATTCTCAAATCTTCTAATTTAGTTTTCTGTCATCGTACAAGATTGGTAAGTTACGTGATCACTAGTAATAACGAGCTGCATTAGATAATTAAAAGCCACATCAGGCTGCTCATTTCTTAATCTTTCATGAACTCATTATATTGGTATCCTTTCCTTTCAAAACATTTAATAATTTTGTTATCAATGCATTCGATTAAAGTAACAAATTGAGGAATATTTTTGCATCTTTCTATATTCTATAAATATGTTGAACTTGATAGCAAAAGGACATTATATAACAAACGTTTCGTGAGTTACATTTCTTATCCTTAGAAAGGCATGGAAATCTATATGACGAAGGAGGCCCTCTCGATCACGGTGCTATTAGGCTTTTTCACGAAAAGAATTGATTTCTCTAGACTACGATAAGGACCAAAACTTCGGAGTCCGATATGAGCTAGCTATGATGGGCCATACCAGATCCAAATCCAAATTGGGCTTAGTTTAATTTCTCATGGACTGAAAGCCCGAGAAGTCATTAAATATGTTGCTCGACATTTTTAAGAAAATGTCTTCCCGTTTACTCATTTTCCGTTAAACAAATGGTTAGTTTGGATTATTGTTTTTGTAGTTTGGTCAGCGGAAACCGCACACCATACATACTCATGCTCAATCAATTGCTCATGGTTGAACCAATCCCTTCACATCATACCAGGCCAACACCGGCAAACTTGTTATCTTCGGTTTTTCGGAACCGCAACTCAAGGAAGTTAATTGAAAAATTCTCGTAAGATCGAAGATTCGATGACATAGATTACAAAATTGAGAACTTCAAGAAAACAGTGCAAGTTTAGTGATCAGTTGTACATATTTTCCATCTTAATGTACATTCTAGGTTCATCTCTCGGAAGAATTGAGGATCTATTTGAAATGACCTTTACTTTACCATTTTACTTAGTTGGGGTCTTGCGACTCCGGCATCGGAACCCACCCCTTGAAAATAAGCCACCGGTCCTTAGTAATGCCAAACTAGCATTCATCAAAATGGCAAATTATAGCAATGACAATTCTATTATAATGGCGAAAATCGTATATACTCAAATCAAATAAAGCGGTCGATTTATGACCTAAGAAGCACTCGATTTATGACCTAAGAAGCACTGACACTTTTTGGAAGCCTTTGTGTCGTGTCTAATACTCTAACACATGTCCGATACGCTCTGACACGTTCCGGCACGCGGTCAACGAGTTTCGAAAAATCCGACACATGATCAACTCTTCCCGATATGCTCCGACACGCGACTCCGACACGCACGGGGTCAATTTTAAAATTTTCAATACTTGAAGGGTCAAAATATAAATATATGAAAAAATAATGAAAATGACAAAAATAAAGGAGAAAGAAGAAAATTTTCACTCTCAAGCTTTTCACTTATAAGTTTTAACCTTCTCGTGAGTGACGATGGAGCGGCCCTCTTCTTCTCGACGTCGCAACGCTACCCGTGCAGAGTTAAAGTTGTGATTTTTTTTTCACTTCTTTCCACCTCTCGCAAGTGTCACTTGCGAGTTATCTCTTTTAGTCACATTTTCCATGGCGAATTTAGTTATATCCTTTTTTTTTTGTCATACTTTGAGAGTTCTTGTCTTGGATTTTCATTTTTCTCGAACCTTGTTTTGCAAAGGAGCACAAGCCAATCTATATCAGGAACTCCGAACTCAGTCTGGGACTATAAGAAATCTTATTAATTTCCGACAAATGTAAGAAAATAGGATATGTTCCTTCAAATTTACTCTTTTGTGTTTGCAATTTTTAATTTCTCATTCAATCTCTGTCAAATTAAAATAATAAATGATATTAACAAATGTTGGATTAATATTTTTAATATAAATTAATTTTATTCTCTTTTTATTATTATTTATTTATTTTTGCATATATATAAATATATATTTAATATATAACGTGTCGGAATTTTCAAAATACTCTATTTTTTAAGAAATAACGTGTCATCGTATCGTATTGTGTCATATGTCGCGTATCCGTATTCGTGCTATATAATTTATGACATCTTTATACAGATGGGACAACGGAGCCGGTATCTATACAGCAGAAAGACACGTGTCGGCTCAAGAGGGCTCTCTCTCACACCACCGTAGCACACTGCGATTTCGTCGGGTCAAAAAGCGCCGGCAACAGGTACTTCCGCCCGTTCACCCCTCGCGCGATGTAGCTCGCGCCCGTCCCCGACTCCACCAGCAGCTCCCCGGCGTAGCCCGGGTACGACCCCTTCCCGAAGCTCCCCGTGCAGGCCGACGCCACGTCGGTCGGGGCGCCGGGCGCGCCGGCCGTGTACCCGTCCCCGAACGGGTTCGTCACCGTCCCGGCCAGGAGGCTCGCGACGTTGATCGCCATCCCGTCGGCCCCGACGTCGCCGTTCGGCGCGACCAGCGGCGGGGACTGCGGGCCATAGATCGGCTGGTGGAACGGCCACGCGCACTGCCCCGGGCACTGGCTCGCCGAGTCGCAGACCCAGATGAACGCCTGCCGCTCAACCGAGCTGTGGGTGCCGCAGCCGCTGACGCAGAAGCCCTCGAAGGCGACGTCCTGGGCCGTGAGGACGAGGGCCAGCTCGCCGGCGCCGGCGCCGGGCCTCGAGCTGAGCTTCTGGGCCAATTCGGTGATCTGAGCCCGCTTCAGCAATTTGCCCATGGAGCAGCTCTCGTCGTCGAGCTGGCTCGCCAACGCGATGCGGGTCTGTTTCTTGCCGGCCTTCTGCAGGTAGTTTTGGACGGTGCTCCACCACTTGGCGGCGGAGGGGACCGACGGCGGCGGCTGGTGTTGGGTCTGCTGCGGAGTGAGGGAGAGGAGGAAGTCAGAGACGATCGACTTCATGTGTGTGTGTGTGTGTGTTAGGCGATAAGTTGGGTACGCTGGGGAATTTAAAAGTGTCGGTACTGCTGACTACACCTAGCTGCAAGTCGGTAATCCCATCCCAACTTAGCTATACACGTGGTCGCCTAACCTTAATCCCTTGGCTCCATAAAAAATGTTTCAAGTCTCCAAAAATCTAGCTACCCTCCTACCTCCCTTCTATGCGACGGGGCTACCTCCATCCCCTAGCCCATCGGCGAATAGTGGGAAGGGACCCATCGTGCGCTCGTTGACATGGGCGTACATTCCAACAAACCTAAAAGTGACATGCCCCGTTGGAGGCCCTATATCCACAATCAAACAATACTTGATTCGGATAAACATCGTATCTAAGAAATCAGGATCTATGAACTCGCCCTCTTGCCAAGTGAAGTCAATTAGTACTCCGTAATGGATCACAGTGTAGGCAGGTGGGATCGACATTTCTAGTGATTTGAAAAGATGAAGTTAGCAACCAGTGAGCCTAAACTCAGCAAGTAGAAGGTCCACCGATTTATACTACATAAATCAATCACCATACTAACAAGAAAAGCCTCAATATAAAGTTATTAACGGACCTAAAAATATTTTCAAAATATATGGCAGATCAATAAAGGTAATAACATTTTCCAACAAATAACTAATAGCTCAATTTAGAAGTGCTAAAGTTATATTCAATATACATTCATGATGCCATCATCATTCGAAGAACCCTGTTATCCCCCGAGCATCTTCCACCCATTCAAAATCACAAGGATATATGGAGGAACTTAATTACACCTCTCAGGCATTTGAAAAAATCCACTTAAAATAACCCTTTTGAAAACATCTCATAATTTTGTTCACGATGCATTAAATTAAAGTAACAAATCGATGAGTGATTTTTGCATTTTTCTAAGATTTGTAGTTTCTTTGGAAGTTCGATAGCAAAATGACATCATATACAAAACTTTCACTATCAGACCAAAAAATACAAAACTTTCACGAATCAACATATTCATATCCTTAAAAATATGCGCACTAATTGTGTAACGGGACAATTAAATAGCCGTCCCTGTGAATTTTGAGCCCAAGTCGTTTTTTAATTGAAACATCCTAATATGGGGAGCCAAATATAAGGAATCGTACAACAACTGCTTCATGTGTATGGCGGCTGCACGGATATTGATGCAAACAATTCCAAGTGACGGAACTGAAGTTGACACGACCTAGATAATATCCAGAGAAGAGGACTGTCTAAAGAAATGTGCGAACGAACTTAATCTCTTCTGGGCAAGAGCAGCACCTTGTTGACGACCTCGTCCAAGTTCAAGAACGACGACCCGGAAGGACACGTGGCCTCTCCGGCCATCTCCTTCCACTCCATCGCCTTCCTCTTCATCTCCTTCCCTCTCTCCCCCTCCATCAGCTCCCTCACCTGCCTCTCCACCCCCTCCCTCTTCACGTCGCCGTCGATCTCCATCCCGATCCCCCACTCCTCAAGGCTGTACCGGCAGTTCATCTGCTGCTCTGCAAAGAACGGCCAGCACACCACTGGCACGCCGGCCGCGATGCTCTCGATTGTGGAGTTCCAGCCGCTGTGGGTCAGGAACCCGCCGACCGCCAGGTGGTTTAGCACCCGCTCCTGGGGGCACCAGCTCGCCAGCAGGCTCCGCTCCCTTGTCGTGGCCGAGAACTCCGGTGGCAAGACCGCCGTGTCGCCGACGACCAAGTCGGGCCTGATAACCCACAGGAACGTCTGGCCGCTGTTGGCGAGCCCCCATGCGAACTCCACCAGTTGTGTCGGAGACATCACTGTAATGCTCCCGAAGTTCACGTACACGACCGAACCGGGCGGTTCCGAGTCGAGCCACTCGAGACAGCCCAGGTCTTCCTTCCACAGATTGGACCCGATCGACCTGGTGTCGTTATCGGGTAGTTGCTCCGTCGGGAGATGAAGGGGACCAAGGGTGTAGATGGGAGGGAATATGGACTTGAGAGCATCGAGGACCTCCTGCTCTAGTCGGTCGAACGTGTTGAAAACCATGGCCGAGGCTCTTTTCGCTCTCTCGGTCTCGACCAAGCAGAAGTCGACCATCGGGTCGTCTGGGTCAGTGGTTCGGATGAAGCTTGGTAAGTCTCTCAGGCGGATGTTTGTCATACCGGGTATCCAGTCAACGACGGTGTCTAGATACCCGTTTGTTAAGTAGCTTGCATCTGCAAATTGAGAATCGATCAACTAAACCGTGTGACCATACGTGACCATAGTTCTCATAAAGGATCCGTTCTAACCATGTCGTTCGATGTTTATGATGTCACATGGCATAGTTTGTGTTGTCAATGCTTTTCTTATACCATTTTTTTTATTTTTTTGGATCTAAACTTTTGCTATACTTAGATAAGGGAAAACATGAGAATATTGTTGAAGGTCATAGGAAATGATTAAGTCATAAAAAATACGTAAGCTCCGGAGAAAGTCAAGGTTCTTACATGTCAAATTCTACTTTTAACAGTTGACTGAGTCAAAGTACTCAATCCAGGACAGAATTATGAACAGCAAACCAAACCCACAAAAGAGAAATTAAAAAATCATTAGCCGTAAATCTGCTAAGTGAGATAACTTGAATAAATTAATGCATACCTTTGAGAGGAGTAAGGCCCCTGTCAATAAGACTGCGATACTGCACGTAACCCATGAAGCCGCACGCGCTCGTCGTCCAGAACAGGACCTCCGGCACGCCGACCGCCTCGGCGGCATCGAGCGTGAAGCTCATCGCGCCGTCCGACACCACGCAGCTCACCGGTGGGGATCCCGACGTCGCGCTTTCCTCATTGAGCCTCTCGAGCAGGTCCCGGAAGTAGGGCAAGCAGGACTTCTGCGTGGACTGGCAGAAGGCCGGGATGTCCTGGGTGGCGTCGGCGTCGGAAGGCGGTAGGCCGTCGGGGATGGCGTGGAACTGGAACGACGGAAGGCCGTCGAGGGAGGAGGGGCCGCGGGAGCGGAGGAGGCGGCTGTGGTTGTACTCGGTGTTGACGAAGGTGACGTGGAAGCCCCGGTGGTGGAGGAGCTTGGCGAGGTTGAGCATGGGGTTGATGTGGCCCTGGGCTGGGTAGGGGATGCACACCGCGTGTGGCATTTGGGTCATATCTGTCGAACCCATCTCTCTCTTCTCTTTCTCTTCTCCGTGTTTTGATCGTTCTCTTGCTGTTGCTCTTGCTCTTTTCTGGGCAAGGAAGAAGAGATGAGCGAGAGGGGTACGTGTGGCTTTGGCCTATTTGTAGGCGGGGCGAGACAATTGGGGAAGGACCGGTTAAACGTCGGTGAACAGTCCCGGCCAACTTGGAAGACGTGAGAGAGACGGGCGGGGAGGGACGTCGGCACTCAAAAAGCCAAGTTGGCGGACGACGTGAGACGGTGAGAGAGACGTGAGATTTGTCGGATGATCTTGAATTCCAAAATGTGTGGTTATAAAAAAAATAGTAATTTATTTATCTTTAATGATTTGACTAATTTAGAAAAACGAGGTGATCCAAAACTTTTTAATCAGAATATAATTCAAAAAAAAAAATTATGTAAGTTACTTTTCTTTGATGTGACTTGATCTTCACAATTATAAGACTCTCATCGATAATTGAACCCAAATACTTGACAATTGAACTCAGGTCCTCGATGGCTAGACCATGGAAGCCAACGACTTGATTTAGATCCTTGCCCCCTTGATGGGTAGACTTGAGACCTTGCACCTAAACATGAATCTTTAATTCATACGTGTGTCTCATAGTTTTCCTATAATAATAATGTAAAAAAAAAAAAAAAAAACCAAACATGAGTAAGTCAAATCACTTTTTGAAAATAACTTCTTCTAAAATTATTTTCCATTTTTTCCTTGAAACAAACAAGGCCAGTAATTTAGTGAAAATTAAAATGAATTTATAGTAAAGACATGAGAACACCGAAATGATGTTCAAATGAAAGAAATATGATTGAGAACCGATTCCACTTGTTTACTTGTCTTGTAGGCTAAATTTGCACCACTATCATCCCCATTCCCATGTTCTCCATATCCAACTCCCGGAGTTGTCGCTAAAAGCAACATATGCATGTATGTTTGGTGCAAGCAAAGCTTTTAGACATGCGTGGCATGAGCAATCTAGACCCAAGGTTGACTGTAAACTCAAAATGATTCAAAATTATGAAAAAAAATACTATGTGATTTACAAATCGAATCTATTTCAATCACTCATCATATGGATCCTACAATGAAGCAAACGTAGTTGAAAATTAAGATAATGATGGTTCGCATAATTTATGGATCATGTAACTTTCAAAATTTGCATTTATGCATTTATCGCATATGTCAAAACAGATAATAGAGCAAAAAAATCCATTTGACCCTACACTTCTTTATTCACATGTTCCCACTTTTTTGAGGGTGAAAGGAGAACAGAAAGTCTAATCAAACGCTATTGCCAGTTGTAAATCTTGAATTCTCTTTTGGACGTCATGATGAATGATGGAGATTGCTCCTCGGGTGTCGAAAACCCTAATTCAAGAACTCGTCCGAAGTCGAGAATCTACTTGGTAAAGCCAAAATAGATAATTGAAATCCCAGATTGCATTTTAGGTAATACAAACATTGTTTAATAATATAGCGAATACTGAACAATGATTTCATTGAGTAATATAGTATTTTTCTTAGTAACCAAATATGAATGTATGATCATTATTTGAAGGTTTATACTATATTGTATGATCATTATTTGAAGGTTTATACTTTTTTTATGCAATATAGTGGGCAAGATTTTAGTGCTTATACGGATGTAATTGATATGGATTGACCTAAGTAGCCATTTTCTTTTCTTCTTATCATGTGAACTAGCAACTTTCTTACTTGGCAAATTATGGATTGAATTTTAAGTCTGACTTTTTTTTTTTTTTTGGGGTATATTTTGGGAATCTAAATGCACGATTACAAAAGCTAAGCTATTTGGAGGCTTGTTAAAAACCCTATATGCCCCATAAACCAGTTATAATTAAGCATCTAGCCTATACCGGTGTTGCAACTGAAAAGAGTTTACTCGCAATTAGTGAAATCTTGGCAAATGACCTTTGGCTTCTGAGTTAGAAATACCCAAAACATTTTACGGCCATTTAGTTTACCGGTTTGATGAGCCAAATGCGTAAACGGATTAAACAGTTGACTTGTTTTCACGAACATGTTTCAAATCCTAGCTTAGTCAAATAAACTTCCACAAGAAGAATGCAAACGACAAAAAAACCGTTCAACAACTTTTCTTCTTATCATGAGTATTT
Organism: Eucalyptus caleyi; assembly: GCA_014182885.2. Lineage (NCBI taxonomy): Eukaryota > Viridiplantae > Streptophyta > Magnoliopsida > Myrtales > Myrtaceae > Eucalyptus > Eucalyptus caleyi. The sequence goes on along the minus strand of CM024471.2, from coordinate 4,341,131 downwards.
TTTTGGTGAATTAGGTACCGCATCACCCGTGTTTGACCTCAGCAAATGGAGAATATGAAATTTCATTGAGCCATGGATTGCTTCGCCTCTGACCCCTAGGCTTATTTAAAACGTCTTCTAAAAATCGTCTGGCTAGGTAATTTTACTTTATTCCAAATATATTAATTCAAGATATTGGTTGTACAAAACATAAAAGCAATTGGTTTGTGAAGTTTTCATAATTTATTGCTTAACAAGTATTTTCAAAACACTCATTAATAATATCTCGATTATAATTATTTCTTTAGATTGAAATGCCATGTTGGTTGGTGATTTCAAAGAGAAGAATAAATTCAATGAGCCTTCTTCTTATGATAAGTGACGGCAAAACAAAATGACCAATTATTCAAATGGCCATGCATTCCATGTAAGTTCAAGGTTGGGAAAATAAAAAGGGGCACTAATAAGCGCTCCAAAGGGACTAAGTAAATCAACTAAAAATGAACATAACATTTCTCAACATCCTCTAAAAATAACGTTGTTACACTTTTAAGGGAATCGCTTACTTTAAGGATTAACTTTTGGATATCCATAGGACGCTCTTTAAGATATTCTGTAATAAATATTGACACATTTTAATGATGGAAACATAGACATTTACCTTAGCGTCTCTGACGCCAGCATAGGCGAGGCAATCGAAATCGTTAATGCACCTCAGGTCGCCATCCATCAGTAAAGCGAGGCCATCGAATCACGAAAGGAAACGTGACAAAGATGCGCATCCTTATCTCCGAGCGCCCTTCTCGTTGAAATACCTTGGATATTCTGATCTCTAACGGTGGAAAATATCTCAAAAAGATATCGGCAGACATTTCTTCCATTTACAAATGGACGAAAACATGGCCCCATGCAAGCGCCCCGCGCATCGAGGCTCGATACTCACGCGGCCGGATTATCTTCTTTGACTTGTCTCTAGCATCCATCCAATAACAGACCAGTGAGTAAACAAGAATCTTGCCCTCGTCGGCCAGATCTTGCCTAGCCTAGCCATTGGTGAGACTAATCTCAGCCGCGACGGCAAAATTGATTTTTCCAACCCAACCATTGGAGAGGTCCAGCTAGCCAGCCCGAGCCTCTAGCTGGTCCACTTGTTAGAGAAAAAAGAAAGAAAAAAAAATTAAAAATTTAAATATTACTAAAAAGTTACGTTAGCATTGCTTGTATTATATAAATTTTGATCAAAATTGATCGAATTGACTCAATTAGTAAAAATGAAAAGATTATGATTTAATTGATATAATAAAAAGTCTATAAATTAATTGATAAAAATATAATAAATTTATATTTTTTTGATAATTTTATCGTGCAATAGCTCACATGACATTTATGACATTCATAAAATCATGACAACTCGATACAATGTGATTCATTAAATTCACAAAGCTTTGTGTTTCCAAATCTATGCGGCTACGAGTCACCTAGGAACTTTAAAGACGTGGAGTCGATTTCTTGCACATTTTATATGGAAGAATTAAAATAAAATTTTAATTTCCTTTTTATTTCTTGTCGTGAGGATGGCAGTATAACACTAGGTGCAGGGAGGAAAAACAACCATTTCCATTCTTCATCAATCTCGATCCAAAAAAAAAAAAATCTTCATAAATCACTACGAAAAGCCTTCCACAATTTCTGAAATGAAAATGAAGATTCTGTTGCACGGAGGGTTGTGCTTGTCTTTAAGTAGACAAGTTCGAATTTCTAGCAAAGAATAGGGACACACATGGAATGGACTTTCAATGTGTAGAGAAAACGGGTCAGATTAGTTAGGTCGGTCTAGGTTGAGCTCGGTCTAGCTATCCCCTCTCTTGCGATTACCCTAAGATGAGGTATTGGACTTTTATCTATGCCCTTATAAGTAATTGACATTCAAAATAATCATCCAAATGTTATTTTTGAGCCCATATCAGTCATAGAGACAAAGAATGGCCAAGGTCCTCAAGAACCCTTGGGCTGGATTTCAATTGGCCTACAAGTGGAGATGCGTGATTCGATGGTAATGCAAATGATTGCCATGTGTTTAAGCCAAGAGATATCACTGTGGACATATAATTCAGATAGAATTGGTATCAAGATTTTAAGTGGTAATAGTTGATACTCAAAAGAGCATGCAAAATCAAAGGAACGATTATTACTTACTAAACAAGTCGTGCAGGCATCATCAACAAGTCAGGAGACAACAAGATGTGGATAAAGTGGTTAAGCAAAGAACATGAGGAGAAATTAGGAACGACTTTCAATGAAGGATCAACCAACCGAGGGTTACTAAATTGTCCTATAAATACCATAGACAATCCAACGAAGGGCCTCAAACAACACATCAAATTCTTTTATCTTATCATTTAGTTATCTTTGTGTAGCTTAGTTTAGTTGTAGTTTTGGTTTTTTGTCATTGATTCAATTTCGATGAGTGTTTGTATTCTAGGTAGTGCTATTGATTAGATTCCAATGTTGTCCAACCGTCCAGCGGCGTTGATTAGATTTTGACGTTGTGTCTTGATATTCATCTAAGAGCAATATCTATCCGATGTTGTTTCTATTGTTCAACGTCATTGATTAGAATCTGATGTTGTGTTCTCCATATCCATCTAAGAGGAGTACCTACCCGATGTTGTTTCCACTGTCCAGCATTGTCAATTAGATTCTAACATTGTGTTCTCATACCCATTTTGGAGCAATATCTACTTGGTATTGTTTCCATTGTCTAACATTATTGATTAGATTCCAACTTTATGTCCTCGAACCCATATAGGAGCAATGCCTTCCCAATGTTGTTCCATCGTCCAACGTCATCAATTAAATTCCGACATTATGTCATCAAAACTAGTTAGTGTTGTTTCCATCATTCAATGCCATTGATTAGACTTTAACATTGAATGATCCATTTGATCTTAGTAGGTTTTCATTAGTATATTGAAAGGTGCTTGAATTAAGCCATTGATTAGATTCCGACACTTGTCCTCATTAGTTTTGAGTTTGTACTGAATGATTTCATTAGACTTAAGACTATAATATTTATATTTATTTGCATTTGATCTTTTCTGTGCAATACTAGCATATAACCTAAATCCCCTTAAATAAAAACCAAAACATAACACTTGGTAAAGGATGTTTCGTTATGAAATATGAAATCGGCGAAATAGTAATATATATATAAGCCATGTAAAATCATGGGTGTTCTATAGTGAATTAGAATGTTTGCATAAATGAATCTTGTGGATTATCGCAATTGCCCCAACTAGTATTTTCGTCACGGTTGCTTTTTAATTGTTTACTTAATTTTATCTTTAGGGATGGATCTAGTAGTTATATATTGATTGAAATTCAAGTTTACTTATTGAAGGACAAAGTAAGGTAACAAGCGTTCCAGTCAGTTTAAATGGTTTGGAAGTACGACATTTTGTTGCGAGGAGTATGATCTTGATGACATGATCGGAATGTGACTTTCACCACTAAGGAATTCCAATGGCACATTTGTTTACCCAATGAATGAATAAGCAAAGGGTCATAAATATTGATTGAAAGCCATTGTTAGAGTACCGTGAATTTAGACATCAAATGGAGATTCTCGATATGCATCGTCCTGATTGACTTAAAATGGCATCCCAATGGCACATTTGTCTACCTCGATGGTATTTTTCCTTTCAAACAAGACAACTCATCGTTTGCCCTTTCTCTTGCCTTCGACGTGTTACCACGACTCTCTTTCTGGACAAGGCGGTCGGCCCTAAAGGCTTAAATTGATGGGTAGATCCTAACAATTAAACAGGCACATGAGACTACTTTCATTTTTCTTATTATTTATCAATTTATTGTATTTGAATTTACCCTTTCAAAATATTTTGGATTTTTTTTCCATGCATCATATTAAAGTGAAAAATTGTGAGGGTATACTTTTAACCTCATGTTTTTAGAATTTACATTTTGCTTTCCGCCTAGACTTTGATTTTATTATTGTCATGAACCTCTTCTTTTTTGCCCTTTTTTTTTTCCGGCTAGCATGTGCTGTTTGCTGGATTTTCAGAATGGTTAGGGTGAAATCTCTTCTTAAATTTTTTAATGTGTATTGCCATTTCACTCTCACTTTAGCTAATAAATGGGAAAAGAAAAGCTCGACACCATTAACACTGATTATATTGGTTTAAATCATTGAATTGACAAAAAAAAAAGAGGAAAATTTGGAAAAAAATTGTCCAACAAACCGTTTCAAATGAAAATTAAGTAATATAGAAATTCGGAAGACTCAAAATCAACACTATAAAAAATAAGATAAGCATAAACTTAACATTTACTTGTGATAGGTAGTCGTCGTTATTAGAAGAAAACATTGTACTATTATTGTGGACAACCAACTCTCCTCCTCCCCTGCCCCCTATGGCACCCTTTGGAGTTTCATCAATCTCCTTCTAAATATTCTTTTTCTCTCCAATTTGTGAAAATTCTCAAATCTTCTAATTTAGTTTTCTGTCATCGTACAAGATTAATAAGTTACGTGATCACTAGTAATAGCGAGCTAAATCAGATAATTAAAAGCCACATCAGGCTGCTCATTTCTTAATCTTTCATCAACTCATTATATTGGTATACTTTCCTTTCAAAACATTTAATAATTTTGTTATCAATGCATTAGATTAAAGTAACAAATTGAGGAATATTTTTGCTTCTTTCTATATTCTATAAATGCGTTGAACTTGATAGCAAAAGGACATTATATAACAAACATTTCATGATTTACATTTCTTATCCATAGAAAGGCATGGAAATCTATATGACAAAGGAGACCCTCTCGATCACGGTGCTATTGGGCTTTTTCACAAAAATTAATTGATTTCTCTAGACTACAATAAGGACCAAAACTTCAGAGTCCAATGTGAGCTAGCTATACCAGATCCAAATCCAAATTGGGCTTGGTTTAATTTCTCATGGACCAAAAGCCCAAGAAGTCATTACATATATTGCTTGTCCCATTTACTCATTTTCCGTGTAATAAATGGTTAGTTTGGATTATTGTTTTTGTAGTTTGGTCAGCGGAAACTGCACACTATACATACTTGTGCTCAATCAATTGCTCATGTTTGAACCAATCCCTTGACATTATATAGGCTGACACCAACAAACTTGTTATCTTTGATTTTTCGGAGACGGAACTCAAGGGACTTAATTGAAAAATTCTGGTAAGCTTGAAGATTCGATGACATAGATTACAAAGTCAAGAACTTCAAGACAAAGTGCGAGTTTAGTGATCAGTTGTACATGTTTTCCTTCTTAATATACATTCCTAGGTCCATTTCTTGGAAGAATTGAGGTTCCATTTGAAATGACCTTTACTTTACCATTTGACTTAGCTGGGGTCTTCCAACTCATGCCCTTCACTTTTCTTAAATCTGAAACTACAAAAACACTTTTCACATCCATATATCGCCATGGAAATCCCCATTTGATTTTTGATAATTTTTCAAAATCAGAATAGTAGTTTAATTTATGGGGAGATCGGAACCCGGCCCTTGAAAATAAGCCACCAGTCCTTAGTAATGCCAAACTAGCATTCATCAAAATGGCAAATTATAGCAATGACAATTCCATTATAACGGCGAAAATCGGACATACTCAAATCAAATAAAGCGGTCGATTATGACATCATTATATACACGGAACAACAGAGCAGGCATCTATACAGCAGGAAGACACGTGTCGGCTCAAGAGGGCTCTTTCTCACACCACCGTAGCACACTGCGATTTCGTCGGGTCAAAAAGCGCCGGCAACAGGTACTTCCGGCCGTTCACCCCTTCCGCGTTGTAGCTCGCGCCCGTCCCCGACTCCACCAGCAGCTCCCCGGCGTAGCCTGGGTACGAACCCTTCCCGAAGCTCCCCGTGCAGGCCGACGCCACGTCGGTCGGCGCGCCGGGCGCGCCGGCCGTGTACCCGTCCCCGAACGGGTTCGTCACCGTCCCGGCCAGGAGGCTCGCGACGTTGATCACCATCCCGTCGGCCCCGACGTCGCCGTTCGGCGCGACGAGCGGCGGCGACTGCGGGCCATAGATCGGCTGGTGGAACGGCCACGCGCACTGCCCCGGGCACTGGCTCGCCGAGTCGCCGACCCAGATGAACGCCTGCCGCCCGACCGAGCCGTGGGTGCCGCAGCCGCTGACGCAGAAGCCCTCGACGGCGACATCCTGGGCTGTGAGGACGAGGGCCAGCTCGCCGGCGCCGGCGCCGGGCCTCGAGCTGAGCTTCTGGGCCAACTCGGTGATCTGAGCCCGCTTCAGCAATTTGCCCATGGAGCAGCTCTCGTCGTCGAGCTGGCTCGCCAACGCGACGCGGGTCTGTTTCTTGCCGGCCTTCTGCAGATAGGTTTGGACGGTGCTCCACCACTTGGCGGCGGAGGGGACCGACGGCGGCGGCTGGTGTTGGGTCTGCTGGGGAGTGAGGGAGAGGAGGAAGTCGGAGACGATCGACTTCTGGGCGGGCGTGAACTTGCCGTACCAGAGGATGGAGACGCGGAGTTCGCCGTCGAGCAAGGGGCCGTTGTGGTACTTCGCCACCATGGGAGGCGGCTGGTACAGGGCGGCGAGCTTCCTCGATCCGGAACAGAGGTTGGCTAAGCTCAGTTGAAGAAGAAGAACGTAGAAGACGAGCCATTGGAGCGAGAGAGGGAACCCATTTTCGGAAACTGGTCAGAGCGAGCGAGCGAGAGAGAGAGAGAGGTGGAGATTGATTTGATTTGAACTGGAGTTTGGAGAGTGATGAAGAATGGAGGAGGAGGGGAGAGTATATATAGGAGGAGAAGTTCATGAACCGGAACTGGGCGAGCGTGTGGGGAGGTGTTAAATGTGGAGCTTTCGTCGGCAGCTTCGCGGAGTAAGTGTTTCCAGGATCACGAGAACCTGGAAAGAGAGGATAAGGGGAGGGTCACATCTGCCATTATTACGCACGCCCCTCTCCATCTCATCTCTTTGCAGAGTTTTAACTTTTTACACAGAAAGGCAGAGCGTGAAAAATGTTTTACACAAGCAACTCCCCTGGGCAATTGATTTTGTAACGAGCTCGGTGGAAGAGGATGGACATGGCGTGTTGATTTGGCCTCTTTCTTTCTCTCTTCTCATGAAATTGTGAATTAACTAGGGTTGATATGGAATGTCACAACGTGTCTTCTTTATTGAGTTTTGGTTATTCCAGATTTGATTTCCTATTACTCATTATCAAAATTCAATTCCTTTCATTTTTGGTTCTTTTGATGAGCGCTCATATTCAAATTAGTTCATATATGTGGAATGACTTGTAGTTTCTAATACAACTTCAATTGGATTCATGTCTATGGGATACTTATAATTAGCTCAATAGTTATTATAAAGCTTTTCCAAATAATAAGTGGATGGTGCTATGAAATGATATTGGAATTCAAATACAATTCTTTCAAGTGTCTTTCAATAATGTATGCATTTAAATCCTTATCAAACTTAACTTTCAAGTTTTTTTTATTTCGCATTGCTTTCTCCTACTGTTATACATAAAAAAAAATTATTTAAACCCATCAGTAAGTTAAGTTTGTGAACTCTAAGAATTTAAATTATTAGAATTCAACACGACATATATTTTATATCTCAATATTTATTACGATATCCTTCGTATGACTGACACATCAGAAGACTTGTTACAAGCCTTCATTTCTTAATCGAAGGAGTACTAAAAATTTATGCATATATTATTATAATTCCGCACAATGATTTAAGATTTTAAATTGAATTAGGGAAAGTAGTAATTTTCATAAAACTTTTGCTAGTTTTCAGCTCGGTTTCCAAAGCTAGGGGAAGCGCGGATTTGCCCGGCTGGAGCTATTGGGGCTGCACGTGTTTTAGGTTCTTTCCTAGGCATTTCCCTCGTTTCCTCTGGGATAGCACGTAAATCGACAATCCCCTATTTTTTTTATTGACACTTGGAGGAATAGGATGGGGATGACGACACGATTTTAACTCGTTGGGTGATTAAACGTGAGAATTACCAATACTATAATGATGCACTTACCGCGTGGTCGAAGGAATCCCATGCCCCTAATTTCTCTAATTAATAATCTCAAAACTCATAGTTTATTAATGAGTGTTTGGGACACTAGGAAGACTAAACGATTTACATAAAACATTTTTCATTGACTAAAAATAACAAGTTTAGATAGGAGGAAAACAACTTTTAAAAAGAAATCACTTTTTCTAAATTACCAAACAAATGTATTATAAAGTTTTCATTGAAACATTTTTGTCATTTAAACATCAAAAGAGCTTTCCTACTATAACAATTTTTTAACAACTTATTGTGAATCACAAATTTTTGAATGGATATATTCATAATAATTTATAATTATTTATTATTTAGTATTTTATGATTTAGAATAAATTAATTAAAAATTATCACATCAATCATTTCACAATCATTTCTCAAATCAAAAATTGAAAGAAAAAAATGATTTTTATTCTCGATTAAAGGACTCTTAATATTAATCATTTTCCCTCCCGTCACGTTCATTTTGCCTTTGCGGGCTGTTCGAGGCGCTCGATGGGAGCAGGGAAAGGAATCTGGATGCCCATATGGAGGGAGGGTTAGGTGAGGAGGATGCTTTGAATGGATTTATGCCCCCATGGCAGTTCACTGTATTGGCTCGTCTATGGGATTCGTAAAGAAAGCCCTTTTTCGCCTTTCCTTCCATGCCGACACACAAGCAAAAGCACGAACCTCTCCCATCCCTGCTGGGACTCACATGACATGTCCACGTCCCTCTCGTCTCCCGAGAATCTGAACATGCTTTCGCCATTCGCCACTCAAGGTATATGCTTCTTCTGCATGTGTAAGTGGAATGCACTGGTCCGGCTTCCTAAGTTCATGTCCTAGAGCACCATTCTCGCATCTCCACAACTTAGCCATTGAAACGGGAGATGTGCTTATGTTCGATCTATATAGTTCCTAGGGTAAATCGAAGACATATCGATTCATGTGCTGGGTATATAGTCGACCCACTGATAATCGAGTTTGAGGGCCTTTACAAAGACGTGTTGCCAAAGAATATTATGAATTTGTCAAAACCCTTAAACTCTCTCTCTCTCTCTCTCTCTCTCTCTCTCTCATATAAAAAAGAAGAAGCTATTTATTAGAATTGCAAGATTCCAACTCCAAGTTAAAGTTTCTATCCACATATGCATAGTTTCCTAAAATTAATGTCACTGATCGAGTAATCCAATTTCAATATGCATAAATGCCAAAAAAAAAAAAAAAAATACGAATAGACAAATTCATAACTAAAAATTATGTAAAAGCTTACACGAACTACACATACTTTAATCGATCCTCTTCCATTACGGAAAAAAATACACGAACGAACAAAAAGGAAAAGCAAAAGGCTGGCAAGGATAACACCATGTCTCAAGCATACCGCTCGTGCAAGCTTAAACAATTCCGCGATCTACTTTGCGGGAGGTAACCATGCCCGCAAGCATTGCTACAAAAAGCCTTCGTGCATCACCCTCAAGCCAGGCTGGCTTTGTTCGATCTCTTCAAACTTCATTTTTCTATTGACATCCCAAGAAGATTGAGCGAGCTGCCCATTCATATTCAATGCCGAAAACCGTTCGTTACCGATCGAACACGAGGAGAGGAAAAGACCCATGAGAACGCAACGCAAGATTCGGATGTTTTTCTTGATTAACCTAAAGCGTTATTGGGGAGGATTATGGTGTAGTTGGTGGCCAAGACTTATTCAAACCCTAACGAAAGATTGGCACGCCACGTTCGCGCTCCATGCATGGCTCGTCGTTGAATGATCGTTCTCATCAGGGCAAGTGGTCAAACAAATGATGCATTCTTAAAGATTAGGATGACCCCCCAACGAAAGTTCCTCGGTCGCAAAAGAGAGACTTAAAATATCCTGCATAAAATAAGCAGGAATCGTCAAGCAAACTTAAACATGGAGACAACTACAGCTAGGATCCATGAAGAGTCCAGACAGAAAGAATCCATGCCCTCATTCAAAAAGCAAAGTCAAAAGTTAGCTCCTCTCCTAGTCCCCCCTCAACACATCAAATCTAATCGATCGATTTCTGTGTTGTCTGCTTGTGCGAAGCAAGAGAGGCGTATCCGGGGAAAACAGAATACACCAATAAACACGCACGCTGCCCGGAAGATTAAGGTTTGATTCCCTTTCGGCGGGTATTTAGGTCATTGTATGCAGGCCACTTGCCAAAATCATTTCTTGCACTGGTCGATTTGGACGCAAGAATAGAACAGTCCGAGCTTGCATGTCCCGTGAATGTTAGGAGTTTCGGATAGACTTGGATGATTAAACTACCCGATCCCGCACGATTCGGCTCGTGAACTAATTAGGCCCTATTTTTTTTTTTTTAATAATTAGGCCCTAGTTTAATATGGTCAAATGGTGGTAGATATATAGCTAGCTAGCTGAAGCAGTAGTTGATGAAAACCAGACGTTGTTTTTATGAGACCACTTGCTCTTTTGTAAGGACAAAGCATCGGCGTCGAACCTTTGACAAAGCATCATCTGTCGCCTTATTTTCAATTATGGGGGCGTCCGTGCATTGATTAGCATTGCTCACGGGCTACCCAGCAGCCTGGTGACAAGCGGTAACAGCCCACAAGACCCGAGATCCGCTGCGATCGAACGAGATGATGGACATGTATCCACTTGATTTATATTCATGGATAAAGTAGTGAATCACAATCAAGGGCATATCTTATGTTTATCCAAATGAATCGTGGCAACATAGCTTCTTCTTCTTTTTTTTCTCGATATTGTCGATTAATTTTGGCTTGCTTTCATGAACCCATGATTGTGCCTTAAGCATTATAGAAGCTGCAATTTGCACTGGCTAGTCATTCCGTATGGACTCAGCGAAAATAAACTCGGACTTGAGAAATCGCCTTAGCTCACCTGGAAAAAGGTTGCGTAGTAGCAAAAAGTTTTACCGACTCTCGAAAATCCAGCTCACCACCTAAGAATTTTCCAACTCTAAGTCTATATTGTCAGACCTTGACAAACTCTATAATTGATGATGAGAGCACGGAAGTGCATTATGAGACATCATAGTTCTGCACCAGTCTATTGACTTATCTTGCAAGAGAAAAATATCTTGAATGTACAATTATCAAATTGGTCCAGACTTACTTGTGTGGCACCCGTAAGGCTGTCATATTGACAATTTTGAACGAAAACATTCAGAAGTAACTTTATGTGAGAACTAAGGTTTGATTATACTACCTAAATCTTTTAGAACTTGATTGTTTTGTACACGAATCGCTAGTTCCAGGAACTATTTTCTGCAAAATATATGATTTTCTGTTGAAGACCTTGGAATTTGGGCATTTGGAGTTCTTTACCATAAGGCCTTCTCATGTCAAGAGTGCGTGGTAGAAGTTCAGTACCTTTATCAGGGAAGATCACCAAGAGGAAGCTCAAATTCAAACTCGTTAAAATATTTAATTAGACTCACATTCACTTAAAAGTTTAAGCTAATAAATTATTGGTAAATTAGGATATAATAATTGTTTCACACTACACTAATTCTCTAAGGTGATACTTTTCTAACACGCATTTTACATGCATTTTAACAATTTTCCCCTCATGTGTAAGCTCAATGTTAAGATTCTTTGCTCCCTCTTAATCCAAGTATCATCCCGCATCATCCTTGGCCCTTTTCTCCTGACTAAGCCTTGAAATCTGCCATTTAGGGCTGCATTGTTTCACTACAGTGCCCATCACTTGAAAACCTATGTTGGTCACCATATATCTTCCTCAAGATATTCAAAACATCGAAACACACCATGTTGCTTGCTCGAAAAAGATATTCACAACATTAAAGTCCGATACCTTTATTTGGGATGATCGCCAATAAAAAAATCAAGTCTGAACCCACCAACATCTCCAATTGGATCCCAATTAAAATATATCAACTACTTTATACCATGCTAAATTCTCTGATATAAAACTTTTAAAACACAAATTACACGTGCATTTTAATATATTGAAGAGTCCTGCCGCCCATTAATTTGAAGGAGCTGCAAATACAGAAACTTCATCGACGGTGGATTTTAGCCCTAAATGTGCTCGGGCACAATGCCCATATGCTTTGTCCACATCAATCTTTTTCGTACTGAACAGGCCAGGCCCAATTACCAAATCGAGCTCCTTCCTAAAATCTTATCATTCCACTGTATTAACACGCACGATTTCAAATTTTAGCCATACATAGCCCTTGGACCGACCAATTTATGAGCCTCTAGGTCGGACGCCGCCCGAATTCTGCCTGCACTGGTCCCCCCAAGTACAGATAGTTAACAATGACATGGGGCTGTCCTAGCTTCGAAAGAGGCCAGGAAATCAAAACTGCTTCGCGCATAAAAACAAGGGAAATGGTTGGCATTGGGCAATTTATGGGAGAGATCGCGAAGGAAAGCTCGAATTTGTCTCCATCGTGGAAAAAAAAGAGCCACTCTCGTTCGTAGGGTCCATAAGCTGAATTCAAGGAGGCGCTCCGCATTAATTAAAAAATAAGAAGAGTCTCCCAGCATGTAATTATGTAACTTTAGAGGGCCCGAAAAATGTGCACACCCTACTCAACGTACTCACCTAGGATAACTACAGCTCGAGTTTACCAAGTATTTCGATCATTGCTAACGTTTAAAGGGCAGAACAAATTGAGACGATCAACAATGTACGGTTCTTTATTATTTAATTGGATTTCGCATTATAATATTTTTTGAATGAATTTTTGAAGTCCGGAATCGATTTCTTAATTCCTCGAGAGAAGGGACTGTCGCATTCATTGCACAAATTACGTATGCGAAATCGGTCATCGAAATTCTCCGAGAGTAAAAAAAAAAGAAAGCTGCCAATATTTTGGGAAAAAGCGATAGTGCCTGAGCACCAAAAAGCAGCTGTGACGCGTTAGGCCGTGAGCTTGCACCAGCTGGACCTCCGCGGGGTGGTGGGGTGAGCAGACGGCGTCGTATTAAAGTCGGTTCCGCCAAAAGCTTCACGAGGGTTATGTGGAGGGCCGATGGCGAAGCGGAGCGGCGTCATCGGCAGGGCACGTGGGCCCCACCCTCTTCCCCTTGACCTCGACCTCGACCTCGACCTCGGATACTCTGGGGCCACTCGCTGACCGCCAGCTGGTGGTCCGTGCTCTCGGTCCGCGCTTTCCCATAAATTAAAAGGGAGTAGTTTCAAAACTCCCAGCCTGGACTGTACTGCGGACAGTGGGCACTGCCCTGGCCACCCCTCCCTCCCTAACGTCTCCCTAACCTACATTTCCCTCCTCGCTGCCCTTCCCCGAGGCGAATGGGATTGATCTGCGTGAGGGCTGTTTCGTCCATTTGGCTGGAGCTGAGCTGGATGCAATTGCCAACCTTTTGTTTGAATTTCAGCTCGCAGCTCATTAGTTAAAAAAAAAAAAAAAGAGACTCATCTTTAGTCGGGATTACGTGCGGAAAAGTCCCTCTCTTTCTCTCGCGCGTCCACTTTCGCTGCACGTAAATTCCTTTTGCCTATCAATTTAAATTGTTGGGTAGGACATTTTAACGATATGAGTTTAAATGAGAAAATTTATCAGAAAATTCGATATGAAAACATCAATTACAATAGGTGTCTAAAGCATTATCTTTTTTCTTTTTGTGATTGGTTACTTAAAAAGTTGTACTAAGAGCGTGAATGATGATGGGACGTGTAATCGAGCACTCCTCGCCTTTTGTCAATCTTGCTGGTGAAGATGCAACTTGGAATTGCAAGACCATCGCCATCTCCTGAAAATTTAATAATTACACTCATGAGCTGCCCTCCTTTTGTCTCTTTCCATGCAGGTTCAGCCACTCTAACCCCACTTCTCGTTCCACCCTCATACTTATTATTATATTATATAGTCGAAAAATAAAATAATCCAAGCATCACCCTCATCCAACCCTTGTATAAATACTGCTCCTCGCTTCGACACAATTCACAACTTAAACAAAGCGAGAAGCTACCTCAGCTTTCTCTTTTCCTCAGTCTCAGCCCAAAACTCAGCTACTACGATGGCATCGTTCTTCGCTTCTTCTAAAACAGCTCTTCCAAAGCTATTCCTCGCCCTCTGCCTCCTCCAGATGGCCTCCGCCACCAGGAGGCTGGCCGAGCTGGTCCAAGACCAGTCCCCGCCCATGAAGTACCACAATGGCCCTCTCCTCTCCGGCAAGATCTCCGTCAACCTCATCTGGTACGGCCGCTTCAAGCCCTCCCAGCGCACCATCGTCTCCGACTTCGTCACCTCCCTCTCTTCCGACCCTTCTTTGGCTCAGGCCCCTCCTTCCGTCTCCCAGTGGTGGAAGACGGTCGACAAGTACTACCACCTCTCCTCCTCCAAGAGGCACACTCCGTCTCTCACGCTCTCGCTCGGGAGGCAAGTCCTCGAGAGAGCTACTCCCTCGGGAAGTCCCTCACGAGCAAGCACCTCGTCGAGCTCGCGTCCCGGGGCGAACAACGGAACGCCATCAACGTCGTTCTCACCTCCTCCGACGTGGCCGTCGAGGGATTCTGCATGAGCCGGTGCGGCTCCCACGACTCCGCCGTCGGTTCCGTCAAGGTCAACGGCAGGAGCTCGAAGTTCGCGTACATCTGGGTGGGCAACTCGGAGACGCAGTGCCCGGGGCAGTGCGCGTGGCCGTTCCACCAGCCCCTGTACGGCCCGCAGAGCCCGCCGCTGGTGGCGCCCAACGGCGACGTCGGCGTCGACGGGATGGTGATCAACCTGGCAGGCCTCCTCGCCGGGACCGCCACGAACCCGTTCTCGAACGGGTACTACCAGGGCGAGGCGGGGGCGTCGCTGGAGGCGGCGTCGGCGTGCACCGGGATCTACGGCAACGGGGCATACCCGGGCTACGCCGGGAACTTGCTGGTGGCAGAGGCGACGGGGGCGAGCTTCAACGCGCACGGCGTGAACGGGAGAAAGTACCTGGTCCCGGCTCTCTACGATCCGTCCACGTCGTCGTGTTCGACTCTGGTGTGAGGGAAGTGGCGACAGATAGAAGCTATGACGTTTAGGCTACCAGATTAATTCATTCATTTGTTTATTGTTTCTGCAGTTCCTCTATATTATTATCATTTTATTTAATGGAAAAGGCAAACTACTTTTATTTGCTACAATTACGTGAGCCATTGAAAAGCAACCGGACAAAATCCACTCTTAATCTGAGGAGTTTAGCTCTTCGCTCACACAATTCAATAAACCGACCGGGCTAATTACACCATTTGTGGAAGAAAAGATAATTACGTAGTGAATGTTTGCTCTAATTACTGATTTAGTTTTTGGGGGAACAGATGGAGGGACTTAGGTCGAGGGAGAGTGAGAAATCCATTATTAATACTGGCGTAAGTCATTGGTTATGGCAAAAGGCACATGGGATGAGAACTTTCACTTTTCTAAGTGAAAATGCTGCATATGACACGAACATTATTTAACTTAACAGCAACCCCAAATGATTATACCTTTATGGTTTATTCAAATTATTCCTATTAGGTGCTTATCGTCGTGAAAATAGTTAAGCTGTTATATATGGTTTCTAGGGGACAAGGTGCGATGCTGCTCATAGACCCCTAGGGAGACGGATCTGAATTGAGTCCTTTGTTACAATTGTGGCTTGACCACGGCTAATTTTCTTATATTCATGTAAATTAATCTTATACATCACTACACTTGAGGTGGCAGCTTCTATCATACCATGAGTTAAGCAACTAGTCACTTACATTAATCATTGGATGAAAGCCCATCATTACATCATACTCCTTCAATTTACCAGTCAAGAAATAATAATATAGAATATAGATTTGAGGAATTTTTGTATATAGTTCGATTTCTAGAAAAGAGTATATAGAGAGCTTATATATTAACTTTAATAGATGATTATTTAAGAATAATATATTAGATATGTATTATTAAAATAGATATAGAAAATTAGAAAATATCCGAAATATCTCTAGAAGATATCGACATGTCTCTAACGTCCATTTTCAAACACACAATAACTAATTCAACTTGAGTTTGAAATCAAATTAAATTGTGTCCAATGATTGAGATGTCACGAATAAGGTGGCTTTTGACATTGTTTGTGGTGAAACTCCCAAATCTTAGCTAGTTTGATGGTGGTTTTGACTTTTTCGAAATGATACTAAGAGGTTGAGAATTGGAGGGCAAAATGCTAGTTGCCAATGTGGCTAGCTTGCAAAATAGTAACGGAGTGATATGGCTAATACGCTTGTGTCGCAACATCAGGTGACTTATATGATTGGCTTGGAAAAATAGTTACTAAGTGATTGTGACCTTCTCTAGCTACCATCAAAGAAAAAGCCACCTTAGTGATAAAGGTTCAATTGGGCAATGTGGCTGGCATAGTTGGTGTGGAATGGATTGGATTAAGTGCTTCTTCAAATTAGACTTGTACGTGTGAAGTGAAAACTATTGACTTTTGAGCAATAGGGATGGATGATTTATTTGGGTGTGCATAGGGTGCTTGGGGAGCATGGGTGCATAAGTGCAAAGTGTACCTAGTGTACTAGGGTTGCCTTAGCAAAGAGGTTCTAATACCAAGTTAGAAATGAAAAAAACCCAAATTATTACAGATGTAATAAATTTACTCTATAATAGTTTTTTGTTAAATTTTACCATAAAATTTCTGAATTAAATGATATATGATAATTGATGGGTGTACCAACTTGAAGTTTTACTATTCGTTTGTCACAAATGCATCATTTGTGATTCTTCTTGATATTAATCCAATTTAATAGAATTAATGAAGATAAATTTGTCATAAATATATCAGTAAATTATTTTTAGATAAATTTATCATTGATGTACAATTTTTGGGGTTTTAATAATAAAAAAATTAATTTAGGATAAATCTGTTATAGTATACTAATTTGGAGTTTTTCATGATATTAACCCAAAATAATAATGCAAAAGATAGATTTGAGGAAGTTCTTTATAGAGTTTGATTTATAGAAAATGGTACGTGAAGAGTCTATTTATAGACTTCAATAGATGACTATGTAAGGAAAAGGGATTAGATATGCACAGTCAAAATCGACCAAAAAAAATCAGAAATAATTTCCTAAATATTACTAAAAGATATATACATATCTCTAACATCACCATCGATCCACCGTTGCAATAATCGTTAAAAATGTCTACAATTTTGAGGAAAATTCATGTCGATTTATGATGGACACCGAAACTTGGACGTGAGATCCATGGCATGGCATGCTCAAAAGAGCTGCGTTGCTAAACCTATAAAAATTGTGGATTCGCACTTAGCTAACACGCCCATCCTTGACAATTAGCTCCACCGCCACCACCAACTAGCGTCTCCTACTCGCGACCCAAGGGGCAGGCCACTGATTGGTTTCGTTCTCTCGGTCAAAACTCTTGTTTTTCCCTTAGCTGTTAATGACCTGTAATGAAATGTATAATTGTTGGACCGAGAGTTTTGACTTTTTGCCAACGAAAACAATTCATTAACAAGCAAATGTGTCAAATCAAGTTGGCCTCTCTTGCCTTTACTTCACCATTCTCTCCTCACTACCATCCTCTCACCTTCCCCCTCTCCTTCATCGTCGTCACCCAAATCTAACTTCATTTCTTTCGCTCAGCTACTCCTAAGGGCTCCAATCGACCTTCTCTTTCTCACTTCTACCCATCAGATTAATCAGACCTGCGTGTTCTATCTTGGGCAATCTTCTTAATGGGGGGTTTTGTATATGCATGTTTTTCCTATCAAGAAATATTCACCGTGTGGTCCCTTTTGCGATCCATTACCTTGGATTTTTTTACTAAAGAGCTGAACCATAAAAATTGAAATTGGGCGAAAACTTGGTCGGATCTTGGTTCGACACCAATGCCGATTAGAGGAAGAAAACTTGGTCCTGTTCGATCCGATGGCGCCTTGAAGGGAAGAAGAACGATGTTTGCCTTTCGTGAGCCGGCCTTTGGCTTCTTTTTCTTTTTTGGAGAGAGAGATACATCTAGCGGGAGAGATTTAGAAGACGTACGTTATGTTCCAACACAAAGACAGTGTCTTCTCCTCTCTCTCTCTCTCTCTCTCTCTCCTCCCTTTTATACGTCCCTCCATCCACGGGCTCTATTCCCGTGAGCCGAGCCTTTTGGCCCAATGGTTCACGCGGATGGGCCTTAAGAAAAGGATACAAGTTGATCTTGGGGATCCTATTTAGATTTATACCATTAACAAAATCTCAATTGATCATGGATCGAGTTAAACACTGTGGCTCAAAGTCTCAAAGTTTTTTGTGTGATTTGAACCAATTTGAACACAATTACTTCTGAAAGTTTCATTGAATTCAACTATCTAAGATTTTAGCCCAGCAAATAAAAAGGAAAAAACAAAACTATGCTCTCTAACCATTTGCCCAAGCCTACTGAGAAGCCTTCGGCCAACACTCGATATTCTCCACCTCCAACCATCACCATTTAGGAAAACTCTCGAGTGCCCAGCAATCCTATTAGCCCACTCAATCTCATCCTTTGAAAGCCATCAGCCTTTCGCTTTATTTGAGAACCCACTTGTTCCCAATAGCTCGTCCTTTTGAAGATCAACCACTTCCCAGTGACTTGGTTTTGATTTCATTGACTCCATTTCCTCTTCCATTACATGAATCCACTTTTCCTTACTAGGGCAATTCAGAGCCTCATTGATATTTCTTGGCTCATCCTCATCTTGTGGAGCAACCATTCCATAACATGGTCAAGGATGAACTCCACTAATATCATTATCTTGATTCTTTTTCAGCACATTTCAGTTATATCTTTCCTGCTCACTGAACACATAGTGACTCATGTGTATAGGCAGCACAACCCCACAGCTTAAGAAAACTCAAGTTCGGTTTTCTGCCTATCCATAACTCATATGCACCCGGTTAAGTATATAATGCCAAAGCAGCTTAACAATCACGTTTTAGTTGGACCTAACCATTTCCGAAACTTTTCAAATAGACATATCCGACTCGAGTATAATAAAAAGTGATGAAATAAACAACCCATTGCCTTCCTCTCACATTCATTGAACCACAGATGCCCAAATGGATTAAATGCATATATGGACAAATCGACTTTTCAATATTGCCCAACAAGCCCTCTTTGGCTAGTCTATTCATATGAATAATTAATGCCTATCATTTATGCATCCCATTCAGTATTTGCATACTATCATATTAATGAATAATTTCAAGTAAGGCTTTAGAATCAAAAGGTCACTATGTTTCCAATCATCCTCCAAAAATCCTAACTCAAAATTATTATTAATATAATTATCTTATGCAAATAAATTCTATGAAGTTACAAAAACTTCTATTACTACCCACTAATTACCCACAGAACCAGCAATAGCAGAAAGCAAATAAAATCTTAACATCCAATAAAATAACAATGCTTTCACATGATACAACTAACATATCGGTTGCTACATCAACAACAATCAGGTAGTAAACATTACATAATTAATCAAAGAAATAAATAGGGAATGTCCCTTCTAATCTATCAGCCATAATATCTGAGAAATTTGAAGGCACATTTGCCAACCATGGAAAAACTTTTGGAGAGCTTTCATGTCGCCTCCAAGGGGCATTCACTCGGCGCCATGTGGCACTCAATCTAAGGGTTGAAGTTTTGGCCAACTCAATCCTATAGTGCTCTCTTACAAAAGCTTCCACCAGCCTCCTATAACCCGGGACCACGTTGACCTCCCATAGCCGATCCAACACTGCTTGCCATTCAGGTGGAAGAGTGTTCATCAAAGCCGGCACCTTCTCAAAATCCGGCATAAGATAACCATTCCAGATGATTTCATGTATCATATGATTGACCCTCACCACATGTGATACCAAATCACCATCATGCCACCAATAATTAGCTAATTCTGACATCAACCTTTTAAGTCTTGCATTTCCCTTGTCCGTTCTCGGGATTGCAGGTATCCTTGCATAACACATCATAGTTCCTGCAACAAATGCAGAACTAAAAATGGATCACTTATAATCCATAATAAATATAAAGGAAAATACATAATTTTCCAAAATTCATGCAACAAATGCAGAATTAAAAATGGATTACTTATAGCCCACATAGGCATGATTGAAAAAGAAACAATTTTTTTTTTTTTTCGGGTCAACGGTCAACGGTCGGTCAACGGGTCGGGTCAACGGTCGCGCGGGTCGGAGGACGGGTCGGACCGGTCGAGCCGGTCGAACCGGCTATGCCGATCGGACGAACCGACCGCACGTGCCGCGCGCGTGCGCTGGCTGACGTCACGCAGACGTCAGCCGGCACGTGCCTCGCGCGTGAGCGTGATGACGTCACGTAGACGTTATCCACACGTGCGCGGTATGCGCCAGGCTGATCGGGTCGGGTCAGTCGCCGTCGGGTCGGGTCGCTGGCCGGTGACCGACCGGCCAACCGTCGTCGACGCTGACGTCATCAATGACGTCTTCCTGACGATTATCGACCATTGGGTGACGTCACGATGACGTCAGCGGGTGACGTCAGCACGCGTCGGTTCACCGACCGGCACGTGCCGTTTCGGCGGTCACCGGCGCGCACGTGCCGGTTCATCACCGGCGTGTGTGGCGCATGCGCTAGCCATAGCCAGCGCTTCGGGCGCGTCGCACCCACGCACAGCGGCTTTTGGCCGCGCGTATGGGCGCGTGCGGCGTCGTACGGCGGCGTGCGACATGTCGCCGGACTCGTCTCGACGTCGCCTTTCTCCCCATGTGTTCATAAAACAATTTCGACTTACGAAAACTCAAAGAAATGGCCGAACAACGCTCAGGTGTCGAGATTTCTTGCCCCGATCCGTACGGCCGAAAATTTTTCGCGAAAAATCAATCAAAAAACATCAAATTGATCGGGAAAACGTGAACTAGGGCTCTGATACCAATGTTGGGAATAACGGATCCCCGAAAACCGGATTCAACACCGAATCGAACCCCTAAATCAATGCCGAAGACGAAGCCTGAAAAAAACACGTATCACCAATCGTAAAGCACACCATGGATTCGAGCGTACCTTGTTAGCCACAGATTAAACACCAATGCCGATTAGAGGAAGAAAACCTGGTCCTGTTCGATCCGATGGCGCCTTGAAGGGAAGAAGAACGATGCCGTTTGCCTTACTGTTCTTTTTGTCTTTTTTGGAGAGAGAGAGCGCGCGGGAGAGAAGAAGACGTACGTTATGTTCCAACAGGTGTCTTCTCTCTCTCTCTCTCTCTCCTCCCTTTTATACGTCCCTCCATCCACGGGCTCTATTCCTGTGGGCCGGGCCTTTTGGCCCAGCATGGGCGGACGGGCCTTAAGCCCATCACCAATTAAAAACATCACATAAAAATTGAAATTGGGCGAAAACTTTGTCGGATCTTGGTTCGAGAAAAGGATACAAGTTGACCATGGGGGATCCTATTTAGATTTATACCATTAACAAAATCTCAATTGGATCATGGATCGAGTTAAACACTGCAGCTCAAAGTCTCGAAGTTTTTTGTGTCATTTGAACCAATTTGAACACAATTACTTTTGAAAGTTTCATTGAATTCAACTATCTAAGATTTTAGCCCAGCAAATAAAAAGGAAAAAACAAAACTATGCTCTCTCTAACCATTTGCCCAAGCCTACCGACAGCACGCCACTGAAGCCTTCAGCCAACACTCGATATTCTCCACCTCCAACCATCACCATTTAGGAAAACTCTCGAGTGCACCAGCAATCCTATTAGCCCACTCAATCTCATCCTTTGAATATTGCAAGTCCCATGCAAGCTATGCCTAGAATCAAGTGGTCTTGTGTTGATTTTGGCACACTTTGGGCGCGTTTGTTAACGATTATGTTCCGAGAACAGATTCTGATATGAAATGATTATTTTTTATTCTGTTCCGGAAACAATTTCTAAGCATTTTAAATCGTTTGATAACTGTTCAAAATTTCTGATTTTAGAATAAAATTGTGTTTGATACCATGCTCATTGATTGTGTTCCAAATCAATTTATTTTAATTTTTAAATATTTATTCTTTTTTCCTTTTTTTTTTTTTTTTTTTTCCTTTTTCTCCTATTCTTCTTCTTCTCTTCTTCTTCTTCTTCTAGCCGGTTGCCGAGTCTAGCGACCGGCCACTAGCCAGATGAGGGCCGACAACCTCACTGGAGTTTCACCAGCCCTCGTCGGCTGAGCCTCGCCGACAATTGGGCGAGGCTTGCCTAGCCCCACTAAGGCTCAGCCTCGCCAAATCTGGCTCCACCAAGTCTCACCTGGCCATCGGCGGGGCCAGGCGTCGTGAGGCAAGCCCAGCCCCGGCGCGGCCGAGCCTCGCTGGGGCCAGGCAGGCCTCTAACAAGCTCACCGGACCGATTGCGGTGATCGGTGAACGGCGGCTTATGGTGGCGGACAGTGGTAATGGGATGAAGAAAAAGAAAAGAGAAGAAGAGAAAATAGAAGAATAAAAATAGTTGGTTTTCATTATAGATTTGTTCCCGAACAATAATCAACATTTTCTTTTTATTTATTCTTGATTCTGTTTCAAATATAATTCTAGAAACAAAAAAATAGGAATTTATTCTCGGAAACAAAATTTTTATCAAACATGATTCTGTTCCCAAACTGCTCCTAAGAATAAAAAATCAGAATCAGACACTGTTAGGATGGTTATCAAACAAACACTTTGAATGGCTCGACTGCCTTTGGTGACCCTCGCCTCATCATGCCACTTCCATGGACATGCAATTGCTTCCAGACCATTAACACCCACCTATGCGCCTCTTGTAACCTTAGTTTATTTTGCTGCATGTGCTAGTTATGAATAATATGGATGACGTGTCATATGCTAGTGCAAGAGTTTAGGTGATTTTAGGACAAACCCAAGCTTTTGGTCACACCACTCAATTCCCCGCATTACATTATCCCTTTCATTTTACTCATCCCATATATTTATCATTGGTCAACCAAGGCCACTATTGGTAAAGAAAAAAAAACCAAGACTGCCACGTAGCGTAAAACTCACGAGTGTGGCCCAGAGTGGGCCTCCAATATGATGGAGTACCATCGACCACCTCTGAAAAAGTCATCCTAAGAGCGTAAATGCAGTGATGATTGAACGCGTAGTCGAGCACCAGTTGTCAGTTGTTAATCTTGCTGGTGAAGATGCAACTGGGAATGGCAATACCACATCATCTCCTCCAAATTTAATTATTACATTCATGAGCTGCCCTCCTTTGTCTCTTTCCAGGCAGGTTCCGGCACTTTAACCCCACTTCTACGTTCCCCAACTTCATATCTATTTATTATTATATTATATAGTCGTAAAATAAAATAATCGAAGCATCACCCCCTCCCCACCCATGTATAAATACTCCTCCTCGCTTCGACACAACCCACAATTTCAACAAAGCGAGAAGCTACATCAGCTTTCACCTTTCCTCTTTCCTCAGTCTCAGCCAAAACTTAGCTACAATGGCATCCTTCTTCTTCACTTCTAAGACAGCTCTTCCAAAGCTATTCCTCGCCCTCTGCCTCCTCCAGATGGCCTCCGCCACCAGGAGGCTGGCCGAGCTGGTCCAAGACCAGTCCCCGCCCATGAAGTACCACAATGGCCCTCTCCTCTCCGGCAAGATCTCCGTCAACCTCATCTGGTACGGTCGCTTCAAGCCCTCCCAGCGTACCATCGTCTCCGACTTCGTCACCTCCCTCTCCTCCGACCCTTCTTTGGCTCAGGCCCCTCCTTCCGTCTCCCAGTGGTGGAAGACGGTCGATAAGTATTACCACCTCTCGTCCTCCAAGAGGCCCACGCCTTCACTCACGCTCTCGCTCGGGAGGCAAGTCCTCGACGAGAGCTACTCCCTCGGGAAGTCCATCACGAGCAAGCACCTCGTCGAGCTCGCGTCCCGGGGCGAGCAGCAGAACGCCGTCAACGTCGTGCTCACCTCCTCCGACGTGGCCGTCGAGGGATTCTGCATGAGCCGGTGCGGCTCCCACGACTCCGCCATCGGTTCCGTCAAGGTCAACGGCAAGAGCTCCAGGTTCCCTTACATTTGGGTGGGCAACTCGGAGACGCAGTGCCCGGGGCAGTGCGCGTGGCCGTTCCACCAGCCCCAGTACGGCCCGCAGAGCCCGCCGCTGGTGGCGCCCAACGGCGACGTAGGCGTCGACGGGATGGTGATCAACCTTGCAGGCCTCCTCGCCGGGACTGCCACGAACCCGTTCTCAAACGGGTACTACCAGAGCGAGGCGGGGGCGTCGCTGGAGGCGGCGTCGGCGTGCACCGGGATCTACGGCAATGGGGCGTACCCAGGCTACGCCGGGAACTTGCTGGTGGATGAGGCGACGAGGGCGAGCTACAACGCGCACGGCGTGAACGGTAGAAAGTACCTGGTCCCGGCTCTCTACGATCCGTCCACGTCGTCCTGCTCGACGCTGGTGTGAGGGAAGTGGAGACAGATTGAAACGATGACGTTTAGGCTACCAGATTGATTAATTCATTCGTTTATTGGTTTTTTCGTTGCTGTATATTACTGTAATTATAGTTAATAGAAAAGGCAAACCACTTTTATTTGCTACAATTTGCTCTGGTGCAAAGCAAGCGGGCTAATCCATTCCTAATTCGACGATTTTAGCGCTTCAATCGCGCTAATCGATCAATCACGCGGGCTCATAACACCTTTGCTGGAGAAGAAAAATTTGCGTTGCGCCTGTATGCTCCAACGAAGGAGCTTAAGTCGAGGACGTGAGAGAAATCCATTTCTAATACTGGTCTAGTCATTGGTTATGGCAAAAGGGACATGGGATGAGAATTCTGACTGTTCTCAATGAAAATGCCGTATATAAGACAATAATCCCAAATGATTTATCACTTTATACTTTGTACAAATTATTGCTTTTAGGTTCCCAGCGTGGGCTAGATTGTTACAAATGTTATGGAAGCTGGTTCCTCATGCAATAGGATAGATTGGACCATATATGATTTTGAGGAAAGAGAGAAATTGCCGAGTTTGGACAAAGTGTGACGCTCCTTATGACTTCTGTGGAGGCAAAGATCACTCGTCTAGTAGGACCGTATTGCATGGAGATATGGGCAACCATGGACGTGTATGTTAATTCTTTAAGTCAGAGAAATTGTAATATTCTAAAATCTCACATCATATATAACTAATCTTTTAAATGACTCATCAATTAATATTCATCCTGAAAAGGACAACCTCCTTATATGACTTCTCCAAGTATTCCTTTTGGGGGATTTTAGATGCGAATTGAGTCATTTGTTACAAATGTGGCTTGGCAACAACAAATTTCTTACTTTCAAATAAATTAACTACACTCGAGGTGGGAGCTTTTGTCATACCATAGGTTAAGCATTTAGTCACTTATAGTGATCACTGGATGAAGCCCGTTGTTACATCATACTGCTTTAGTTCATCGTTGATCTCTTGGTAAAAACAAACCTTAACAATGTTTACAATTAATAGGAAAATTCGTGTTGATTGATGATAGATATTGAAGTTGGATATTAGATACACGACATGCTCAAGAGAGCACCAACATAAGATGTGACACGCCCATTCTCTACAATAAGCTCAACCACCACCACCAATTGGTGGGGAAAATTGTCAAAAAAAAGTCCAAAACCTATTGTATTTATAGTAGTTCCATCATAAATATTTCAATTATATCAATTTAGTTCTAAGCTTTTTTGATAATTTATCAATGTAGTCATTCTAGATAATTTTGACAGGAAAATACTGACATGGTGATCCAATCGGCATCAATCGTCTTATGTGGCACAATCGGTGATATGACTAGGGCAAATTAAATTGAAATGATGTCATTTTGCATTATATATATATATTTGCTTTTGCTTTTGTGTTTGTTGCAGACTTCTTGCAAGCAGATATGCTAGAGAGTGCTTTTGCGTCAGATTGTGTTGCATCCAAGCGCTAAAAATTTTGCGCTTCAACTTGAAAGCGACGAACTCGAACGTGAGTTGATTTACTCATGCGTTAGTTGAATTACATATTGAGTTGAAATTTACTCATGGAAAAGGGAAAAAAAACATAGAAGAAAGGAAATTGCGAGTCGATTGGAGCACAATGGTTTAAAAGATATAGATCATAATACTGAAATCGTTTTTAAAGACTTATAATCCAACTCCATGTCACGATGGAGCAAGAGCCCTCCAGACCTAGGGCTCAAGTTCGATGTGTGGCGGAGCTAACGATCTTCTAGCTTGGTTGAGATCTTGAAGACGCCTGGCTTGACGGCATTTTCAAACAATGATGGAGGATAGAGTAAGAAGAAGAGCGGTTCGCTTTTTTGCTTCCACATTCAACAAAGATGGAGAACAATGAAAGAAGCAGATGAAGAGTAATCTAGGAAAGAATGAAAGAAATAAAAAAATAAAATAAAAAAGTAAAAATTTACAAAATTTATAGACGTCAACATCAGTTATGTCACATAAGACAACCGTCATCTACATAAGTAATTTTCGTCTAAAATGAGTTCAAATGTCTATATTGACAAATTATTTAAAATTTATGACTAAATTATCATTATTGAATAGTTTAAATTTGGTATAAGTGTAATAAATTGAGGATTTTTAGGGTAATTATTCTTGAACCAACACATCCTCTTCTTGTGACCCAAAAGAAGGGCGTCGATTGGTTTTGCCCTTGTTATGTCCGTCAAAATAGGAGTCATGTTTTCCTCTTGGTTGTCCAATGCTATGTAATGAAATGCATAATTGCTGGATTGAGAGCTTCGACTTTGTGACAACGATAGCAATTTGTTCAGAGCAAACGCGTCAAATCACTCTGGCATCTCTTATCTTCACAACTCTCTCCTTGCTACCATCCTCTCACCTTCCCCCTTTTGTTCATCGTCATCAATCAAATCCAACTTCATTTCTCTCCCTCAGCCACATCCTAGGGGCTCTAATCGAACTTCTCTTTCCGATTCCCACCCATTAGATTGATCAGACTTGTGTGTTCTATCTTGGGTGATCTTCTTAACGGGGCACATGCATTTTTAATTTTATATAGATTATTCATTATGGGATCTTTTTGTGATCCATTGCCTTGAATTGCCTGACTAAAGAGCCAATTCATGAAAAGTGAAATCAAGCGAAAACTTAATTGGTTTTGATTTAGGAAAATGATATAAGTTGACTTTGGTGAGGAATCATGTTTTGATTTTGACAATTGAGCATAACAAAATATCAATTTAATCATGGATCGAGTTAAACACTTTTTTAAGCTTAAAATCTCAAAGTTTCTTAGTGTAATTCGAGCTGATTGGAACACAGTTACTTCTGAAAATTTCCTTGAGTTCAACCATCTAACATTTTTACTTGCAAAAGAAAAGCCTATGCTTTCTCTGTCTATTTGCCCAAGCCTACCGATGCCATGCCACCAAAGCCTTTAGCCAACAACCAACATCCAGTCTCTAACCATCACCACCTAAAAAAACTCGGGGTGCATCGAAATCCTATAAGTCCACTCAATCTCATCCATTGAAAATCGTGGATCTTGTTAGAATATTTAAATAATAAATCACGTTTTTATTTAACAGTTTAAATTTTTAGAACAGTTGGTAGTGATCTCACAAAATTTCACATAATATCAAAGCTAGGAGAACCTGAATTCGAATTTTTCAGCCCCTTATTTGCCTCTCCAATTAAATTTTGCTCTTAAGCGCCTCTCCTGACCTTGATTTTTTGTTGTTTTGGCTGTACGTGCTTAGTTTTGAATTGTACGGATAGTGTGTCATCTGTTAACGCAAGAGCTTAGTAGGGGTGTGCATGGTCCGGGTGGGCGGTTCCCGACCTAGAACCGGGAATCGCCCGCTAAGGACCGGTTCCGAAAAATCGGAACCGGGATCCACCCGTTTGTTGCGCGGATCCACCCGGGAACCGGACCGCCGGTCCGTCCGGTTCAGTGGATCCATGGAACCGATTTTGATGCCAAAATTCTGGTTTTCAACAGCGAAACAATTTTGGTTTCCCCGGACCGCCGGTCCGGAAGTTTTGAGCTCTAAAATTCCAAGTTCCAATATCCAAAAACTAAAACAATAATTAATAGACGAATAATAGACAAATTTCTTTTGCATTAGTCCTCCCTCTCAAGCTCGTGAACAGCGACCATCTCTCCACATTACCAAATCGCCACAAGCTCAAAACTCCCAAAATTATCCAGAATCACGCTCAAACACAAAGATTTTATTCCATTTCGTTTCCCACTATTCACCAAGAAAAAAACCAAGACTTGGAATCATCACTCTAGCCCATTCCTTTCCCTGTCATTTCCCGATT
This sequence comes from Eucalyptus caleyi, assembly GCA_014182885.2. NCBI lineage: Eukaryota > Viridiplantae > Streptophyta > Magnoliopsida > Myrtales > Myrtaceae > Eucalyptus > Eucalyptus caleyi. Next base: position 4,312,728 of record CM024471.2, on the reverse strand, counting down.
CCATTCCATTCCACCGTGCCAAACTGAACATAATAGTCGACCAAAAAGCCTCACGTGATCAGTGGCCACAGCCTCAAAACCCCCCAAAATCTTCCAGAGTTGCAACTCAAAACCAAACAGAGACCAAGCCAAAGCGATGCGATAAAACTAAAGAACGGACCTTGATGTGAAGTGTGGCTCCGCCTAACTTCCTCCCGATGTTGCTGTGGAACTCCAACCAAGCGGTGTTTTCGTTGAAGCAAAGCTCCTTTCCACGCCAGAGAGCCGCTGGAGGGAGAAGCAAATCAACAGGGTACTACAATTGCAAGTCTTTCATTACTATACAAGGCCGTGGGCAATTAAATCACCTGCACAAATGCGAAGGGGCGGACAGCAGTGGCAGAGGAGCAACAGCGGCGGCGTCGAGGCTCAGGGAGGAATCAAAGATGAAAGGACTGAGCGTCGGCGAGGGGGTCGAACAGCAGAGGCGAAGGAGCAGCGGTTGTGGCGAGTGACTTTAGGGCGGAACGGAGGAGGAGGAGCCAGGCATGGATGCTTGGTGAGGAATCGAAGACGAGGAGAAGAGATTGAAGAAGAAACGAGAGAGATAATCAAAGACGAGGAAGAAATCGGAAGAGAATCAAGAGATGAGACACGAACTAGGGCCCCACCTTGTTGAGTGACTCACCGGCTCGGTTGAGAGTTCTTGCAGACGCGGAGGAGTAGCGGTTGTGGCGAGTGGTGACCGGCGCGAGGGGGCGGACAGTGGCAGAGGAGGAGCAGCGACGGCAGCGTGGATACTCGGGGTGGAATCGTGGAATCGAAGACGAAGAGAAGGAAAGGAACAGAGACAATCGAAGGTTGAAGAAGAAGAAACGCGAATTAGGGCTTCGCGAATTAAGGGCAGGGGGGCTTCGTGACTTTTGTTTTTTTTTTTAATTATAAATAGTACCGGTCCGGTCCGGGTGGGCGGGCGGGCGGATCCACCCACGGAATCGGGAACCGGGCATTAGCCCTTTCACTCTACTCATCCCATAGTGACTTTATCAAACCCAGGATTTCGGTCAACCAAGGCCACTATTGATTAGGAAAAAAAGGCCACTATTGATTAGGAAAAAAAAAAAAAAGACCACCACGTACCGCAACACCCACGTGTGGCCCACGCATGGGCCAATACCATCGGCCACCTAATAAAAAGCTGTCCTAAAAGCGTAACTGAAATAATGATTGAACGCACAATCGAGCACTGGTGGCCTTTTGTCAATCTTGCTGGTGAAGTTACAACTGGGAATTTCAAGACCATCATGAGCTGCGCTCCTTTTGTCTCTTTCTTGGCAGGTTCCGGCACTTTAACCCCACTTCCACGGTCCACCCTCCTATTTATTATTATAATATATAGTCATAAAATAAAATAATCGAAGGCTCACCCTCATCCCACCCCTGTACAAATACTCCTCCTCGCTTCGACACAATCCACAACTTAAACAAAGCAAGAAACTACCTCTGCTTTCACCTTCCCTCACTCTTTAGCCCAAAACTCAAGCTGCTACAATGGCATCCTTCTTCGCTTCTAAGACAGCTCTTCTTCCAAAGCTCTTCCTCGCCCTCTGCCTCCTCCAGATGGCCTCCGCCACCAGGAGGCTGGCCGAGCTGGTCCAAGACCAGTCCCCGCCCATGAAGTACCACAATGGCCCTCTCCTCTCCGGCAAGATCTCCGTCAACCTCATCTGGTACGGCCGCTTCAAGCCCTCCCAGCGCACCATCGTCTCCGACTTCGTCACCTCCCTCTCCTCCGACCCTTCTTTGGCTCAGGTCCCCCCATCCGTCTCTCAGTGGTGGAAGACGGTCGACAAGTACTACCACCTCTCGTCCTCCAAGAGGCGCACTCCTTCCCTCACGCTCTCCCTCGGGAGGCAAGTCCTCGACGAGAGCTACTTCCTCGGGAAGTCCCTCACGAGCAAGCACCTCGTCAAGCTGGCGTCCCGGGGCGAACAACGGAACGCCATCAACGTCGTGCTCACCTCCTCCGACGTGGCCGTCGAGGGATTCTGCATGAGCCGGTGCGGCTCCCACGACTCCGCCGTCAGTTCCGTCAAGGTCAACGGCAGGAGCTCGAGGTTCGCGTACATCTGGGTGGGCAACTCGGAGACGCAGTGCCCGGGGCAGTGCGCTTGGCCGTTCCACCAGCCCCTGTACGGCCCGCAGAGCCCACCGCTGGTGGCGCCCAACGGCGACGTCGGCGTCGACGGGATGGTGATCAACCTGGCAGGCCTCCTCGCCGGGACTGCCACGAACCCGTTCTCGAACGGATACTACCAAGGCGAGGCGGGGGCGTCACTTGAGGCGGCGTCCGCGTGCACGGGGATCTACGGAAACGGGGCGTACCCCGGCTACGCTGGGAACTTGCTGGTGGATAAGGCGACGGGGGCGAGCTACAACGCGCACGGCGTGAACGGGAGGAAGTACCTGGTCCCGGCTCTCTACGATCCGTCCACGGCGTCCTGTTCGACGCTGGTGTGATGGAAGTGGAGAGAGATTGAAACGATGACGTTTAAGCTACCGGACTGATTCATTCATTCGTTTATTGGTTTTTCTGTTGCTGTATATTATGGTCATTATAGTTAATAGAAAAGGCAAGCCACTTTTATTTGCTACAATTTTATTCTCTATTGCAAAGCAAGCGGGTTAATCCATTCTTAATCTGACGATTTTAGCTCACTCCTTCTTTAATTCATAGAGTTTCTAAAGTCCCAAAATCTCACATCACTTATAAAAGAATACATTTGGTAACTATACAAAATTTCTATTTTCGAAATGAAAAAAAAAAAAAATAGGAATGTGTTTCGTACAATTCACATTTTTTTTTTAAATGTAGAATTTCTTTTAATTTTTTTTATTATTCCTTACCACCGCTAACCACCGACCTTAGTCCATCGCCACCCGTTGGATCACTAACAACCCCACTCGCCATAGTTGACTGCCGATCAGCCGATGATGGTTGTCAATCAACCAATCGACGGGCACCAGAGTCAGTGATCAATGATAGTCGTCAATGGCAGGCTGCATCGATAGTGGTCAGCCTTGACAACAACCACATAGCAGGTGGCAGAGGTGGGTGGCGTCCGTCAAATAAGAAGAAAAGGAGAAAAGTAAAAAAGAAAAGAGAAAATAACTTATTTCTAGAAATTGTTCCTAGAAACAAGAAATTACTTTTTTTCTACTTATTGTGTCTATTCTAAATCTATTCCCCGGCCACTTTTATATTCCGGAAATAAAAATTAATTGACGTTACCAAACAGATTTTTATTTTTATTTTTGTTCCAGGGAACAAAAGAATATAAATTTGGAGAAATAGAAACGTTACCAAATAGGGCTTATAAATGCATGTTCATTTGTATTAAAATATTAAATTTATGGCCTTTGGCGATTTATTGCCTTGGATTGTTAGATAAAAGATGGGAATCATGAAAAGAGATGTTGGCCGAGAACTCAGTTGGATCTTGGTTTAGGAATAGGATGTAGGTTGACCTTGATGGGATCCTGTTTTGACTTCAACTATTGAGCGTAACAAATTGTAAATTGGCTCATCGATCCAATTAAACACTCTTTTGGCTCGAAGTCTCAAAGTTTCCTTGTATAATTCAAGCCTACTTGAACACAATTACTTCTAAGAGTTTCCTCGAGTTCAACCAACGAACATTTTAACCCTGCAAAAAAGAACAAGAAGAAGAAGAAATAAAACTATGCTCTCCCTATCGGTTTGCCAAAGCCCACTGACGCCATGCCACCAACCTTCAACCAACACCCAATATCCTCTACCTCAAAAAACTCTCTAGTGCATCGGAATTATATAAGCCCACTTGATTCATTGTTTAAAAGATGTGGGTTCAATGTAGGTCACACCTAGGATCAAGTGGCCTCATCCCACCACTTGCATAAGGGATGAGAATGATTCCAAGGTATGACTTGGAATTTGAAAACCGAATCAATGGAAACTTGTCCAGTTTAGATTCCAAGATATGCATGATAAGTTTTAGGTTCCAAAAATTAGAAAACCTCTTTCGAGAGATAGATTCCAAGTTCTAGGTTGATGGAACTAGGAACTTGTACATAAAACTTGGAATTAGTTTTTGCATTTTCTTGATCTATGTCTTCACTTTGATCGTAGGGTGTTTCATGACATTCGATGATAAGTGTATAATTTGAAATCACTAGTGGAGCTTTCATTTTATGTCTAAAACTTTTATTTTGTTAATGTTTTATATTTTTCGTGTGTCTAAATATAAATTGTTAATAATAAATTGTAGTAATAAGTAGTGGTCATTAAAGTCACTATATTCATTCAATTAATAAAATAGGTAGAGCTTAGATAGAACTTGGAGCCGAGCTTAGAACCTGTAACAAGGTAGGTTCAAGGTTCCAGCATATACCTACAAGTTCAAGAAGTGAGGAGCTTATTCCTTAAGCAACACCGACACCAACACGTGGCACGTTAGCACACACAATACAACATGCCAACATGTCATTTCTAAAAAAATAGAGAATTCTAATATGTTGGAACACATTATACATTATACATGAAAATTTTCATTTTTATGATTATTTTAATTGAATTAATTTGATTCAAATTCACAAATAAATAAATAATAAAAAGGAGCAAAGAATAAATTTACACTAAAAATATTAACCCGCCATTTGTCAATATCATTTATTGTTTTAATTTGACATGTTCAACTTTTAAAAATTGGAGATAAAAACAAGCAATTTATATTCTAGACTTGTGTGTTAAAATATGTTCCAAAGAGAAGAAAAACAAATAAACTTGAAGGGTAAATTGTGTGTCACAGAAAGTGAAAGTTAAAAAAAAAAAAGACATGGTTTTCTTCATTCCATTTATTATTATTATTTTTACATATTTATATTTTTTATTGAAATTCTTTTAAAATTAACCATGTGCATATTATAATTACATGTTGGAATTTCAAATCGTATGTCAGAATTTCAAACTAGTGTGTAAGAAAGTATTAGGAAAGTTAACCAGGTGTTGGATTTTTTTATATTTTTGATCGAGTGTCAAACACATGTTGGAGTGTTTAATATGACACAAAAGTTTTCGAAAGTGTCAATAATTCCTAACCTATTTCAACACATACGTTTCAAATTCTAAATGGAACTCGTGTAGAATCTAAAACTGCTTATCCTTATACATACTTTTGCTTTGAGACCATTTCCACCCATTTGTGCGCCTCTTGTAGCCTTCTCTCTCTCTCTCTCTCTCTCTCTCTATATACATACTATATATACTACTCTATATATATATATACATATATATATATATTTTTAAATTATATGGATGATTTGTCATATGTTAGTGCTAAAGTTAAGATGATTTTAAAACAAATTTAAACTTTCGGTCACACAATACCAATTCCCACGCATGACGTTATCCCTTTCACCGTACTCATCCCATATACGCATCATCGGTCAAACGAAGGCCACCACGTGGCGCAAAATCCACGAGTGTCCCGTGCAGGGGCCAATATTATCGACCGCCATTTGAGGCCGACAAAGCCGCCATATCTTCAAGCATAAGTCAGCCGACTATTGTATCCACCACCGCGTCTCTTATACCAAACTTACCAAAAAAGATAAAATAATTAAACTTATTACATCTATACCGATTTAATCTTAAACATTTTAACTTGACCAATTTTGCCAACATAATTCATTCAACCATTTTAACTAGGAATCGTTTATGCTGATGTCGGCTATATTATGTGATATAATTGGCACCAATATGTATAAATTTTATAATTCATTATTATTTTTGTTTCTAAATTTTGCTTTATGTATATTTTATTTTATTTCTTTATTTTTATTCTTTCTCTATCAATTGTTGGACCTTGGCAATGTTTGGCGACAAACCCAAGGCAACGATCCACGAGGACCCTCGTCAAAGGCCAACAAGGGTCGACCAAGGCCAAGCTCGCTTCGAGCGAGACTTGCTTTCGCCAAATTTGGCAAGGGGCATATGAGGTTATGACCTTGCCAATCATCTCTAGTGGCTGGTCCCTAGCCATCTCCAAGGCTCGACGACAACCGGTGGAGGAGGATGGAAAGAAAAGAAAAGAAAAAGAAGAGAAAAATATAATTAGAAATTTAGAAAAAATAATAAAAATTGCATAAAGTGTCACATCAGTGACATGATTCAATTGATGAATTTTAAAAATTTAAAATTAAATTAGCATAAATATAAATATAAATTTTTTTAAATAATTACTCTCGCCACAGTTCCACATTCCTCTGTACAAATTTGTGACTTATTCTTGCCGCCCCACCAACCATACCTTAATTGCATCACAAACCGACCCAAAAACTTTTTTTTACTAAACTGGTAATTATATTGGATGCATTTAAATCAAGAAAATAAATCAAGAAAATGTCCAAATTATTAAGTTAAATGACATAAAAATAATTAGAGAATAGCGTTTCGTTTTATAATTTTTTTGTGGTATTAATAAAATTTTTGAAAAAGCCCTTTACCGCCCTTTTGTCTTTACCGTTTTGGTTTTTCATGGCTAAAAAATAGTTTGGGGTAAAGATTTAGGGTTTTCGCATTTCGTTTTTTTCAATAAAATTTTGGAAAAAGCCCTACCGCCCTTCTCCGAGGCTAACGAGAAAGATCGGTGTAAGGTCAGTTTCGTCCATTCAACTGTAGCTAAGATGGTTTTTTTTGGTCAAAGGTAAGCTGGATTGCATTGCCCACTTTCTGTTTGAATTTCAGCTAACAACTCGCAAAAAAGGGACTATTATATTTAGCCTGAATTCCAACGTAGAGTCCCATCGCAAAGACATGTTCCGCTCCTTTTGCGCCCATGTCCACTTCCATGAATCAAATTTTTCTGTTCAATTTAAATATGAGAGATGTTAAGAGATAGAAATATGTCATACCATTTGATAGTGAAATTGATATGTTTTTTATATACATGTGTTATCCTTTTGCCTATCAATTTAAGTTTTTAATTAAGGCTTTTTAATAATTTGATTTTAGAAAAAAATTAAGAAAATTCGATATAAATTATTTTGTTCAAAACATCAATTGCAATAAGTACATTAAGCATTATCATTTTTTTTGTGATTGGTTACCTAAATAGCTGTCTTGAGAGCGTAAATGATGACTGTACGCGTAGTCGGGCACCAGTGGTCTTTTGTCAATCTTGCTGGTGAAGTCGCAACTGAGACTTTCAAGACCATCATGAGCTGCCCTCCGTTTGTCTCTTTCCAGGCAGGTTCCGGCGCTTTAACCCCACTACTACGTTCCCCACTTCATATTAATTATTATATTATAATATATAGTCGTAAAATAAAATAATCAAAGCATCACCCTCATCCCACCCTTGTATAAATACTCCTCCTCCCTTCGACACAACCCACATCTTAAACAAAGCGAGAAGCTACCTCTGCTTTCACCTTTCCTCTTTCCTCAGTCTCAGCCCAAAACTCAGCTACAATGGCATCCTTCTTCGCTTCTTCTAAAACAGCTCTTCCAAAGCTATTCCTCGCCCTCTGCCTCCTCCAGATGGCCTCCGCCACCAGGAGGCTGGCCGAGCTGGTCCAAGACCAGTCCCCGCCCATGAAGTACCACAATGGCCCTCTCCTCTCCGGCAAGATCTCCGTCAATCTCATCTGGTACGGCCGCTTCAAGCCTTCCCAGCGCACCATCGTCTCCGACTTCGTCACCTCCCTCTCCTCCGACCCTTCTTTGGCTCAGGCCCCTCCATCCGTCTCTCAGTGGTGGAAGACGGTCGACAAGTACTACTGTACTACCACCTCTCCTCCTCCAAGAGGCGCACTCCTTCCCTCACGCTCTCGCTCGGGAGGCAAGTCCTCGATGAGAGCTACTCCCTCGGGAAGTCCCTCACGAGCAAGCACCTCGTCGAGCTTGCGTCGCGGGGCGAGCAACGGAACGCCGTCAACGTCGTGCTCACCTCCTCCGACGTGGGCGTCGAGGGATTCTGCATGAGCCGGTGTGGCTCCCACGACTCCGCCGTCGGTTCCGTCAAGGTCAACGGCAGGAGCTCGAGGTTCGCGTACATCTGGGTGGGCAACTCGGAGACGCAGTGCCCGGGGCAGTGCGCGTGGCCGTTCCACCAGCCCCAGTACGGCCCGCAGAGCCCGCCGCTGGTGGCGCCCAACGGGGACGTCGGCGTCGACGGGATGGTGATCAACCTCGCGGGCCTCCTCGCCGGGACCGCCACGAACCCCTTCTCGAACGGGTACTACCAGGGCGAGGCGGGGGCGTCGCTGGAAGCGGCATCGGCGTGCACGGGGATCTACGGTAACGGGGCGTACCCGGGCTACGCTGGGAACTTGCTGGTGGATGAGGCGACGAGGGCGAGCTACAACGCGCACGGCGTGAACGGGAGAAAGTACCTGGTCCCGGCTCTCTACGATCCGTCCACGTCGTCGTGTTCGACTCTGGTGTGAGGGAAGTAGCGACAGATAGAAACGATGATTTAGGCTACCAGATTAATTCATTCATTCTTTTATTGGTTTTGTAGTTGCTCCATATTATTGTCATTATAGTTAATGAAAAAGGCAAACCACTTTTATTTGCTACAATTATATGAGCCATTGCAGAGCAACCGGACTAAATCCACGCTTAATCTGAGGAGTTCAGCTCTTCACTCACATAATTCAATAAACCGACCGGGCTAATTACACCATTTATGGAACAAAAGACCATTACGTAGTGAATGTATGCTCTAATACCGATTTAGTTTTTGGGGGAACAGATGGAGGGGCTTAGGTCGAGGGAGCGTGAGAAATCCATTATTGATACTGGCGAAAGTCATTGGTTATGGAAAAGGCACATGGGATTAAATGCTGCATATAACACGAACGTTACTTAACTTAATAGTAACCCCAAATGATCATGACTTTATGTTTTATTCAAATTATTGCTATTAGGTGCTCCTCGTCGTGGAAATAGTTAAAGTTGTTATATATGGTTTCTAAACGACAAGGTGCGATGCTCCTCACAAACCCCTAGGGAGACAAAGATCTGAATTGAGTCATTTGTTACAAATGTGGCTTGACCACCGCAGACTTTCTTATTTGCATGTAAATTAGTCATATACTTAACTACACTTGAGGGAGGAGCTTCAATCATACCATGAGTTAAGCAACTAGTCACTTACATTAATCACTGGATGAAGCCCGTCATTGTGTCAGACTCCTTCAATTCACCAGTCAAGAAATAATAATGTAGAATATAGATTTAAGGAATTTTTGTGTATAGTTTGATGTCTAGAAAAGAATATATAGAGAGCTTATATATTAGCTTTGATATTTGATTATGTAAGGAAATTAAATTAGATATGTATGACTAAAATAGAGATAGAAAATTAGAGGAAATATCCTAAATATCTATAGAAAACATCTACATATCTCTAAAGTCGTTTCTCAAACTCACGGTGACTAGGTCAACTTGAGTTTGAAATCAAATCAAATTGCATACAATAGTTGAGATGTGGCGGATGAGGTGGTTTCTGGCGTTGTTTGTAGCGAAACTCACAAATCTAGCTAGTCTGAGGGCAGAAAGTCTAATTTTGGTGTTGACCTCTCAAAATGACACGCGAAAGGACGAGAATTGGAGGGCAAAATGCTAGCCACCAATGCGGCCAACTTGCAAAATAGTAAGTGAGCGACACGGCCTATACAACTAGTGTTGTAGCAACAAGTGGCTTATACGATTGATTTGGGAAATTAGTTATTGAGCGATGCGACCTCTACAACTAGCATTAAAGAAAAAGTCACCTCTATGATAAAGACTCAACTAGGCAATGCGACCGGCACAGTTGGTGTCCAAACATGATCATTGTGGAATGGATTGGATTAAGTGCTTCCTAAAATTAGATTTGTGCACACGAAATGAACACTATTGATTTTTGAGCAGTTGGGATGGATGATTTATTTGGGTGTGCATTAGGGTGCTCGAGGAGCATGGGTGCATCTGTGCAAAGTGCACCTAATGTGGTAGGGTTACCTTAACAAAGTGGTTTTGATACCAAGTTAAAAACTATAAATAAATAAATAAAACTCTAAATTAATACACCCGTAACAAATTTACTTTAAGCTACTTATTTGACACTAAAACTCCAAATTGGTACACATATAACAAATTTATCCTCCATTAGTTTTCGTTAAATTTAACCATCAAAATATTGAGTTAAATGATATGCAGTAATTAATGGGTGTACTGGCTTGAGGTCTTGCCATTCATTTGTCACATATATATTAGTTTGTGGTTTTTCATAGTATTACTATAATTCAATGGAAACTAAAGGAGAGTGCATTTGTTACAAATGTACCGATTTTGAGTTTTTTATGGTAAAAAATTAGTTTGGAATAAATTTTCATAAGTGTGCAATTTTGGGGTTTTTAATGGTAAAAAAAAAATTAGTTTAGAATAAATGTATTTTAGGTGTATTAGTTTGGACTTTTTCACGGTATTAACCCAAAATAATAATGCAAAAGACAAATTTGAGGAACTTCTATATATAGTTTGATTTATAGGAAATAGTACCTAGATAGTTTATTTATAGGCTTTAATAGATGACTATATAAGGAAAATAGATTAGATATGCATAATCAACATAGATAAAGAAAAAATAGAGGAAATATCCTAAATATAACTAAAAGATATATACATTTCTCTAACGTCATCGAGGATCTACCGTAGCAACAACTATTAACAATGTCTATAATTCTCAGGAAAATTCATGTCAATTAATGATAGACATCGAAACTTGGACATGAGATAAATGGCAAGGCATGCTCAAAAGAGCTAACTAACCAATAAAAAATGAGGACTCGCACTTCAGCTAACACGCCCATTCTTGACAACTGGCTCCACCACCACCGCCACCGCCAACGCCAACTAGCATGTCTTCTTCTTGCGACCCAAATGGAAGGGCACTGAGTGGTTTTGTCCTTGTTCTCTCAGTCAAAACAAGAGTCTTGTTTTTCTCGGCTGTCCAATGCCCTGTAATGAGATAAATGCCCAACTGCTGGACCTAGAGATTTGACTTTTTGCCAACGAAAGCGATTCATTAACGAGCAAATGTGTCAAATCAAGCTGGCCTCTCTTGCCTTTACTTCACCATTCCCTCCTCACTACCATCCTCTCACCTTCCCCCTCTCCTTCATCGTCATCACTCAAATCAAACTTCATTTCTTTCGCTCAGCCACGTCCTAGGGTCTCCAATCGACCTTCTCTTTCTCAGTCCCACCCATCAGATTAATCAGACCCATGCATTTTATCTCGGGTAATCTTCTTAATCGGGTTTTTTGTATATGCATATTTTCATGTATAGAAATGTTCTCTTTTTGTGGCCCTTTTGCGATCTATTGCCTTGAATTGTTTGAATAAAGAGCTAAAGCATAAAAACCGAAATCGGATGAAAATTTGGTCGGATCTTGGTTTGAGAGAAGGATATTAGTTGACCTTCAGGAGGGATACTATTTAGATTTATACCATCAAATGTAACAAAATCTCAATTGGACCTCGTTAAATATTCTAGCTCAAAGTCGTAAAGTTTCTTTGTGTAATTAGAACCGATTTGAACACAATTACTTCTAAAAGTTTCATTGAGTTCAACTATATTAGATTCTAGCCCGCCAATAAAAAAGGAAAAAACAAAACTATGCTCTCTCTAACCATTTGCCCAATCCTACCAACGTCATGCTTTAAGCCAACACTCAATATCCTCTACGTCCAACCATCACTATTTAGGAAACTTCTCAGGTGCACCGAAATCCTAGGGCCTGTTTGGCAACTTGCCCAACAGTGCCAGATTCTGATTTTTTGTTCCCAGAATCAGTTTGGGACGAGAATCGCGTTTGGTAAATTTTTTGTTCCCGGGAACAATTTTGGACAAGATTTGAGAATAAAAAAAAATTTGATTCTCGTCCGAGAATCAGAAAAAAGAATCAAAACGGTAAAACCTTGTTCTTCTCTTTCAACATCTCGGTTGCCATTCGCCATCGCCCGCCGCCATCCGCCGCCGCGCCGCCACCGCCGCCGCCGCCGTCGCCGGTCCGCCGCCGGCCGCCGGTCCGGCGAGATCGCCGAGGCTCGCCGGAGCCGGGCGAGGTCCGGCGAGCTCGCCGGAGGCAAGCCTAGCCACCGGCGAGGCTCGGCCTCGCCCGGATCCGCGAGGCCCGGCCTCGCCGGTGGCTCGCCCGCCTCGCCCGGCCGGCGAGGCCGACTGCCACCGACGGGCCGGGCAAGCCTCGCCGGTGGCGGGCGAGCATCGCCGGCACTGGGCGAGGCTCGGCCTCGCCCGATCGGGCGAGGTCGAGCCTCGCCGGTGGCTGGGCGAGCCTCGCCCGGTGCCGGTGAGGCTCGCCCGGCCATCGGCGAGGCTCCCCCGCCCCCCGCCGGTGGCCAAGCCGGCCTCGCCGAGGCCGGGCCCGAGGCGGCGAGGCTCGGCCTCGCCGGATCGGCGAGGCCGAGCCTCGGCGGGCCGGGCGAGCCTCGCCCGGTGCCCGAGAGGCTCGGCCGACGACGAGCCGACCTTGCCGAGGGCGGCGGCGCTCCGGTGAGCGTCGCCGGCCCTCGTCTGGGCGATCGCCGGTCCGGACCGGCCAAATGAAGAAGAAGAAGAATAGGAAAAAGGGGAAAAAAAGAAAAAGAAAAAGAAAAAAAAAAAAAAGGAAAAAGAAAAGAAAAAGTAAAAAAGTAAAGAAATTATTTAAATTTTATTTAAAAATCAAAAGAAATTATTTAAAATTTATTTAAAAATCAAAAGAAATTAATTTGGAACAGAATCAATTAATACGGTACCAAACGCAATTCTATTCCGAATCAAAATTTTGAACAGTTACCAAACACGTGTTTTTACTCGGAATCGGTTCCCGGAACGAATAAAAAGAATCGGTTCCGATCGACTCGGCTCCCTAATAGAATCGTTACCAAACGCGCCCCTATTAGCCCACTTGATCTCATCCTTTGATAGTTGTGGGTCCCATGCAAGTTACGCCTAAAATCAAGTGGCCTCATGTCGATTTCGGCACATTTTGAATGCGCATGACAAAATTTCTGGAATAAAAATTGATTTCTAGCTAGAAATTGAGAAATTAAAAATTTTAGTTTCTAATTTATTCTTCAAATCTATTTTTGGAATAGAAATTCTGTTCTAGAAATAGAAAAATTAAATTGCATTATCAAATGGATTTTTATTCCAAACATGTTCTAAAACGGAGAAACGAGAAAATAGAGAAATATAAATTTTATCATACATGCCCTAAAAATTTTAATTTCTGATTTTTTCTTCAAATATATTTTGGAATAAAATGCATTAAATAAAAAAATCAAATCGTTACTAAAGCGGTTTATGTTCAAAGAACGAAAAAACAGAGAAATAAAGAAATAAAGAAGTAAAAATGTTATCATGCACGCTCTTTGAATGGCTCCACATCCTCTGACAATGCTGGCCTCATCCGTCCGTTTCCACAGACATGCCTGTGCTCCAAGACCATTTCCACCCACCTATGCGCCTCTTGTAACCTTAGTTTTTTTTGGCTGTTTGTGCTCAGTTATGAATAATATGGGTGATGTGGTGTAAGAGTTTAGGCGATTTTAGGACAAACCCAAACTTTCGGTCACACCACACATTTCCCAACGCATTACGTTATTCCTTTCCCTTTACTCATCCCATATATATATATATATCATCGGTCGACCAAGGCCGCTATTTACAAAAAGAAAGAAAAAAAAAAACCAAGACTGCCACGTAGCGCAACACCCGCGATTGTGGCCCAGCATGGCCCAATACTATCGGCCACCTCTTAAAAAGTCGTCCTAGGAGCGTAAATGAAATGATGATTGAACGCGTGGTCCAGCACCAGTTGTCATTTGTTTATCTTCCTGGTAAAGATGCAACTGGGAATGTCAAGACCATCATGAGCTGCCCTCCTTTCGTCTCTTTCCAGGCAGGTTCCAGCACTCTAACCCCACTTCTACGTTCCACCCTCCTATTTATTATTATAATATATAGTCGCAAAATAAAATAATCTAAGGCTCACCCTCATCCCATCCTTGTATAAATACTACTCCTCCCCTCAACACAATCCATAACTTAAACAAAGCAAGAAGCTACCTCAGCTTTCGCCTTTCCTCTTTCCTCAGTCTCAGCCCAAAACTTAGCTACTACGATGGCATCGTTCTTCGCTTGTTCTAAAACAGCTCTTCCAAAGCTGTTCCTCGCCCTCTGCCTCCTCCAGATGGCCTCCGCCACCAGGAGGCTTGCCGAGCTGGTCCAAGACCAGTCCCCGCCCATGAAGTACCACAATGGCCCTCTCCTCTCCGGCAAGATCTCCGTCAACCTCATCTGGTACGGCCGCTTCAAGCCCTCCCAACGCACCATCGTCTCCGACTTCGTCACCTCCCTCTCTTCCGACCCTTCTTTGGCTCAGGCGCCCCCATCCGTCTCTCAGTGGTGGAAGACGGTCGACAAGTACTACCATCTCTCGTCCTCCAAGAGGCGCACGCCTTCTCTCACCCTCTCGCTCGGGAGGCAAGTCCTCGACGAGAGCTACTCGCTAGGGAAGTCCCTCACGAGCAAGCACCTCGTGAAGCTGGCGTCCCGGGGCGAACAACGGAACGCCATCAACGTCGTGCTCACCTCCTCTGACGTGGCCGTCGAGGGGTTCTGCATGAACCGGTGCGGCTCCCACGACTCCGCCGTCGGTTCCGTCAAGGTCAACGGCAGGAGCTCGAGGTTCGCGTACATCTGGGTGGGAAACTCGGAGACACAGTGCCCTGGGCAGTGCGCGTGGCCGTTCCACCAGCCCCAGTACGGGCCGCAGAGCCCGCCGCTGGTGGCGCCCAACGGCGATGTCGGCGTCGACGGGATGGTGATCAACCTGGCAGGCCTCCTCGCCGGGACCGCCACGAACCCCTTCTCGAACGGGTACTACCAGGGCGAGGCGGGGGCGTCGCTGGAGGCGGCGTCGGCGTGCACGGGGATCTACGGCAACGGGGCGTACCCGGGCTATGCCGGGAACTTGCTGGTGGAGGAGGCGACGGGGGCGAGCTACAATGCGCACGGCGTGAACAGGAGAAAGTACCTGGTTCCGGCTCTCTACGATCCGTCCACATCGTCCTGTTCGACGCTGGTCTGAGGGAAGTTGAGACAGATTGGAACGATGACGTTGAGGCTCCCAGATTGATTCATTCATTCGTTTATTGGTTTTTTTTTTTTTTTTGGGTGTATATTACAGTCATTATAGTTAATAGAAAAGGCAAGCCACTACTATTTGCTACAATTTTATTCTCTAGTGAAGCAAGCGGGTTAATCCATTCTTAATTTACGATTTTAGCTCCACTCCAGCTAGTGTTGATTCTTTATTAGAGAGTTTGTAAAGTCCCAAAATTTCACGTCACTTAAAAATATCCAATTAAATGACACATCAGTGAACATTAAAATTAATCTCCAGATAAATCACTTTCTCGTATGGCTGCTCCCAATATTCCTTTCGGACGATTTTAGACTTGAATTGAGTCATTCATTACAAATGTGGCTTACCAACAACAAACTTTCTTATTTTCAAATATATTAATCTTATACTTAACTTCATTTGAGGTTAGGGCTTGAATCTGGCCATAAATAAGTAATCTTGGATGAAGTCCGTCATTACATCATAGTCCTTCAATTCACCATTGATTCACTAATAGAAACAACCGTTAATAATGTCTACAATTCATAGGAAATCCATATTGATTGATGATAAACATCAAAGTTTGGACACTAATTACATGACATAGTCGGGAGAACTGCATTGCCAACAAACATAAAATGTGGATCAGCTCTTAGCTAACAGAATTATTCTCAACAATTAGCTCCATCACCACCACCAACTAGCACGTCGTCTTCCCACAACCCAAAAGGAATGGTACTAACTGGTTTGTCCTTGTTCCTTCAGTCAAAACAAGTCTTGTTTTTCCCTTAGCTTTCCAAGGCCCTGTAATGAAATGCATAATTGCTGGACCGAGTGCTTCGACTTTGCGCTAACGAAAGCGCTTCATTAACAAGCAACGCGTCAAATCACGTTGTCTCTCGTCTTTAGGTCAACACTCTCTCCTCATTACCATTCTCTCACCTTCCCCATTTCCTTCATTGCTTCAATTAGATCTAAGTTCATTTCTCTCGCTAAGCAACATCCTAATGGCTTCAGTCGACCTTCTTTTTCTCACTCCCCTCCATTAGATTATTCAGACCCATGCGATCTATCTTGGTAATGTTCTTAAGGGGTTATTATATATGCATGTTCTTTTGTATTAAAATATTCACTGTATAACCCTTTGGCAATCTATTGCCTTGAATTGTTAGATAAAAGAGGGGAATCGTGAAAAGTGATGTTGGCCAAGAACTCGGTTGGATCTTGGTTCAGAAACAGGATATAGGTTGACCCTGATGGGGATCCTATTTTGATTTTAACTATTGATTATAATAAAATCTAAATTGATTCGTCGATCTAGTTAAACACTCTTTTGGACTCAAAGTTTCAAAGGTTCCTTGTATAATTCGAGCCTCCTTGAACACAATTACTTCTAAGAGTTTCCTCGAGTTCAACCAACATTTTAACCCGGCAAAAAAGAATAAGAAGAAGAAGAAGCAAAATTATGCTATCCCTATCAGTTTGCCCAAGCCCACTAATGCCACGCCACCAAACCTTCAACCAACACCCAATATCCTCTTCCTCGAAAAACTCTCTAATGCATCGGAATTACATAAGCCCACTCAATCTCATCGTTTGAGAGATGTGGGAGCAATGCAAGTCACACCTAGGATCAAGTGACCTCATTCCACTACTTGCACATGGGGTGAGCATGGTTCTAAGATAGAACCTGGAATCTCATAATCGGACTAATGGGAACCTGTCCAATTCTAGGTTCTAATATATATAGGGTGGGTTCTACTTTAAAAAATTGGGGAACCTGCTTTGACGGGTAGATTTCATGTTATAAATTGATGGAACCTAGAACTTGTAACATGAAACTTTGAATAAGCTTTTGTGTTTTTCTTAATCTATGTCTTCGCCTGATGATATGGTATTCCATTGTGTTTGATGATGAGTGTATAATCTAAAACCACTAGTTGAGCTTCCATGTTATGGTTGAAATTTTTGTTTTGTTAATATTTCATATTTTTCGTGTATTTAAATATAAGTTATGATCAGTAAATTTGAATAGTAAGTAGTAGTCATTAAATATTATTATTCATTGTAAACGTTCAACTAATAATACAAGTGGAACTTGGGTAAAACCTAGATTGATCTTGAAACCTGTGACTAGATAAGTTCTAGACTCCAGAATATGCAGGGTAAGTTTGAGGTTTCAAAAAATGAGAAACTCCTTCCTTAAGTAGCATCAACATTGACAGGCAACATACAACACGAGACGAGACGAGACGTTAACACATCATTTTTTAGAAAAATAGAAAATTTTGGCATATAGGGATACGTTATATATTAAATGTATATTTTTATATCTAAACGATAAATTTTTATTTTTATTAATTTGATTTAAATTCACAAATAAATAAATAAATAATAAAGAGCCTAGAACGAATTTACACTAAAAGCAGTAATCCATGATTTGTTAATGTTATTCATTGTTTCAATTTGACATATTCCACTTTATTCCAATAATCTATAAAACTTGAAGGAAAAAAATAATCAATTCATATTTTGGACTCACATGTCAGAGTGTGTCAGAGGAAAAGAGAAAAAACAAATTTAGAAGGTGAATTGTGCGTCACCGTAAATTAGAATTAGAAAAGAAAAGAAGACTAAGTTTTTTTTTTTTCCTTCCCCTTTATTATTTATTTATTTATTTTTACATATTTACATTTTTTATTGAAAATTTTTAAATTGAAATTGTGAATTGCATATCAGAATTTCGAGCGTTGGGAAAATTGACTATGTGTTGAATTTTTCACCTATTGACTAAGTGTCATACACATGTTAAAAATGTCTGACACGACATGACGGCTTCTAAAGAGCATTGATACTTCTTTTAACTGGTAGATTCCATATTCTAGATGGAATATGTGTAGAATCTGAAACTACTCACCATTATATATGCCTTTGCCTCAAGACCATTTCCACCCGTATATGTGCCTCTAATAGCTTCGCTTTCTTCTTCTTTTTTTTTTTTTTTTCTCTCTCTAAGTCTCTGTTTTAAATTATATGGATGATGTGTCATATGTTAGTGCTAGAGTTTAGATGATTTTAAAATAAATTCAAACTTTCGGTCACCCAATACAATTCCCATGCATTACTTTATCCCTTTCACTTTACTCATCCCATATACACATCTTCATTCAAGCGAAGGCCACCACGTAGCGCAAAACCCACAAGTGTCCCATGCAGGGGCCAATATCATTGACCACCATTTCAGGCCGACAAAGCCGCCATATCTTCAAGCAGAAGTCAGCCGACTATTGTCTCCACCACCGCTTCTCTTACACCATAATTACAAATAATAATAATAATAATAATAATAATAATAATAATAATAATAATAAACTTATGCAAATTCAATTTTAAACATTTTAACTTGACAAAATTAGTTCTAAATCATTTAAAAATTTGCCAATATAGTTAATTTAATCAATTTTGATTGGAAATCGCCACGTCGATGTCGGCTACTTACGTGATGCAATTGGCAATGACATGAATAAATTTTGTAATTTTTTTTTTTTTATATTTGTTTTATTTATATTTTATTTTTTTCTCTTTTTTTTTTTTTTTTTTTTATAATTCTTTCTTTGTCTATTGCTAGACCTCGGCAATGGTTTGCAACAGTAAAACCAACCCAAGGCAACAACCGGCGAGGACCCTTGTCGAAGGCCGACAAGGGTCGACCAAGGCCAAGCTTGCTTTGAGCGAGACTTGCTTTCGCCAAATCCAGTGAGGGGCAACTAAGGTTACGACCTTGCCAATCATCTCTAGTGGCTGGTCCTTGGCCATCACGAAGACTCAACGACTAGTAGAGAAAGAAGGAAAGAAAAGAAAGGAAGAGAAAAATATAATTATAAATTCAATGAATATAATAAAAATGATATAAATTGTTCATATCAGTGATACAACTCAATTGGTGAATTTCAAAATTTTAAAAATAAATTAGCATAAATATAATAAGTTTAGAACTTTTCTGGTAATTTCTTCCGCCACCTTTCCCCATTGCACAAATCTGCAACATAGTCTTGCCACCCCGCCGACCATCTCTTAACTGCATCACAAACCGAGCCACTACTATTAATTAAATTGGATGCACGTAAATCAAGAAATGTCCATGGCCATAATAATAATTAGAGAATAACGTTTCGTTTTTTTCAAAAAAACATTGAAAAAGGCCTACCCTATGTAGCACCGACACGCGACACGTGACACGCGACACGACACGACACGACACGCGACACGTCATTTCTCAAAAAGTAGAGAATTTCGACACGTTCCGACACGTTAAATATTAAATAAATATTTTTATATATAAATGTATAAATAAGTAGGTCTCGTATAATTCAGAATAGGACTATAAATTCTGTCATTTGCAAGTTTTGAAACTGACTTTGATGGGAAACTTTGAATGGCGTTACTCTTTAATAGAAAACTTAAAATCAATGAGTCAATATAGAGAAAGGACAAAATAAAAGTCTAACAATACTATAAAATAGAGAGAGTTATTTCAAATCTCACTGCTCATCAAGACATTGACAAATAGCCTAGGTTCGAGAGACTTGTGGGAATTTCAAAAGATGTATGAAAAATAATAAGTCTTGTTTAAATCAATGCAAGGAAAAACTAATATTCATAAGCCCGTATGAATGAAGATTTTAAGTTCTTATGACAAGATTCACGCAACAACAACCATTCACACAAGCCACAAAGAAAAAAATTCAAGAAATTTACTACTCCACCTCAAACTCAGTGTGTGCGACTGAAGTGAAGACTGAAGAGAAGAGTATGAAATCGTGCGCGCGTGTGCGAAGTCTAAGTTTCAACTTTTAATTTTTTTTTTTTTTATTTTTTTTTTCATATATTTATATTTAGTCCCCAAATTTTTGGAAATTTATAAAAATAATCCCGTGCGTGTCGGAGTCA
Organism: Eucalyptus caleyi; assembly: GCA_014182885.2. NCBI lineage: Eukaryota > Viridiplantae > Streptophyta > Magnoliopsida > Myrtales > Myrtaceae > Eucalyptus > Eucalyptus caleyi. Next base: position 4,292,574 of record CM024471.2, on the reverse strand, counting down.
CGTGTCGGAAATTCCGACTCTCGTGTCGGAGCGTGTCGGAGAGAGTTGACCGCGTGTCGGTTTCCGGACACGCGTTGACCACGTGTCGGAGCGTGTCGGAGCGTGTCGAAGCGTGTCGGACACGTGTCGGAGTGTCGGACACGACACGAAGGGTCCCGGAGAGTGTCCGTGCTTCATAGGGCCTACCGCCCTTCTCCAAGGCTAATGAGAAAGATCAGTGTAAGGTCAGTTTCGTCCATTCACTGTATCTAAGGTGGATTTTTTTTTTGGTCAAAGATAAGATGAATTGCGTTGCCCACCTTTTGTTTTAAATTCCAGGCAACAGCTCACGGAAGAGGAGAAAAGGAGCTACCATCTTTAGTCTGAAATAGGACAGAAGCTGGATTGCACTGCCCACTTTTTGTTTGAATTTCAGCTAACGGACTCGCAAAAAAGGAACTATTATTTTTAGTCTGGATTCCAACATAAAGTCCCATTCCATTAGTCAAATTTTCCAATTCAATTTAACCATGAGAGGAAATGTCAAGAGATAGAAATATGCCATATCATTGGATAATAAAATTTATATGCTTTTCATATATACGTGATATTCTTTTGCCTGTTAGTTTAAGTTTTTGGATAAGACTTTTTAATGATTTGAATCTAGAAAAAAATTTAAGAAAATTCAATATAAATAATTTTGTTTAGAACATCAATTGCAATAGGCACATTAGGCATTATCATCATCTTCTTCTTCTTTTTTGGCGATTGGTTACTTAAAAAGCTGTCTTAAGAGCGTAAATGATGATTGAACGCGTAGTCGGGCAAGAGTGGTCTCCTGCTAATCTTGCTGGTGAAGATTCAACTGGGGTTGCAAGACCATCATGAGCTGCCCTCCGTTTGTCTCTTTCCAAGCAGGTTCCGGCACTTTAACCCCGCTACTACGTCCCACGGTCCACCCTCCTATTTATTATTATAATATATAGTCATAAAATAAAATAATCGAAGGCTCACCCTCATCCCACCCCTGTATAAATACTCCTCCTCGCTTCCACACAACCCACAACTTAAACAAAGCAAGAAACTACCTCTGCTTTCACCTTCCCTCACTCTTTAGCCCAAAACTCAAACTGCTACAATGGCATCCTTCTTCGCTTCTAAGACAGCTCTTCTTCCAAAGCTCTTCCTCGCCCTCTGCCTCCTCCAGATGGCCTCCGCCACCAGGAGGCTGGCCGAGCTGGTCCAAGACCAGTCCCCGCCCATGAAGTATCACAATGGCCCTCTCCTCTCCGGCAAGATCTCCGTCAACCTCATCTGGTACGGCCGCTTCAAGCCCTCCCAGCGCACCATCGTCTCCGACTTCGTCACCTCCCTCTCCTCCGATCCTTCTTTGGCTCAGGCCCCCCCATCCGTCTCTCAGTGGTGGAAGACGGTCGACAAGTACTACCACCTCTCGTCCTCCAAGAGGCGCACGCCTTCTCTCACCCTCTCGCTCGGGAGGCAAGTCCTCGACGAGAGCTACTCGCTAGGGAAGTCCCTCACGAGCAAGCACCTCGTGGAACTCGCGTCCCGGGGCGAACAGCGGAACGCCATCAACGTCGTGCTCACCTCCTCTGACGTGGCCGTCGAGGGGTTCTGCATGAACCGGTGCGGCTCCCACGACTCCGCCCTCGGTTCCGTCAAGGTCAACGGCAGGAGCTCGAGGTTCGCGTACATCTGGGTGGGAAACTCGGAGACACAGTGCCCTGGGCAGTGCGCGTGGCCGTTCCACCAGCCCCAGTACGGGCCACAGAGCCCGCCGCTGGTGGCGCCCAACGGCGACGTCGGCGTCGACGGGATGGTGATCAACCTCGGAGGCCTCCTCGCCGGGACCGCCACGAACCCTTTCTCGAACGGGTACTACCAGGGCGAGGCGGGGGCGTCGCTGGAGGCGGCGTCGGCGTGCACCGGGATCTACGGCAACGGGGCGTACCCGGGCCACGCTGGGAACTTGCTGGTGGATGAGGCGACGAGGGCGAGCTACAACGCGCACGGCGTGAACGGGAGAAAGTACCTGGTCCCGGCTCTCTACGATCCGGCCACGTCGTCGTGTTCGACCCTGGTGTGAGGGAAGTGGCGACAGATAGAAACGACGTTTGGGCTACCAGATTAATTCATTCATTATTTTATTGGTTTTGTAGTTGCTGTATATTACAGTCATTATAGCTAATAGAAAAGGCAAGCCACTATTATTTGCTACAATTTTATTCTCTAGTGAATCAAGCGGGTTAATCCATTCTTAATTTACGATTTTAGCTCCACTCCCGCTAGTGTTGATTCTTTATTAGAGAGTTTGTAAAGTCCCAAAATTTCACGTCACTTAAAAATGTCCAATTAAATGACACATCAGTTGACATTAACATTAATCTCCAGATAAATCACTTTCTTGTATGGCTGCTCCCAATATTCCTTTCGGACGATTTTAGATTCGAATTGAGTCATTCAGTACAAATGTGGCTTAACAACAACAGACTTTCTTATACTTAACTTCATTTGAGGTTAGGGCTTGAATCTGACCATAAATAAGTAAATCATGGATGAAACTCGTCATTCTATCATACTCCTTCAATTCACCATTGATCCACTAATAGAAACAACTGTTAATAATGTCTACAATTCATAAGAAATCCATATCGATTGATGATAAACATCAAAGTTTGGACATTAATTATATGACATAGTCATGAGAACTACATCGCTAACAAACATTAAATGTGGATCAGCACTTAGCTAACAGAACTATTCTCAACAATTAGCTCCATCACCACCACCACCTAGCACGTCGTCTTCTCACAACCCAAAAGGAATGGTACTAACTGGTTTGTCCTTGTTCTCTCAGTCAAAACAAGTCTTGTTTTTCCCTTAGCTTTCCAAGGCCCTGTAATGAAATGCATAATTGCTGGACCGAGTGCTTTGACTGTGTTCTAACGAAAGCGCTTCATTAACAAGCAAACGCGTCAAATTAAGTTGTCTCTCTTGTCTTTAGATCACCACTCTCTCCTCATTACTATTCTCTCACCTTCCCCATTCCTTCATCGCATCAATCAGATCTAAGTTCATTTCTCTCGCTAAGCAACATCCTAATGGCTTCAATCGACCTTCTTTTTTCTCACTCCCGCCCTTTAGATTGATCAAACCTGTGCGATCTATCTTGGAATGTTATTAAGGGGTTATTATATATGCATGTTCTTTTGTATTAAAATATTCACCTTATGGCCCTTTGGCGATCTATTGCCTTGGATTGTTAGATTAAAGTGGGGAATCATGAAAAAGTGATGTTGGCCAATAAATCGGTTGGATCTTGGTTCAGAAATAGGATGTAGGTTGACCATGATGGGGATCCTATTTTGATTTTAACTATTGAGCGTAACAAAATCTAAATTGATTCGACAATCTGGTTAAACACTCTTTTGGGCTCAAAGTCTCAAAATTTCCTTGTATAATTCGGGCCTCCCTGAACACAATTACTTCTATGAGTTTCCTCGAGTTCAACCAACATTTTAACCCTGCAAAAAAGAATAAGAAGAAGAAGCAAAATTATGCTATCCCTATCAGTTTGCCCAAGCCCACTTATGTCACGACCAAACCTTCAACCAACACTCAATATCCTTTGCCTCGAAAAACTCTTCTCGTTGCTTGAAAGATGTGGGTGCGATGCAAGCCACACCTAGGATTAAGTGGCCTCATTCCACTATTTGCACATGGGGTGAGCATGGTTTTGAGATAGAACCTGGAATCTTAGAATTGGACTGGTTGGAATCTGTCCAATTCTAGGTTCCAATAAATATAGGGTGGGTTATACTTTAAAAAATTGAAGAACCTGTTTCGATAGGTAGATTTTAGGTTCTAAATTCATGGAACCTAGAACTTGTAACATAAAATTTGGAATAAGTTTTTGTATTTTTCTTAATCTATGTTGTCACATGATCATAAGGTATTCCATTGTGTTCGATGATGAGTGTATAATCTAGAACCACTAGTCGAGCTTCCATGTTATGATCGAAATTTTTACTTTATTAATATTTCATATTTTTCATGCGTTTAAATATAAGTTATGATCAGTGAATTGTAACGGTAAGTGATGGTCATTAAATGTCTCTTTCACTGTAAACGTTCAACTAATAATACAAGTGAAACTTGGGTAAAACCTAGAATTGATGTTGAAGCCTGTGACAAGATAGGTTCTAGACTCCAGAATATGCAGGGTAAGATCAAGGTTTCAAAAAATGAGGAACCCCTTCCCTAAGTAGCATCAACATTGACATGCAACATACGAGACGAGATGAGACAAGACATTGACCCATAATTTTTCAGAAAAATAAAGAATTCCGATATATGGGGATACGTTATATATTAAATGTATATTTTTATATATACATGATAAATTTTTATTTTTATGATTATTTTAATCAAATTAATTTGATTTAAATTCACAAATAAATAAATAATAAATAAGAGCCTAGAACGAATTTACACTAAAAAAAATAACCCATAATTTGTTAATGTTATTCATTGTTTCAATTTGACATATTCCATTTTATTCCAATAATCTATAAAACTTGAAGGAAAAAAAAAAAAAAAAGCAATTCATATTTTGGACTCGATGTCAAAGTGTGTCGAAGAAAAGCAAAAAAAACTTAGGAGGTGAATTGTGCGTAATGGGAAATTAGAATTAGAAAAGAAAAGAAGACTAAGTTTTTTTTCTTTCCCTTTATTATTTTTTATTCTTTTTACATATTACATTTTTTATTGAAAATTTTTAAATTAACCCCATGTGTGTTAGAATTGTGAATTGCATATCAGAATTTCGGATTCACGTGTCGAAAAACGTCAGGAAAATTGACTATACGTTGGATTTTTCGATATCTATTGATAATGTGTCATACACGTGTTGGAGTGTCTGACACGACATAAAGTTTCTACAGAGTGTTGATGCTTCTTTCAACCGGTAGATTCCATGTTCCAAATCTAACTTGTGTAGAATTTGAAACCGTTCGCCATTAAGTATGTCTTTGCCTCAAGATCATTTCCACCCATCTATGCGCCTCTAATAGTTTCTTCTTCTTCTTCTTTTTCTCTCTCTCTATGTCTCTGTTTTATATTATATGGATGATGTGTCATATGTTAGTGCTAGAGTTAAGATGATTTTAAAACAAATTCAAACTTTCGGTCACCCAATACAATTCCCATGCATTGCATTATCCCTTTCACTTTACTCATCCCATATGCACATCATCAGTCAAACGAAGGCCACCACGTAGCGCAAAACCCACGAGTGTCCCATGCAGGGGCCAATATTATCGACCACCATTTCAGGCCGACAAAGCCGCCATATCTTCAAGCAGAAGTCAGCCGACTATTGTCTCCACCACCGCTTCTCTTACACCATAATTACAAATAATAATAATAATAATAATTGAACTTATGCAAATTCAATCATAAACATTTTAACTTGATCAATTTAGTTCTAAATCATTTAAAAATTTGCCAATATAATTAATTGAATCAATTTTGACTGGAAATCGCCACGTGGATGTTAGCTACTTAGGTGATGCAATTGGCAATGATATGAACAAATTTTGTAATTTTTTCTTATTTTTTTATTTATTCTTTATTTTTTAAAATTCTTTCTCTGTCTATTGCCAGACCTCGACAACGGTTTGCAACCAACCCAAGGCAACTACCAGCCGTGACCCTTGTCAAAGGCCAACAAGGGTTGACCAAGGCCAAGCTCGCTTTGAGCAAGACTTGCTTTCACCAAATCTAGCGAGGGGCAATTGAGGTTATGACCTTGTCAATCATCTCTAGTGGCTGGTCCTTGGCCATCACGAATACTCGACGATTAGAAGAGAAAGAAGGAAAGAAAAGAAAAGAAGAGAAATATAATTATAAATTCAATAAGTATAATAAAAATGATATAAATTGTCCGTATTAGTGATACAACTCAATTGGTGAATTTCAAAATTTTAAGAGTAAATTAGCATATATATAATAAGTTTAGAACTTTTCTGGTAATTACTTCCACCACCTTTCCACACTGCACAAATCTGCAACTAAATCTTGCCACCCCGCCGACCATCTTTTAACTGCATCACAAACCGAGCCACTTCTATTAATTAAATTCGATGCACGTAAATCAAGAAATGTCCATGGTCATAATAATAATTAGAGAATAACGTTTCGTTTTTTTCAAAAAAAATTTGCAAAAGGCCTACCGCCCTTCTCCAAGGCTAATGAGAAAGATCAGTGTAAGGTCAGTTTCGTCCATTCAACTGTATCTAAGGTGGATTTTTTTTTTTTTTTTGGTCAAAGATAAGCTGGATTGCGTTGCCCACCTTTTGTTTTAAATTCCAGGAAACAGCTCACGGAAGAGGAGAAAAGGAGCTACCATCTTTAGTCTGAAATAGGACAAGCTGGATTGCACTGCCCACTTTTTGTTTGAATTTCAGCTAAGGGACTCGCAAAAAAGGAACTATTATATTTAGTTTGGATTCCAACATAAAGTCCCATTCCATTAGTCAAATTTTCCAATTCAATTTAAACATGAGAGGAGATATCAAGAGATAGAAATATGCCATATCATTGGATAATAAAATTTATTTTCTTTTTATATACACGTGATATTCTTTTGCCTGTCAGTTTAAGTTTTTGGATAAGACTTTTTAACAATTTGATTCTAGAAAAAAATTTAAGAAAACTTTATATAAATAATTTTGTTTAGAACATCAATTGCAATAGGCACATTAAGCATTATCATCTTATTTTTTCTGGCGATTGGTTACTTAAAAAGCTGTCTTAAGAGCGTAAATGATGATTGAACGCGTAGTCGGGCAAGAGTGGTCTCCTGCTAATCTTGCTGGTGAAGATGCAACTGGGGTTGCAAGACCATCATGAGCTGCCCTCCGTTTCTCTTTCCAAGCAGGTTCCGGCACTGTAACCCCACTACTACGTTCCACGGTCCACCCTCCTATTTATTATTATAATATATAGTCATAAAATAAAATAATCGAAGGCTCACCCTCATCCCACCCCTGTATAAATACTCCTCCTCGCTTCCACACAACCCACAACTTAAACAAAGCAAGAAACTACCTCTGCTTTCACCTTCCCTCACTCTTTAGCCCAAAACTCAAGCTGCTACAATGGCATCCTTCTTCGCTTCTAAGACAGCTCTTCTTCCAAAGCTCTTCCTCGCCCTCTGCCTCCTCCAGATGGCCTCCGCCACCAGGAGGCTGGCCGAGCTGGTCCAAGACCAGTCCCCGCCCATGAAGTACCACAATGGCCCTCTCCTCTCCGGCAAGATCTCCGTCAACCTCATCTGGTACGGCCGCTTCAAGCCCTCCCAGCGGACCATCGTCTCCGACTTCGTCACCTCCCTGTCTTCCGACCCTTCTTTGGCTCAGGCCCCTCCATCCGTCTCTCAGTGGTGGAAGACGGTCGACAAGTACTACCACCTCTCCTCCTCCAAGAGGCGCACTCCTTCCCTCACCCTCTCGCTCGGGAGGCAAGTCCTCGACGAGAGCTACTCGCTAGGGAAGTCCCTCACGAGCAAGCACCTCGTGGAGCTCGCGTCCCGGGGCGAACAGCGGAACGCCATTAACGTCGTGCTCACCTCCTCTGACGTGGCTGTCGAGGGGTTCTGCATGAGCCGGTGCGGCTCCCACGACTCCGCCGTCGGTTCCGTCAAGGTCAACGGCAGGAGCTCCAGGTTCGCGTACATCTGGGTGGGAAACTCGGAGGCACAGTGCCCTGGGCAGTGCGCGTGGCCGTTCCACCAGCCCCAGTACGGGCCGCAGAGCCCGCCGCTGGTGGCGCCCAACGGCGACGTCGGCGTCGACGGGATGGTGATCAACCTCGCAGGCCTCCTCGCCGGGACCGCCACGAACCCGTTCTCAAACGGGTACTACCAGGGCGAGGCGGGGGCGTCGCTGGAGGCGGCGTCGGCGTGCACGGGGATCTACGGCAACGGGGCGTACCCGGGCTATGCCGGGAACTTGCTTGTGGATGAGGCGACGGGGGCGAGCTACAACGCGCACGGCGTGAACAGGAGAAAGTACCTGGTCCCGGCTCTCTACGATCCGTCCACGTCGTCCTGTTCGACGCTGGTCTGAGGGAAGTGGAGACAGATTGAAACGATCACGCTTACGCTACCAGATTGATTGATTCATTCTTTTATTGGTTTTTTGTTGCTGTATATTTTTGTCATTATAGTGAATAGAAAAGGCAAACCACTTTTATTTGATACAATTGCTCTAGTGCACAGCAAGCGGGTTAGTCCACTCTTAATTTGACGATTTTAGCTACACTCCCGCCTATGTTAATTTTTTAAGTTACAGAGTTTGTAACATCACATCGCATATAAATACTCAATTAAATGACCCATCAGTAAATGTTAATCCCCAAAAAGACCACCTTCTTGTATGGTTCATCCCAATATTCCTTTCGGAGGATTTTAGAGGTAAACTGAGTCATTTGTTGCAAATGTGGCTTGACGACACCAAACTTTATTGTTTTCAATAGATTAATCTTATATTTAACTACACATGGAGTGGGGACTTCAATATATAGAAAAGTTTGTGTCGATTGAAGATGGACATCAATTTTATAGACCTCAATTTTCGACATGAGTTACATGACATACGCAAGAGAGCTGCATTGTTGATCAACGTAAAGCACTAGCACTTAGCCAACCCGCCCATCCTTGACGATTGGCTCCACCGCCACCACTAACTGGCATGTCCTCTTTTCGCGACCCAAAAGGAAGGGCACCCACTCGTTTTGTCCTTATTCTCTCAGTCAAAACAAAAGTCTTGTTTTTCCCCTTAGCTGTCTAATGCCCTGTAATGAAGTGCATGATTGCTGGACCAAAAGCTTTGACTTCGCGGCAACGAAAGCAATTCATTAACAAGCAAACGCGTCAAATCACATTGGCCTCTCTTGCCTTTACAACGCCACTCTTTCCTCGTCGCCATCTTCTCACCTTCCCCCTTTCCTTCATCGTCGTCACTCAAATCTTACTTCATCTCTCTCGCTCAACTACAGCCTAGGGGCTCCAATCGACCTTCTTTTACTCCCACCCATCAGATTGATCAGACCCGTGCGACCTATCTTGAGTAATATTCTTAATAGGGCTTTTATATATGCATTTTTTAAAATAAAATATTCACTTTATGACATTTTTACGATCTATTGCCTTACACTATTAGGTTAAAGAGGTGAATCGTGAAAAGTGATTTTGGCCAAAAACTCAGTTAGATCTTAGTTCAAGAAAAGGATATGGGTTGACCTTGATGGAGATCCTGTTTTGATTTTAACTATTGAGCATAACAAAATTTGAAGTAGTTCATCGATCAAGTCAAACACTCTTTTGGGTTCAAAGTTTCCTTGTTTAATTTGAGCCTATTTGAACACAATTACTTCTAAGAGTTTCCTCAAATTCAAGCAAGAAGAAGAAGAAAGACTATTTGAACACAATTACTTCTAAGAGCTTCCTCGAAGTTCAACCAACTAAAATTGAACACAATTACTTCTAAGAGTTTCCTCGAGTTCAACCAACTAACATTTTAGAAGAAGCAGCAAAACTATGCTCTTCCTATCGGTTTGCCCCAGCCCACTGACGCCACACCACCAAGCCTCCAAACAACACTCGATATTCTGCCTCGAAAAACTGTCGAAGTGCACCGGAATCATATAAGCCAACTCGATCTCATCCTTTAAAAAATGTTCACGCCTAAGCTCAAGTGGCCTCGCGTCAAATCTGGCGTACTTCAGAATGGCTCCGCCATCTCTGGCGGCCTAAACCTCATCCCACCACTTCCACTTCCAGACACGTGTTTTTGCACCAAGACCATTTCCACCCTCTGACGCGCCTCTTGTAACTTTTGTTTTCCTTTTCGTATGAGCTAGGGGTGAGCATTGATTCAGAGTAGAGTCAATCCTAGACCGACTCTAGACTAGCTCAACCCAACCAATCCAGGTTTGATTTTTGGGAGAATCAAGCTGGTCATTGGTCCTTGGACCCTTAGACCTTGCACTACGCAGGTTCGTTGTTGATCTTAAAATTTTAGCATTAACCCAATCCATACGAATTATAAATTCTGTATATATTATATATAATATGTATTATATATGTATCGTATATATTGTAAATCATATGTATTACATAATATATAAATAATTATATTTTTGTCCATTCTAAATCCTTGCACCTTTGCTTCTATCCTTTCATATGTGATTCTATCATGTTAATTAGAAAGTAGAAACCTAGCCCATATTGACTACAAAATAAAGAAGCTCTCTTTGCTTGCATCGGCCTCGCTCGCCTAGCTGGCTGCTCACCGGACAATTGCAGCTCAAATGGTGAGATCATTCACCTCTTTTGGCTCACCATACAATTACAACTCAATAATGGAAAATTAAGATTTCCGTTGTTACTTTATCTTAAATTTATTTTTTATATGTAAAGGTGTTCATAATTTAATTGCTCAATGTCGCATTACTGATGGATATATAATTTGTAAGGAAATGTTTATTCTTTTGAAGAATACAAAAAATAAAAACAAAAAAAAAAATAATTGAATGGTCTTGGATTAAGCCCTAAAACTAGACTAAACCCTAGGGTCAATCTACTTCTCAATCCCAAGCTCAATAGGGTTGGTCTCGATTCTAAAAATTAAGAACCAAAACTATGTGGGTTAATTCTTGAATTAAGTGCTGGACCAGCTTAATCTAAACCATGATAACCTCTAACAAGACCTCAGTTTTGAATTATATGAATGATGTGTCATGTATTAGTGCTAGAGGATAGATGATTTTAGAACAAGCCCAAATTTTCAGTCCCACGATACAATTCCATGCATTACATTATCCCTTTCACTTTACTCATCCAATGTAATCAAATTAAGGCCACCACATGGTGCGAAACCCACGAGTGTCCCACGCTGGGGCCGATATTATCGATCACCATTTTGGGCCGACAAAGCCGCCAGAACTTTAAGCAGAAGTCAGCCGACCATTGTACCCATCCCGTTTCTCTTGTATCAAAATTACCGAAAAATATATCAATTCGATGTTAAATATTTTAATTTGATTAATATAATTTTAAAATATATAAAAAAAAATTTCAATATAATCCATTTAATTAGTTTTGACTAAAATCACTTATGTGAATGTCGATTGTATTACATAATATGATCGACATTAATATAAATAAATGTTCTAATTAATCTTCTTATTTTTTCTAAATTTTGTTACTTTTCTTTCTTTCTTTCTTTTTCATTTTTTTTGCTGATGCTCTATGACCAACTCAATACAATGACTAACGAGGCGACCCTTGACCCTCGCCAAAGGCCACTAAGGGTCAACCAAGGCCAAGCTCGATTCAAGTGAAACTTGGTATTCTCAAATATGGCAAGAGGCAATTGAGGTTACGACCTCGCCAATCGTCCTATGTGGTAGGTTGGTCATCGTCAAGGCTCAACGACTAATAGAGAGAAAGAAGGAAAATAAAAGAAAATTATAATAAGAAATCCAGAAACAATGATAATATTACATAATTTGTCCATGAAATTCGTGCAAGCGCAATAAATTTAGAGCCAATTTTTCGTAATTTCTAAAGCCACCGTCGCCAATTCTCCGCAAAAATCTGCGACTTTGTCTTGCCACCCCGCCGACCATCTCTTACCTGCATCACAAACCGAGCCACTACCATTAATTAGATCAGATGCACATAAATCAAGAAATATCCATGGCCGAAAAAATAAGAAATAAGGTTTCGTTTTTTTTTTTGCAAAAATAATATATTTGAAAAAGCCTTACTGCCCTTGTCCATGGCTAATGAGAAAGATCAGTTGAAGGTCAGTTTCGTCCATTCAACAGTAGCTAAGCTGGCTTTTTTTTTTGGTCAAAGATAAACTGGATCGCATTGCCCACTTTTTGTTTGAATTCCACGTAACAGCTCACAGAAGAGGAGCCATTATATTTAGTCTGAATTAGGACCGAAGCTGGATTGCATTGCCCACATTTTGTTTGAATTTCAGCTAAGAGCTCTCCAGCTAACAGCTCACAAAAAGGAACTGTTATCTTTAGACTGGATTACTACATAAAGTCCCAACTTGTTCCGCTCCTTCTGCGCGTCTGTTCCCTTCCGTTAGACAAATTTTCCGATCCAATTTAAATGTGAGAGGATATGTCAAACAATAGGAATATCCTAAACCATTTAATAATGAAATTTATATTTTTTAATATATATATGTGATATTCTTTACCAATTAATTTTTTGGATACGACTTTCTAACAATCTAATTAAAAAAAAAAAAAACTTTAACAAAATTCGATATAAATTATTTTGTTCAGAACATCAATTGCAATAGCTACTCAATCATTATCAATTTTTTTTTTTTTTTTGTCGTTGGTTACTTAAAAAGCTGTCCTAAGAGCATAAATGATGATTGAACGCGTAGTCGGGCAAGAGTTGTCATTTGTTAATCTTGCTGGTGAAGATGCATCTGGGAATTGCAAGACCGTCATGAGCTGCCCTCCTTTCGTCTCTTTCCAGGCAGCTTCGGGCACTTCAACCCCACTTCTACCTTCCACCCTCATATTTATTATTATAATATGTAGTCCTAAAATAAAATAATCGAAGCATCACCCTCATCCCACCCTGTTATAAATACTCCCTCTCCCTTCGACACAACCCACATCTTAAACAAAGCGAGAAGCTACCTCTGCTTTCACCTTTCCTCAGTCAAAAACTCAGCTTCTACAATGGCATCCTTCTTCGCTTCTAAGACAGCTCTTCTTCCTAAGCTCTTCCTCGCCCTCTGCCTCCTCCAGATGGCCTCCGCCACCAGGAGGCTGGCCGAGCTGGTCCAAGACCAGTCCCCGCCTATGAAGTACCACAATGGCCCTCTCCTCTCCGGCAAGATCTCCGTCAACCTCATCTGGTACGGCCGCTTCAAGCCTTCCCAGCGCACCATCGTCTCCGACTTCGTCACCTCTCTCTCCTCCGACCCTTCTTTGGCTCAGGCCCCTCCTTCCGTCTCCCAGTGGTGGAAGACGGTCGACAAGTACTACCACCTCTCCTCCTCCAAGAGGCGCACTCCTTCCCTCACGCTCTCGCTCGGGAGGCAGGTCCTCGACGAGAGCTACTCCCTCGGGAAGTCCCTCACGAGCAAGCACCTCGTCGAGCTCGCCTCCCGGGGCGAACAGCAGAACGCCGTCAACGTCGTGCTCACCTCCTCCGACGTGGCCGTTGAGGGATTCTGCATGAGCCGGTGCGGCTCCCACGACTCCGCCGTCAGTTCCGTCAAGGTCAACGGCAGGAGCTCGAGGTTCGCGTACATCTGGGTGGGCAACTCGGAGACACAGTGCCCGGGGCAGTGCGCGTGGCCATTCCACCAGCCCCTGTACGGCCCGCAGAGCCCGCCGCTGGTGGCGCCCAACGGCGACGTCGGCGTCGACGGGATGGTGATCAACCTGGCAGGCCTCCTCGCCGGGACCGCCACGAACCCGTTCTCAAACGGGTACTACCAGGGCGAGGCGGGGGCGTCGCTGGAGGCGGCGTCGGCGTGCACCGGGATCTACGGCAACGGGGCGTACCCGGGCTACGCTGGGAACTTGCTGGTGGATGAGGCGACGAGGGCGAGCTACAACGCGCACGGCGTGAACGGGAGAAAGTACCTGGTCCCGGCTCTCTACGACCCGTCCACGTCGTCGTGTTCGACCCTGGTGTGAGGGAACTTGGAAGTAGCGACAGATAGAAACGATGACGTTCAGGCTACCAGATTAATTCATTCATTCTTTTATTGGTTTTGTAGTTGCTGTATATTACAGTCATTATAGCTAATAGAAAAGGCAAGCCACTTTTATTTGCTACAATTTTAAAATCTAGTGCAAAGCCAGCGGGTTAATCCATCCTCAATTTGACGATTTTAGCTGGACTCCCATTAATATTAATTCTTTAAGTTAGAGAGTTCGTAGAATCCCAAAATCTCACATCACTTATAAATGCCCAACTCAATGACACATCAAGTAACATTAACATTAATTCCTAAAAAGACCACTTTCTTGCATGGCTACTCCCAATATTTTTTTTTCCAAGGATTTTAGACGTGAATTAAGTCATTTATTACAAATGTGGCTTCACAACAGCAAACTTTCTTATTTTCAAATGTATTAATCTTATACTTAACTTCACTTGAGGTTAGGGCTTCTATCTGACCATAACTTAAGGATTTAGTCACTTACATAAATCATGGATGAAGCCTGTCGTTACACCATACTCCTTCAATTCACCGTTGATCCACTAGTAGAAACAAGCTTTAATAATATCTAGAATACATAGGAAAGTTTGTGTCGTTTGATGATAAACATCAAAGTTCAAACACTACTTACATGATGTAGTCATGAGAGCTGCATTGCTAACAAACATAAAATGTGCATAAGCACTCTATTCTCGACAATTAGCTCCATCACCACCACCAACTATTACATCATCTTCTCGTAACCCAAAAAGGAAGGGTATTAAGAGTATGTTAAGTAATATCTTTATTCTCGGAAACAATTTTTGTTTAGAAATAGTTTTTCTATTTATATTCCTTAGACAAGTTTCTGAGTAAAAGAACGTATTTGATAATTTCACAAAATTTTTATTCTCGAAATAGAAAAAAACAAAATTATGTTTGGTACGATCCTAAAAATTTTATTTCCAATTTTTTTTATTTAATTATGCAGAGACTTAACATTTCATGTTTAGATAAAATTGGACTTTTGTAATAATTTAATTGCTCAATATATTCTAAAGTGACCTAAGAAAATCCAATATAATCATTAGTAAAAAATGGATGGCTAGAAAAGGCAACAGAGAGTTCCATTGGTTTTGACTCACGATATAAGGAGGTTGATAGTAATTTTTTGAATTTTTGAATTTTTATTTTTTATTCCTAAAATGAGGACTTAGATCGGGTCAAGAGACTGGACCATGTCGATTCTATAAACAAAGAAATAATTTTTTATACTTCTTATTTATGTTCCAAATATATTCCTTAGCCATCGATCTATTTTTGAAAATATAAAAATTAGATGATGTTACTATTCTTTTTCTGTTCTAGGAAACAAAACAAAAAAAATAAAGAAATAGAAACATTATCATAAATTGATTTGGCCATGTTCTCTTGGTCAAAACAAGAGTCTTGTTTTTCCCTTAGCTGTCCAATGCCTGGTAACGAAATGCATAATTATTGGACTGAGAGTTTTGGCTTTGCCCATCACTCTTTCTTCTTTCCCTGCATAGGCCTAGGCATGGCCCATCTCCTTTCCTCCCTCGCGCGGCCCACGCACGACCCATCTCTTTTTCCTCCCCTTGGCCCGACCCGTGCCCGGCTATCTTCCTCCCTTGCACGTTGACCTGTAGAAAACAGAAGAGCAGCAGTAGAGCGACAGGGAAGCAGCAGTAGCACAATGAGAGCAAGAGGATCAGGGTTCGGCGTGATCCGTGGATCAGGGAGCAGGCCGGTCGATAGACTGGCAAGGCAGGAGCCTGGCACACCAATCGTTGGCCTTGAAGAGCTCAGGGTACTTGCAGAATGAGAGAGGGAGGGGAGAACAGACTCAGCACGGGGAGAAACACACGAACGGGAGCAGGAGGAACCGGGGGAGAACCGAGCAAAAGAAGAAGAGAGAGAGACTGAGAGTTTTTCGCCGTCACCTGAAATACGCCCGTTGCTCATCATCCGAACCAGGAGAACACGAAAAACAGAAAGGGGGTTCTCGGCTGGTTCTTTGGTTCAAGCGAAGGACAGAGAGTGGGAGAGAGCTCGAGAGAATAGAGGTCAAGCCAAAGGGAGAAAGGGAGCTCAAAGGAAAGCTCTGCCGTCGTCAGTCGTCCGCCCGAAAGCCACCATCTGTCGCAGCCTTTCCAGTGAAACCAGGTAGGTCTCTCGAGCACTTGTGTTTTGTTCTAGTGGGAGGTGTAGGGCCGGAGCTCACGGCTGACCAGTTCATGTGAGGGCCGGTCCTACCAATCCTTCCCGGTTGTTTCTGGGTGTTCTGGTGTACTCTATTAGGAACTTAGGCCCGTGTTTAAGTTTCAATCGAGGCAAAAATCCCTTGTATCAGTAGCGCCGATTTAGAATCCTGCTAGTTTGTTAAAGATGGGAGACAATTGTTCTTTGTTCATATCCGTTCCAAATGTGATCAATCTGTCCCTTAGTGGATCTTGAGTGTCGCTCGTGCATGTTATGTTGATGTTTGCTCAAATCCATTCTCCCAAGTGAGCCTAGGTCCTCCTTCTAGCTAATGCACCTCGTATGTTTGAGAAAATGCCTCAAAAACCGAGAAACAACCTGAGTTTAAACTCCTTCTGGTTTGTGCTTGGTCATATATGTGCGGGACCGTGCCCTTCTTTTGTGTTTTCATTATGATTTCATGCGATTTAATTTTTTTTTTAATTTTGAATATTTAATATTAATATATTCTGAAAAAGGGGTTCGGACTTGGTAGGACCAATCCGACCCGCTGATCCGATTCGAGCTCAGGTCCAACCCATGTCAGATAAAAAAAAAAATATCTTAGTTTTAGTTAGTTTATATATATATTTTTGTCTTTTTCCCATTTTGTCTTTTTATGCGGCTCTATCTTCTGATTAATGCATTCTTCGCAGACCACCCACTCCCGAGAAAATATTGGGTGGTCCGGGACCGTCACGTCAGCGTGGTCCCGGACCACTCATATGGCGCCACATATGAGAGGAGAGGACAAAAGAGAGAAAGAGGAGAGAGAGCGTCTTTGTCTGGCTTCCCCATTTTGGTCCGGGACCACGCTTTCCCGGACCACCCAATATTTTTTCCCCACTCCCACGTCTTTTCCTCCATTTGATTTCTTTTCATCTTGCCTTTTTCATTTCTTTTTCTTTTCTTTTTATTTTGTTCCCTCTCCTCCCTGCTCCCTCTTTCTCCTTCCCGAAGACCGTCTTCTCCTTCCTCGCGATACTCCTCACTGCAACTGCTTCCTTACCAAAACTCATTCGAACAATAACAAAAGTCGAAGCACCCAGCATCCATTTTAACACCAAACCACCCCGACCGACGTAACGCCGGCCATCTAACTCCGACGACGGCTGAACCATTTTCGGATGCGGGCATCCCGGCTTAAACATACGTGATTATTACGGAAAAATCGCATGAAATCGTAACGAAAACACAAAAGACAAGCACGGTCCCGCACATATATGACCAAGCACAAATTAGAACAAGTTTAAACTCAGGTTGTTTCTCAGTTCTCTTTGAGCATTTTGTCAAACATATGAGTTGCATCAGCTAGAAGTAGGACCTAGGCTCACTTGGGGGCATGGATTTGAGTAAACATAACACGCACAAGCAACACTCAAGATCCACTAAGGGACAGATTGATCACATTTGGAACTGTTAAAAAATATTGTATGTGCACGTGCAAAAGCATAATTTTGGTATTAGTTATAGTTTTTGGTTAGTGATGTGTGCAAGTGTATAGTATATTTTGTAGATGATGGACAAGGGATGAGATAGGATAATTGAAGAACAAAGAACATGGGATATAATTTATCTAGTTGATGGAAATGGATAGTATAGGATATTTTGATATAATGGAGGAGTATTTCATGACATAAAACCATCTTAACTCTACTCCATGTGGAGGTCTAAACCTCACACAGGGTTTACCTCTCACATTCAAATGAATGAACTACAAGCCTATTTATAGGCATGAGTCACATCTTAGTACAACATTCTAGATTTCTATAGAATGGTGTCCATGTAGGCTTCATCTAGTTAATTCTAGATTGTAGTTCTTCTAAAGACTTCTACATTTTCTTAGCCACCTAAGTTAGATTGTCTTAAGGATTTTTCTTGACTTTTCTAGCTAATATCAATCTTGAAGTTTGTAGAAAATTTTAGAGAAAATGGATCACAATTTCCAACAGGAACGGATATGAACAAAGAACAACTGTCTCCCATCTTCAAGACTCTGAATCGTTTACATATTTTCACAAGCTTTTGGCGTGTGCTACTGATACGAGGGATTTTTGCCTCAATCAAAACTTAAACACGGGCCTAAGTTCCTAATAGAGTA
Source organism: Eucalyptus caleyi (assembly GCA_014182885.2). Lineage (NCBI taxonomy): Eukaryota > Viridiplantae > Streptophyta > Magnoliopsida > Myrtales > Myrtaceae > Eucalyptus > Eucalyptus caleyi. Next base: position 4,274,451 of record CM024471.2, on the reverse strand, counting down.
CACCAGAACACCCAGAAACAACCGTGAAGGATCGGTAGGAGTGGACCTCGTGTGAACTGGTCGGCCGTGAGCTCCAGCCCTACACCTATCACTAAACAAAACACAAGTGCTCGAGAGACCTACCTGGTTTCACAGGAAGGGCTGTGACGGACAGTGGCTTTCGGGCGGACGACTGACGACGGCGGAGCTTTCCTTTGAGCTCCCTTTCTCCCTTTGGCTTGCCCTCTATTCTCTTGAGTTCTCTCCCACTCTCTGTCCTTCGCTCAAACCAAAGAACTAGCCGAGAACCTCGTTTCTATTTTTCGTGTTCATCCGGTTCGGATGACAAGCAACAGGCGTACTTTAGGCGACGGCGAAAAACTCTCAGTCTCCCTCTCTTCTTCTTTTGCTGGTTCTCCCCCGGTTCCTCCTACTCCCGTTCGTGTGTTTCTCCTTGTATTGAGTCTATTCTCCGCTCCCTCTCCCGTTCTGCAAGTACCCGAGCTCTTCAAGGCCAACGATCGGTGTGCCCGGCTCCTCCCTCGCTAGTCTATCGACCGGCCTACTCCCCGACCCGCCGATCACGCCAGACCCCGATCCTCTTGCTCTCACTGTGCTGCTGCCGCTTCCCTGCCTCTCTGCTGTTGCTCTTCTGTTTTCTGCAGGTCAACATGCAAGGGAGGAAGACAGCCGGGCATGGGCCGGGCCAAGGGGAGGAAAAAGAGATGGGTCGCGTGTGGGCCGCGCAAGGGAGGAAAGGAGATGGGCCACGCCTAGGCCTACTCATGGAAAGAAGAAAGAGTGATGGGCCGGGTTGAGGTCGGATCCGGCCCGACCCGGCCTCTCTCGTTTTCGATTTCGTTTCCATTTTTTTAATTAGTCAATATTTTTTAAATAATATTAATTTTTAAAAAATTGGACTACTTCCTAACCTTTAATGCTATTTTTAACTAACTAATTTAGGCGAAATTTAGGTGTCAACACTATTTAATGTTACAAAATCTCAATCAATTCATTAATCAAGTCACATTCTATTAGGAGGCCTTGCCTAGGATCAAGTGGCCTCATGTCGATTCTAGCACATTTTGGAATGGCTCCACCGGTGCCCCACATCTCATCCCACCATTTCCACACACGTGCCTTCGCACCGAGACCATTTTCACCCATCAGCGTGCCTCTCGTAGCCTTCTTTTTTCATTTTATATGGGCTCAGCTGTGAAATATATGGATGATGTGTCATATGTTAGTGCTAGAGTTTAGATGATATTAGAACAAACCCCAATTTTCGGTCCCACAATAAAATTCCACCCATTACATTATCTCTTTCACTTTACCCATCCCATATAAATATCATCGGTCAAACCAAGGCCACCACGTAGCACAAAACCCACGAATGTCCCGTGCAGGGGCCAATATTATCGACCACCATTTCAGGCCGACAAAGCCGCCATACTTTAAGCACAAGTCAGCCAACTATTTTACCCACCACCGGTTGCTTTGCTTGCAACAAAATTACCCAAAAAGTTATAAATTTATGTCAATTCAATCATAAACCTTTTAATTTAATCAATTTAATTTAAACTATTTGAAGATTTGCCAATATGGTCTATTTAACCAATTTTAACTGGAAATTATTCACACGAATGTGACTGTATTAAGTGGTACGACCAAGGCTAATATAAACAAATTTTATAATTCATTATTTTTTGTTTTGAATTTTATTATTTTTATTTTATTTTTTTTGTCTTTATTTTTATTCTTAGGCAATGACTAGTGAGACGACCCTTGACCCTTGCCTGACCCTTGCCAAAGGCCAACAAGGTCAACCAAGGGTCAACCAAGTTCACATTGAGCGAGACTCGCTTTTGCCAAATCTAGAGAGGGGCAACTAAGGTTGCAACCTCACTAATTGTCTCCTACGGTGGTCATCGGCCATTGCCAAGGCTTGATGACTTAAGAAGAAAATGAAGAAAAATATAATAGTAAATTCAGAAAAAAATAATAGAAATTATATAAATTGTTCACATCAATGATATGACTCAATTTGTCAAATTAAAAGTTCTAGAACTAAATTAAGATAAGTACAATAAATTTAATATTTTTTGGGTAATTTCTCCCGCCACCATTCCACATTCCTCTGCACAAATCTGCGACTTCGTCTTGCCCTCCGCCAACCATATCTTAACTGCATCACAAACCGAGCCACTTCTATTAATTAAATTGGATGAACGTAAATCCTGAAATGTCCATGGCCATTAATATAATTAGAGAATAAGGTTTCAATTTTTTCGCAAAAAAAAAATAAAATGAAAATGCACCACTGCCCTTCTCCAAGGCTAGGGAGAAAGATCAGTGTAAGGTCAGTTTCGTCCACTGGACTGTAGCTAAGCTGGACTTCTTCTTTTTTCGGTCAAAGCTCAGCTGGATTGCATTGCCCACTTTTCGTTTGAATTCCAGCTAACAGCTCACAAAAAAAGGAACTATTAACTAGTCTGGATTCCAACATGAAGTCCCAACTCAAAGACAAGCTCCGCTCTTCTCGCAAGCGTGTCTATTTCCATTAATCAAAATTTTCGATCCAATTTATAAATGAGAGGAGATGTCAAGCCATAAAAATATCGCATGCTATTTGATAATATATATGATGTTTTTATGCCTATCAATTTAAGTTTTCAAGTAAAACTTTCTAAGAATCTGATTTTAGAAAAATTTAACAAAATATTTGATATGAAATTATTTTGTTCAAAATATCAATTGCAATTGGTAAATTAATCATTATAGTTTTTTTTCTTTTTTTTTTTTGGTGATTGGTTACTTAAAATGCTGTCCTAAGAGCGTAAATGAAATAATGATTGAACGCGTAGTCGGGCACGAGTTGTCATTTGTAAATCTTGCTGGGGAAGCTGCAACTGGGAATTGAAAAACCATCATTCATGAGCTGCCCTTCTTTTGTCTATTTCCGGGCAGGTTCCGGCACTCTAACCCCATCCCACCCCAGTATAAATACTCCTCCTCCCTTCAACACAACCCACAACCTAAACAAAGCGAGCTCTGCTTTCACCTTTCCTCACTCTTTAGCCCAAAACTCAAGCTACTACAATGGCATCCTTCTTCGCTTCTAAGACAGCTCTTCCAAAGCTATTCCTCGCCCTCTGCCTCCTCCAGATGGCCTCCGCCACCAGGAGGCTGGCCGAGCTAGTCCAAGACCAGTCCCCGCCCATGAAGTACCACAATGGCCCTCTCCTTTCCGGCAAGATCTCCGTCAACCTCATCTGGTACGGCCGCTTCAAGCCCTCCCAGCGCACCATCGTCTCCGACTTCGTCACCTCCCTCTCCTCCGACCCTTCTTTGGCTCAGGCCTCCCCATCCGTATCCCATTGGTGGAAGACGGTCGACAAGTACTACCACCTGTCCTCCTCCAAGAGGCGCACGCCTTCCCTCACCATCTCGCTCGGGAGGCAGGTCCTCGACGAGAGCTACTCCCTCGGGAAGTCCCTCACGAACAAACACCTCATAGAGCTCGCGTCCCGGGGCGAACAGCGGAACGCCATCAACGTGGTGCTCACCTCTTCCGACGTGGCCGTCGAGGGGTTCTGCATGAACCGGTGTGGCTCCCACGACTCAGCCGTCGGTTCCGTCAAGGTCAACGGCAGGAGCTCGAGGTTCGCGTACATCTGGGTGGGCAACTCGGAGACGCAATGCCCGGGGCAGTGCGCGTGGCCGTTCCACCAGCCCCAGTACGGCCCGCAGAGCCCGCCGCTGGTGGCGCCCAACGGTGACGTCGGCGTCGACGGGATGGTGATCAACCTGGCAGGCCTCCTCGCCGGGACCGCCACGAACCCCTTCTCGAACGGGTACTACCAGGGCGAGGCGGGGGCGTCGCTGGAGGCGGCGTCGGCGTGCACCGGGATCTACGGCAACGGGGCTTACCCAGGCTACGCCGGGAACTTGCTGGTGGATGAGGCGACGGGGGCGAGCTACAATGCGCACGGCGTGAACAGGAGAAAGTACCTGGTTCCGGCTCTCTACGATCCGTCCACGTCGTCCTGTTCGACGCTGGTGTGAGGGAAGTGGAGACAGATAGAAAGGATGACGTTTAGGCTACCGGATTGATTGATTCATTCGTTTATTGGTTTTTTTTTTGGGTGTATATTACAGTCATTATAGCTAATAGAAAAGGCAAGCCACTTTTATTTGCTACAATTTTATTCTCTAGTGCAAAGCAAGCGGGTTAATCCATCCTTAATTTGACGATTTTAGCTTCACTCCCACTAATGTTGATTCTTTAAGTTAGAGAGTTTGTAAAATCCCAAAATCTCACATCACTTATAAACTACCCAACTCAATGACACATCCATTAACATTAATTCCCAAAAAGACCACTTTCTTGTATGGCAACTCCCAGTATTTTTTTTTTTCCAAGGATTTCAGACGTGATTGAGTCATTTATTACAAATGTGGCTTCACAATAGCAAACTTTCTTATTTTCAAATGTATTAATCTTATAATTAACTTCACTCGAGGTTAGGGTTTCTATATGACCATAAGTTAAGCATTGTCACTTATATAAATCATGGATGAAGCATGTCGTTACATCATACTCCTTTAATTCACTATTGATCCACTAGTAGAAACAAGCATTAATAATATTTACAATTCATAGGAAAGTTTGTGTCAATTAATGATAAACATGAAAGTTTGGACATTAATTACATGACAAAGTCATGAGATCTACATTGCTAACAAACATAAAATGTGCATAAGCACTTAGTTAACACAACTATTCTTGACAATTAGCTCCATCACCACCACCTGGCACCAACTAGCACGTCGTCTTCTCACAACCCAAAAGGAAGGGTATTAAAAGTGCATTTAGTAACATATTTATTTTCAGGAATAATTTATATTCAAAAATAGTTTTTTTTACTCATATTCCATAGACGAGTTTCTAAGCAGAAAAATGTGTTTGGTAATTACACAAAATTTATATTCTCGAAATAGAAAAAGAATATAAATGCATTTGGTACAATCCCAAAAAAAATTATTTCCAATTTTTTATTTAATTATAAAGAGACTTAACATTTCATGTTTAGATAAAATTAGACTTTTGTAATGATTGATCAATATATTCTTAAATGACATAAGAAAATTCAACATAATCATTAGTCAAAGATGGATGGTCGGAAAAGTTAACAGAGACTCCCATTAGTTTATAACTCATAATATGAGGAGGTTGATAATAAATCTTTGGCCATTACAATAAACAAGTATTAAATCTTTTCAAAAGAACAACAAACATTGCTTGAAGTCACCAAGCTTTTGCGATCTAGCATTGTTTCTAAAAGAAAATGGTATTTAAAAATTCATATAGTAAAGCTTTAAAAGCTTATTCAATTTTGAATCCGATTTTTCATCGAAATATTTTCACATTTTTTGTGCTAAAGTAATTCTAAACTAGAATTAACATTAAAATCTAGTAAAACTATTTAAAATCTAATTTCTAATTTTTTTTCCTAGGTTTTTGAATTTTTGAATTTTTTTTTTCCTAAAAATGGGGACTTAGATCAGGTCAAGAGATTAGACCTGTGTCGATTGTGTAAAGACGGGCATTTGATTATATTAAGCTTATTTTTCTAAAATGGCCATATTTCTCTTTTTGTTCTTGATAACAGAGAAATAATTTTTTTTATTTCTTATTTTTATTTTAAATCTATTCCTTGCCCACCTATCTATTTCAGGAAATAAAAAAATTAGCCAACGTAATCGAAAGGATTTTTTTTTATAATTTCTGTTCCGGAGAACAAAATAGCAGAAAAATAGAGAATAACATTACCAAATAGGACCACCCACTTGGGTGGCGCTGCTGGCGGCGAGCTTCTCCCCCTAACGCAAGGGGAGGAGTTCGATTCCCGGGCATCGCAGGTGACTTACCCGGTGTCATGTGTGTGGTGGCTAGCACATGTTACTTCCAGGATTTACCTCCTATTACCCCGGGCCTTTCGGCTGTCCGTGTTAGTACGGTGCAAGGATTCCCTGGGTCACCAAAAAAAAAATACCAAATATGACCAAATTGATTTGTCCTTGTTCTCTCGGTCAAAACAAGAGTCTTGTTTTTCCCTTAGCTATCTAATGCCCAATAATGAAATGCATAATTATTGGACTGAGAGTTTTGGCTTTGCACCCATGAAAGCGATTCATTAACAAGCAAATGAGTCAAATCATACTAGCCTCCCTTGCTTTCACATCACCACTTTCTCCTCAGCGTCATCCTCTCACCTTCCCCCTTCATCATCATAACTCAAATCTAACTTCTTTTCTCTCGCTGAGCTACATCCTATGGTTTCTAATCGATCTTCTCTTTCTCACTCCCACCCATTTGATTGATTTTAAAATCTATTGCCTTTGATTGTTAGACAAAAGAGGGAAAATGAAAAATTATTTAGGCAGAAAACTCAGTTGGATCTCAGTCCAAGAGAAGGATATACGTTGACCTTGATTGGGATCATGTTTTGATTTTAACTTTTAAGTGCAACAAAATCTCAATTGATTCATCAATCGAGTTACATTCTTTAAGGCTCAAAGTCTCAAAGTCTCCTTATTGATGGTTTTAATTATTTAATGTGATGTATTTAATGTGATGGACCTAAGTTGGCCCGTCCGCCCATGTTGGGCCTAAAAGCCTGGCCCACAAAATTAGGGCCCATGGATGGAGGGATACGTTGAAGAGTTGTAACTTTTGGGAGGACGTCTTTTGCTGAAGGGACACGTCTTTTGGAGAAGACATATTTAAGGGGAGAAAAGAAAAAGAAAACATACCTTTTGGATGTACGTACGCTTTTCTTTTCCCCTCTCCCAAAACCAATGTAAGTTTTCTCCCTTTTGAACCAATGGTAGGCTCTTTGGTAGACCGGGATCAAATTCTTCCTCGAACTTCAACATTGGTGTTTAATCTGTGGACAATAAGGTACGCTTGATTATGTAGTGTAACTTTCGATCGGTGATACATGTTATTTCTAAGCTCGTCTTCCGCATTCGTTTTAGGGGTTCGATTTAGTGTCGAATCCGATTTTTTGGAATCCGATATTCCCAACATTGGTATCAAAGTCGTAGTTCTTGTTTCCCGATCCTTTTCCATGTTTTTCCCGACCCCTTTCATGTTTATGGATGATTTCTTATTGATTTTCGTGAAATTAATCGGCCGACACCGATCGAGGCGGAAAAATCCCGACACACGAGCATTGCTCATCCATTTTTTCGAGTTTTTGTAAGTTGAAATTGATTTCTAATAGCATTGGATGGAAGGTCTCGTTGAGATGAGTGCGACGAGTGGCGGAACGCCGCCAAAGGCCGCCGAATGCGCCCCCACGTGCAGCCGGAATGAACCGGCGTTGCACGTGCCGATTTGCAGGGTAGGGGCGTGCATTGCGCACATGCCAGCTGACGTCATCGTGACGTCAGCTGCCCACGCGTGCCGCACGTGCCGATTGGTTTGCCCAACCGGTCCGAACCGACCCGACTGGTCCGACCGATCTAACCCGGCGACCGTTGAACGTTGACAAAAAAAAAAGGGAAAAAGAATCTGTTTCTTTTTCAATTATGTCTATGTGGGTTATAAGTAATCCATCTTTTTTTTATTCTGCATTTGTTGCATGAATCATGGAAAATTATATATTTTCCCTTATGTTCATTATGGATTATAAGTGATCCATTTTTAGTTCTGCATTTGTTGCATGAACTATGATGCGTTATGCACGGATACCTGCATTCCCGAGAATGGACGAAGGAAATTTAAGACTTAAAAGGCTGATGACAAAGTTAGTTAATTATCGGTGGCATGACGGTGATTTAGTATCACATGTGTGTTGACACCTAAATTTTGGCGAGCCGTTTATTTATTTATTTAATAGAAAATTATGGGTAATTTTATCCTTGAAAAAATATTAATTGCATAGCATATAAATTTAAATGCATTTATTTTTAGTCTACATATTTGCATTTTTTACTGGACCGGTGGCGGATGGATTGAATTAGTGGTTTTGAGTTAACAGGTCGGATTAAGCCCATGAAGAGTATAAATTGGCCCAAGCCCATTTTCTGAAATTGAGATTTGATGGGATATTATGATGATTTTTGGAAATTAAGGAGATCGCATTGTAATCTTATCTCTATCAATAGATGGTGAAATCGGGGGAGAATATTCATGAGATAAAAGGATTTTGTGATTCGGAGGTTATAGGCAATTTTCGAAACATTCTATGAATATCACGTTATGTTTGTCTATAAAAGCAATCGTGTACGGTGAGAGAAGGGGGGCTTTTTCTAGGTTTCTCTTCGTCAAAAGGAAAGAAGAGAAAAGGTCAAAAGCGAAAAAAAGTGAAAGAAAGTGAAAAGTAAAAGCAGAAGCAGCAAAGGCGAGGAAGTGATTGGACATTTACTGTTCATCATCTTCCCCATGTTCTCTGCCTCCATCCGCTGTCTCGGTCGCCGGCTTCTCTTCACCCGCGCCCGCGCTGCACCGACACCATCAAACCGCAAGCCGCTCGAACTCCCTAGCCGCCCGATCCGTCGTGCCTCTGCAGCTGTGAGCATCGCTGCGCCTGGCGTCCAGCGACCGCATCTCAGACCGCCCGCGGCGCCGCCTCACCGCGCCACCACACCAGATGGCCCCGCTTCCGATCTACGCCTGCACCTGAAGTTTCTTGGCCCGCAACGCCCTTTGCCGGTAGTCCGAGCTGCTACCGCACGCATCTGCTCTACCTCGATGACCCGACGTTACCTGCCCTATTCGTTGCTGCTGCTCCAATGCCTATCTCCTTCGCCATCTTCTGTTGAAGCCGCCCTAGTCCCTGCCGCTCGCGCAAGCCGCGACACCGGCAGCCTAACGAAGCCGTCGCCGTGTCGATCCGCGACGCCCGGGCCACTCCGCCCTCAGTTGCAGCGTCACCGGGCCAGGGCGCCCCTACCTTTCATCTCTGCTCGCAACTCCGCAGACACCATTGCCGCACAACCTAGCGCCCCTACTCGCAGCATCACTCCAGATCTGGAGCCTGAGCCACCATACGCCCGTCCGATGGCCCGGCATCCCCTGTAGCCCGCACCTCCGCGCCGGTCCGTGACGGAGGCCGGTCCGTGACCAATCACTACTGCAAACCCGGTGGTCTGCTCGACGCCAGCAGGCCCCGAACCCGTCGCTGCTGCCTCTACCTTTGCTCGACCTCCCAGCGATCCGACGCCCCTGTCCACGAAGCCACTGCCGATTCACCTCCGCGCGCTCGCTCACCGCCGATTCACCTCTTCACCACTTGCCGCCATCGGTTCGCCCTTGTCGGATCCCCTTCATCGGACTTATCAGCCAACTCCCCTTGGAGATTCACGGCTGTGTGCGGAAAGGAAGAGAAAACAGAAAAAGAAAAAGAGAAAAAGAAAAATCAGATTAGGTAGTTTTTCTTTTATTATTTTTATTATTATTTCTTTAATATTCTGTTTTAGTGGAATTGTTCCTTAATATATTATTGATATCCCAATATGAAATGGTCCCTCAAGCTAGGATTGACAGTCCGATTTTCGCGCCCGAAATCCGACTCGCAATCCCTTACAGAGATTCGATTCACGATTTATTTAGAAATTGGCTAACCCGATCTCATGCGCGAAATATGGTTCGCCAATTTGTGGATATCAATCATATCTTATCTGATTTGCTGTCATGTTAGTTGAATCAATTTTATTTTTGTAAAATGAAAAATCCAAAAAAAATTGAATTAGGATTAGGTTTGATTTAGAATATTCCTAGTCTTAGGGTTATCTTGCATGTTTAGAATTGTAATCTTATTTCGAATTTTATAAAAAGAAACAAAAAAAAAAATCATCATGCATATATCATGTCGAATTAGGGCATTCTTTGCACGTCATTGCATGTTAGGATTGCATGTTTATCAATTATAGGTAGATAATCTCTCCTAGATAAATTGCATGTTTTGTTAGGAAAATAAAAATGTCCATGTCATATAGAATTAGGTTCATGGAATGCATGTCATTTATTGATTGTTCTTAGGTTCATTTAATTAGAAATTGCCTGTCATTAGATTAGGTCATTTAATAAATGCCGCATGACATATAACTCGCATATTAAATTGCATGTCGCATGTCATTTTAGTTAAAATAATTTTGTACGTCATTGCATTACATTATATGTCATTAGAATTAAGTCATTCTGGTTTATTTAGATTGCATATTTAATTATTGCATGTTCATTAATAAATCATTAGTTTTTTTACTCATTCATATAGTTAGGGACATATTGTCATGCCATATCATTTCATATTAGATTAGAAACATTGCATTGCATATGGACTATATTTTCGTTGGAAAAGAGAAAACAAAAATTGAGTAATTACTTGTTTATTAGAAATCATATCTAGGGTTGTTGATGTAGATTTTAATTTAACACTTCAGATACTTTCGTTGCTTTGAGGTAAGTCCTGCATTATTTAATTGCTTTCTTGGGTGTTAAATTGGTGGTTTGCGCACTTGCATGAACACCTCACACGTTAGGGAATTAGATTTAAAATCAATCCAAATTGCCTGCAAAAAATCATTTTTCAAAATAAAAGATAAAGGTACCGAAAGGACGTTAGAGAAATCTAACGTAATCAAGTCCCCGTATCCAAAATCTCTGGTTCGTAGAAGTAAAATAATTCTCCCGTTATTTTACTTAGGTGTCTAATTGACCTACCATAAATTGAATTAGTGACGACTCCTGATTGAAAATCATTTGCATGTTAAGAACTTGAACCTAAGTCGCAAATTGGTATGGGCTTGGGAGAGCCCGAGTTGAGTTTAGGCTTAACAATCCATTAGCCAAACCCTAGTGGTTCACCCCCGAAAAATTGGTCACGACAATGTGGTCAGGGTCAATCAGATGATACGGGAAATCATCTAGAATGGTTATCTTATACTGGATTTTGAAAATGTGCCGATCTTGATAAACACTCTTCCACCTGAATGGCAAGCAGTGTTAGATCGCCTATGGGAGGTCAACGTGGTCCCAGGTTATAGGAGGCTAGTAGTAGCTTTTGTAAGAGAATACTATAGGCTTGAGTTAACCAAAACTTCAATCCTTAGATTGAGCGCCACTTGGCGCACAGTGAAATGCGCATTGGAGGCGACATGAAAGCTCTCCAAAAGTTTTTCCATGGTTGGCAAATGTGCCTTCAAATTTCTTAAATACTTTGACTGATAGATTAGTAGGGACTTTCCCTATTTATTTCTTAGATTAGTTTGAGATGTTTTGGGTGTAAATATCTCTTTCTATGTTGATATTTTCCTCTGCATATATTACTTAGTGTAGTGGATAGATGTATTATGTGAAAGCATTATTATTTATTGGATGTCAAATATTATTTGTTTTCTTTTGTTGTTAACTATTGTGGATAGTTCATAGAAGTTTTTATAACTTCATAGAATTTACTTTGCATAAGACAATTATATTAATAATAATTTTAAGTTAGGATTTTTGGAAGATAGTTGGAAACATAGTGACATTTTGATTCTAAAACCTTACTTAAAATTGTTCATTGATATGATGGGTCTATACAAAGTGGATGCATAAATGATAGGCATTAATTATTCGTGCATATATGTCTGATGTGTTCAAATCGATGGTTTCAGCGACTAAGAACGTAATTACTTATATGAACGGCAATAATTGTGAAATATTGAATATGAAGATTCAATATGTGCTGGAAAAACAAGAAGCAATAGAAGCTTTTGACCATGTTATGAAAGATCTTGAGAATGTTGTGCGTCACCTTGAGCTAATAAAGGACCACCTAATGGCATTTGAGCCGAAAATAGATATTTGCAATGCTGGTTCTAGCTCAGAAAGGGCTTTGAGCTCTAAGCGCAAGTGTATTGATTCGTTCAACATGTGGGAATGCAAAGGATCAAGTCTTTATTGCAAGAAATCAAGAGTTAACCAACACAAGAGAGGAAAACGTTATTAAGTGAAGAAAATGTCAAAGGTGAGGTATTACAATTGTGATAAGAAAGGTCACTATGCTCGCAACTGTTGTGAGCCGAAAAAGGTAAACACCTCTTATATATTTGAAAACTTTGCTTATGTGTCAAGTTCTGTATTATTTGCTAAATCCAATTCTTTGTGGACTGTAGATTCAGGAGCAACAGACCATGCAGCGAAGGATGGAGGATCATTCATAGAATTCCGACGAGTACCAACTGGAACTAAGTGGATCTATGTAGGAAATAACTCCAGAGCTGAAGTTAAAGAGATTGGCACCTGCCAATTGAACATGCGTGGTGGACGCACCTTGTTCTTACATGATGTTCTATATGCTCCGGAAATTCGTCAAAATTTAGTGTCTGTTTTAGTGTTGGTTAAGCTTGGTTTTAATGTGAACTTCCGTAATAGCGGTGTAGATTTGTATTTGGATACAAACTACTATAGTTATGGTCATTTTCTGGATGGTTTTATTGTACTAAATGTTGACTGTGGTGATGTCAATATTTGTTATTCCCTTTTCACGTCTTCTACTTCATATGATAATGATGTGAATGTGTGGCATGCAAACTTGGTCATATTGGCCAACAACGTATGAATAGACTAGCCAAAGAGAGCTTGTTGGGCAACATTGAAAAATTCGATTTGCTCATATATGAGCATTGCCTAGTAGGGAAAACGACAAGGAAACCATTTGGAAAAGGTAAAAGAACTGAATTTCCTTTGCATTTAATTAATTCTGATATCTGTGGTCCAATGAATGTGAGAGAAATGCATGGGGCTATTTATTTCATCATTTTTATAGATGATTATACTCAATTCGGATATATCTATTTGATCTCTCATAAATCTAAAGCATTAAGTTGTTTCAAAAGATTTATGAACTTAGTAGAAAATCAATTAGACAAGAAAATAAAAGTATTGAAATCTAATCGATGTCGAGAATATTTATCTGATGAGTTCAGAAAATTGTGTGAAGAAAAAAGAATAGAAAGATAATTGTCTATTTCATATACTCCTTAACAAAATGGTGTTGCAGAGAGAAGAAACAGAACCCTACTAGAAATGGTTAGGTCCGTGATGGCACATACTAAATTACCTATCACTTTTTGGAGTGATGTGTTGTTAACTGCTACTTATATACTTAACCGAGTGCCTTCCAAATCAGTTACTTCCACTCCATATGAGTAATGAACAAGTAGAAAATTGGACTTACATTTTCTTAAGTCATGGGGTTGTGCTACCTATACTCATGAGCCATCTCATAAGTTTGGGAAATTTGGTCCTAGAGAAAAAAACAGTATTTTCATAAAATACTCTGAACACTCAAAAGGGTATGTGTTCATAGGCGAGCAGGATAGTGGGAGTATAACTGGATTTGAATCACGAGATGTCACATTCTTAGATGATGAATTTCCTAAGAAGGGCGAAATATGAGAAGATTACTCCCTATTTGAAACCTTGGATCAAAATAATGATATTAGTGGAGTTTGTCCAAGTGGGAGTAACATGAGAAGTGATGAATTAAATTTACCTCATTCTTAATTACAACCACATGATGAGACGACATCATCATTATCTAATCCTAGTGGGAGCATAATAAGGAATGATATGCACAGTGTACAATCTCCCATACGACGAATAAATCGCAAAAGTATTCCCCTTCGACGTTATGACATTGAAGGGGAAACTTTTATGATTGCTCCGCAAGATGAGGATGGGGCTCTAAATTTCCCTAGTAAGGAAAAATGGATTCATGTAATGGAAGAGGAGATCGAGTCAATGAAATCAAACCAAGTTTGGCAACTGGTTGATCTTCCAAAAGGACGCAAAGCTATTGGGAACAAGTGGGTTCTCAAAATAAAACGAAAAGCTGATGACTCGATAGAAAAGCATAAGGTTCGCCTTGTGGTGAAAAGGTATAACCAACATGAAGGAATTGATTATGAAGAAATATTTTCTCCTGTAGTGAGATTTACCTTGATTCACATTATTTTGGCAATAGTAGCTAGTATGGATCTTGAGTTACATCAAATGGATGTAAAGACTATTTTCCTCAATGGAGAATTAGAGGAAGAAATATATATGGAACAACCTGCTGGTTTCATTAAAGAAAGCCAAAAAGGAAAGGTATGTCGACTTTTGAGATCAATATACGGCTTTAAGCAGTCATCGAGACAATGGTATATACATTTTTATAATGCCATAATGGCATACGTTTTTACAATGATAGATGAGGATCATTGTGTATATATCAAAAGATTCAAAGATCAATTTGTGATCATATCATTATATGTTGATGATATACTAATTGCCGGAAGTAATATAGAGTTTGTTAATACTGTCAAGAGTTGGTTGTCTTCCAACTTTGAGATGAATGATATGGGTGAGGCTGCATATATTTTTGGAGTTAAGATTTCAAGAGATCGTTCGAAGAGATCGTTATCTCTTTCGCAAGAAACATACATCAATAATGTTCTTGAACGATTTCATATGCAAAATTGTAAACCCATAGACACTCCTATTGCAAAAGTTGAAAGATTGAGTCATAAACTGTGTCCAATAACTCCACAAGAGAATGAACAAATGAAACATATTCCTTATGCTAGTGCTGTTGGGAGCTTGATATACGTTATGATGTGTACAATACCTGACATATGTTTTGTAATTGGAATGGTGAGTAGATATCAATCCAATTCAGGTCAAACACATTTGAAAGCCGTTAAGAGAATACTAAGGTATCTAAAGGGAACTGCTGATTATACGCTGAGTTATCAAGGAAAGGATATGCGACTCTAAAGCTATTATGATGCTGATTAAGGATGAGATTTAGATAAAAGGAAATCTACCTTTGAGTTTATTTTCTTACTGAATAATGGCGCCATATGTTGAAGCAGTAAGAAACAAACGTGTATAGCCTTGTCCATGATAGAAGCTGAGTTCGTGGCATCACCAACAGTAATACAAGATGTTTGGCTTAAGAAATTTGTGGATCATTTAGGTGTTATTGGAAGTTCTGCAAATCCATTATTGGTTAACTGTGATAGCCAAGTAGTTATAGCGTACACCAAAGATTTAAAATATCATGGCAAGACCAAACATATAGATACCAAATGTAACTTTGTCAAAGATATGGTTGCACGAAAGGATGTGAACTTATAGTACGTATCTATGCATAAAATGGTAGCGGATCTTATGACAAAGCCAATACCTAGAGATGTGTTTTGTGGTCATGTGAAATCTCTAGGATTGCATAGAGTTTGATGTACTGGATATTATAATTTCCCTGAGTTGTTCACATTTATGAACTAGTGTTGTTTCATTATTAATGCCTATGAATCTTTGTTTGATCTTTATGCATCTTAATGCTCAATGCATTACATTAACTTGAGAAAGTATGTCGGACAGATAAAAGATTAGCCCACTCACATGGGTAATCGCCTCTATTTACTGTGTGATAAATAGAGATGAGACTGTTTTAAGCTTATTATCTAGGTGATAATCGAGAGCTCAAGCTTAAAATATATTTTTCGCCTTAACTGGATGTTAAGATAATGACATAATATTTACTATATCCGAAAGTAAAATAACCCACATATTTGACTTTATCTGTCTATGATGTCAAATGTGAGTTCTGATGAATTTTGTGAATAAGTAGATATGTGAACTCAAGTTAAACATTGGATATGTCTGGACTATCATCTATACGGTATTGAAAACTGTAGAACATACACTCCATGGAAAAGGAGTTAATACCGTAATACGTATTTCATACTACGTATGCATGAAACGACCAATAAGAGTGGCAAAAGTTTGATCTCAACTTTTATGTCGTGTGAGACTCTTGAGAAAAAGAGTTCCTCAATTTTAGTACATTCATGACTTTTACTATTCTCAAGATTTCTATTTAATGTTTGCTATTTTAGGATGTTGCCATTGGTCATGAGTTGATTCGATATAATGGGACATTTCTAGAAAGGGATAAGTGTTCCAGAAGTCCTAAAACTTGTTGCGAAAATGCATTTCAGTCCTAAAACTTGCAAAAAGTGCAAATAAGTCCTAAAATTTGTCAAAATAGTTCAATTGAGTCCTAAAACTAACACCGTCAGCATTTTCCGTTAAAAATGCTAACGTGGCATTTTAAATTATTTTTTATTTTCCAGCTGGCTTTTTAAATTATTTTTTATTTTCCAGCTGGTTTTTTAAATTATTTTTATTCAATTTTAATACATATATATATATATTTAAAAACTAAAATTCAATTTTTAAAAACTGTTAAAAAAGAAAAAAAAAAAGAAAAGGGAAGAAGAGGTGGCCACCCATCGCCGAAGGGGCCAGCGACAGTCGCCGGCCACCGCCCGACTAGGGCGAGGCCTCGCCGACCACAGGCGAGGGCCGGCGACCCTCGCCTGGCGCGGGCAAGGGCCGGCAATCCTTGCCTGACACGGGCGAGGGCGCCCAGATCTGGGCACGCCGGCCCTCGCTTGGGGGCCGACGACCGTCGCCAGCGTTGGGCGAGGCCTCGGTGGCCGTCGCCTGGGGCTGGCGAGGCTCGCCCAGATCTGGCCTAGGAAGTCACTTGGTCGCGGGTGGAGGTCGCCGACGAGGGGACTCGGAACAGCGGTGACTGGTGGCCCGACAAGTAGCTCGGATCTACCGGCGTCGAGCACAGGGAAGCACAGGAGCGGGCCACTCGCGCGGTCCTCACTCTTCGCGGCAACGCCCAGATCTGGGCGAGCCCTGCCAGCCCCAGCCAAGGGCCGCTGAGGCCTCGCCCAGGGCTGGCGACGGTCGCCGGCCCCCAGGCGAGGGCTGGCGTGCCCAGATCTGGGTTCCCTTGCCTAGGGCCAGCGAGCCCTCGTCCGCGCCAGGCAAGGGTCGCCGGCCCTCGCCTGGGGCCGGCGAGCCTTCGTCCGCGCCAGGCGAGGGTCGCCAGCCCTCGCTTGGGGCCGGCAAGGCCTCGCCCTGGTCGGGCGGCGGCCGGCGACCGTCGCCGACCCCTCCGGTGATGGGCAACCGCCTCTTCTTACCTTTTTTTTTTCTTTCTTTTTTTAACAATTTTTAAAAGTTGAATTTTAGTTTTTAAATATAATTTTTAAAAAATTGAATAAAAATTATTTAAAATACTACGTCATCGGCACATCAGCATTTTCCATCAATAAAACTGATGGCGTCGATTTTAGGACTCAAATGAAACATTTTGACAAGTTTTAGGACTTATTTGCACTGTTCGCAAGTTTTATGACTGAAATGCATTTTCGCGACAAGTTTTAGAACTTCTGGAACACTTATCCCTTCTAGAAAAGCAAGCTGAACTGAAATTGAGAGTTTGAAGGAAAGAGGAAGATCGAATTTGGAAAATCACATTGTAGTTTTGTATTCACTAGTTAACCAATTATGACTATCTTTGAAATAATCATAATTGTGAATACAATATATATATATATATTGTTTAATATAAATGTGATTAATCGATTTAGGGTACTGCATACTAAATCTACTTAGAGTGTGATACCCATTATGAGCTGCTATATATTTCTAACATATGTATAGCAACGAGCTCTCAAAGTATGTTGATCGCACGGATTATTCACCGGTATGAATGTTGAAGAGAGGTAAAAAGAATCATGTTTGGCCCACCATATGCGAGTGGAAGATGATGGTTTTAATTATTTAATGTGATGGGCCTAAGTTGGCCCGTCCGCCCATGTTTGGCCTAAAAGCCTGACCCACAAAATTAGGGCCCATGGATGGAGGGATACGTTGAAGAGTTGTAACTTTTGGGATGACGTCTTTTGCTGAAGGGACACGTCTTTTGGACAAGACGTATTTAAGGGGAGAAAAGAAAAAGAAAACGTACCTTTTGGATGTAGGTACGCTTTTCTTTTCCCCTCTCCCAAAACCAATGTAAGTTTTCTCCCTTTTGAACCAACAGTAGGCTCTTTGGTAAACCGGGATCATATTCTTCCTCGAACTTCAACATTAGTGTTTAATCTGTGGACAATAAAATACGCTCGATTATGTAATGTAACTTTCGATCGATGATACATGTTATTCCTGGGCTCGTCTTCCGCATTCGTTTTAGAGGTTCAATTTAGTGTCGAATCTGGTTTTTGGGAATCCAATATTCCCAACACTTATGTAATTTGAGCCTATTTGAACACAATGACTTCTAAGAGAAGAAGAAAAACAAGAACTCTCGATTGCATTGGAATCACATAAGCCCACTCGTTCTCATTCTTTGAAAGATGCGGTTGCCATGCAGCCTTGCCTAGGATCAAATGACCTCATATTGATTCTAGCACATTTTGGAATGGCTCCACGGCCTCTGGTGCCCCACATCTCATCCCACCACTTCCACACACATGCCCAGACCATTTCCACCCATCAACGCGTCTCTCATAGCCTTCTTTTTTCATTTTTTATGGGCTCAGCGGTGAATTATGTGGATGATGTGTCATATGTTAGTGCTAGAGTTTAGATTATATTAGAACAAACCCCAATTTTCAGTCTTACAATACAATTCCACGTATTACATTATCTCTTTCACTTTACTCATCCCATATAAATATCATCGATCTAACCAAGGCCACCACGTAGCACAAAACCCACGAATGTCTCGTGCAAGGGCCAACATTATCGACCACCATTTCAAGCCAACAAAGCCACCATATCTTTCAGCACAAGTCAGCCAACTATTTTACCCACCACCTCTTGCTTCTCTTGCACCAAAATTACCCAAAAAGCTATAAATTTATGTCAATTCAATCATAAACTTTTCAATTTATTCAATTTAATTTTAAATTATTTAAAAATTTACTAATATAGTCCGCTTAACCAATTTTAACTGGAAATTATTCACACGGATGTGACTATATTACGTAGTACGACTGAGGCTAATATGGACAAATTTTATAATTCATTATTTTTTGTTTTTGTTTTTGAACTTTGTTATATTTTTATTTTATTCTCTCTTTATTTTCATTCTTAGGCAACGACCAACGAGGCGACCCTTGACCCTCGTCTAACCCTCGCCAAAGGCCAACAAGGTCGACCAAGGGTTGGCCAAGTTCACTTTGAGCGAGACTCGCTTTCGCCAAATCTAAAGAGGGGCAACTAAGGTTGCAACCTCACCAATTGTCTCCCGTGGCTGGTCGTCGGCCATCACCAAGGCTTGACAACTGGTAGAGGAAAAGGAAAGAAAGTAAAGTAAAATAAATATATATATAAAATAAATTCAGAAAAAATAATAGAAATTGCATAAATTGTTCACTTCAGTGATATGACTCAATTTGTCAAATTAAAAGTTTTAAAACTAAATTAACATAAGTACAATAAGTTTAATACTTTTTTGGTAATTTCTCCCACCACCATTCCATATTCCTCTACACAAATCTACGGCTTCATCTTGCCACTCCGCCGACCATCTCTCAACTGCATCACAAACCGAGCCACTTCTATTAATTAAATTGGATGCACGTAAATCCTGAAATGTCCATGGCCGTTATTATAATTAGAGAATAAGGTTTCAATTTTTTCGCAAAAAATAAAAATTTTGAAGAAGCGCCACTGCCCTTCTCCAAGGCTAAGGAGAAAGATCAGTGAAAGGTCAGTTTCGTCCATTGGACTGTAGCTAAGCTGGACTTCTTCTTTTTTTCTCGGTCAACGCTCAGCTGGATTGCATTGCCCACTTTTCGTTTGAATTACAGCTAACAGCTCACAAAAAAGGAACTATTAACTCTAGTCTGGATTCCAACATGAAGTCCCAACTCAAAGACAGGTTCCGCTCTTCTCGCAAGCGTGTCCATTTCCATTAATCAAAATTTTCAATTCAATTTATACATGAGAGGAGATGTCAAGCGATAAAAATATCGCATACCATTTGATAATAAAATTTATATATTTTTTTATATACATGTGATGTTTTTATGCCTATCAATTTAAGTTTTCAGGTAAAACTTCTAATAATCTGATCTTAGAAGAAAAAAATTAACAAAATTCGATATGAAATTATTTGTTCAAAATATCAATTGCAATTGGTAAAATAAGCATTATCGTTTTTTTTTTTTTTTTTTTTTGGTGATTGGTTACTTAAAATGCTGTCCTGAGAGCGTACATGAAATAATGATTGAACGCGTAGTCGGGCACGACTTGTCATTTGTTAATCTTGCTGGGGAAGCTGCAACTGGGAATTGCAAAACCATCATTCATGAGCTGCCCTTCTTTTGTCTATTTCCGGGCTGGTTCCGGCACTTTAACCCCACGTCTACGTTCCCAACTTAATATTTATTATTATAATATATAGTCCTAAAATAAAATAATCGAAGCATCACCCTCATCCCACCCCAGTATAAATACTCACTCCTCCCTTCGACACAACCCACAATCAAAGCGAGCTCTGCTTTCACCTTTCCTCACTCTTTATCCCAAAACTCAAGCTGCTACAATGGCATCCTTCTTCGCTTCTAAGACAGCTCTTCCAAAGCTATTCCTCGCCCTCTGCCTCCTCCAGATGGCATCCGCCACCAGGAGGCTGGCCGAGCTGGTCCAAGACCAGTCCCCGCCCATGAAGTACCACAATGGCCCTCTCCTTTCCGGCAAGATCTCCGTCAACCTCATCTGGTACGGCCGCTTCAAGCCCTCCCAGCGCACCATCGTCTCCGACTTCGTCACCTCCCTCTCCTCCGACCCTTCTTTGGCTCAGGCCTCTCCATCCGTATCCCATTGGTGGAAGACGGTCGACAAGTACTACCACCTGTCCTCCTCCAAGAGGCGCACGCCTTCCCTCACCCTCTCGCCTGGCAGGCAAGTCCTCGACGAGAGCTACTCCCTTGGGAAGTCCCTCACGAACAAGCACCTCGTGGAGCTCGCGTCCCGGGGCGAACAGCGGAACGCCATCAACGTGGTGCTCACCTCTTCCGACGTGGCCGTCGAGGGGTTCTGCAT
The DNA here is from genome assembly GCA_014182885.2 of Eucalyptus caleyi. Taxonomy (NCBI): domain Eukaryota; kingdom Viridiplantae; phylum Streptophyta; class Magnoliopsida; order Myrtales; family Myrtaceae; genus Eucalyptus; species Eucalyptus caleyi. The sequence continues at coordinate 4,253,510 of CM024471.2, read as the reverse complement.
GAGCCGGTGCGGCTCCCACGACTCCGCCGTCGGTTCCGTCAAGGTCAAGGGCAGGAGCTCGAGGTTCGCCTACATCTGGGTGGGCAACTCGGAGACGCAGTGCCCGGGGCAGTGCGCGTGGCCGTTCCACCAGCCCCAGTACGGCCCGCAGAGCCCGCCGCTGGTGGCGCCCAACGGGGATGTCGGCGTCGACGGGATGGTGATCAACCTGGCAGGCCTCCTCGCCGGGACCGCCACGAACCCCTTCTCGAACGGGTACTACCAGGGCGAGGCGGGAGCGTCGCTGGAGGCGGCGTCGGCATGCACCGGGATCTACGGTAACGGGGCGTACCCGGGCTATGCCGGGAACTTGCTGGTGGATGAGGCGACGGGGGCGAGCTACAACGCGCACGGCATGAACGGGAGAAAGTACCTGGTCCCGGCTCTCTACGATCCGTCCACGTCTTCCTGTTCGACGCTGGTGTGAGGGAAGGGGAGACAGATTGAAGCAATGACGTTGAGGCTCCCAGATCGATTCATTTATTCGTTAATTTTTTTGTTTTTTTGGTCGCTGTATATTACTGTCATTATAGTTAATAGAAAAGGCAAACCACTTTTTTTATTTTCTATGCGTCATTACATCATACTTCTTCAATTCACCATTGATCCACCCGTAAAAATAACTGTTGACATTGTTCACGATTCACAGAAAAATTTGTGCTAATTGATAATAAACATCGAAATTTAGACATGAGATACATTGCATTGCTAACCAATATAAAGTGTGGATAAGCACTTAGCCATCACGCCCATTCTTGATAATTAGCTCCACCACCACCTTCACTTCTTGCTGGTTATGTCCTAGTTATCTCAGTCAAAACAAAAGTCTTATTTCTTGCCTTTACATGACGACTCTTTCCTCACTACGATCATCTCACCTTTCCCCTTTCCTTCATCGTCATCACTCAAATCTAACTTCATTTCTCTTGCTCAGCTACATCCTAAGGGCTTCATCGACCTTTTCTTTCTCACTCCCGGCCATCAGATTAATTAGATTCTCTTGGGTAATATTCTTAATGGGGTTTTTGTATATGCATTTTTTTTTTGTATAAAAATATTCACTTGGGGGCCCTTTTGCGATCTATTGCCTTGAGCTATTAGATTAAAGATTGGAATCATGAAAAGTGAATTCAGGGCAAAAACTCAATTGAATCTCGATTTAGGAAAATACTACAACCTGAACTTGATTGTGGATCTGTTGGGAATAACGGATCCCCGAAAACCGGATTCGACACTGAATCGAACCCCTAAATCAATGCGGAAGACGAGGCCCAGGAAAATCACGTATCACCGATCGTAAAGCACACCACGGATTCGAGTGTACCTTGTTAGCCACAGATTAGACACCGACGCCGATAGGAGGAAGAAAATCTGGCCCTATTCGATCTGATGACGCCTTGAAGGGAAGAAGAAAGTGCCGTATGCCTTACTGTTTTTCTTTGGAGAGAGAGAGCGCGCGGGAGAAGAGAAGATGTACGTTAATTTTCCAGGAGGTGTCTTCTCTCTCTCTCTCTCTCCTCTCTTTTATACCTTCCCCTATCCACGAGCCCTATTCCCATGGGCCGGGCTTTTTGGGCCCAACTTGGGCGGACGGGCCTTAAGCCCATCTCATATAAAACCATCATCTCCCACTCGCACATGGTGGGCCGAACAGGATTCTCTTTACCTCTCTTCAACATTCATATCGGTGAATAATTCGTGCGACCAGCATACTTTGAGAGCTCGTTGCTATACATCTGTTAGGAATATATAGCAGCTCATAATGGGCGTCACACTCCGAGTAGATTTAGTATGCAGTACCCTAGATCGATCGATCACATTTTATATCTCTCTTGATCTCTTTTAAACATGATATATATATATAATTATCACAAAGACAGTCATAATTGGTCGACCAGTGAATACAAAACCACAATGTGATTCTTCAAAATCGATCTTCCTCTTTCCTTCAAACTCTCAATTTCAGTCCAGCTTGCTTTTCTAGAAATGCCCCATTAGATCGAATCATCTCATGACCATTGGCAATACCCTAAGATAGCAAATACTAAATAGAAATCTTGAGAATAAGTAAGAGTCATGAGGGGACTAAAAATTGAGGAACTCTTTTCCTCAAGAGTCTCACATATCATAAAAGTTGAGATCAAACTTTTTGCCACTCTTATTGGTCGTCTCATGCATACGCAGTATGAAATACGTATTACAGTATTAACTCATTTCCCATGGAGCGTATGTCTACACCTTTCAATACCGTACAGATGATAGTTCAGACATACCCAATGTCTAACTTGAGTTCACGTATCTACTCATTCACAAAATTCATCAGAACTCACATCTGGCATCATAGACAGATAAAGTAAAATATGTGGGTTATTTTACTTTCGGACATCTTTAATATTATGTCCTCATCTTAACACTCAGTTAAGGCGACATATGTATTTTAAGCTTGAGCTCTCGATTATCACCTAGATAATAAGCTTAAAAACAGTCTTATATCTATTTATCACACAGTAAATAGAGGTGATTACCCGTGTGAGTGGTCTAATCTTTTATCTGTCCGACATACTTCTCAACTTAAAATAATGCACTGAGCATTAAGATGCATAAAGATCATACAAAGATTAATAGGCATTAATAATGAAACAACACTAGTTCATAATTGTGAACAACTCAGGGAAATTACAATCCAGTACATCAGACTCTACGCAATCCTAGAGATTTTACATGACCACAAAACACATCTCTAGGTATTGGCTTTGTCATAGGATCTGCTACCATTCTATGCGTGGATATGTACTGTAAGTTCACATCTTTTCGTGCAACCATATCTTTCACAAAGTTATACTTGGTATCTATATGTTTGGTCTTGCCATGATATTTTGGATCTTTGGCGTATGCTATAGCTACTTGGCTATCACAGTTAACCAACAATGGATTTGCAGCTTTCTCATTAACACCTAAATGATCCAAAAATCTCTTAAGCCAAACTCCTTGTACCGTGCTGATAATGCCACAAACTCAGCTTCCATCATGGACAAGGCTATACACGTTTGCTTCTTACTGCTCCATGATATGGCGCCATTGTTCAGTAAGAAAGCAAATCCAGAGGTAGATTTTCTTTCATCTAAATCTCCTCCCCAATCAGCATCTGAATAGCCTTCAAGTCGCAGATCCTTTCCTTGGTAATTCAACTTGTAATCAGCAGTTCCCTTCGGATACCTCAATATTCTCTTGACGGCCTTCCAATGTGCTGGACCTGGATTGGATTGATATCTACTCACCATTCCAACTGCAAAACATATGTCGAGTTTTGTACACATCATAGCATACATCAAGCTCCCAACAACACTAGCATAAGGAACATGTTTCATTTGTTCCTTCTCTTGTGGAGTCCCTGGACACAGTCTATAGCTCAATCCTTCACCTTTTGGTTTACAGTCTAGCATACGAAATCGTTCAAGAACCTTATTTATATATGTTTCTTGCGAAAGAGACAACCATCTCTTCGAACGATCTCTTGAAATCTTAACTCCAAGAATGTATGCAGCCTCACCCATATCCTTCATCTCAAAGTTAGAAGACAACCAACTCTTGACAGTTTTAACAAACTCCATATTGCTTTTGGCAATAAGTATATCATCAACATATAATGATATGATCACAAATTGATCCCTGGATCTTTTGATATATACACAATGATCCTCATCAATCATCGTAAAATCATATGCCATTATGGCATTATGAAAACGTATATACCATTGTCTTGATGACTGCTTAAGACCATATATCGACCTCAAAAGTCGACATACTTTTTCTTCTTGGCCTTTCAATATGAAACCAGCAGGTTGTTCCATATATATTTATTCCTCTAATTCTCCATTGAGGAAAGCAGTCTTTACATCCATTTGATGTAATTCAAGATCCAAACTTGCCACTATTGCCAGAATAATGCAAATCGAGGTAAATCTCACTACAGGAGAAAACGTATCTTCATAATCAATTCCTTCCTGTTGATTATACCCCTTCGCCACAAGGCGAGCCTTATGCCTTTCAATCGAGCCACCAGCCTTTCGCTTTATTTTGAGAACCCACTTATTCCCAATAGCTCTGCGTCCTTTTGGAAGGTCAACAAGTTCCCAGACTTGGTTTGATTTCATTGACTCCATTTCCTCTCCCATTGCATTAATCCATTTTTCCTTACTAGGGCAATTCAGAGCCTCATTAATATTTCTTGGCTCATCCTCATCTTGTGGAGCAACATAAAAGTTTCCCCTTCAATGTCAAAACGTTGACGGGGAATACTTTGGCGACTTGTTCGCCGTATGGGAGATTGCACACTTTGCACATTAGTCTCCATCATGCTCCCACTTGGATTAGGTAATAATGATGTCGTCTCATCATGTGGTTGCAATTGAGAATGAGTTGAATTCAATTCATCACTTCTCATATTACTCCCACTTGGACGAACTCCACTAACATCATTATCCTGATCCAAGGTCTCAAATAGGTCACAATCTTCCCCTATTTCGCCCTTCTTAGGAAATTCATCCTCTAGGAATGTGACATCTCGTAATTCAAACTCAGTTATACTCCCACTTTCTTACTCACCTATGAACACATATCCTTTCGAGTATTCTGAGTACCTTATAAAAATACTCTTCTTTCCTCTGGGACCCAATTTCCTAAATTTGTGAGAGGACTCATGTGTATAGGCGGCACAACCCCATGGCTTAAGAAAACTTAAGTCCGGTTTTCTACCTGTCCATAACTCATATGGAGTAGAAGTAACTGATTTGGAAGGCACACGGTTAAATATATAGGCAGCAGTTAACAACGCATCACTCCAAAAGGTAATAGGTAAGTTAGCATGCGCCATCATGGACCTAACCATTTCCAGTAGGGTTCTGTTTCTTCTCTCCGCAACACCATTTTGTTGAGGAGTATATGGAATAGACAACTGTCTTTCTATTCCTTTTTCATCACATAATTTTCTGAACTCATCAGATAAATATTCTCGACCTCGATCAGATCTCAATGCTTTTATTTTCTTGTCTAATTGATTCTCTACCAAGTTCATAAACCTTTTGAAACAACTTATCGCTTCAGATTTATGAGAAATCAAATAGACATATCCGAATCGAGTATAATCATCAATAAATGTGAAGAAATAAACAGCCCCATGCCTTCCTCTCACATTCATTGGACCATAGACATCAGAATGGATTAAATACAGAGGAAATTCAGCTCTTTTACCTTTCCCAAATTGTTTCCTTGTCGTTTTCCCTTCTAGGCAATGCTTACATATAGGCAAATCGACTTTTTCAATGTTGCCTAACAAGCCCTCTTTGGCTAGTCTACTCATACGTTGTTGGCCAATGTGACCAAATCTAGCATGCCACGCATTCACATAATTATCATATGAATTAGGAGACGTGATAAGGAAATAACAAACATTTGCATTAACATACTCAATATCTAATACAATGAAACCATCCAGAAAATAACCACAACCATAGTAGTTTGTATCTAAATACAAATCTACACCTCTATTATGGAAGTTCATATTAAAACCTAGTCTAACCAACATTAAAATAGACACTAAATTCCGACGAATCTCCGGAGCATACAATACATCATGTAGGAATAAAGTGCGTCCACCACGCATATTCAGTTGGCATGTGCCAATTCCTTTTACTTCAGCTCGGGAGTTGTCTCCCACATAGACCCACTTAGTTCCAGTTGGTACTCGTCGGAATTCCACGAAGGATCCTCTATCCTTCGCTACATGGTCTGTCGCTCCTGAATCTACAGTCCACAAAGGATTAGACTCAGTCAAGAATACAGAACTCAACACAAAAGTAAAGTTCTGAAAAGTACAATGGGTATTTACCTTCTTTGGCTCACGACAATTGCGAGCATAGTGACCCTTCTTGTCACAATTGTAACACCTCACCCTTGACATTTTCTTCACTTGAGGACGTTTTCCTCTCTTGTGTTAGTTAACTTTTGATTTCTTGCAATAAGGACTTGATCATTTGCAATCCCACATATTGAACGAATCAATACGCTCGCGCTTAGAGCTCAAAGCCCTTTCTGAGCTAGAACCAGCATTGTAAATGTCTACTTTCGACTCAAATGCCGTTAGACGGTCCTCTACTAGCTCAAGGTGGCGCATGGCATCCTCAAGATCTTCCATAATATGGTCAAGAGCTTCTAGTGCTTCTTGCTTTTCCAGCACATATTGGACTTTCATGTACCAAATTTCATAGTTGTCACCATTGAGCTTTTCACCTTTGTTCAGCTCAACAACTATGCTCTTTATGGCTGAAGCCATTGATCTGAACACATCAGACATATGCACGAATTATTAATGCCTATCATTTATGCATCCCTTTTTACATAGACCCATCATATTAATGAATAATTTCAAGTAAGGCTTCAGAATCAAAAGGTCACTACGTTTCCAATCATCCTCCAAAAATCCCAACTTAAAACTATCATTAATATGATTGTCATAAGCAAAATCAATTCTATGAAACTACTAAAACTTCTAAACTACCCACAGCTAATTACCCACAGCAACCAGCAATAACAGAAAGCAACAGATAATTGACATACAATTAAAAACAATAATGCTTTCAATTAATACAATTATACATTACACTGAGCAATATATACAAAGAAAAATATCAACATAGAAAGAGATATTCAACCATAAAAACACCTCATAACTAATCTAAGAAATAAATAGGGAATGTCCCTTCTAATCTATCAGTCAAAATATTTGAGAAATTTGAAGGCACATTTGCCAACCATGGATAAACTTTTGGAGAGCTTTCATGTCGCCTCCAAGGCGCATTCACTCTGCGTCATGTAGCGCTCAATCTAAGGGTTGAAGTTTTGGTTAACTCAACCCTATAATACTCTCTTACAAAAGCTTCCACTAGCCTTCTATAACCCGGGACCACGTTGACCTCCCATAACCGATCTAACACTGCTTGCCATTCAGTTGGAAGAGTGTTCATCAAAGCCGGCACCTTCTCAAAATCCGGCATAAGATAATCATTGCAGATGATTTCCTGTATCATCTGATTGACCCTGACCATATGTGATACTAAATCACCGTCATGCCACCGATAATCAACTAACTCTGTCATCATCCTTTTAAGTCGTGCAATTCCCTCATCCGTTCTCGGGATTACAGGTATTCTTGCATAACGCATCATAGTTCCTGCAACAAATGCAGAATTAAAAATGGATTACTTATAATCCATAATGTACAAAAGGGAAAATACATAATTTTCCATAATTCATGCAACAAATGCAGAATTAAAAAAAAAAAAAATGGATTACTTATAACTCACATATGCAAGACTGAAAAAGAAAAAAATTCTTTTTTTTTTTTTCAAGTCAACGGTCAACGGTCAAAGTCAACGGTCAACGGTCACGGTCGTCGGTCAACTGTCAACGATCAGTCAACGGTTGGTTAACGGTCAACGGTTCATCGGGTCGGGTCGACGAGCGTGCGGGTCGGACCAGTTGGACCAGTCGCACCGATCGGAATGGCCGGCCGGTCGGACAAACCGACCGGCACGTGTCGCGCGCGTGCGTGAGCTGACGTCACGCAAACGTCACCCGCACGTGCTGCACGCGTGAGCGGGCTGACGTCACGCAGACGTCAGCCGACACGTGCGCGGCATGCACTAGCTGGTCGGGTCAGGTCGCCTTTGAGTCAGGTCGGGTCGCCGGCCGGTGACCGCCCGACCAACGGTCGTCGGCGATGACGTCATCGGTGACGCCATCCCAGCGGTTACCAACCGTTGGGTGACGTCATGGTGACGTCATCACGTGACGTCAACACGCGTCGATTCGCCGATCGGCGCGTGCCAGTTCGCTGGCCGCCGGCGTGCACATGCCGGTTCGCCGCCGACACGTGTGGCGCACGCGCTGGCGAATGCCAGCGCTTTGGGCGCGTTGCGCCCACGCGCAGCGCCTTCTGGCCGCGCGTGTGGGCGCGTGCGGCGTCTCCCAGCGGCGCACGACCTGTCGTCGGATTCGTCTCGACGTCGCCTTTCTTCCTATGCCATTATAATTCGATTTCGACTTACGAAAACTCGGAAAAATGGCCGAACAACGCTCGGGTGTCAGGATTTCTCACCCTGATCCGTACGGCCGAATTGCTTTTGCGAAAAATCAATCAAAAATCGTCAAACAAGTCAGGAAAACGTGAACTAGGGCTCTGATACCAATGTTGGGAATAACGGATCCCCGAAAATCGGATTCGACACTGAATCGAACTCCTAAATCAATGCGGAAGACGAGGCCCGGGAAAATCACGTATCACCGATCGTAAAGCACACCACGGATTCGAGCGTACCTTATTAGCCACAGATTAGACACCGACGTCGATAGGAGGAAGAAAATCTGGCCCTGTTCGATCCGATAACGCCTTGAAGGGAAGAAGAAAGTGCCGTATGCCTTACTGTTTTTCTTTGGAGAGAGAGAGCACGCAGGAGAAGAGAAGACGTACGTTAATTTTCTAGGAAGTGTCTTCTCTCTCTCTCTCCTCCCTTTTATACCTTCCCCCATCCACGGGCCCTATTCCCGTGGGCCGGGCTTTTTGGGCCCAACTTGGGTGGACGGGCCTTAAGCCCATCTCATATAAAACCATCAGGATCCTATTTTGATTTTGATGATTGAATGAAACAAAATCTCAATTGGATTTTGGATCGAGTTAAACTCTCTTTTGGGCTTAAAGTCTCAAAGTTTCCTTGTGTTGTTCAAGCCGGTTTGAACTCAACTACTTCTAAAAATTTCCAGGTGTTCAACTATTTAACATTTAAGCATGCAAAAGAAAAAAAACTATGCTATCTCTATCCGATTGCCCAACCCTACCGACGTGCCGCCACCGAAGCCTTCAGCCAACACCCAAGATCCTCTGTGCTTAGTTTTGAATTATATGGATGAGCTGTCATCTGCTAATGGAAGTGCTAGAGTTAGGTGATTCTCGGATACCCCAAACTTTCGGTCGCACCATACCCATTCCATGCATTATCCCTTTCACCTTACTCGTCCCACATATCAGCGGTCAACCAAGGCCACCGGCCCACCACCGTGCGAAACGCCCATGAGCGGCCCATCCTTGGGCCAATACCATCTCGGCCATAACTTTAGGCCGACAAAGCCGCCGTACCTTTAAGCACAAGTCAGCCGACCATTGTGCCCACTGCCCACCACCGGTTGCTTCTCTTACACCACCGTCCCAGGGGGGGACCATCTCTCAACTGCACCACAAACCGAGCCCAATGTCGAACCCACCTCTTTTAATTAAATTGGATGCACGTAAATCATGGAGTGTCCCTGCCCCGAAGAACGATTGGAATAGAACACGAGGAAAAGGGAATCGTGAGATGGCCGGAATTCTGGCCACATGCAAATAGCTAAATTCTAAACGAAAATTCCCGATTACCATCGAGGGGGTATAATTCGAAAAAGAGAGGAAAAGAGAGAGAGAAGAAAATATGGGATTGTTCAAATAGAGATGCTCCCATTATATTTGACATAGAAGATAATCTAGTCACATATTTATTGAGTTATCTGAAAACTATGTGAAAGGTAGCGGAGGAGGAGGTTGTAGTGGCATTCTATAAGTTATTAAAATCCCAGTCGGATTATACGTTGGGAGTGAGTCACCAATCAACCATCGGCTCTAATATCACTTATATCATTAACTTGAACTTTTGAGTAAAGATAGGTAGAACTAGATATATTGAATGAGCTCAAACTCAGATCTCTCTTGACAATTTCTTTGGCAAAATGTACAAAATCTGTTTAAATTTTCCATCGGAGCGCATCAATTTGAAAAAAGAAAGTCGAATTTCACAACATGGTGGTTCAACATTAATATTCAATGATTTTTATTGAGCAATGTACTAAAGTTCAATAACCATCATCATTAGAATTAACTAAAAAGAATAAGGTGTCACCGCATACGTTTGCGAATCTAAACTTTACACAACCTTATGTGTCACGGGCTGCCCAAGACTTTGTAAACTACTCACTATACAAGGGCTACGATCCCTTCCAAAACTTCGGTTAAGCCCATGATGTGATTGGCAGTTGATGATACTTATCGCTAAAATCATTGCTACGAGGCCTACGCTATATAGAAAGACGTGGTTTTGGATCTTTGGTTTTCTTTTCAATTCAGGGTCTCGACAAGCCAACGTGATAAACTAGTCAAGCGGCTTTGACACGTCTTTTAGGCGGGAGGGAGGGACGTTCACGCATCGAATCTCTGCAATGAAATTGAATTTGGTTTCTTGCAAGCATCAAGCCCCGACCGTCCACCAAAATCTAGCCAATTAACTTCACGGATGCAACTTTTATTCGACCCCGTTTGTTTTTTGGTAGATAATATATATACGTGCAGCCCCCACAAATCGCACTGGATGGCATTCACTTGGGCCAGTACGACTTTAAGGTGATGCTGCAAGCAAATTGATTATGGTGGTGAAATGTCATCGAAGTCAACACCTACCAAAGAGCAAAGCCCCGTTCATCACCCTCTATGCAACTTGGAGACATTTGGTGTGCATCGTCGACTTTCGTCCGTTCCCACCGACCGGTGTTTTCTAACTAGCGCTTTATTGCCTTGGACTTCACCGACCTAGGGTTTGTCTTGGCTTTTTGCTAGGGTTTTTATGGACTGAAGGACCATTTCTTCGATGGCTTAGAACCCCGTGATTGGCAAAATGAAAAATCCTTCGTCCATCCCTATGTTATTCGGTAATCTCCTTGGTTAGGGCGTCGGTTTCCATGTATATCAAGACAAAAGACAAAAAATTCGAGCTCGCAATAGTTTTTGCCGATAAACTTCATTGTAAAAGTGGGGTGTGTTTGTTAAGCGGAAAATGAATAGTTTGTAAAATATCTTCCAAAAAATAATTGCTTGAATCACTCACAAAATTAATGAGTAAAAAATATTTTCATCATATACAAAATTATTTAGATAGAAATTGTTTTCATAATAAAAAGATTTTCCATTGGATAATTATTTCAAACGATACAAGTGATCATTTTTTGGAAAATATTTTCTATGTTATTTATTTTTATGAAACAAATGAAGCCTAAGTTAGGGCTTCCTAGAAAGGGGAAATTACCAAAAAAAAAAAAAAAAAAACAACTAAACCTATTGCGCTCAGCCAATTTAGCCCTAAATTTTTCAATTTAGTTAATTTAGTTATAAATTTTTTGACATTTTATCAAGTCATTTTACTATCGGCCGGAAATCATAGAGGTAGATAATTTTTGCATTTTTTTAGTTTCTTGAAGTTTGTCTTCTTTTTTTCATTTTCTTTTCTTTTTTTTTTCTTTTTTTCCCTTATAGTGAGGGCCTCAATGCCCTACCGACCTCGGGTGAGGGTTGACTTGCCTAGGCGAGAGTTGCCCTCATTGGGTAGGAAAGGTTGCCCATGCCAATGGCCATTGGAGGGAAAAAGAAGAAAGAGGAAAAAGGAAAAATTTAGAAAATAAAAAAATTACAAAAGTTATCCACATCAGCGATTTTGTATCAAAATTAGCTAGAAAAACTAAATTGACAAATCATCAAAAGGCTTAAAACTAAATTGGCAAATCTGCTAAAAATTTAGGATTGAATTGATAAATTGTTAAAAATGTTTAAAACTAAATTAACAACATCAAAAGATTTAAGATTGAATTTGCATAAGTGTAATAAGTTTAAGGCTTTTTCGGTAATTTTTCTAATTTGCTTAGACTCCCATTATTGTTTGAGATTGTACGGTTATAATATTCTTCTTTCTTACTCACTCTAATTTGTCAGATCGCATATATAAATCATATATAGTTTTTTTTTTTCCCTATTCCCAGGAACCAATCCCGGTTCTGGGCCCCCACCCCTATCTCCAAACTGGGCCGATTGTTTGGCGAGCATATACAAAAACTACTTTATCTTCTCCAATTGGACGCATGAATTCCTTCCCTGTTTGGATTTCATTCATCACATATCGAGACTTATTAATTGACTTTAATATAGTGCTTGGAAATAGTTGCTTCTGGTAATTTCCACAATGTGGAAACAGCCTGGAGAGCACTAAGTTATTGCACAAATTTGAGGAAAAGAAAAAAAAAAACTTTTAACTTTACTTGCATCTTTAACAAAATCGCTCAAGAGGCTTGCGCAGTTCAACAACCCACCAACACCATGTCATCCCCTCTCCACTCCGCATGCGGTCGCCTTGCCAGCTCAAGGCCGGGTCAAGGCCAAACGACAAGCTCGATTTCGCGAGAGCATCTTCAACAAAATCGAATCCAAAATGCTAAACCAACGCAAATCACTCTTCCAAACTTCAACTAACACCGCAGCTCAACTCGAGATTCTCTTGGTGAAAATGGTTTGCATTGGCCAACCAATCCTGTAGACATACACGAAAGCATTCAACCATTATCGGGGCAGGCATGTAAACGACAGCTTCTCTGCATCAAGCTGTTCTAGTCAACCACCCCATCGCGAGCCCCAGGCCATAGTTATCGCGCGCCTGCATGAGTACAGCCTCGCACGCGAGAGCGAGAGAGAGAGAGAGAGGAGACGCTGACCTCATGATACAGACGCGCAACGGCAATTGCCCCATTCGCGACGCGTAATCAAAGCGGCCGCGCGCCCGTCCATGTGAATGGAATTGAGTGTTGGGGGAGGAGCGTTTCGTTCTCTGCCCGAAATGACAAGCCGTAGTGGGGGTCCGATCTTAAGTGGGCAATTCTCCTTTTTTCCACGCAAAAGTCGTCCGCGGCATTAAACTCCTTTCGTTCCTTTCTCCTAACGAAGCCCGCCCGATGTAGCTCCGCCTCTCTTAACAGCTCCCTAGCCTTTATCGTGTCATGTGGTCTTCTTTTCCTCCTTCGTTGTCCCGTCCGTATCGTTTATGCGTGCAATAATGTCCCGTAGCCCTAGCCGTGTCTAAGCAGGGCTTTGGTCGTGGAAATGGAGTGTACACAAAGGAAACTTCGCGCGCCGATGTCCAGCTAGATATTTGGATAGAGTACGCAACCGTATTTTTCCCTTAACGACTTCACAGGTGCGAATTGTATATCTGAACACATTTAACGATGCATCGGGAACCTGGCTATCGGTAAGAAAGGAGAAAAGATTCAAAAGGATCCAGTGCCTAGATTACATGTAGACATATACGGAAGTTATGATAGTTTAGCGTTATAAAGCATCCATTGGGAATATGATAAATGACACAGACGCCATATTTGATAACCTGCCAATTCTTAATTATTTCAATTATTTTGTTCCTTGGAATTAAGAAAAATAGAAATTAGTTTGGTAATATCAACTAATTTTTCTATTTCACTAATATATTTGGAACGGAAACAAGAAATATAAAAAGTAAATAAAAAATTTTAACAAAAAAAAACAAAAAGTCATTTGGTAACATTAGCTAATTTTTTTAAAAGTTACTTCTTTGTTACTAGAAATAATTTATGAAACTGAAGTAAAAAAAAAAAAATTACTTCTTTGTTTAGGAAATAATTTATGAAATTAAGTCATTTTCTTTTTGCTCCAGAAAACAATGTTTGAAACCAAGATGAGGTCTAGTAACTTCTTGTTCTTCCTCCTCCCTCCTCCTCGACCGGCTAGAGATGAGGTTTGGCACCTCGCCAACCATTGCTAAAGCCCAATAAACAGTTAGAGGAGGAAGGAAGAAGAAGAAAAAAAAGAAAAATCTTTAAAAGTTATTAAAAATTAAAAGAAATTTTATATCATAAAAAATTAACAATTGTACTAAACGCATTCAAATGCTTAGAAATTCATTTAGATAAAAAATCATTAAAAAATATATTTTCCGAGCATAAATTGTTCTTGAGAACATAATGCTTGATGGTTATTGACCTTTTAATTTATACAATGTGATCTTTAGATCTTTTATGTTGAACTTAATTTTCTAAACTATATGAAAAATTTTAATGTTATGATTTTTAGTAATTCAAGTTCAATGATAACATTGAATATTTTCATATAATTTAAGAATTACATTCAAATGTATCAAAAGTCTAAAAATCACACTGAAAATATTAAAAGTTCAAGGGATCACATTACATGTTGAGTTATAGTTTAAAAATCAAAATAAATAAATTAAAAATTTAAAAATTATATTGCATTTTTGATTAATAGTCAAAATTTATTTATGTCATTTTTTCATCGGAAATATGATCGGTAGCAAGTGCGTGGCGTGCTCATGATAGCGGAGTGGATATGATGATGGCGATTTGTTTTAGGCTCCAAATGCGACTTGACTTTGATAATCTGCAAAAGTTCCTAGGTGAGATGGACCTGAGAAAAAGGCCTCCTGTCTAAGTTCCATTGAAGTTGTCTCGCCATTCAGGGGCTTCGCAAGGGGGTCCAATTAAGTCAGCCAAGTCGTCAGGATCGGCAATGAATTCCATTATTATTTTATTCAGTCCCCAGGAAATAAATAATACATGGAAAAAAAAAATACGATCCCATAATACAATATAGCAGCCTGTCTCCCAGTGGATTAGAACAGGGGAACCCCCAAGGAAAACGCCCGCCAAGGGCAGCCTTGACTCTTCTCGATAAACCGTTCTAGAATTTCATCTCAATTAAGAACTTACTGGTCATTCTTAAAAGCCAAGTCCAGACGTATTAGGCGGTGCTGATCTCGTCTGTGCCGAGATGATTTACAGCTCTTGAGTTAAGACTTTTTAAAAAGGAAACGATTCCACCATAAATTTATTCGTTTGCACCACCTTTCTATATATCCGATTTACATGTTGGACAGGCGTAGCGATGCTCTTTTGATTTGAGTCCGGTTCGCATCCTGTAAAGGTCGCGTTTTCCCGTGTTGGGTCCTAGAAGATGTCGACCCCAGCTCGAACCCGGGCCGAAAGCAACAACGCCCTTTTGACCCTCCAAACCCGTCAAACCCATCGGACGCGTCTTGTCTTTCTCGCTCGCTCCCGAGATGCTTCCTCCCTCCTCGCTCTCTTTTCTCTTTCGAAGCCAGCTGTGCCCCTGCCCGCACGCACCAGCACGCACTCAACTCCACCTTCCTCTTCAGTATAAATCCATGGCCGCTCCTCTTGTCCATCATCAACCAAACATATCAATCCCTCAGCCTCAGCCTCAGCCTTGTTCTCGTGCTCGCTCTTCTCTCAGAAAAACAATGGTTTCTTTTAGCCACAGTAGCTTTGCCAGCCTCGCTTTACCGGTCCTCGCGATCCTCTGCTGCCTCGGCCCGCGCCCGGCCGCCCCCGCCCTCGTCCAGCAGCAGCCCCTCGTCCTCAAGTACCACAACGGCCCCCTCCTCAAGGGCAACGTCACCCTCAACCTCCTCTGGTACGGCGCCTTCTCCCCCGCCCAGCGCGCCGTCGTCCTCGACTTCCTCCACTCCCTCTCCGCCGCCCCGGCCGCCTCCCGGCCCCCACCGTCTCCTCGTGGTGGAGCACCACCGCGCGCTACAAGGGCGGCCCCTCCAACCTCGCCGTCGGGACCCAGATCCTCGACGAGAAGTACTCCCTCGGCAAATCCTTGAAGACCGGACAGCTGGCGGCGCTGGCCTCGAAGGCCGGGTACAAGAGCATCAAGGCCCGGGCGCTCGCGATCAACCTCGTGCTGACCTCCGCCGACGTGGCGGTCGACGGGTTCTGCATGAGCCGGTGCGGCACCCACGGGTCCGGCGCGGCCGGGACGGCCCGGTACACGTACGCGTGGGTGGGGAACGCGGTCAGCCAGTGCCCCGGGCAGTGCGCCTGGCCGTTCCACCAGCCGCAGTACGGGCCGCAGACGCCGCCGCTGGTGGCGCCGAGCGGCGACGTCGGGGTCGACGGGATGGTGATCAACCTGGCGACGGTGCTGGCGGGGGCGGTGACGAACCCCTTCAACGACGGGTACTACCAGGGGGACGCGGCGGCGCCGCTGGAGGCGGTGAGCGCGTGCACGGGGATCTTCGGGAAGGGCGCGTACCCGGGGTATCCCGGCCAGCTGCTGGCGGACAAGACGACGGGGCGAGCTTACAACGTGATCGGCGTTAATGGCCGCAAGTTTCTGGTGCCGGCCATGTGGGACCCGAAGACCTCCGCGTGCGAGACCCCCGTGTGAGTGTGAGTCGTCATCCTGAAAAGCCTAAAAAGAGTTCGTAGGTTATGAAGCCTTTTCGGAAATGTCTGGGGAAAGTTGTACTTAGTTTGTCGTTCGTGTTTTGTGCAGGTGTAGATTCTGCGAATACAGATGAGAAGGAATGTAAAAATGTATAGGGAGTCGCAACGATATGTGGAATAATTCGATTTATGGAATAATGAAAACTTTCCATTTATTATAATATGGACAAAATGACCAGCATTATGCGGCAATCCGGTGTTATGTTGAATGCAAATGAACGGTGCTCTAATCTATTCATGCCTTGAATATGCTTCATTTTGTCTGAAAACACCTCTCGGCTGCTAATACGCTCATAAATTGCGAAGACGACCATCAACATTGGAACTTAGAGTTTTCGCACGAGTGGTTATAATTCAAATTGAATAATCATCAGGAACCCTAATATTAAAGCTTAAGGGATGATGGCTATGCTGAATACCCTCTTTCCCCCTCCCACACATCTCTTTACATCGTAAAGTAAATTTAAACGCATCTTTCAATCTTTAAAATTTCACCAAAATTTCAGTGAGTTATTCACACGTTTGGTAAAAGTGTATAACAACTGTATGTTACCAAATAATGGAGGAAATGGTAACTTAAATTGATTAACATAATTGGCGTGCTGTTAGTACTCAAATCACATTGTTTCTTTCTTTATTAAATTCATTTTTAACGCACATACATGTGTGTGCAGTAACAGATTTTCCTGAATACCCATAGTTAATAGAAACATATATATATCTTAAATGAATTTTCTGATTTTTACCATTTCACATAAATCGACAAATTAGACTGAAAAAGCATGTCGATAGCTATCTACAAGGCAAAAGCTTAACACAAACATAAATATTTAAATTCATGGAACCTTAGCAGATGTACATAAATGTATGCATGATAGTCATTTTTTATTTGTGTGCCGCTATTAAAGTTCATAGCACTTGCTAATCTATGTGTAAAATAAGAGATCCGACTGATCAATAATGACCAACATACAGTGGGAGCAATTGAATTAGCAGGGCCTAAAGGCAAATGGGCCGCTAGGCCTGCCCGGATCTGAAATACAAATGGGCCTGTTTGACCAACGTCCTTACATTAGAAAGCGTGACCCGCCCCACTTTGGCCCGGTCCAGCTTGGCCAAACATTCTTATACCTGTTTTGAATTATGGACCGCCTAGGGCAATAGATTGAGCCTAACCTTCGAGCTTGTCTAGACTCGCCTATTGATCACCCCTAACAACAACCAACATACGAAAATATGGCACTCAATTTGGAAATGAAATGGTTCCCAGTGCATTTCGAGCTGTTAGTGGTTAGTGGTTAGTTGTATATTGAATGTGACTTGCTTTTCAAGTAGTTTAGATAAATATTACTTGAGAATAGCTATCCTGATGAAAGGAAATTAAAGTAAAGCAGATAACCATTTGAGCATTCTAGACGGGAGTGATTCGAAACTGAGTCTTAGAATTCAGTATGCCTTTTGCTTTTATATGTGATTGCATGTTTACCAATCCTTGTTACATGGATTGGGGATCAAGCTTTCATCTAAATAATTGAATCCTTTTGATGTTACAGCAGAAATAAAGCGAACACGAAGACATCAGCCCCGCAACGAACTGATACCTGAGGAGTTAGGTCTAACCTCAGAAGACCTATCTGCTTCGCGACAAGCTGACCGCCATGCCCGGAGTCTGCAAAACATGGTGTGCAGCAGCGCGTGCACCCGACCTCTGGCAAGAGATAGACCTCGAGAAATGGTGCATGGGCCGGTGGCCTGAGCACATTGACTGCATGCTCTGAATGCTGGTGGGAAGAAGGGGGGATGTTTCTGAACGATTAGTTTTTGGTTCCTCAATCATCCGAGCAAGGGCGTTTTCGGCTTCTTTGGTGATAGACTGTTATGTGTTCGTGATGTGCAGTCTATTTCCGACTAGTTGCAAAATCACAGTTGCCTCTCATCGAGCTTTTAGTCGATTATGTTGTGAGTTCTCTTTAAGATACGGAAGGTGCCAGATGCTCCGTAACTGATGCGATAGCTGAACATAGTGCTGCGAAAATTAGGATGGTCACTTTTTCTGGACTTGAGCTACGATTGCAGCTGCTGCCTACAAGGCTAGTGCAAAGAATTGTAGTGCGCTCAAGCCACACTGCGCTGCGATGCGTATGCTGGAATATTGTGTAAGAATTATTGTGCCCATATTATGTGATTTATTATATGGTTTAATAATTATTGAAATGCTATAAATAATTATTTGGTTACGAGAAGTACGACTCTAATAAAACGAAAGGGTATATCGCGCTTTGATGGAAGGCACCTTTTCAACGAACGTATAAATAGAGTCCGGTCCTCTCTCCATCCACATACGAACAAAAAAAAAAAAACAGAAAGAACGTATTCTCTCCTCCATCAATTGAATACATTAAGGTTTAGTGGGTTAAGGGAGAGAAATCGGATTTCTCCTTTTGGTTCAAGATCATTGGGTTTTCTACAACGATCATCATCAAGCGTAACGCTATGGATAAAGGTTTGTCTGAATCTATTTGTGAAAATCATGAAGATCAAAGATCCTTTATTTGTTATGAATTTCCGCATTAAGAATTATATGAATTATAATCTAACAGTTGGTTTCAGAGCTTTTGGTTTATGATCTCATGATTTTTCCATTTAAAGAAATATTATGATTTATGTTTGATGATTCGTTGAACGATCCTCTTCGTAGTATTTGTTGTTGTTGAAATGTTTTGAAAGGTTCTGTTAAAGAAAATCCGAATGATGGAACGTTTTTCATGGACTAAAATGGTGAAGAAAAGTTACTGTGTGTGCACGAGTGGAAATGGACGAAAATGGAAAAATTCGGAATTTTGAGGGCAAGTAAGAAACTCGCCGGTTCCGGGGAAAATCCGACAACCCACCGCTTGATTTCGGACCCACACCATTGCAATATCATGAGGAACATTAGCCATGAGTTTTTCCGGCATATTGGTGTTCGCCGGAGGCTAATCGAGCGGCGGAAGCGGCGGTGGTGGAGGTTTTGTGTTCTGAGAATTTTTCGTTTGTTTTGGGGCCAATTTCTTGGTCATTTTCGCCGAAACTTGGACCCATGTGATCGTGCCGGCATGCTCTTCAAAACCCATTATTTATTTGTGTCTGGGATGGGCTACCGGAGAAGAAACGGGCGGCAAAACGGCGGTGGAACGGCGAAAAACTAGCGAAAAATCGTGTCTGTGCGCGAGGAAGAAGGCGCGTGGGCTCCACGCGCGCGCTGCAGTTGCAGGCGCGTGGAACCCACGCGCCACGCGCCGTCACGCGCGCGCAAGCGCAAGCGCGTGGGATCCATGCTCGCGGGGCTTCCCGCGCGGTTGCAGGCACGTGCGGGGCACGCGCCCACGGCGGATGAAGGCATGTGCTCGGCACGCGCCTGTCATCCCCGCGCAGCCCTTTTTACGTTTTTGCCCCTATGCCAATTTTAAAATTCCAATTTTGTCCTTCTCGCAATTTATTTATTGTTTTGCCCTTGTTTAATTTATAATTACGATTCTGCCATTGCTGATAATTTACCATTTTGCCCCTGGATTATAATCTTATGGTTCTGCCCTTATGGAATTATGATTTTACGATTATGCTTTTATGCTTTGATTAAGTTTTTGTTCTTGTGTGCAAATTTGGTAAATCTTTGTATTTTACAATATTAAAAAAATTCATATTATGAAAGGTTTGTTAGTCACCAAAGTGGCCGAACCTTGAAGTCTTTTGAATTTTTGATATTGTAAATTATTTTATTCAATTACCCATGATTAATTGATGCTATATATGAAATTGATATGTTTTATATCATTATTAGAGTTATGGGTATATTGAAGTTCATTTATTATAAGAACTTGGGGATTAACCCAAAGGTTAATTATTTTCTTATAATTCATGAACATGATGGTTGATAATTAATATGACTTGTTAAATTTGTTTGTATATCCAAAGATAACAAATAAATTTTAATAAGATATATTTACAATTATCAAATAAAATTTATTAGCATCATTATGGTATATATATATTTGTATATCATAGGATCGCCCAAAGGAGAACTATGATGTACATGTGTTATTTAGTTTGAATCTGATTAGGTGATATTCTCAAAGCATTAATATATGAGTATTTTCTTGCACATTTGCAGTATATGTACCTGTTTCACTCCATTCGCACGCCTCATATGTTCCCTTATTCAATGGGATAAATTTTCCTAATTGGAGTGAACAAGTTCAGTTTCACTTAGGTGTCCTAGATCTTGATTTAGCGCTTCAAGCTGAGAAACCAGCTGCTATTACTGATGAAAGTAGTAATAATGAAAAGTCTTTCCATAAAGCTTGGGAAAGATCGAACAAACTGAGCTTAATGTTTATGCGAATGATAGTTGCAAACAACTTAAAGACTTCTCTTCCTAAGACTAACAATGCTAAGGAATTTATGAAATTTGTGGAAGAGCGTTCTCAAACTGCTGATAAGTCACTTGCTGGTACATTGATGAGTACACTGACCACCATGAAATATGATGGTTCGCGTACCATGCATGAGCATATACTTGAGATGACCAATTTAGCAGCAAAGTTAAGAACTTTGGAAATGAATGTGGATGAGTACTTTTTAGTACAATTTATACTTAATTCCTTACCTCATGAGCAATATGGCCCATTTCAAATGAATTACAACACTATAAAGGATAAGTGGAATGTAAACGAATTGGCCAGTATGCTAGTTCAAGAGGAAATAAGGATAAAGAATCAAAAGGCTCATTCTGTTCATCTCTCAAGTCATCAAAAAGTTCGAAAGAATTTTAAGAGGAAAGGTGGAAGGAGCAAGAAGAAAGGACTACACGTCCTGAATGACTCTTCAAAGGCTTCTCAAATCCACAAGAAGGAACACAATCTTATTAAGTGTCATTTTTGCAACAAAATTGGACACTTGAAGAAAGATTGTCTGAAATGTAAGGCTTGGTTCGAAAAGAAAGGTAAGCCTTGTGCTTTAGTATGTTTTGACTCAAACTTTACTGAAGTTCCTTATAATACTTGGTGGATTGATTCTGGTGCCACCACTCATGTGTCAAATACGATGCAGGGATTTCTTACGATCCAAACTATAAAGCCAAATGAAAGTTATGTGATTACGGGAACAGAACAAAGCTCCAGTTGAAGGCATTGGCACTTATCGTTTGATCTTAGATACTGGGCATTATTTGGATTTGTTTCAACCCTTTATGTACCTACATTTTCTCGCAATTTAGTTTCTTTGCCAAGACTTGATGTGGCGGGATTTTATTGTAAGTTTGGATCTGAATCTTTCAGTCTATTTAAGAGTGATACTCTTATTGGAACTGGAACTTTATGTGATGGTCTCTACAAATTTAGACTTGATAATACTTTTGTTGAAACATTAATGACCTTGCATCATAATGTTGGCACTAAACGAAGTTTGGTGAATGAAAATTCTGCTTATTTGTGGCATAAACGATTGGGTCATATATCCAAAGAAAGAATGCAAAGATTAGTGAAGAATGAAATTCTTCCAAATTTGGATTTTACTGACTTTGGAGTGTGTATTGATTGTATTAAAGGTAAACAAACAAAACACACTAAGAAAGTGCCACAAGAAGCAAAGAGCTTCTTGAGATTATACATACTGACATATGTGGTCCTTTCGATGTTCCATCTTTTGGTAAGGAAAGCTATTTCATAACCTTTATTGATGATTTTTCACGTTATGGTTATATTTATCTATTGCATGATAAGTCTCAATCAGTTAATGCACTTGAAGTGTATATTAAAGAGGTTGAGAGGCAATTAGATAGAAAAGTGAAAATAGTAAGATCCGATAGAGGCGGTGAATATTATGGAAAGTATGATGAATCGGGACAATGTCCAGGTCCATTTGCTAAATTCCTTGAAAGACATGGTATTTGTGCTCAATACACAATGCCAGGTACACCACAACAAAATGGTGTAGCAGAAAGGCGTAACCGTACTTTAATGGAAATGGTTAGGAATATGATGAGTCATTCATCTTTACCATTGTCTTTGTAGATGTATGCTTTAAAGACTTCTATGTACTTATTAAATAGGGTTCCTAGTAAGGCAGTTCCAAAGACTCCTTTTGAATTGTGGACAGGAAGGAAACCTAGTTTACGACACCTGCATATTTGGGGTTGTCAAGCAGAAGTAAGAATTTATAATCCACATGAAAGGAAATTGAATTCAAGAACAACCAGTGGTTATTTCATCGGTTATGCAGAGAAATCCAAAGGGTATAAATTTTATTGTCCTAATCATAGTACAAGAATTGTTGAATCTGGAAATGCTAGGTTCATTGAGAATGGTGACATCAGTGGGAGTGAAAGAATGCGTGATGCTTGCATTCAAGAAGTAAGGGTAGAAGTTCATATGCCTAAAGCTTCTAAAGTTGTTGTTTCTGATATGGTAGTACAATCTAGCAATAATCGAGAACAACAAACACTCAATAATGGAGATGTCAATAATGAACCTACAATAGCCGAGTCACAATAAATAGCATTAAGGAGATTTCAAAGAGAAAAGAGGTTGGCTATTTCTGATGACTATATGGTTTATCTACAAGAGTCGGAAATTGACTTAGGAATTGGAAATGATCCAGATTCATTTTCCCAAGCCATGGAATGTGAAGATTCTAATGAATAGTTTAATGCCATGGAAGAAGAGCTAAAATCCATGCATCAAAATCAAGTTTGGGATATTGTTGAATTGCCTAAAGGATGTAAGAAGGTCGGGTGTAAATGGGTTTTTAAGACCAAGCGCGACTCAAAAGGCAATATTGAATGACATAAAGCCAGACTTGTTGCAAAGGGTTTTACTCAGAAAGAAGGCATTGACTATAAAGAGACATTTTCACCGGTCTCTAAGAATGACTCACTTAGAATCATTATGGCTTTGGTGGCTCATTATGAGTTGGAGTTACACCAAATGGATGTTAAAATCGCCTTTCTTAATGGGAATTTAGAGGAAGAGGTTTATATGGACCAACTCGAAGGCTTTTCAGTTAAAGGAAATGAACACATGGTATGTAAATTAAAGAAGTCAATATATGGACTTAAACAAGCTTCCCGACAATGGTATCTTAAGTTTAACGATACCATAACTTCATTTGGATTTAAGGAAAACACCGTTGATCGGTGTATATATATGAAGATTAGTGGGAGCAAGTTTATTTTTCTAGTTCTGTATGTTGATGATATTTTGCTTGCTGCTAATGATATTGGTTTGTTACATGAAACCAAGAAATTTCTCTCTAAGAATTTTGAAATGAAAGATATGGGAGAGGCAACATATGTGATAGGAATAGAAATATTCCGTGATAGATCACAAGGATTATTAGGATTGTCTCAAAAAGCCTACATTGAGAAAATTTTAGAGAGATTTAATATGAGTAAATGTTCAGCAGGAATAGTTCCAATTCAGAAATGTGACAAATTTAGTCTTATGCAATGTCCGAAAAGTGAATTGGAACGAGAACAAATGAATAATATTCCTTATGCATCTGTTGTGGGGAGCTTAATGTATGCACAAACTTGCACCAGACCAGACATCAGTTTTGCTGTCGGAATGCTGGGCAGGTATCAAAGTAATCCTGGAATTGATCATTGGAAAGCTGCAAAGAAAGTTCTTAGATACTTGCAAGGAACGAAGAATCAT
This sequence comes from Eucalyptus caleyi, assembly GCA_014182885.2. NCBI lineage: Eukaryota > Viridiplantae > Streptophyta > Magnoliopsida > Myrtales > Myrtaceae > Eucalyptus > Eucalyptus caleyi. Next base: position 4,229,580 of record CM024471.2, on the reverse strand, counting down.
ATGCTCACTTATAAAAAATCTGATCATATCAAGGTGATTGGATATTCAGATTCAAACTTAGCCGGATGTGCCGATACAAGAAAATCAACATTTGGTTACTTGTTTCTTTTGGCTGGAGGGGCAATTTCATGGAAGAGTGCGAAGCAATCAGTTATTGCTGCATCCACTATGGAAGCTGAATTTGTGGCATGCTTTGAGGCCACAATTCATGGATTATGGCTGCGGAATTTTATTTCAGGACTTGTGATCGTCGACAGTATTGCCAAGCCGCTGAAAATTTATTGTGATAACTCTGCAGCAATTTTCTTCTCTAAGAACGACAAGTATTATAAGGGTGCTAAGCATATGGAGATCAAATACTTGTTTGTCAAAGAAGAAGTTCAGAAACAAAGAGTGTCAATTGAGCACATTAGCACCAATCTTATGATAGCAGATCCCTTAACAAAAGGATTGCCGCCCAAAACATTTAATGAGCATGTTGAAAGGATGGGCGTTATTGGACGTCATTAATGTTTGTATTATGATTGTATTAAGTTTATGTATTTGACACTTTGAGCTCACTTATGTGTTTATGATATTTCCTGTTTTCTATCTAGTATACATTATGAAAATAGATGAATGTTAAACAGGATAGTTTCTAAAGAAACGTTATAGTTGGACTATTACTGTACTTCTCATTTATGGATCATGTTAAGTAAAGTGCTATAGTTGTAGTACATATAAGGGATTATGTCGATTAATGACATACAACCACTATGACTCGCATTAGTTTTCTTTACTTAATTGTGATTATTATGTGATTGCCAATTTAATGAAATTTTATAGCATAATCTTATTGTGCATATTATAGTCTTTATTAAACCATGAAAGGAGAATCATATGGGCCAAGTGGGAGAATGTAAGAATTATTGTGGCCCATATTATGTGATTTATTATATGGTTTAATAATTATTGAAATGCTATAAATAATTATTTGTTACGAGAAGGTATGACTCTAATAAAACGAAAGGGTATATCGCTTTGATGGAAGGCACCATTTCAACGAACGTATAAATAGAGTCCGGTCTTCTCTCCACCCACATACGAACAAAAAAAAAAAAAAAACAGAAAGAACATATTCTCTCCTCCATCAATTGAATACATTAAGGTTTAGTGGGTTAAGGGAGAGAAATTGGATTTCTCCTTTTGGTTCAAGATCATTGGGTTTTCTACAACGATCATCATCAAGCGTAGCGCTATGGATAAAGGTTTGTCTGAATCTATTTGTGAAAATCATGAAGATCAAATATCCTTTATTTGTTATGAATTTCCGCATTAAGAATTATATGAATTATAATCTAACATATTGTACCCGACAGTAGCTCAAGAAATAAGAAGGTGAGTGCTATTTCTGCAAGAATGCTGGAGCTACTAGAATAAAAATGCGTTTAATAAGCTTTTTGTTCCCGGAACAGATTTAGAGCAGAAACAAAAAATAAATAAATAATTATTTCTTATTCCCGAAAACAACTCTATAAATAAGAACCGAGAGTCAAGCATTTTTTTTTTTTCCTTTCTCTTCCTCTCTTCTTCCCCTAGCTAGTTATTAGCCTTGGTGCCAACTGGCAATTGGCCAGACAAGGCCCGGCAACCTCCCCAGAGCCTCACCAACCCTTGGCGAGGTTGCCCTGAGCTCGCCGACCATTAGCAAGCCCCCCCCAAGCCTCACCTGGACACCGCAAGTCTCGCTGGCCATTGGCGAGTCCCCCTCGAGCCTCGTCGAGGCTAGGTGAGGCTCGACCTCACCTAGATCTCGCGAGGCCGAGCTCGCCAATGGCTAGGCAAGGTCACCTCACCCAGTCACGGCGAGGCTCGGGGTGACCTCGTCAACCCTTGTTTGGTTGATCGATGGCCGGCGACCAATTGGAGGAAGGAGAAGAAAAAGAAAAAAAGAAAAATGTAATAAAATTATTAATAAATTAAAAGAAATTCTAAGTCATGAAAATATTTGGAGTCGTACCAAGCACATTTCTCTCCTAAGAACATAAATTTTGTTTATTTATCAAATGCTCAGAAACTGTTCTCAAAAACAGAAATAGAAAAAAATGTTTCTGAAAAAAAATAAAATTGTTCTACAGAACAAAAATGTTATCAAACGCATCTTAGATGTTCGGCCAATTCATCGCCATGGAAAGTGTTCTTGTGATCCTTTCGGGGTGTCTTGAGCTTGAGCTATCTGACATTACAAGTTGCTAAGATTTGAAACTAGATGAGAAGTTACTCAAAGATAGGTTGTCCAAACTGAAGATTCTAGGGCCTTCTGTTGACCAAGATTACTAATTTGTCGGAATTGGGGTTGTCAAATAAGTGAGTCGGGTCAAATATAGGTGAAGAAATGGGTTGATGACCCATTTTGACAGGATTAATACCAATGCAAATGCTTTTGTTGGACCGATTCGGACCTTGAAGACTTTCCTCCGGATGTCTTGAGCTGGCGCGAGCCGGGACCATAACATGGAGCATGTGGATGGTGTTTTTGCCACGATGCATGACTCCTAGGACCTTGAGCTTAAGGTCATTTGCAGGAGTGGGTGGGTATTTATTAGGCTGCGAGGCAAAGGGTTGCCATTCTATTACTAGGATTTTCCAGCCTAATCATCAGGATACCTACGCGATGCTCTACATAATGCCAATGTTTAGCTCTAACGAATGATTGGTATGTTATCCGTGGCTCGCGATGCCTTGCAACTAGAGTTCTTCCATAACCAGAATGTATTTGCTAGATCATGAACTTCTGCTAGGTATTGCAGATTCCTGTGGGTAATACCGTCCTTTTGTCCACGTACCTTTTAGCCATTCCTGCCCATTGTTTTTTCCTAAACCAGCTTTTGAACCACTTCTTCTTCGATCTTATCCTTCACCTAACCACTTTCGTCTTCAAAAAGAAGACGGGATATTAAGCCAAGTTTTGCTTTTTTGGTCAATAGCGACTCATCGTCACCAAATTAAGTTGTTCGACGTTACAAATCGATGCGTGAAGGCTTTGTGGATGCACGCGTCCACTGAGAAAACTAACTTCTTGGTAAGTATAAAAAAAAAAAAAATTTAGAATGGAGATGAGAAATGCTTTTAATTTTTTAATTGGCTATGATGCTCGTATATCTTTGACCGTTAATATGTGATTAAATTTTTCATAATATCCTAAAGAAAGTCTCGACTTTTGGCTATATGATTGCCCTGAATTGTTTTACTTCTGTTGATTTTTTTTATTTTTTTTTTTGTTTCGATGAGGTGTTCAGGACTTTTTGAGTAGTGATTAGCAAAGGCCATTTTGGCAAGTCTTGAAATTCCTAGTTTTTGCAACCCTAAAAAATATCTTGCAGATGATCTTAATTCTCTCGTTTCCTCTACAATCTACATCTCATGTTCTCCAACCATATTTGAAAGTCACAATAGATTCTTATGTTTTGTAGCTCTATAAAATGATTTCCACGAAAAATACTTTCCTTTGTTGTGAAGTATTTTAGTGAAATAATTGTTGATATAATAGTTATTTCCTTTTGTAGGTGTTGCTGATTTGGTTTTTCAGTTATTAGAGTTAGTAGAGTCATGTGTGTTGGTTATCCTAGTTTTTAGGTGTTAGTGGGGCAAGTGCTATATGCAGAACATGAGTAGTTATGGTGTGTTTTATATTATGTATTTTGTCTTTTGTAAAAGACTTGGTTGTTCTGTACGTAAGATGAAATTTTAACCTCATCTTTCATCCTTTTAGCAATTTAACAATAACCGCACCATTACTTAGCAAAATATATGATCTCCAATTCAATACAAGCAAGGCATGAGCATGAGTGATGCACGTGAAAAGGACTTTTTGGCAACAGGACATGTCTCAATTAAACTAGGTTAGAGCTCGGCATGGCTATGCTAGGCAAGGACCACAACCCACGAGGGAGGGCAAGAATTAATTTGTTAAGATGGGAATCGAAACAAAGAATCAGCTTTATGATAGAGGGAAAATGGGTTGGGAAGAGGGAGATTGATTGATTGATTGATTAATCCTAATTGCTAAATGTTTTACGCACAAGAGGAAAAAAAATTGATTGAAGAAAGGATAAGTGCAATTATATGTACCCCATCATGATTAGGCGAGTTGATTAAGGTGGGACCAACACTTACCTAAATTCCTCCCTTGCAAGATTTTCGATTTGTATATAATGTTTATTTTATTGAAGAGGGTAGGTGGCTGCACGAGTTGAGGTGACTCCCCGATGGGCCTCCCCCGACATTCGCGATTACGAAAGTCTAGAGAGTCCTGCTGCCGGCGGTGGTAACGAGGAATCTTGGTAAGAATTATGCTCTTCTACACGTCTTGATTGAATAGTCTTCGTGCTTACCGAGAAGCCAAAGACCCTAAATTTCGGACCATGTCAGCGGATCGTAAGCGATTATAGACAAGCGAGTTTCGGTCGTGGCTTGACCAGCGCCTCGACTCACCAAGGGCTCGATTGGCTTCGTCTCCATCATCCATCTTATTCCACGCTTTGCAACTCATCGCGGAGGGAAGAAATCATGTTACCATCTAACCTTGTTCAGATGATTTTTGCATCAAGCAAGGCCCCTAGACAATGAGCAATGATGATTCCGGCGTGTAGGAATGGGGATGAGAGTTTTTCGTTTTTGGTATAATGAGGTGAAGGAGAGAGTCGGGTGGAGATAGAATTGGGGGTGATTTTAGTTAAGGTTGGATCGCCTAAACTGCGGATCCTAAGAAAAATACGAAATTAGATGACTTGACTTGTTCATGATAGCTCAATATCCTTCTCTCATTTGCCTTGATAATTTGAGGATAAGTTGAAAGTGATTATGTTTAGATGGGCCACTTGGAGTGAATATGTAAAAGTATATATTATGCCCGAACTATATAGTTAAAATTAAGTAATAAAGACAAAAGGGGATGGAATGGCATAAAATTCTAAGATCTTGCTTGATATGCGATACTGAGGCAAGTGGAATGAGATGGAAGGCGTTTGAATGAATTTTTTTGAAATGTGGAATGAGAAATAATCTATGAGCCAGCAACTTCGATGCATGAGAATTGAAACGTATCCTCATTTTACCTGTTTTATTTAAGCAATACATATTTTTTTTTAACTATTCATAAGTTTGAGTTCACAACAATTAAGAATTTATTTTATTCACTAGATTCAACTCATCTTAATTTAGGCAAACGGGTTGCGCGTCAAATCAAGGTGGGTCGTCGGAGAAAATCGGTAATTTGGAACCTACTAGAATTGTCTTATATTTTTAATTTTTCACCCGATCTGAGATCTTATTATTCCGGCACTCGGATAATTCTTCGCGTTCGGAATATCCCGAAATTCCCTGACGAGCACTCCAAGTGGCGATCTTCGGCTGATCCGGCTCGGCGCAGCCGACCACCACGACAGTCCACATGAGGCGCTAATGATGAGCCGATGAGTGGCGCGCAGTTGGTGGAAGTGAAAAGGTGTTTTCCCCCCTAATTCCTTTTTTTTTTTTTTTTTTAAAACATTTTCTCCCTTTACAGAAAACGAAGGTAGGTGTAGGTGAAGAATTTTCCCGTTTTTTAAAAAAAAGAAATCCCGGATAATCAAATCTGTTGACTCCTTGACCGATTCCCTCCCGCTCTTACCCCCAACGCCTCCCCGAAATTACCTCCCGTGCCATCGTCTTCCAACTACCCCCGCGTCTCCACCAGCCACCACCCTCCACCGTCTCCCCCCCCACCACCACCACCCCGACCTAACCCTCCCTCCCTTATAAAACGACGCGCCGTTTCTCCAGATCTCCTCAGGTACCTCTCCCGTGCCTTCCCTCTCCATCTCTTTCCAATCCGCATTGCCACCCGAAAAGGCAGAGCAAGAAAAACGGCAATGGCGATCGCCTACGGCAGCTCCATCATCCCCGCCAAGGCCTTCTCCAAGGCCCTCCTCCCCGCGGCGGCGCCGCCTGGCCGCATCGCCGCCGTCCACTCCCCCGAGCCCGGGAAGAGCCCCGCCGTCCCCGACAAGTCGCCGAAGCTGAAGAGCTCCGCGCTCCCGGCGTCGTCGGCGGCGGCGGCGGCGGCGGCGACCGCCCCGGCGAAGCCCGCCGTGGGGACCGGGAAATGGAGCGTCGACAGCTGGAGGTCCAAGAAGGCGCTGCAGCTGCCGGAGTACCCGGATCAGGGGGAGCTCGAGTCGGTGCTGAAGACGCTCGAGGACTTCCCCCCGATCGTGTTCGCCGGGGAGGCGAGGAACCTGGAGGAGCGGCTCGGGGAGGCCGCCATGGGGAACGCCTTCCTCCTGCAGGGCGGCGACTGCGCCGAGAGCTTCAAGGAGTTCAACGCGAACAATATCCGTGATACCTTCAGGATTCTGCTCCAGATGGGGGCCGTTCTGATGTTCGGAGGCCAACTGCCCGTTGTCAAGGTCAGATACTGCGGACGGCGCCATGGATAATATTCGATTTCAGTTGCTCGTTTTTGTCCTTACTTTGCAATATTTGCTATTAGGAGATGGTGTATATACACTGTCTAAGAGTTTGAGCAATGCTGTTGCTCTGATATTTGCTTGAATGATTATGCGTGTTTAGGTCGGGAGGATGGCTGGTCAATTTGCAAAGCCGAGGTCGGACCCTTTCGAGGAGAAGAACGGGGTGAAGTTGCCGAGTTATAGAGGCGACAATGTGAATGGGGATGCGTTTAATGAGAAATCAAGAATTCCTGACCCTCAGAGAATGATCAGAGCATATTGCCAGTCTGCTGCTACTTTGAATCTGTTGAGGGCTTTTGCAACTGGAGGTTATGCCGCCATGCAGAGGGTCACCCAGTGGAATTTGGATTTCACCGAGCACAGCGAGCAAGGCGATAGGTGAATTTTCCTAACTTTACCCTGCTCGGATAACTGATTAACATTTAACACATTAGTCTGGTCGGATTAGGTTTTGGTAGCTCTATTCAGCTTCAAGTAGGGGGTTTCCTAAGATGGAATATTTGGGCTAATGAATGAAAGGGTATTTGAAAAAGCAGTGAGCTCTCTTTATGGAGGGAAAAGGAATCACAACTGGATGGTCCATTTTGGCACTGGGAAGCATTTGTCGTGGAGACAAAAAGAATGGACCAATAAAATTAACCTCTGTTTCAGGCCACGTTTCTGTTCTTTGTCTCCACACTTTCTGTTCTGATCTAGCACGGTGGATCAATGATGAAATTTGGCATATAATCAGTTCCACGGATATGATTGTCTAGATACTGATTTAAAAGACTTGAAATTGCATTTCATTTGAAGAATATTTTTTTCGAAGATTTTGATTGATTTGCATTTGGTTGGTATCAAATGAAAATTAGTAATCTGGACGAGGTTTACTGGTTCCCTCTTGTCTTCTATGTTTGTAGTTTTCTGGTGGACTGAGTAATATGGACAGATTCTGCTTCAGCATTACACATGTATCTGTTTTGCTCTGCTTGTTGTGCGGTTGTTTATTGTGAGCGTCGACATCAGGGAATAATATACAGATAGATACTTGATAATTTGCATGTTGCTGAGTTTCTTTTGTTATCCCTAGGTACCGGGAGCTGGCTCACCGAGTTGATGAGGCTCTTGGGTTTATGTCCGCAGCTGGGCTTACTGTTGACCATCCTATTATGACTACGACTGAGTTCTGGACATCACATGAGTGCTTGCTCTTGCCCTATGAGGAGTCGCTTACTAGAATGGACTCAACTTCAGGTCTTTACTATGACTGCTCTGCCCATATGCTTTGGGCTGGCGAACGTACTCGACAGCTGGATGGTGCCCATGTTGAATTTTTAAGAGGGATTGCCAATCCCTTGGGTATTAAGGTAACTGTTTCTTTTCTCATCTCAGGCTGAGGAGTCATTAAAATGTGAATACTGGCCAACTTTTGAACAAACTTAAAGTCAGGTGAACCTTGTTTTCTGGAGTCTTTAGATAAAGAATTAACCAGCAAGGTTAGAACATGGAGGTGGGTGTTAGTTGGAAGCGGTTCTTGAGCAATGCACATTATTTTCTAAATAATATAAGCACCATAGCATGACAAACGTACTTTTTTATGCAATCAATAAATCATAATGCTTAGCTGAAGGAAAAGAATAATACACGGGTTGTTATTACTTACTACATCTGCAAGTGCAGAGGTGGTCAGATTCATAGTTGATATTATGCTGCAGGTGAGTGACAAGATGGATCCAAATGAGTTAGTCAAGCTCATTGAGATTTTGAATCCTCAAAACAAAGCAGGAAGGATAACAATTATTACCAGAATGGGAGCTGAGAACATGAGAGTGAAGCTCCCACACCTTATCAGGGCTGTCCGAAGGGCAGGGCAAATTGTTACATGGGTCAGTGATCCAATGCACGGGAACACCATCAAGGCTCCATGTGGTCTTAAGACTCGCCCATTTGATGCCATAAGGGTATGCTACTTCACTCTTCTATTTTCGTATGATTTTGTTGATGTAGTTAATTTTATATGCCACTTGAAGTCATAGTGCGACTATGGAGCTAGTGCATAGGATCTTAGAAGGAAAGCATCAGGAAAATCTAAGAATATGTACAACTTGAAATTATTTTGTGAGCAACAAGCCTGAGATTGTACACCTTTTTCGCTTAAGGATTCCTTTCCAACAGCAAAATATACTGGGATTAAGCGAGCAGTTTTTCGTGGTTACCATTTTCTCCTCTGCTTTTGGGCAAAGAAAGTGGCCAGAGGTTATGGTTTCCTGTTCAGCAGTAGATCGGTAGCAAATGATATGCTCTGATAGGCACTTAGCTACTACTTTCCATTGATTTATACAATTTATTTGCAAATTATGTTTATTTATGCATCAACACGTTTCATGGAGTTATTTATCCTCTAAGATGGGTCTGTACTTTCTGAATGATTGACTAGTATCTCATTGACGAGGTAGATGAGCTTTGTGCGTCTGCGTTCCACATGTTAAATTTTGTTGAGGCACAAGTGTGGCTAGCTGAATGAGGCGAAGTTGGTGGGAAAATGACGTTTTTGTTTAGGTGCAATAGTTGCACAAGATTTCTTCACCAACCATCATTTGAGTAAGAAACTGTCTTGCCTTGGTAGTTGGGTGCACATCCTTGTCAATAAGTTGGTTGGATTTTTATCAATTCGGGAAAAAGTCCTCCTCCTAGATGTTGAATACCATGCGCTGTATCAGATAGCGATGCGTTGATTAAATCAACAACCACCACACGCATTATTGCTGACTCAAAGTGAGGGAACTTTGCAAAACATGGCTCGGGCTCTTGATTAGCTGGCAATTTTCTGAATTATTTTGCAATTATCAGATGATGTTGTACGTGTGCTGGAATCATCCCATTCTTATTAACTCTTCAACGATTTGCGATTCGACAGGCTGAGGTGAGAGCATTCTTTGATGTCCATGAACAAGAAGGGAGCCATCCAGGAGGAGTGCACTTGGAGATGACGGGTCAGAACGTCACCGAGTGTATTGGTGGATCGCGAACTGTGACATTCGATGACCTCGGCTCGCGCTACCACACCCACTGCGATCCCAGGCTGAACGCTTCCCAGTCTCTAGAGCTTGCCTTCATCATTGCGGAGCGCCTTAGAAGGCGGAGGATCCGGTCGCAGCAGCCCCTCTCCTCCTTAGGCCTGTGAAATCGTGCTCTCATGGCACCCCAAGGATCACGTATTCCTTAGCGCTGGCATGTACGAGTTGTTGTGTTGTACCAACATTTATGTATGTTTTAATTTATGCCCGTATGAATGTATACATACAGTGGTTGAAGTTTGATTTTTAAGCACTGAAAGGGACACCGTAAGGTAAATAAAGAATGTCGCGTGGCCTCCGGCCTATGCGGCTTAGAATCATCGGCTTTAGCTGTGCAAGGTCAAAGCAGAGCATAGTAGCGTCCTACCCCCTGAATTTAGAATTATATGATATGCTGGTAAGTGGGGGCCAGCGGGTGGGATCGGATAGCGGTTGGTGTCGTTGAGTTGTTCGAGTTATGTCGGGAACCAAATTTTTTGGTCCTGCTTTTCAATGATGTAGAAGAATATCATAAAGCGAGGGATTCGACAGTTTTGGATTTCTCTATACCCACTCCTTTGGTAATTCATTAAAATAATAATTTGTATAAATCTCCCTTCGGCTTGACTCGATGTATAAATAATTTTGTTTCTCACCGATTTCTCCGTGGTTAAACCGTCGAAGCCCCTCGGCCTTGAGAAAAGCCCAAGGCCAAGGGGATGATGGTGGATTGGACCCAGAAATGGGAACTTGCTCATGGGCCCTTCTTCTCCTGACCATGTACTTATAACTGACTCTCTCTTGCTGGCCAATTATTTCGGGTGCTCGCCTAGGCCCGATCAGGAAAAGGGTGGGCTTGACTGAAACTTTTAGGCCCCCTGGGAAGCCCGGGACAAAAATTCCAGGCCCAAAACTGGAAGCCTGTGAGCCAAACAGGCCAAACAGGCCTGTTCCCAGCTCTGGGTCCAATAGTGTTGATGTTGGGACGGCCTGTTGCCTTGCCCTAAGATGGCCCGGGCAGGGCCACCGGAGGTTTTGGTCGTGGTCCACTGAATGAGTAGGTCTAATCATGGGTAAAATCGCTCAAAAACTCCTGAACCTGTTATATTTTTGCTAATTGAATTCTAAACTTTTTCACTCTTTTAAATTGATTGTGAGAAATTCATTTTTTTATACTTTCTTTGCATTTACCACACACGAATAGATAGAATAGTGCAGCATAGGCATAACGTGAGTTGCTCAGTGGAGTCTTAGGCTATCGAGTAAATTCATTTTTGACTAAATATACTAAGGAATCGAAATATATAGCTTTGGGTTAAATTAAAACTCCTAATCTCATGATTGAATTTTTGTTATAAAAAAAAATGCTAAAGATAGCACCCCAACTTTAAATTCCAAGGTGGAGCATCGGGGGAAAGCCCGCCCACAGGCGCCTGAAGGTGGCGTGAAACTTAAGCGCACGCGGCAAGATGCCCCAAGCGAACCCACGCGGTCCGTACTCGTTCATCCGCTTTTCGGGTTTTTCGCGGAGGAAAACGGTCGATGGCCAAACGTATATATATCGCCATAGCCAACGCAGAATCAACCTTATTTCGTTGTCGTCGTCGTCGTCGTCGTCTCAATCTCTCTCTCTTTTTCCCACATCTCGTCAATGGAGAATCCTCCTCCTCCTCCTCCGCCTCAAGCGCCACCACCGTTCGGGTTCAGAGATCGGAGGCCCGACGCCCTCGGCGACCTCCGCGTCCTTCCCGACGAGGTCGTCTGCTCGATCCTCGAGAACCTCTCCCCTCGCGATGTGGCTCGCCTCTCTTGCGTCAGCAGGTTAACGAATCTCTCTCTCTCTCTCTCTGGTCGGTTCCTCTCGATCGACGGCGTTCGAACGCGTATTACGTCGGGCACTGCAAGTTTAGGCTGCGAGCTGAATTTGCGGTTCGTGATTTGAGGGCCGAACTAGCGGAAAGCTCGATCGATTTTGTGTGCCGATTGATGTTGTCGATATAGACTGTCGCTGCTTAGTATTTTGTGATTTTGGTAACTCGTGAAATGTGACAAGTCACGGAATTGCAGCATTAGATTGTCGTAGCATTTCTATTCTGAACTCCATTCGCTTGGTTTTTTGTGCGTCCTGCTCCGGCACACCGCGCATAATATAAGCTTGTCTCGTTTGAAATTTTTCTTGTGGCCTTAATTTGTCATTGAAATAAACTGCTGCCATGGGTAGGACTCTTAAGTCCCGCAGTTTAGTTTGCAGCCACAGATTTTATGTGCTTTCTGATCTGGTTGGCTTTGTGATACTGTAGTGCGATGTACATCCTGTGCCTTGAGGAACCGTTGTGGATGAGTCTTTGTTTGAATTTGAAGAGATCAGATAAGCTTCTTCAGTACAGAGGATCCTGGAAGGAAACCACGCTCTCTCTGTATGTCTCGGGACTCATTTTCCAACTACTTGTGTAGTTTTTCTTTCTTTGGTGGTTTACATTTATGTAGTTTTCGTCAACTTAATATTATTTTTTTTTTTTTTTTTACAATTGGTGTGTGGTGCTTTTCTTCCTCACTGTTTCTCTATGCAGATTGAACCTTCCAACAAAGTACATTGAAACTTGCAGGAAAAGATTGCATTTTGATGGTACTTAGCTCTGTACTATATTCTTTTTTGCATCATCACTTAATCCTTCGGAGTCGTCTTAAAACTCTGTGTTACTGCTGTGTACAGGATTCAATTCATTGTTCTTGTATCGAAGATTGTATAGGTGCCACACCACATTGAACGGGTTTTCTGTGGATAGCGGAAACGTGGAAAGAAAGAATGACATTTCTCTAGAAGAATTTCGCCATGAGTATGATGGAAAAAAGCCGGTAAAGTTTTAAAATAATTGGTGATGTAATGAACATCATCTCACAAATTTTTTTCTACAGATTTTAGAAATTTAAAAGAGAGAAAGACAGGCACATCTTTAGTTGTTGTTGTTATCAGAACAGTTATCTTGTCATGAATGATGTGGGACAGCAGTACTGATTAATAGATAATACTAGATATATGATAGTAATAACAATATGGTTTTGCTCAATGACATCATAAATTATCTTCTTTTGCCTTATTATCGTCATTGGTCTGCATCACTTTTGTGCAATTAATTAAATCTGTTTTTTCTACTTGGAGACAAACGAACATGCCTACTACAAAGTGAGTTATGTGCAACTTCCAGATTTATTATTTTTGTTTCACGGAAGCAGTGTAGGATTTGGATATGTTAGATTTGAAACAGAAACTAAACTCTTTAATAGGCTTTCTTCAAGATTGAAGTTTCCTTCTGAATGCTCCATTAAGAAATGAACATATAGAGACATTTAGATACGATGGGCTCACTTGACTAGGCTAAACTCTAAGTTACTATTTTTAGGAGAAATTGTTTGTTCTCATAGGTTTCTGAACCAACAAACCAAAGCCAATGAGCTGATAACACAAATGCAAGCAAAAAAAAGCACGATAAACTGATAAACCGAAGGAAGTGTTTTCATATGGTTCAGTTCTTCTATATTTCTCTTTTTCCAAATGCCCTTAACCATTCACCCTTCCTCCCCCTTCATTCTTTTTCTAGTGCCTGCACATGTGTTTTTGTATTTCCAAATGCATATTTTGTACTTTCTGGATGTATGAATTAGAACACCATGCCAAAGTGGATTGGAATCAACTTCCTTTCTCACCAAACAAGCCCATGCAATCTTTTCGTCTAATGAATGTTGTGCTTGGTTTCTCTTCTCTAGAAAGAGATCCACCGTATTTTTGAGTGAGGAGATTGTCTAATAATATAAGACAATCCTGCTTGTGTTAGAAATCATGAAAATATAGGTCTTATTTTTTTGGGAAATGGGCAAAATCTCTTGTTTATTGTGCTTACGAGGAAAAAAATACTTCTACATCTTCTATCAGGTTCTGCTCGCTGGACTTGCTGATACATGGCCAGCAAAAAGTTCTTGGACCATTGACCAGCTTTTATGCAAATATGGAGACACACCATTCAGAATATCTCAGCGAAGTTCAAGGAAGATCCTGATGAAACTTAAGGATTATGCTTCATACATGAAAGTCCAGCATGATGAGGATCCCCTATATATATTTGATGATAAGGTGCCTCTCCTCCTCCTCCATGCCCTTTTTTCTGGCAAAGTATGTGGTCTTTTCTCTTTCCCTCCCACTTTTTATCTGTGAAAGTAAATTTGCTGTAAATTCCTCAGTTTGGAGAAGCTGCTCCTGGCTTATTGAAGGATTATAGTGTGCCTCACCTCTTTCAAGAAGATTTTTTTGATGTTTTGGATTCCGAGCAGCGGCCTCCCTATCGATGGCTCATTATTGGTCCAGAGAGGTCTGGTGCCTCATGGCATGTTGATCCGGCTCTTACCAGTGCCTGGAACACTCTTCTTTGCGGTAAAAAAAGGTACATTGTGCTTGCTCTTGTTGCTACAATCCTGTTGGTAGAAATTATATGTGGAGAATTTACATTCCTTCAAGTATCTTTAAACTTATGCTATAACAGCACCTCCATCAGTCTTTTAAATAATACATAAATTGTTCCTTAAGTTATATGTGAAGCAGGAAATATTTCAGGTACTTTTATTTGATGGCATCTTCATCACTAACATTTAGTGAAAAGCAGTACCTACTAACATTATCCAGGAGTGTGAGGGCACTTATATTGTCATGCTTCAAAAGCACAGTGCACGCATCTAAAGATAATCACATGATATGATATTGTTGAGTTTTTAGCATATTTTATTTAATTAGGCAGTCATATAACCTGGGAGGAACTGAGTTTCACCTTTGACTGGGATCAAGCAAAAGGAATGAGTGTCACTCATATAGTTTTGGCAGTTATTTTGAAACTTCCATCGATCATGTTGACGACATCTGCTTCTTTGTTAATTTATGTGCTGAACAAAGATATTCTTTAATTTTGAGCCTTCCACAATTTGATTATTCCTGTTTTGCACTTCAAATTAACTGGAACAGATACTGAAGAATTAAGTTCTCTGTTTCTGTCTTATTATGGAGCTTAAATCAGAAAGTCGCTGCTCAATGTTAATGGCCAAAAGGAAAAACCTGATTGAAACGTTAGTGTAGCTATGATTTCTGAGTAATGTTTATATGTTCAGTATGACATACTTTGTTGGTATTTGATGCAAAGTGAAACAATAGTCTCCACTAGGAAATTTATGAAATCAATGTTGAAGCAGGTGGGCATTATATCCTCCTGGAAAAGTGCCTTTGGGTGTTACAGTACATGTGAATGAAGACGATGGAGATGTCAATGTTCAGAATCCATCATCATTGCAGGTAATTAGTACTGAACCTGATAGTTTTAATCTTCTTTATGTTCTTCTATAAGCACTTTGATGTGTTTTCTTCACTCACATCATCTCTGTCTGTGTAGTGGTGGCTGGATTTTTATCCACTTCTTGCCGATGAAGATAAACCAATAGAATGTACCCAACTTCCTGGAGAGACAATATTTGTTCCTAGTGGCTGGTGGCATTGTGTCCTGAATTTGGAGACAACAGTTGCAGTAACACAAAATTTTGTTAATTCAAAGAATTTTGAGTTTGTATGCTTGGATATGGCTCCTGGTTATCGTCATAAAGGAGTGTCACGAGCTGGGTTGCTAGCTGTGGATGGAGGCATGTCTGGCGAAGTAGAAATGGCTGATCTTCATCAATTTGATACTTTAAGTGACTCGGATTCAACCAGAAAAGAGAAGAGGTTAAGAACCCAACATGGAGACCAGTTGACCAATGGCGGAACTGCAAATGGTGCATCAAAATTTATGATATGTGGAAGCAAGAGTTCTCCTATGATATAGATTTCTTGGCTATGTTTTTGGATAAAGAAAGAGACCACTACACGTCTCCTTGGAGTTCAGGGAACTGCATAGGACAACGGGAAATGAGAGAATGGTTATTCAAGCTTTGGGTTGGCAAACCGGAGATGAGAGAACTATTATGGAAGGTTAGTCTTTTGAGATTAAACTCATCTATCTTTGACAGTTTCAGAGACTAGTGTCTTCTTTCTTTCTTCTTTCTTTCATGGCAAGGAGACCCTCTTAGGTAGGTATACCTCAGCCTTAAAATACACCACTAACCTCTTGAACCAGGCAGGAGCGGGAGCCAAAAGCCAAGCCCAGGTAGATGGCCCAAATGAAGAATTGTTTGCGCTGGGTAGCGTGGGAAATTAAATATGTGCATGCACTTGATCCTTAACCACTTGGCCAGTGTTATATATAGGAAAATTCGACAAAAAGTGAACTCATTGTCATCATAACAGAAGAAGTAGAACAATCTTAAGAAATGCACATTAGTCACGAGATTCTTCAAGTTCTGACTTGCTAGTGTTTTTCTTTGTTTTCTCGTGCTCTGGATGCTGGCGGTGTCATCATGTTGTGTTGCCTGTTCTTTCTTTGTCTCATGTGTTCTAATTCATTTTTTAACATCATTTTAGGGGGCATGTCTTGCACTGAATACAGAGAAGTGGTTGAAATGCTTAGCAGAAATTTGTTCTTTTTACAAATTGCCTTATCCAATGGACAGTGAGAGGCTTCCTGTTGGCACAGGTAGCAATCCGGTACGTCTCATTCTACAGGAAGTGTTATTTCTTTACGATCTCTGTTGTCTTGTGTTTATGTATATTCTTGTGATTGTCAAGCATGATTGATTTGGGGGGAGTCTTTAGAACTCGGTTATCCATTGATGAAAACAACAAGTACTACAGTTATAATCCAACCTTTAACCACTGAGGCAGGATTGGTGGATGAGTTCTCTTAAATGACAGCACTCTTTATTTTGCTAATTTAATACATGTTGCTGGGGAACCACGAGATTTGGGGTAAAGTTGCTCTGAGTGGGGTATAGTTAAGTCTGAGAAAGATACTGCCAAATTTCAACTGGGCCATTCATCTACAGCTAAATTAAAAAAGAAAATCTCCAGGAACTCTAGTTAATTGCTTGTAGAAAGAATCACTGGTAGCAGGGTCTTAGGCTGCTCATTTGTTGAAGCAGTCTACTAGAACCTTGTTGAATTTGAATATATGGTTCCATGATTCCTTTAAAAAAAAAAAAAGGCAGTTTAGAATTTATTGCTGGAGAATCACTATCATTAAGCTGGCTGTTTGTTGACTATTCTTAAGGCCTGTATGTAGGGTTTATGGCTGGCATTGGTCTTATATGCCTCCCTCAGCTTCATTTCCAATACTTTCTTCTTACCTAGATGATAGATATTTGAATCTTGACTGCACATTAAGATGAACTAAATATTGCGTGCAATTATAATAGAAGTTTCAGCTAGGGAATAAGAAGTTCTCTTTAATTCTTTTCGGTCTATGAATTTCCTATCCACTTTTGCAGGTTTACCTCATTGGGGACCATGTAGTTAAGATATTTGTCGAAGATGGCCTGGAGAATGCAATGTATAGTTTAGGCACAGAGGTATAATTTTATTACTCAATTCCTGAAATCTATGTTTGCATATTTTATATTTTTATCTCTCGTATTTGCAGCTTGAATTCTATAAATTAGTGGATCAAGTCAGCTCTCCACTGAGAAATTGCATTCCAGATGTTTTGGCTAGTGGCCTTCTTTACTTTGAAGATGATGAATCACTTACAGTTCTGCCATGGGATGGTCAAAAGGTGCCTGATATCATTACAAAGTATAATCTGATCCCACCGAAGTGCTCAGAGGATGGCTTTCCTTTTGGTGTTTGGAACAAGAAAAGATATGAATATACGAAAGCTGGAATGTCCATAAACGAATCAGTCTGCTCAGCTAGCTGCTCCAGAATATGGCCATTCATCATAACTAAAAGATGCAAAGGGAAGATATATGCTCAGCTGTAAGTGGTCTTGTCTATGAAGTGCAAAGCAGACTTAAAGTTCATGTATTCTAGCACAGATGTATGTTATGTATTGACGGAGATTCCTGTAAATTTGAAATGCAGAAGAGATACACTATCAATTCAGGACACACTAAATCTAGCTGCCTTTCTTGGAGAACAGCTGCATAACCTACATATGTTGCCCTGTCCTTCGTTTGTTTCTCAAAGTTTCTCAGATATTGGACAAACAGTGGAATCAGAGCTTACAAATCATCAGGTGGAGACTCATCTGTTTAGTTCAAAAGTTACTGCAGAATGGAACATCTTCCTTGGGACTTTAAGCAGGAAAAAGATGACTTTAGTAAGCCGGTTGACTACATGGTAAGTCCAGCTGATACAAAGGACTTGATGGAAATTCATTTGCTGCAGCAAGTAAAGCATTCTAAAATGTGCAAACTCATCCGATTTGCAATATAAAAAGTTTTCTTCTTCATCTATAAGGGAAATGTTATCCCTTTGATTCTGCAAGACTGTTGTGTGTTCTTCGAAAAATGATGACAAATGAATGTTATTTTCAATGGACTAAATGTTAAGACAGTATCCTGTGTGATAGCAGACACCCCCAATCTTGAGGGTGTCATTTAACATGTGCTGAGGGTGCAAATTTCTTTTGCTAAGATAACTAGAAATTAGATTACCTCTCAGACTGCTAATCTGATTGGCAGCTTTTATTTATTGCTGCTTGATTATTATTTTGATGGCAATTTCAGTGTGCCCTTTCTTTTTTCTGGGAAATATTGTCATCTGATAGAGAAAATTGATGAGTATTAGTAGAATTCCAGCGTTACATTGAATTTAATGTGAGACCTGTAACACTTCTATTTTCTTGCAGGGGAGATCCAATTCCTAGCGCACTGATAGAGAAAGTTAATGAGTACATCCCAGATGACCTGACAAAGTTGCTTTCCTCGTATAAGGTGACTCAAAGACCATCTTCTTATGCAGCTTATGGAATAATACTTGGTTTCTTTCAGTAGTTACTATAATTAGACAGGGTGTACCTGTTTTTGTGGTCATTTGTTTTTGCAACATGAAGTCCCATGGAACTTATGTGATGTACCCTGAAAATAAACTTTCTAGGGAATCAGCATCTATCTACTACGATGCATGAATTTGAATTTGGACTAGACATTAGATGAGAAAAAGGGTTCATGGACCTACTGGCAGTTTTCTTCTTTTCTGAAATAGTGCAGCTGATTGCCCACATTCAACATGAAAGGCATAGATATTTCATAAGCAAGTTGGGTTGTTGCTGCATTACATGGCAGGTGTGAGTCGATTTTTTATGACCACTTCATATCCTTTGTTTTTGAATGTGCTCTGTATATCTTTTTCAGGATTACCACAAGGAAGGCCGTCGACCTTCCTGGATACATTCTGACATTATGGATGACAATATTCACATGGAACCCTGTTCTACTGATAGTTATAATAATCGAATTTCACCTAGAGTTGGCTCTATGGATAATGAATATGATGGTGGTGAGCTGGGACAGTCATGGCGGCCAAGTCATATTCTTGATTTTAGTGATCTCTCCATAGGTTAGTGCCTTTTCATGTCTGCACTAATGCTTTTGCTTGACTGTAAACTAGCCAGTTAGTCTTCAAATTCACAGAGCTAAGGTCCATCTCTCCATAGGTTAGTGCCTTTTCATGTTTGCATTTATGCTTTTGCTTGACTGTAAATTAGCCAGTTTGGGCCTGTTTGTTAACGTTTCGGTTTCTTTGTTTTTCTATTCTTTTGTTCCTCGGAACAAAAAAAGAACAAAATCCATTTGGCAATGTCAACTAATTTTTTTGTTCCCTGGAATAGAAAAGTAGTCAAGGAATAGATTTCGAACATAAATAAAAAGTAAAAAAAAAAGTAGGTTCTTGTTCCCTAGAATAATTCTTGAAATAAGTCTATTTTTTCTTTTCTTTTTTTCTTTTCTTCTTCTTCCTTGCCACTCACGGCCACCCACCCCATCCGCCCTGGCCGCTAAAGAAAAGAAAAAAAGGAAAACAATTCTTAAAAAATATTTAAAAAGCAAAAGAAATACTACATTGTAAAAAAAATTATGATTGTACCTAATGCATTTCTATTGTTTTTCTATTTCGATGATAGAAATTTTGTGTAGTTACCAAATGTGTTCTTTTACTCAGAAATAGTTTCATGGAATAAAAATAAAAAATAAAAAGACTATTTCTTAAAAGAAGTTGTTCCCCGAAACAAAAGCTTTATCAAACGGACCCTTAGTCTTCAAATTCACAGAGCTAAGGTCCATAGTACAGCCATGCAATGTTGATGCAAACTCATGAATGTGCATAGCAGGCTTAAAAAAATTGAATGTACTTGTACAGCCACGTCTATGAACTACGAGAACTGATTCCTGAGGCTTAGTCATGCAAATGAGGATGACTGAAAACATAAATACCTTTGAATCTGTGTGATGGAGAAGAGGAGTCTAGCAAGTCTCAGGACATTCTTGCTAGGACTGAATGACTTTTTATCTCTTTGCAGGGGACCCCCTTTATGATCTGATTCCTATACATCTGGATGTCTTTCGAGGTGATTCCTATCTCTTAAAACAGCTTTTACAGAATTACAAAATTCCCTTGCCAGGAGGTCAACTACAACATCAATCTTTGGGAGATGTCAAATACCAGCGGCTGTCCTACCGTGCCATGTGAGTCATAGTTTTCCTTCTTTGTTTGTTTTACATGGTTTTATAATCTCAGTTCAACTAATTTTCATGAAAAATGCACATCTGCATGCGCACACCATGTTTGAGGAACATTTGATAAAGCATCTTTGTGCAAGGTTGCACCTTATTTGGACTTTGGCATGAATGAGGGCCGACGGATAAAACTGATGCATATTGTTGGAGAAAATATAGCAGTATGAAATACTCATGGTGAGTAGGTAATTGTTTGGTAGTTAAATGAGGTAGGTGGGGATTTATGTATTAAGAGTGTCTCTAAGAGCTTCTGCGTAAGTTTGAAGTGACTAATAATGCATTGAAAGCCTACTGCTTCTCTTTCCCTCTATTGTACTCCTGTAGTCATATCCTGGCTTTAGAGCCACCATAAGAGAGGAAATCAAAGTGCTAATTCCGCTTTCCTTTTGCTACTCCCCACACAGAATAGGTTAAAGAACTGGTGTTAGCACTGTCCATATGAGTTTCATTCAGTCATGTGTCACCTCTGACCTAGGGTTTACAGTCAACCCTAACTACATTGATTGGTTCCATAATGGGTCTTGTCTTCATCAGACTTTGTCAAGTTGGGTACATCGGACTTTGTCGAGTTGGGTACTTCATCCTCGGTTGTTACTTCATTTCCATTTCTCTTATCAACTGCATTAACACTCATCAATCCCCGCTAGTATATTTAGAATGTGTAAAATTGGGTGTCTGATGTGTAGGTTCTTTGGGAAGAATTTAGTCTTTGCAAACAAGTTTGTTGTAATGTGCCTCTTGGGGGATAATTCTTGTATTGCTTCAATGGCAAGGGTCCAATAGAAGCGACTTTCTTGCAGATAATTTTCCTCTTGCACTGTAGCTTTTAGTCACTGCTCTGTGCTGACAGCAAGCTTTCTTTATCAGCATGTGCTTATCATGGGATGGAGATGGTAAAAGTATGTTTGTGTGGTATGAACTGACGCTCACAGCTCCCCTAATTACCTTAGTCCTTGGAGATGAAATCTGATAGGAAATCTGATAAGTGGAATCATATGATGCAAGTGCTGAGATATTGACAAGCTAATTTCACTAGATTAAACAGCTGCGGACATCTTATTTTCCCTCTCTTTTCAAAGCCTAACCACATCCTGTCCTTTCGAGTGTTAAATTGTAAGAATGCATTGATTGCGCTGTATCTGGGCTCTTAAGAGTTCGGTGCCTATCATTGCGTTAGCTGACCTCAGAGTTTGGTGCCTATCATCTCTTGGCAATGCAATATCCATAGCCATTTTCCCTGTTTGACTTTTTTTACACTCTGCGGTTATTTCTAATCGTCTTTTGACCTAAATTCCACGTATGTCATCATATATCAAATGATGTATGTGCAGGTGCTATTGCATCTTGCATGAGGACAACGTTCTGGCAGCCATTTTCAGCATCTGGAAGGACCTCAGACGTGCAGAATCTTGGGAAGAAGTTGAACAGACAGTATGGGGAGAACTGAACAACTACAAGGGCTTCCCTTGATCTTATCTGCCATCACACCACATCAGCCAGAATTTCCAGTTTCAGACCAAGACGATTCCGTCAAAATTGATCATTGATTTATTTGTAAAGATTCACAGCTCCATAAGGCATCATAACATGATTGCCATGATTGTCCATGAGTCCTTACTATACGATTTTCATTTTCCTACCAATTGTACCATACGATTGACAAGGGATGATTTTGTTTGTGGGCCGGGAATACTTTTGTTCCGTACTAGTATATTTATGCATTTATAAACTCCTTTCTACTGGATCAGTTTGTGTCCATTTTCCATCTCATTATCAATAACCATTTCTGTATTGACAAACGCTGTGTGAAAAAATATTAGGTGCAACTGTGATGCCACATCATCCATGCAGTAGTCCATTCAGTTGATGAAACGTGTTGCTGTGGGTCGGCTCTATCAGCAAGTCTCTCTCCCCACCCTATAAACTCTGCTTTGCCCTCTCCCCTCTCTTTCACGCCTGCGATGATGCCTGCCTCTCTTTCCTCTCTATTTTCGTTTGACAAACCACGTCGCCACTTCCGACATCGCTCTCTCCCCTCTTCTCTCTCGATATTCTTTTCTGCAGAATGTCCAATTCTTTGCCCAAAGAAACCTTAAATCCTTTTGCTCTTCAACTCGAAGATATCTGGCCCCTCGATTGATTTCCCCAGAGATTTCCCTCCTTTACCTTCAATCTCTGAAACCCACCTCCTAGATTATTCTTCTCCTACTCCAAAATGTTCCAATTCCAATCTCCTGCTCCTTTCCTCTTCCCTTCGTTTGCTGGCGCAATGTTGAATCTTTGATGCCCCTGCTAGGGCGTTTTCCCATGCCGGTTCATGAGATTTTT
This sequence comes from Eucalyptus caleyi, assembly GCA_014182885.2. Taxonomy (NCBI): domain Eukaryota; kingdom Viridiplantae; phylum Streptophyta; class Magnoliopsida; order Myrtales; family Myrtaceae; genus Eucalyptus; species Eucalyptus caleyi. Next base: position 4,207,085 of record CM024471.2, on the reverse strand, counting down.
CCTTCTCTTTGAGGGCGAAGTCGTGAAGGGCGAAGGTGCAGAGTAAAACCACCATCCCCGCCGCAAGATGGTTGTTTTGCTCATGGCCATTTTAGGTGGCAGTCGAGAGGGAGCTAGGAACTCGAGTGTGATTTCACGGAGTTGCAGAGAGAAGGAAAGAGGAGACCGAACAAACAGAGAGGGAGAGATATTCCAACTTTTTAACAGTTAAATGGACCAGTGCATGGATAACGTTGAATCAGTATTGCACCTTTTACTTTCTCACGTTATATAAAAGACAAGTTTTGGCCGGCGGAGAGAAGTTTTTTTGGCACCCCCGGCTTTCTCACAGATCCCTGTGAGCTAAATCCCAATTCACAAATGTCGGTATAGATTTAAGAAACAGCAAGAGGTATCTCCATGATTCGAAGATGAAAAATAATCATCCGTCTAATATAAAATGTAGATCAGTAAATAGGGAGAAACTCATGGCATTCTTACCAGACAAGGTTACCATAACGATGAAGAAACTTCAAAGTATCTAAGAGTCGTAAATCCAGATGACCTCCCGACCATCAAAATTGAACTTCAAACATCAAAAATCTTAAAAGTAAACTGCAGTCATAATCAAAACTCCAGACATAAACAAGAGGAGGAGGGTCTAAGCAGCAACTGATGGCTTAGAGGCAGCAGAAAGCCGGGACCTTTTCTTGGCCAAACTCTCACTGCGACGTTCTCTCTGCTCCTTCAATCTGGTGGCAAGGAGCTTCTGGTAATCAGCAGCTTCAGACTTGGCCTTGGCAATCCTCTTCTTCTTATCAGCAATCCTCGCACGCTTCCTTTGCAGAGTCAATGGAGTGACCAGCCTCTGAATCTTGGGAGCCTTGCTCACCTTCTTGCCTGAGAATGTGCAGCCAAAAAACCCAGGTTCAACATAGAAGGTAAATTTGAAAAAGAACAGTCACTAGTTGCCAATGATTTTTTTACTCCCTTTTAGGTAAGGGGAAACATGATATCGTGGGAACATACCGGCTTTGGTTGTGAATGTTCTGCGGTAAGTGTTGACATACTTCCGGACATCATCTTCCTTGGAAAGGTTGAAGAGCTTGCGGATCTTCGAAGCCCTTTTAGGACCTCTCATCCTTGGTTTCTCGGTATCGGTGAGACCAGGGAGCTCACTCTCTCCCTTCTTCACAATAACCAAATTCAGAACAGAAAGGTCAGGGCTGACAATGCATCCACGCACAGACTTCCTCCTCCTCTCTCCATTCCTCCTTCCGAATCCACGGAAGCAAGGGGTCCCTGATCAGATGATAAATAGGCCTCATTTTATAGTTCAAGAAGGCAAATAAAAGTTTATGCCATCAAATATGCAAAAATTGACATTGTAAAAGTGACTCTACAAAGATGTTACCAATATTAACACCTCACAAAGTGTCCTGTATTAAGCCTATTATAAGCGAAAAATATTTCATCCCCTCTTTTCAAGTAACAAATCACTCACCCCGGTGAAGCAAGAGGCGGACACGGCCAGGAGTCAGGACACCCTGCTTCATTGGGAAACCTTGCTTGTCACATCCTCCCATGATCTTGAAAACATATCCCTTGAACTCCTGTTACAAAAAATACAAAGTCTCAACCAGGAAATATGGCAAACATTGTCAATGACAGAAGCTAAAACTCATTGACCATAAAATACCTCTCCAAGTGCATCTCCACTGACTTCCTGTGAAAGCCTCTTGTCAAAGAATGCTCGCCTACAGGATGTAGACGCCATCAGTCAACAGCAAAGAATATTTGCAATTCGAGGAAAAATAGACCATAAATCAGGCAGAACTAAACAACCAGAGAGGCTACAGCAATAGCATAATCCACATGCAAACACAATATGTATATCGGTGTCCACGGACTGCACAAACATCGGCACCAACTACAGAGTCTAGGCAGGCGGCATTTCAACTCTAATTAAGCCAACAACTCTTTATGAGCACATACATTAATAAGATTTTTTTTTTTATCAAGCAGGAAGCAAGCGAAAAATCTACCTGAGCTTTAGCATTTAGTGCTCCCAAAAAACATTGGAGCCTTTCTCTATCTAAAGACAAAACCTGCTTTGTGAAAAAGGCAAACTGGACAGATCCCAATCATCCCATAGGCCACTGATAATCACCGCGGGGAAAACCATGAGACAGCCCCAAAAAAACTCCAATGCGCCCAACAAAACACACAACATCAACAGAGCAGCCTATCTTAACAACCAAAACAACGAGCATAAACAGTAGCTCGTGAACAAAAAAAAAACCCACCAAAGAACACGACATCACACACGCCCATCTACTGCCAAAACCATCCAAGCGAAATCAACGACACGAAGAGTCTCCACCTCATTCTGAGCACCCACACAGACGCCGGCCGCGAAACATCAAACGAGCTCAAGAACGAACGAACCCACGTTTGGACGACCATACTAAATCCAATCAGCGCAAAAAAAAAGAGCAAAGAGAGAGAAAGAGAACTTACAGTTTCTGGTCATCGTCGATCTCGAGCTTCTTCTGGCAGCCAGTGGTGGGGTTGGCGATGTTGAACTGCAAAAGAACACAAGCATGAGAAACCGCAAACCCATTGCGTATAAGCTCGCGAGTATTCTGCAATCGGAGCGTGGCCGGAGAGAAGAGATCGAACCTTCATTTTTGGCTCCGGGAGGTGGAGGCGACGGCGCAGAGGCGGCTCCGAGGGTTTGCCCTTGCGCTGGAGCTCGAAAATCTGCCTTCTGCGATTAGGGTTTTGCGACTGCTCGTGGCGTCGTATTTATAGGGCGATGTGGGCTCGGCCGACCAAATGTGTCTGTTTGGGCCGCGCGGCCCAAATTGATCCGACCCAATTAAAGATGGACAATTTGGGTTGTTCTGTCTAAGAAGTCATGCTATTTCTTTCGAACGAAAAAAAAAAAACAGGAAAAAAAAAAAAAAACTTCAATACTATATATCTGTCTAGCCAAAGAAAAATAATCCTATGGGTTAGCTTATTTTCTGGAAAATGAAAAATTTCAAAAGATTTTCTAAAAATAATTGCTATACGGCTTATAAAACTTAGTTGACGGAAAGTATCTAGGTTAAAGATATTTCCCATTCATTTATTTATGAAAGTGATATAATCAATTATCTAACAAAAATATTTCTCAAATCAACGATTTTTCACAATATAAATGCACCTATATTAATTATTCGCTTCTGGAATTACTTTATCCAGTTAAATCCTCGAACTATGAGTGTTGTACACTGTTACTTTGCAGCAGTTTGGTTATTTTTGTCATGATTAATAAAATTGTCATTTTAAAGCTCTATAATAAGTAAAGGCGAAAAAATAGAAAACGAAGGTAAGTTTCTATAAAACTAATCACCCTGTATCTACTTCTTTTAGAAATGCAATTTCTTTTTGTCGGTCATATCTCTAGCAATGGAAAACAAGATAGTTTCTATAAAACTAATCACTTTGCATCAACCGCTTTTGAAAATATAATTTCTATTTGTTCGTGGTATCTCTAGCTCTTTTCTCCCTCTCTCTCAGATTTTGGCTTTGTGTTTTGGCAGACTGTGGAAGTCCAGCCTGCACTCATAATCCTAACGCCTTTATTTAAAATACTGTGGTGCAACTCTTTTGCAACATCACCGTGTTCCTTTCCTCCCTATAAATTCCTTTATCGGTTTTCTTATTTTTCACGCCATAGGCCCCTTGGCTGCCACCGCAAAAGGCACCCACCATGGATGCTCCTCCTCTCCACCTTCTCTCTCTCTCTCTCTTTCTACATCCCTCTGCAATATTGCGTCCACTGAATCCCGTCCTTGTTTCCATCCGGGATTGCCCATGTTCTTATGACCCCAAAAGTAGAGGTGACAGAAAACCATGGCGACCTCCTCAAGTCCTCTGTTGGCCGGCTATGGTCTCAAATCAAGGATCGCCCATAGAGAGAGAGGAGAACTCGGGCAATTTTGGAGGTCACGGTTCGAAGTCTTCCGTGGAAAAAGTGAAAACTTAATCTTCTTTTTCTTCCCTCTAAAAAAGCAAAAGCAAACCGGCATATAATCCCACGTCCGACCCATCTAATCATATTCAACCCATCGTTATTTTAGGACATTCGAGTCTGATAAGGAGCCTTGCAATATTTGGGCTTATGATTCTCGGGATGTGTGATTAGGAGCGAGCACACAGTGCGGTTTGGACATCGGATCGTATCAAACTGCATAGATACAGCTTCAAAAAGAGTGAACCAAACTAAACTTTACAATAATTAGGAATCAATCCGAACCAACGCGGAACCATTTCTTCTTCTTCCATATTTTGTAAATTCTTGAGCTTAAACTACCTTGACTACCTTAGAACGAGCATTAAATTGATGAAAGAACCAAAGTCTGCACTACAACAATTCAGAATTTACTTCGATTTTTTTTTAAAAAAAAAATCGCTACTTCATGGGTAAAATAATTTAAAAATTAATAGGTTATACAATATGTTTCAGGGTTCAACATGATTTCAAAAGAGTTCAAACCAAACCAACTGTATTTTGAAAAAAATGCTTTTGAATCTAACCGAACCATAAAAAACCGTTTGATTTGATTTGCTTCAATTCAAAAGTTTGAACAATTCTTTACTCACTTCTAATGCACTGGTAGAAAAAAATAACATATATATAATTTTGAGAGATATGAAGAATCAAAAGAAATACCTTAAATATTTCTAATATGTGTGATGGAGCTTTTACCTATTTAAAATAGCCCAAAAAAAGTACACCCCTGGGGTTGGGCCGCTGGTCAAGTGTTCGACCGATTTAAAGAGCAGAAATTATATATAACATGTTCCGATTTCCACCATTTGCATATAAATTGGCCGGATGAATAGATCAAACGCTTGAATTTAATCGGTTCATGAGACTAGTACGATCTTTTATAAATTTTAGGTAGCTTAAATTTAATCTCTGAGTTTTTAATCTCTGAGTTTTTATCCTTAAGTTATAGAAAAGTATAGTACTTTTTTTTTTGACCGACTGGACATTGAGTCGAAGTGGTAAAATATTGTGCCCTTGGTGGTCCTGATTGAAAATTAGGTAAGGACAAAAGTCAAGGAGAAAAAAAGAAGAAGAAAAGAAGCAACTGAAGAACCAAAGCAAAGTGAACTCGACAGCCTGCAGCGAGCTCGCACCCGCAGTATATATAACTTCTTGTTCCCTACGTATTTACATGTCTACATGGAAAGGCACACCATATTTGCGTTAGGATGGTGATGTACATGTGCTGATGCAGTCAACAAAGATCGTCCTCCACCGTGACGACCGGAGGTCCAAGGTACGGCGCTCCGACAACTTCTAAATCTTCTGGCAAGTCCCTTTCCTCGAGCACCACATAACCTGCTGATTCGAAACATTCACAAGCCTTGTCAATCGCTCGCCGCCTTTGATCGCAAGGTAATGTCGTCACATTAGGGACTGTAGAGAGGCATGGAGAGTGATCGATTACCGGGAAGAGACGGGATAGGGAACTCGAGGAAGTAAGTGGAAGGCCTTCCGAGCTCTTCAGAGTAAGGAGGGGACAACACGTCCAGGATCGCGCAAGGCGTCAAGGCGGTGAAGCAATGGATGTTGCCGCCGCTTCTTGGGAAGAGAACCGACGTCTCGCACGGCGACCTCATCACTCCGTCCTTCACCGTCCCCGCTAATCCAACTGCACTCACCAACACAGTAAAAACATTCAATTTACTTCATTTCCTTCATCAATTGGTATATCAGGAGTAACCGTGATGCCAAAATAACCTTCTAATATGTTCTCGAAAACTAGCATGGCATGTTCAATTTCATTTTAGTATATCTATCATTAGTCCGGCAGAGTAGATCTACCTATAGCTTTTCATTATGCCGACTGCCACGATTAATGTAGCATCACACATCTAAATCTAATAATTATCAAGCATTGATACATAAGCGATGAGCCATCGACATATGTTTAATCATGACCTTAAGAAAATAAATTCAACCTATGTGCTTTTGTGAATTCAGTGGAAAGGATTGTCAATGGTTTCGATGGTCAAGCTAGCTGTTTATCCAATCTCAAGCTAGCAATGACTGGATTAACGAGTTTTGCCTAGGACTTCTTTGGTTTTTTCGGTCAACCCCTTTTGCATAGCAAAAGGATCCACGCCATCAATCCATCATCCATCATCATGCCTCAAAATTCAACCGGCCAGTCGTTCGTCAAGTCAACCACTGGGGGACCCAAGATATGCTTCTTGGCGAAGCATCTCCAGAATTTCTAACGCAAATCTAAAGCAGTGCACACAGAAATGGAGAGGATCCGTACTCGTTCTCGCATTTGATTCATCTACTTTAACCCAATCGTAGGCCTTCACATACATCGATCCGTAGAGCAGTTTGCTCAGGACCGTCATCCCCGGGTGGTCGTGCAGCGGGAACGTCGCTCCGGCGGGGAAGCAAAACACGCCGATCTACAGACAGATAGAACAGACACCCGATCAGATGCGTGTCGCATTCATGTTCTTGTTCGTATAAACAAATCTAGAACCAATGTCAATCCCGTCGTGCGTAATTACACGTGCATAAAAGCACTGGGACTTACGGAGAAATCATCGCACTCATGCACGTGTATGTACGTTATCTTCGACACCTCCAGCGAGCTCATCGGTTCTTTTGGCCAATCGGGGCTCGACGGGGGAGATCCTGAGCCGAACTTGTCGATCCCGACGTCCACGGCTTCCATTGATGCTGCGGCACAGAGAGAGAAAAAAAACACCGATCCTCGTAAGAACAACCCCAGAAAACGAAGAAGAAGAAGAAGGACAGAACAACCTAGAAAGAACAAAACAAGACGATACCCATGAGAGTTTTGAGCCAGTGGATCTGTTGAAAGGTGGGAAGCTGTTCTTTATGAGAAGAAAACACCTCGTTACAGGCATCGTAGAGCATCTGAATTTTGGTCCTGGTTCTATCCTCCATCGCCATTTCCTGTCTGGAACTATTATTGTGCTGTCATCACTACCATTTTCGGGCAGTGGCTTGCGACCTTTAATAGACGGGTAGACTTCCAGGAGCGGTAAGGCACAAAACCCACGTCGCAAAGTCGGCGAAACCTGGGGCTCTCGCCTTGACTCTTTCTTTTAGCCCCTTACGGTGGGCTCGCTCCACGCTTGGCCCTACGTTTGAAGAAGTTTTACAGATGATGGGCTAAAAAAGCTGGGGCCGTAAGAGTTCGAGGGCGTGAATCATGGAGCGAAATGTTTATATTCCCTCGTCGAACGTGGGTTTTTGTGAATATGGTGAGGTCAGGATTGGGAAAATGGAGGGTGATTGGCTTGATTTGGCCGGCGGGTTACGTGGCCCAAAGAGGTATTTTTGACCGGAAAGGGGAAGGGATCCGCCCACCGCTGCCGGTAATTTGCGACCTGTTTTTGGAATTTTGGGCGGAGATGTTTCAAACAGCAGGCCACGCGCACCCACTAGATGGCAACGCTGGTTCGTGAGTCGTAATGTTACTATTAAGTCTCGTTAAAATGGGAGGGATTTTGACGTTCCCACCCCAATGATGGAACTAGCTAGTTTTCTATGGTCGGTTACGTGTTATCTGTCTAACAATAGACCATTATCTTCCTTTTTTCTTTTCATTTATTATGTAGTTGGAGAAACGAGAAAATAGTTCAAAAAGTCAAAGACTTATTGTACGATCACCATTTTCGTCCTAAACTTTTTAAAATTACTAAATTAGCCCCTAATCTCTTGAAAAATGATCAATATAGTCCTTCTATTTTAGCCAAAAATCAGTGAGTGGATGTCGACCATCCTATGTGTCATGATCACCACTTTAGCAATTTTGAAACAAAATTAATCAAAGTAACTATATTGGTAAATTGTCAAAAAGGTTAAGACTAAATTGACAAAATTGAAAATTATGAGATTTAATTGGTGCCGAACAATAGGTTTTTTTAGAATTTTTTGGACAATTATAACTAAGAGATTGTCATGCCTCCCATCTAGCTTTATGAGACAAGGTCTTTTGCCAATGCGATATATTTTTAATTTGAGTTTCAATTTTAGCTAAGTTCTCGTTAATTTGGTAGCTTGATCTATTTAGAAACGCAATGTCTTTAATTGACATTACCGTAAAGATAGTCGACTAAAATGAAACTTATACAAGATCGTCGTCAATAAATGCAAAAGAACTAAGTTGTTGCATCTGTACTTTTGTATGTTCGAATCTTAGATCTTATCAGTCATCTTGCAAGTGAAGTACACGCGGACGAGCCGGTTGTATACATCAAAGGGAAATAATCTAGTTTAGCCGTAAAAGTCTGGGTATCCCGTGTAAATACCAAATGCGTGCATTGGTGGATAATAAAAGAGAAGGGGTGTCCCGTGGGCATAATAACAAGGACATTCCTCATGTTTGAGCACGAAACAAACGGCCGTTTCCTGTTTCTCATGGGCATAGGTAGTCTGTAAGTTGTAGTTGCCGGAAATTCCTTTCCCATTGGTTATTTTTTCGTAACAAATTGATGTGTCTGCAGAATCATATGGCAACGGCATGGGATTATCGGACCATGATTGCTCTTTTTGGGACGGCGGGTGAATATAATTAACTTATGGAGATTACATGGTATTCCATGGTCTTCCAAGCGATCGAGTCTTCAAGCCCATGCGGCCATGCCCCCGGATTAAAAAGACAACGCCGGACAATTTTAGTACCTTTTTCTTTTTTGCCTGTTGCCTGACAATAATAAACTCATAGACATCAGACATGTGCATGTATGATATCAGGATTTCGTACGTCTTGGACAAAAGCGGGTGTAGAGACAACAGAATAGTTGCGGTCAATACACGGTACTGATGCCATGATGAGCAAAGGAAACGTGCTCTAGGGAATATATCTTGGACAAGAGTGAGCGTATATGTGAAAATCCCGGGCGGTTTGTGTTGCTCCCTTCTAGCTTCGGCCGAGCACTGGCGCACCGGTTCCCTTTCCAGGCGAGTCTACCAAAAAAAAACAAAACTTTGAGCCCAGGTCGGCCTAGGCAGCGGCCCAGGGCGGGCTCGACATGGGCTTGTGCTGTGTCGAAGGCCGCTGGCACTGCTGCCCTCTGGCCATCTTGAACCCCACCTGTTCTATCTTGCAAAAGCTACTTCGAAACCCTTCCTTCCGTGGGGAGAGAGAGAGAAGGGGGATCATGGACGCCCACTAACTGAATTTCGAAAAGAGAAATGATCACACAACAAACTTTAATTTATCGCGAAAATTATAATTTATTCTGAACCATAAAAATTAATAAACAAAAATTATAAATATTGTGAGATCAACTCTTTCAAGAATTAGTGGCTCATTTATTCTCGCAATACCCTTAAAAACTGTTATGCTAATAAAGTCAGAAAAAAAAACTTCGAACAGAAGAAGAGAAAAAAAAAAATGTTGAAAACTTTCTTTCACCGATGATTAATCATGGGCCGATCGAGAGCCCGATCCACAATCCGGCCCACGACCGTCCAACCGGGGCCGGCAACGGAGCTCGTCACCAAAACGTACAGGCTGTCAATTCCGTTCCCCGCATAACCCATCTCTTCCTCTTTCTCTCTCTAAACCGACGGCTCAGATCGGTCCTCTGAATCTCGACGAAACCGCAATCATCGCCCCCACCGCTCCTCCCAAAATTAACCCCCCCTCCGACCCTCAACGATAAAAACCTCTCTCTCTCTCCGCCAAACGCTCTCGAAGAAATCACCCAAAAAAAGAAAAAAAAAAAAGAAAGAAAAAAGATCAGGAAATCGAAAAAACCGAAAGGAGGAAGAAGAGAACCCCCCCAAATCCCTCCTCCCCCAGTTCCAGATCTAGAAGCAGCGAGCGAGCAGCAATGGCGACGGCACCATCGGCGCGCGAGGAGAACGTGTACATGGCGAAGCTGGCTGAGCAGGCGGAGCGCTACGAGGAGATGGTGGAGTTCATGGAGAAGGTCGCCGCCGCCGCCGCCGCCCCCGACGCCGAGGAGCTCACCGTCGAGGAGCGCAACCTCCTCTCCGTCGCCTACAAGAACGTCATCGGCGCCCGCCGCGCCTCCTGGCGCATCATCTCCTCCATCGAGCAGAAGGAGGAGAGCCGCGGCAACGAGGACCACGTCGCCGCCATCCGCGACTACCGCTCCAAGATCGAGTCCGAGCTCTCCGGCATCTGCGCCGGCATCCTTAAGCTCCTCGACTCCCGCCTCATCCCCGCCGCCGCCTCCGGCGACTCCAAGGTCTTCTACCTCAAGATGAAGGGCGACTACCACCGGTACCTCGCCGAGTTCAAGACCGGCGCCGAGCGCAAGGAGGCCGCCGAGAGCACCCTCGCCGCCTACAAGGCCGCTCAGGTTTGTCCCTCCGCCCCTCGGTTGTGTACTTTCGGGTCGAAATACTTTCGCTCGCTGGAGTTGTCGTGACGGTAGGTTGTGGATCCAGCAGTTCTTACTAATTAGATCTGGTGCGTATATCTTGATTGATCGGATTCTGCGTGATTCCTAGATATCGCATTGAATTCGTAGGACATGGATCTGGCAGCTCCTCGATCCTTAGATCTCGTATGTTTACTGGACTGATCAGATTTTGCACACGAGTCGCGTTTGCGAAAGAGGAGCTAATGATATTTCCATTTTCATGGGATGGCCTCTCTCGCTTTACTTTTTCTGGATATTATGCATAGATATAGTTGTTAATTCTCTAACATGCACAAATCTATGCGCTCTTATGATGATTGTTATGCTGAGTCATAAGGCGAGTTAGGTTTAATGTCAGTATTAATTTCCTTTGTGGCCCTTGTGCTTTTGCATGACGAAGAAAGATTGATTGTCCATACAATTTGTTATCATTTGCAGGACATTGCCAACACGGAGCTTGCTCCGACTCACCCAATCCGGCTCGGACTAGCCCTCAACTTTTCTGTTTTCTACTATGAGATTCTGAATTCTCCTGACCGTGCTTGCAGTTTGGCCAAGCAGGTAAGAGGGCTTTGATTAAATCGATGCTTGTCTTTATTAGCTTATAAGTAGGTAATGTTCCGTAGTCTTGGTTTTCAGAACACGCTGTTTTGGCCACGAAAGGAAAAATTGGTATCTTTTGAAAGCTTTTAAGATCATGAAAGAGTTTTGAGTGCGAGTGCAATGGCACAATTTTATCAGTATCTCTTTGCTCGATGAAATTATGTATGCTTGGCCTGCTCGTGACTTGTTTGATTGGCCCTTGCTGGGACAGGCTTTTGATGAAGCAATTGCTGAGTTGGATACACTTGGAGAGGAGTCTTACAAAGACAGCACTTTGATTATGCAACTTCTTCGCGACAACCTCACCTTGTGGACTTCCGACATGCAGGTCCTGCCTTGTTCCTCTCTTTTGTACTAGTCTCCTATCTTCTCTTTTTCAATCCATGTTTGTCCTGTTCCCCTCAATATCATGCACTCTAGGACGCCGATTTGTTACTCATTATGTTCTGCTCTTGCACAGGAAGACGGTGCAGACGAGATTAAAGAAGCACCTAAGGCTGATGAACAGCAGTGAGGTCTTGACTATTGCTCGCTGTCAAATTTCTCCATTCAATGTTTTTACTTGGAGAAGGTGCTTGTTGCTGATTTCTCTTTTATTCCGAAGTTGGAGGCATCATCGTCTCTTTTTATTTGTTTCTGACTTTAGTTTGTCTCATCAATCTCCTCATGTGCTATCAATTGTGCCTTATTTTTCTTGGAGGCATGGAGCTTCAAATTATGCATTAAGTGTAGCAGATCCCTTCTATTAGATTATTCATATGACTATGTGACTGATGATATCTTCTTTCTTTGTCAACAAGATATTTGATTCGATGTGCTATCAATCTTTAGCACTAGAAAATGTTTGGTGGGATCTTAATGTTCCCGAATGTTGCTCGACTTTTAGACATGTCTACTGACAATTTCCTCGATAAATTTAGCTTTAAGGATCTGGTGGTTGACGTGCTAGCTCAGTGGGTGGACCTTTCATACTTCATGTCCCAGTAGTACTTGGTTCGTGCATTTACATCATATGAAAGTATGAATGCTTTTCCATACTTTGAAACTTTGCTTGACTAGTACTTGGTTACCGATCAAATTTCATTACATTATTAGCCTACGATATATGAATATTTCAATCAAAAAAGTTGGATCATTATGGCCCTCGGTGGTAGTTACAGTTCCGTTCCACTTTAGATTTTTTCGATCATCCTTTTTGAAGTTACGGAGTGTCTTTACACATGTGGTGATCTTCTCTTTTGCGGCCATATTTCCTGAGGGGTTTGATTCAAGGCGAGAGTGACTCCTTGACTCACGATGCAACGAGTTGTCCGCTCTGACAGGACTACTATCTTGGACGGGTAGCATTTGGTCAAATTCGTTCTCTACAAAGTTGGCGAATCCACAGATTATGGTTGGGGTCAATTCACAGTTTTGACCTTTGTCGCTCGTTAACCTTTACGTCAAGTAGATAGCTAAGGTTTATAAAGTCTATATTGCTTTCCACCGGTAGCTGTGGATCGATCGATACTTTGCCCGAATATAGAAATGGCATAAAGATGTAATTAATATAAACAGAGTGTAAGTGGATTACTGCTTCTTGAGTAATAGATTAGTAATTTAGATACGGACGTGATAACGTAAATAGTTTCTCACGTATACATGAAGGTGTGCGTGATCTGTAAAAGGGCATCCCTTATACCTCCTGTCTACAAATTAGAATTGTAAAAGAGGCTTAAATTACGCTTGGACTCTGGTGAGTTCTCTCAGTAATTTCTACCCACGTTGTTTCACCGACCAACTTGAAAATTCATAACGCACAAGCATATGGAAATGAATGGGAATGCATTCTCCCTCGTTTTCTAAGGATGTTCTCATTTCCAAAACATGCAAAATGTTGTACTGAGACGTTGCAAATGATATCGACCCTAGATTGGTCCAGTTAGTATGCAAGTAACTCGGGATCACTAATGCAAACACAAAGGTGTCCGGGCTATGGTACAAACCTTCTCGAGGATCGATATGCAACTAGAATATTCACTCTCGCGTGAAAATGCTTGGTCGGAGGTCTTCCTTCACCTGCAAAGCCGATAGGACTGGCCAGTCTAAACACTAAAGTCGGTAGTCATATCAACTTTGATTGCTCGGAAAGGACCAAAGCAAGATTGTGTCTTTTGACTTCAGTCTTCATAAAGGACGACAAAGCAAAGATGTGCCCATTTGCCCAATGAAAAACGGTCCTTTAAACACATAAAGCGGCCACCCCACACCAGACAATAATTCACTTACTTTGGCAGCCGTGTTTTCCACAGGGCGAGAGGGAATCCGCATTATTGAGAAAGGCTCGCCTTTCAAAGGGCACTGACGGCAAATTGCGGTGGGGGGGAGGGGAAAAATAAACCTTGCCGCAGTCCCCGTACTTCAAACCGACAAAAGGGATGTGATTCCTATTTGCACCCTATATGTCTAGTCTTCCTGCTTTAAGGTGCACCAAGACCATCTAAAGGAGGTAACTGCTAAGGTGGGGGGATAATCGCTTTCAGATTAACCAAGAAACCACGAAACACTTCTCGCTGCACTTTGCATAAACCGTGTTGCAAACACGAGACGTGTTCCATAATTGAGTGCGCACGGGTCAAATATAAATCATTTGCCATTCATCCAAGAAAAGAATCGTAAAGAGAAAGCCCGAAAGCCTCCTCGAATCTGCATAAATGAGTGTTTTCACGACAAAGACAGCCTCCCCAAGAGTTTCCGTAAAAAGTAAACCAACGATCGAATACTGTTTCGTGTCTTTGATGTCCGTTTTACACGCAGTCTAGCATCAGCCAAATTCGAACAAAATCAACAATGGTAAATCGACTAACCTCCCTATCCTCCCGACAATGTACACCACTACCCCCCTCCTTGGAAACAGAGCACTTTTTGGCAATCTTCTTCTTCCCTGCCACGGCTTAACCCCTTAACCTCTAAACCTCGAACCGCGCCGTGACTAAAGTCCTCTGTCTCTAGGGCTGGGCACGGGCACCGTAGGAGACAGAGGGAGCTGCGGAAACCCGAGCTGCCCCGACGTCGGCGAGAACAGGAACCCCGGGGAGAGTAGAGGGTAGCCGGACCGTGGCGAGTTCAAGCACCCGAATGGCATCGGCGAATACGGCGGGAGCTGCAGCTGTGCCGCCGGTTCGGGCGGAGGAGTAATCGAACCCTCGCCGGGAGCCGCCGCCACCTGCGGCTGCTGCTGCTGCTGCGGCTGCGGCGGAGGAGGAGCCAAATTGCTCCACCGGGGCGAGGCCAGGGGAGCCAGCGGGCCGAACCCGGTGAACTGGTCGGGTCTGTGATCCACGGCGGGCATCGAGCTTTGGAGGCGCCGCATGTAGGCGGACACGGGCGATTCCGCCGCCGCGTGTACGGACGGGAGCGGCGGCAGTGGCGAAAGGGGCGCTGCCGGTCTTCCCATCGGGTTGAAGCCGGAGCTAATGACGTGGTTAGGGTTCATAGTCGCGTTCAAGGAGTTCATGGGGTGCAGCATGTTCGGATTCAGCATGGACGATTGCTGCTGCTGCTGCTGCTGCTGTTGCTGCGATACGAGGCCGTTGGGGCGGTTGATGAGCTGCACCAGGGGCGGAGGCCGGATCCGGTGCAGCCGAGAGCTCGGCGGCTTCGAAGCTTGAACCGGCAGTTGCTGCTGCTGCTGCGGCGGCTGCGGCGGCGGCGGGGTGGGGGCTCTTTCGTGGGCGGACGAGCCGGTGAGCTTCTGGACGACGTCGCGGAAGTCGTTCTTGTTGATGTTGTACACGGGCGGCTGCTGCGGCGGCTGGGGCGGAGGCGGGGCCTGAAGCTGCTGCGCCGGCTGGTTCTGGTTGACCGCGGCTGGGCTCTGGGTCAGGGACTGATCGGGCTGATCCGGAAGCGAGTCCAGAGGGTGCTTCTTGAGCGGGGGCTTGGAGATCTTGTGAGACAGCTTGTTGAGGTGCTTGAGGTAGTGCTCGGCGCTAGGGGCGGCGGATTCCGCGGAGGAATGATGGCTCTTCTCCATTTCTGCCTCCTGGGTCTCGCTCAGCGAATCGGTCTCTCTGCAGATCTGGACGGGAAAAGGAGGAGAGACTTCAGGTTTTCCAGCTGCTTCTTGAAGAAGAAGAAGAAGAAGAGATTGGGTATATAAGTAAGAAACCGAAAAAGAGCTCAATGACCCTTTTCTGGTTTCTCAGTTTCTATAGAGAGAGAGAGAGGAAAGAGGAGGAGGAGGAGGAGGAGGAGGGGAGGGGGAGGCGGGGTCTAGCGCGGTCTTTGAACGGGGGAAGCTAAAAAGAAGAGAAAGGACATGACCCGTAAAAGAAGGCACACCTCTCTCTCTCTCTCTCCTGTGAAGAAGATGCTTATAAAGAAAAAATGAAAAAACGGGGGAGGCGGTGCGGGGACGAGAATCGCCGTCGCCGCCTCGTATTCGCGACGGCGAGGACTTGCGGCGGAGGGAGGAGGAGGGTTCGGGTCAATGAAGAAGATGCTGCCGCTGCCGCTGCTGTTTGCCCGCGTGTACGGCGGGGGTCACGGGCCTCCGTCCGGGGTTATCCAAAAAGATCCCTCGCGGTTGCTCTCGCTTTGACCAGTCAAAGCTGGCCTTTTGTCCTTTTCTGAGATGTCTTCCGTCCCACCCCCCCAGAAAAAAGGGGTCCCACTCCCGGTTGCGCTGCGCGGGGGCGGGACCCACGTGCAATCAATTGGGGGGGGTTCACTTGCCGTCATCAGCGACAGCGAGTGAATCTCGAGCCTTCGTTCGAAGGGGATCAGATGAGTGATGTCGTCCCCCCACGTTTTCTAAAATATATATCGAGAAATATTATTCTTTTTTTGCGTTATTTATAATTAGCAAAAAGAAAAATGTCTGACAGATGTCAGTGCCTTTTCTTTTCCATTTTTCTGTTTCTCTCTCTCTCTCTCTCTTTTTTTTTCTCTTCTTTTGACAATTTTAAAAAAATGTGACAGCAGGAGCGGGAGATGCTCGCTTGATTAATCGAGGAGGCGTGGTGCTAATAACAACGATTATTGATGAATGAATAAAAATGATAACGACGGTCTTAATTGGTAGATTCAATGGTCCCGGGTTAATGTGACTATGGAATTGCCCATAAATGTGACCGCGTGTCTATGTGGTCACGAGGACTTGTACATTGTCAAAGAAGGAAGTCTCAGGAACATGGAACGGTCGACAGCGGATTTTCAATAGCACCGCTGCACGCCATGACAGTGGAGAACCGCCGGACTTGGTTATTATGACCATGTCATGTTAAAATTATCCCATGTTGATTGGAAAAAAAAAGTTGATGATCGATATGGAAAGTTTTAGCTTTTAAATTAGGGTGAGAGAGTTTTTTTTTTTTTTTTTGGGTCCTTCTCTATTTCTACTTTAATTTTCACTCTCAAACTTTTGACACACCTCTTTACAAGGCGCGAGAGTCGAAATCCATTCCTAAAGCTAAATCGTCCCCATCCCAACCCCTAAAAGGTTTAAAATCACATAACTGTCAATATCGATATTAGAGTTTGACTTGCTGATTGTTGGTTCCAGGCCCAAGCAATCCTTGAATAATACACATATCATGCTCTTTTTTGGATAGAAAATGAATAATTATTGAAAGAGTTTTTACATTCCTATATGTGATTTTTTTTTTTTTTTTTGTGATGTAGAATAAGATTTATGCCAAGGTTTTTTTTTTCTTAATTCGATTTTATTGTCTTTTTTGGATTTGCTATGATCTTATTAGAATCTTAGAAGATCACGTTTGCGTTTTCTTTCTATATTAGGTGCGCCATCTGCACTGTCAATATGGGTGTTGGTGCATCGTTTTAGCAGGCTTTTGATTGTGAATGGACATTGAGGTCATTGAAATATTGTCAACCCTTGACCTCTAAACTTAAAAGATACACGACGCAGAGCTAATACCAATAATTTAAACGAGACACATTTATTGTATCGGAAAACTTAGATATCTAAGTACATGTGTAACTCATGAGTGATATATATTATGGATCAAAGCAAATTACATGAAACTTGTTGCGCTATTAAAGTTTACAAGTCAAATGATTTTCATACAAGTATTTTCCCGAAGTATCGAGATAGACTATGAAATCCGACATGTTTTCGAGATATTGTAAGGCATTCACGAGATAACCCGACATCTATTTCAAATAATATGGCTATTCAAAATCAATAACATCGTAACATCTCATCAATTAGTCACGTATCCACCATTCTCGGTGTAAGTGCAAAGTAGCTCTAAGCGGACCTAAATAAAATAAAATCACGAGCAATGGTTTGAAATTATAATTAATAGTCATAAGCTAAAGAGAATATATTCTCATTTTCCACTTCCGCGAAGCATATAAAAAGAGACCGGTTCAACCCGGCCGAGGAAAAAAGGGAGGAAACGAACCGGAAACCCGAACCGGCCCGCCCAATCGCCCGTCCGCTGTCTCCGCCAGAAGCTGTAGATATATTCTCTCTCTCTCTCTCTCTCCATCTCTAGCCGCAGAGTCTCCGACCAGACCACGAGCTCCGGCGGACGGAGGTCGACGAAGATGAGACTCGGTTGTTGCTTCGGCGGCGCCGCCCTGCACACCTTGAAGCTCGCCGCTCTCGCTTCTCGTTCTTCCTTTCCTCCGTCGCGCTCCGTCCTCGCTCCGCTCCTCTGCTCTCCGCGCGCGACCCTTCGCTTCTCGCCCGTCGCCAGAGCCCTCTCTTCCGCTCCGGCAGTCCAGCCCGCCGCGCCCGCCTCGTCGAAGGACGCGACCAAGGCGAATTCAGACGGTCAGCGTGAGTTTTAGTACCAATGTTCTTTGGTTTCCCTCGCCCGAAAAATTCGATCTTGTTGCTCGTGAAGAAGTAACTTTTTTTTTTTTTTTGTATTGGTGATTGATTCGTTGCTTTTTTTTTTTTGCAGTTGCGAAGCCGCAGTGGAATGCGTCGATCGACTTCAAATGGATCAGGGACAACAAGGACGCCGTCGCCACCAACATTAGGAACCGGAATTCAAATGCCGACTTGGAGCTCGTGCTCGAGCTCTATGCCAAGATGCTGGATCTTCAGAAGGTCAAGTTTCGATTTTTCAAACTTTAGTGCTTTTGTACTTTCGATTGCCGGTCTGGGTTTTGATGAGGACAGTGCTCCATCAAAGTGGTAGGCGTTAGTTTGAAGTTGGAAATTCCGGAAAATTGTGCTTCTGTATTCGTTTTATTGGGCAACGAGGTATAACGAGATGAAAAGTTTTGTATTGCTTTGTGTTATCACGTGAAGCATAGAGTCGGTTGTGGGGTAAATGAAAGAACTGGTTTTCATCTCAATTTGAGCTAATTTTTACCCACAGATAGCAGGAAGTGGAGCGTCTTCGTGGGGAGAGGAATGTGGTTGCAAACAGGATGAAAGGAAAGTTGGAGCCTTCAGAGAGACAGAAACTTATAGAGGAAGGTAGGTATTTTTTTTTGCTGGCCAAGATATTAGGTAGATCCAAATTTTGTATTTGATTAGTTCATGGAAAGATAAAAAGTTATCCTTTTAGTCATTGTCTCTTTTGTTAATCTGCGGCATTGCTTTTCAGGGAAGAATCTGAAGGAAGGGCTGGTTACTTTGGAAGAAGACCTGCTTAGGCTCACGGATGAGCTTCAGCAGGAAGCACAATGTATTCCTAATATGACTCATCCAGACGTTCCTATAGGAAATGAGGATTGCTCAACTGTTAGAACAACGGTATCCATCTTTATTTGTATCCTGGATTTTTGTAAGAAACATTGTTAGCAATATAAATGATCTGCATAAACAAGTATCTTTTTGAACAGTTGAGGTGTCTATAGTATACACGCATCGTCCATCTGACCTTACATGTGGAAATAATCAATTTTACTGCCAACATGCACTGCATAGTAATTATTCTTGCATCTTTATATTGTTCTCGCTCATCTCAATCCTAGAATGGAGAGCATATTGGTGCTTAAAAAAGATCTGTGTAGCTTTTCCGACCTGTCTTTCTCATGTAAGTTATGTTGGATTAGGTTGGAAGCCCCTGTGAGTTCAGTTTTCCTATCAAGGACCATTTACAACTTGGCAAGGACCTTGACCTTTTCGATTTTGACGCTGCAGCAAAGGTATATTGCCTCTTCACTCTAGGTATTGAGGCATCTCTCTCTTTTATCTGGGAAAATGTTTTTAGTCACAAATAGTTTTTGGTGGAGATGATCCTGCGCTGCTGGGATATGTCTGCATGTACTTTGATTTGGTTGCCATATGAGTTGACTCTGTTCGGGCTTCTGCTGTTTATTATCCATTGATATATTGAAGAAGAAATATTTCTTGTTTGTTTTATATATTAGAGACCTGATTTTTGGGCGGCATTTAACTAGACTGCCAGTGGTGCTTGTGATATTACAGGCTCCTATTGCCCATGGACAGTTTTTTACTTTCCCATCAGTAGTTTGTGGATCTTGCCCCCACCTCATTTACCCTCCTGCAGTTATACTTAACCCTTGACTTAAGTTCCAATGACAAAGTTTTAACGTTCTTCCTTTGTTGACCTAAAATGGAGTTTAATTTTTTCGATATGTTATCCCATTGTATCCTTGTTTATAGGTCAGTGGATCGAAGTTCTACTACCTCAAGAATGAAGCAGTTATGCTAGAAATGGCTCTAACTAATTGGACAGTCTCTGAGGTTATTAAAAGGGGCTTCATACCTTTAACAACCCCAGAAATTGTGAGATCGTCTATTGTTGAAAAGTGTGGCTTCCAACCTCGTGGAGAAAACACACAGGTTTGCCTTCTTTCTGTTTAAATTTTAATGGAATCTGTCAGCACTCTACACCTTTTGGTTATTATGGGCTGGGAAGCTATCTCCAGAAGGACTAAAATCCACTAGCATGTTATGTATGCAGACGTATCGTAACTTCATATTGGGATACCTATGCTCAAGCTGATTTTATTTTCCTTCTTTTGGGAGAAACCTTCTAATTTAGGTCCTGCAACAAATTTTAGATGATGGAAATGGGTCCCGATGTATCTATAACTGCAGTAGTTGATAATGATTTGGTAGTGTTTGATAACATTATGTTGACATTTGACCAGGTTTATTCCATTGAGGGCAGTGATCAGTGTCTCGTTGGCACTGCTGAGATCCCTGTTGGTGGAATTCATATGGATTCCATTCTTGCTGACTCGCAGCTACCTTTGAAGTATGTGGCATTTTCCCATTGTTTTCGTACAGAGGCAGGTGCTGCCGGAACTGCATCTAGGTAAGTCAATCACAGCCTGTTCATGTAATCTTGTAACTCTAGCTGCCTATCTCCATCTCTGTTACACCAGATGCAAAATTCTAAATGTTTATGTATTCATATTTTCTCTGGCAGATGATTTTACTTTGACATTAGGACTATTTAGAGTGCCCAATGCAAGTACCTGTCCCTTGAAATGTGGTATGGAAACATCACTTTTGTTACTTAAGTTTCGCGTAGATGTTCTCACAGTTAAATCTGCCTATCCACTTACAATTTATCGGCAATTAAAAAGTAAATGAGGACCCCTTAACTGCATTTTCAGACTCAGATTTCACTAAGGGTGTGGGGCCAACAAAAAGAAAAAAAATGCCTAATGCCAATTAAGTCTTGTTTAATATCAGATAAAATTTTTTACTGAGGCACTTGTGTCATGCTGCCTAATCAGTTTATGTAGATTGTAAATGAGGATGAGAGTACTTTAGTTATAATACTTTAATTGGGTCGCAGGATCAAAATGAGGGTCTAAGTGTTACAATGTATGTTAAGGGGATCCAGGGCTCTTTAAGTATTGGAGAGGCAAAGACGAGTAGGGTCTTCATGTATTTAACCTTTTGTGGAAATCTATCTCAAGTTATGTTGTCGTCATGCCTTTCCTTCATGAGGTATTTTTGCCACATCCAATATGATTTGGTCCAAACCATTTTTACAACCAAAAGGGGCTTCAGCCAGGGCCTGATTATTGCAGACTTGAATGACAAAGATACACTCACTTAAATTTTATAATGCACTGTAACTTATCTTCCTCTCTTGTATTAACTAGCAACTCTGACGAGAAATTCTAGAAAATTGCAAGAAACTGTAACGAGTTCATATTTTTCTGTTCACCCTTCCCCTTTCTTTAATGGGGAAGTCCTGCTTGTGTACCTTTCGCATTTGATGAGTGAAGATGGGAAACCTTTTGTATTGCCAGTCCATGACTAAGATGGGATCTTGTTGAGCAGTGCTCTCGACCAGTAGAATTATTATGTACCTACATGCATACGTATGTATCTACTTTCATATTCGTGCTTGAGGGAAAATGGGCATGGAAAGAGTGGTGCTCTGCTTTTTTTGGATTGGAGCATCACTGAATCCTTTTCTCTTCCATTATTGAGAAGTTACTTCTTTACGTCTTGAACTTTTTCATCCTTTTGCTTTTGTAGATTGTACTCTTTGGCTATGGAAGTAGCAAAGGCCTATGATTTATTTTAATATAAGTAGGCCTTGTTTGAGTAATGGAAAGCAAAACTTCTGTTTTTGGCCAGAAATTGACGGTGAAACTTTAAAATTCTCGTTGATATCAATTTTACACTGCAAATTTCGTCATCAGGCAAGTTGAAGTTTTTCATTTGATTTAGTTTTGAAACATCAGCAGTTGATATAATGACAAGAAAGTGTACCATTTAATTTACCATTGCTATCGACCAAAAAAATAAAAAAAATTACTATTGCCATCAATATTTGATAACCATGTTCAGCTGTTACTGACTAATGTGTTTGTCCATTTCATGGTTTCTTGCTGTCGCTTCTCTTCTCTATGATGAGGTCCTATAGTTCTCTGCTGTGTGATAATTTCCTGACTATTCAATGCAGGGGTCTCTATCGTGTGCACCAATTTAGCAAGGTTGAGATGTTTGTTTTATGTCGACCAGAGGAAAGTGATTTGTATCATGAAGAGCTCATCAGAATCGAAGAAGAACTTTCTCATCACTAGGATTACATTTTAAGTATGGTTCTCTTTCACCGTCCCAATACTTGTCTAAACAATTTACCTCAGGCTATATGAACTTAGAGCTTCTTTGCAGGACTTTGGATATGGCGACGGCAGATTTAGGTGCACCTGCTTATCGTAAGTTTGATGTGGAGGCCTGGATGCCCGGTTTAGGACGATATGGAGAGGTTAGCTGCTTATTAGTTTTGTTTGGCATTACTTCCTGCTTCTCACGTTCTTATCTGAGGTGTGTCAATCATCGATGATTTAGCATAACTCACCACCTCCTGGTTGCTTGATGAATTGAATTAGATATCAAGTGCATCAAATTGTACGGACTATCAAAGTCGTCGGTTAGGAATTCGGTATCGGCCATCAGAACCACCGTCCTCAACAACTCCTAAGAAGGGTAAAGGCAACGTTCCTACACAGTTTGTTCACACTTTGAATGCAACCGCCTGTGCAGTACCTCGGATGATTGTGTGCATACTGGAAAATTATCAGCAAGAGGATGGCTCCGTCATGATTCCCGAGCCATTGCGACCATTTATGGGCGGGCTTGAGCGAATTACTCCAAAATCCCAATAGAACAATCCCATGGATGTATTTTAGTTTTTGACTTTTACTGGTGATATAGTTGTCTGCAATTTTGTTTTTCTGTCTTTAACTTATTGAGGTAAGGGAGGCAACTGAAATTTCCTCCACCGAAGGATCACTGCCTGGGCAATTTTTGTTCCGCATTTCTATTGTTAATTAGTTTCTTCATAACAGATACTGGAGTTAATATCATGAAGATGGAAAATTGGGGAATGATCACGCCGTGGCTGATTAGTTCAAAATTCGTGGGGTTAAATCGAACTGACTGCTCTTTTCCTAGCATTAGTCTTCAGGTGATTGCCTCGACATCATTCTCGGTGCATACTGGTCCTTATGACTAATCTTAGCAAGTAATGAAGTGCTTGGATTGGCCGAATTGTCTTCCCTTTCCAAAGGGGCAACTATTCATGGATTGCGTATTTTGAAGTGACTCGGGTTCATTTGTTCTAATGGCCCTTGCAACATAAGGTTAACAGAAGGCGATATCCTTTTTGCAAGGCACTGAAAAACAAGAGATCAAACACAATTGAACGAAAAACTAATTCACGAAATGGTAGACATGATAATCTCATATGCTAACCTCGTCAATGTTTATTTAGAATACGGGTGAATGATA
This sequence comes from Eucalyptus caleyi, assembly GCA_014182885.2. Taxonomy (NCBI): domain Eukaryota; kingdom Viridiplantae; phylum Streptophyta; class Magnoliopsida; order Myrtales; family Myrtaceae; genus Eucalyptus; species Eucalyptus caleyi. The sequence continues at coordinate 4,183,846 of CM024471.2, read as the reverse complement.
CAGTGGCTTCGTGAATCTACGTGCCATGGGGAAAGCTGTTCAAGAGAGATGTGAAAACTGGGCCAGAATTGGTTTGTGCCCTCTCCCTGTTGCACTTCCGGAGATCAAATATATCTGGCATCTTCTCTCTCTCACAATTTGAGCTTGCTGAAATCAACCCTTGGAACCGGGTAGGTGTACGCTTCGTAATTGATTTGTTGGCCCAAGCTGCTTAATTTCGTCAGAGTAGTTATCATATCGACCTGTAAAAAGACGAGATTAAGATCAATGTCCGAGTGAAGCGAATGCAACGATTCTGAGACGCTTACATTAACTATTCTTTTTGGCCAACAAATCGATTACGATTCAGAGATTCCGTTTTTTCTTGGGGCACAGAAGGCCATAATATTGTTTTTCTTCAGTTATTCTTCACCACCACGATGGCAAATATCAAGTAAGGCTCTCACATTCTGAAAAGAGCAACTTTGTATAACCAACCTCATAATCTGTCTCCGACACAGTCTCTCGGCTTCTTTGGTATTTTTGAACCCATGGAGACACATCTGGATCAGGCGGCTAATAATGTCTCTGTTGCTGTCTGATCAGGACCCAGAAACAAAGACATCACTGCTAGCTGTTCAGTTGAGAAGTTAAAAGCACAGTTAGTTCCTATGCAGTCCATCATTAACTACCAGTTTTCGAGATTGATGGGAAACAACACTGAGAATGTTTAAATCTCATTACAAGATGAATCTGCAAATAGAGATCATTTCACAGAAAACCACATTCAATTCTCTAGTTTTGAGCTTTGACAAAATTTCCAAAAATAAAAGATGCAGAAAACAATATATGGTATGGAAATTTAAGAAAAGAATCTAGCTAATTCAGAGAAGATTAACATAATAGAGAAATGACTCATCGAATATATCTGAATGCAGTGCACATCATGAAACTACTTGTTCAGCTGCATGTCTATTGGTTTCCGGAATGGTAAAAAGATAGCCTTGTTTTTCCCATTGCAATTTTGTAGATGAAATTCTTGGTGCAAAAAGAGGACAATATGTATGGAAGTTTCTTTACCAAAAAAAAATATGTATGGAAGTTTTGAGTATTCCTGCATAAGTAGTAAATGTTCTATTGAATATACCTGCCGAGGACCAAACCCAATGGCTGAGAATTTATCTTTCATTTCCTTCACACTGGCCTTCTCCCACTGGGGGACCCTACCTTCTGGATCTGGTTCCGTGGTGTCTGACCTCCCAAATTGTTTGTCAAACAAGCCCCACTGCATGACGGGACGATATATGTAATATGGAAATCAGAACTAAAACTATGAGAATTATTTGAGAAACAATATGTCAAGGCAGTTGTTATGTTATTCATAGGTTTATTTCCAATATATTCCAAAGGAAAAATTGGTAAACTATAGGGATCATTTTTTTTCCAAAATGTATTCAAGAACCAAGCTATTGAATGGACATAGCAATAGTGAGCAACAACAAATGGTCAATAAACACGGTATTTTATGGCAATCGTCAGATGAAGCAATACATTCTGTAACAAATCCTTCATCTGTTGTTAGCATGAAACCATTCTTTGAATATTCCCCGAGAAACTACTGGCTGCAAGTAAATTTTAGACTTATGTATACCTATACCTAAACTAGTTCATCTCCCAAGATACACTGACTAAAAGTCCTGACGGTAACACATTATGAATACTAAATTATTAGTTGTAGGAAATTTTATTCCTATTTGGTTGTTGATTATACACTATAAAATCTCGTGGCAAACACATAAGATTCCATGCACACAATGAATTAGGAATTACCTGTCCGCTGGAACCATAGGCAGTGTAGAGCAAGCTCCCTTTCTCTTCATTCCCACCACATTTGCGAATGGCTGAAGCTAGAAAGGTAGCCTTGGCTGCACTCTGCGCTGTTCAGAGGCAGAACTTTCAATACATGGCATAAGATATTCAAAGCCAGATCCCCAACCCTAATGGCTCTAGTGAATACTTCTTCTTTTGGGGGTTATTCTAGAAGGTACTAACAGAAGTTCAGACCAAGAGCAGCATTTTTGCTAGGCACATGCAACTTAGCTATGTAACATGTACAAACCTGCATACTGTATAAGATCTGCATAGGATATGGGTCCACCCTTGGAATAGGAATCTATTTCCTTCTTAGCTTCCTCCAATAAGTTCATGGCAGCTGAAAGCCCCTTATTCTCGGGTCTGCTAATCTCTGAGCTTCAAGAAATAACAGTTCATGACATTGGAAATCATGGTGAATCTCATCTAGTCGATAAAAGATGTGCAGCAAAAGCATGAAATTTTAAACTGGAAGATACACATGAGAACTTGAAACATGGGAACCATCCTGCAGGGCAATCAAGTTTTCTCTTTCTATTTTCCTCAATTAACTCTAGATGCTCAGCTTCTTGATTCTCTAAATGGAGATTTCTGGATAAGATTGAATTAGTAATATAGAACTGCATATAAAAGCATTAAGAAATTACACTTGGATCTCAACATCGAAACAAGACCTCGCTAGATTATCATTCTGAGAGCGAGCCAGTTGTGTGAAGAGTCCAACCCTCAGAAAGTCGAAATTAGGGGGCTCACTAAACCCAACAAATTGAAAATACTGCTCTGTGCTATGATCATCTACTCACATCAGCATTCACATGTTTTAATGTGACAAGTACCTGAACCTTATGGATCCATTTGGGCCTCCAGATTTTGAGGCCTGCAAACTTGAGGGAAAATAAATCAGCATCCAATCATTACCTCATCATACTTATGAGAAGAACTATTCCCATTAAGTGTCAAGATGCAAAATGTAAGTGTGACCTTGTCATAAGTCATAGCATCATTTAATGCCAATGTCAGTAAAGATGGGATAAGATCTGGATTTCCCTGAAATGAGTCCAAGAGAGAAAAAAAAATTAATAAAACCATATCAGAGCGTAGCATTCTAGGATATGTGTAATGAAATCATGAGAGCCAAAATCATATGCTCAAATGCCAATTATTTTAATGAGCAAAACAAAAATTCACCTTTATAGCCGTGAAAAGGGTGCCCTTGACATTTGCTGAGGACAAATAAGGAACAAGGAAGTCAATTTGATCCTGGAGATTCATATTTCAATGCACTAGCAAAGAAAAAGAAGTGACTCTTCAACGGGGCCTTACAAAGAAACTCGGAACGCTGCCGGCGTTGAATCAAATCAGCAGCACGAGCCGATTCAACGAATGATCCAGAGCTCGCCATCAGTTCCTGCGAGATCACAGCTGGCAGATACTCATCAACATCCACACTAAAAGAACGGACCGTCATTTCCACAGAGCCAAACGTCAAATGGCGAGCCAGAATGAAATCTTAATCGCGACCGAACAGACAGATAAAACATACGGAAGATCACATTCACGGAGCTCAATGTAGCCGACGCAACGGCTAAACAACGACGAGAATCGCACTTACAATGCCGATGCTAGCGCCGGCGAGTTTAAGAACGTCTCGTCGGCTCAACTCCTCGCCGCCATCGGCGAAGCCGTTCTCCTCTTGCAGCGAACCGCAACCTGAACTTTCGACGACCAGAGAAGACGACAAGAATTACACGCCGATCAGAACGGAACGAGGTTCAACTACGCAGCGTCGAGCGCGGACACCGGCGAGAGCAATTCACAATGCCGGATTTCGAAACAAAAAAGCAGGGCGGGCAAAAGCGGAAGCGAGGAGGAAGACTAACGGGACGAGCGGCGGGGGGCCTGACGGAGGCGGCGGAAGACGAGGAGGAAGAAGAAGGAGGAGCGACTTGAGCTTGAAGCGGGAGCAGAGAAGGCACGGTCGAGACGAAGGACGCGCCCATCATCTTCGTCTTCTTCCTCCGCCTTGCTTCGGAGGTGATGGAGGGAGTGAGAATGCTGCACAAGCGTTTGGCGATGTGTGGAGGAGTGGGGGCGAAGCTTTTGGGGTGATTGATGGAGCTGGCGATGATGTGCTGGGCGTTATCCAAACCCCGATTCTCTCAGCGCCAAAAATCCAAACGCGGGGACGAGAAAGATCGGGGAGTTCCCCCTTCGCGTCGCTCGGCTCGGTCCGCAGTACTGTTCTGCCGTGGGCCCACGCTGTCCACGTGGACCGCCTCCTCCACGACAGACTGTTTTATATATCTATTTTTATTTTCATTTACCTACCGAAAATTCTAAGTAAAAGTCTGAATTACCCTTATTTTTCAAATAACTAGTCGAAGTAAACCCTGTTTCAAATAAAGACTTAAAGTGCATATTTCAGTTTCAAAGAATGGCTTGAACACATCAATTGTGAATGGCAGTTTCGTCTTTTAAAATTTTTAAAATTTTTCTCTTTCCTTTTTTTCTTTTAAAAAAAAAAAAAAAAAAAAAAAAGCGCAAGGCCCACACGAAGATGGGTGACCCTCACTCAGACCAAGCAAGGGTGGGCGACCCTCACCTAGATTTGGGAGAGGGTTGCTACCCTCTCTCACTACTAGTGAAGGCTAGTAGACCCTCATCTCTAGTCGGCTAAAGTCGTCGACCCTCCCCTAGACCTTCATTGTTGCCCCACCGATGATGGGCAATCACCTATGTTTTCTCTATTTTTTCCCCTCTTTTTTTAATTTTTATTTATAATTTAATTTAATTTAAAATATATTTGGACGAAAATACCCATGATTGATTAGAATTTTTGCCAGTTGGCGGGGTAACCACTTTAGCCATTTTTCGAGATTGATATGGATACTTGACTTTTATTCGAAATAAAGTCATTTCGACCTTTATTTAATTAAATGAGGACATTTTGAGCTTTTATTTGGAATTTTCTCTTTAACATAGTATAATTATTTAATTTGCATTTTCTTTGTTTATTCATCCTTTCAAACTTAGAAATTATGTTTGATAATGAATTTTTCCTTAACACCATCTGTTAACACTTTTTTTCTTAATTTCATTTTTCCGCATTACTTTTCATTCATACGCCATATAGTTAAACTAACTATCGACTCACTAAGCTAAATAAAAGGTGCACGTTTGAATACTCATAATGAAATATAAAACGTGCAATGAATAGATATTAGGTCATTTATCATGCACATCTAAAAGGATAAGATAGAAGTGACAAAATTAAAGGAAGTAGTACAAATCTTTGAGTGAATTTTAGGGTGACGCATTGGAAAACCCTGCTGAATTAACATACTTTGATAATTTATTACTTAAAAGGGAAATTTTAAGTTAAATTATGTTTTCTTCTAAGTTGATGCTAGAATTAAAGATTCTTGATCAATTTCGTTGAATCGCTATTTCGTCCAATCTTTTTGCTAAATCACCACATATCATCTCACGTGACTCGCTATGCTGATGACTTGGATGTTGGATATAGTTTCACTAGAGTTTGGGTTTCAAACCTCATCCCTTTAAGCCCAGGCTGCATAGTGAACTATGTCAAGCAACACCAAATTAGGACATTTCAATTCATAATCTTTATCACTAAATTTAATTTATACGCTATGTTCCCAAATTTCTTGCATTTTGTAATTTGTGCCTAGACGGTTTTCGTTGTGGTTTACTAATGGACGTCGACACAGTAAGCCATGAAGGATGACAGGTGACGACTTGATGGCGAGGAACGACGAATTTGCATTGGGTATAATTGTTTCTTGCAGGCGAAATGTTAACTTTCTTTTTCTTTTTTTTTTTTTTTGGGGGGGGCGTTTGAGAAAGTCATTTTTGACTCAGCTGTAACTGAAAGGTTATGTCATTTTTCACCCTAGACTTGGCCCAAAACCAGAAGAAACTTCTTCATTAAAAATAATATGAAACTTAATAATTGTGGATGCCCTTTAGATATGAGAATGACATGGGAACAAATTCCAGATGGGGTTCTCATTTAATTTTGTCGTGCATAGATGCAAAGTCTCTTTTCGAAGTAACGGATCCGCGAGACAGCTTCACCTCCAAGCAATCATCGTCTCACCCACGTTCGCTCTGGCGTGATTTCCTTCAACCTCGATGGATGACTCGCATAGAGAACAGCTGGAGTAACCGAAGTGGAACAGCTGAAGTAACCGCACATGAGGAACGTGGATAGTGGAAAAACTATGATAGAATTATTGCATCCTAAATGAATTATATCTAACCAATCACCCTATACCAGCCATCTACTCAAGATTTTGCCTTGATGATAAAATGCAAGGCCCATCTTCAGTGATCAAACTATCCCCCCCCTGCTTGCTCATTGCAAACGCATTTAACTTTCTGTGCATGGCCTCCCTCCTACCTAATCCTAAAACTCTGTATATACAGGTTCCGCGTCCCCTATCTATTTACTGCAGTCAGTCCCAAGAGCTTGAAGTGCCTGAAGCCGCGACAAATGTCTATCTTTCGGGAGCATTTCCACTCAACATGATCTACCTCATGTCAGCTGATGCATTCACTTCAGGCAATTCACTCTGGCATAAACAATCTGGCAAAGGGTTCTCGTAGAATGCCTCCTCTGAACGAAATCTATCCATGCCCTTTGTTCCTGAGATGGGACCTTTCCTCTTCCGTGGGGACCCTTGCCTGAAAAAGACAAGATGCTATTCCACAATTAATATGAGATCAAGGACTTCTGCCAGGCGACCACTTTACAAGTTACACTCACGTTAGATCCATAGTTTCTAATAGCAACACGAGTTTAGTGCACAGATTGAGATCCCAACATACCATCTGCTTACAAATAGTGATGCCAGACCCCATATTTCAAGGCCACTAGGCTAAAGATAATGGTGTGCACTGTGCAGAGGATAGACAAGCTACATCTAGATTACTTGATGGAATGAAAAGGTAAAGCAAATACTTGAAGTTGAAGGGTGACCAGGCAAGGTCTAGTGTAGCAAAACATATGTCCTGGGCAGAAAAGGTCTATTGATATTCCATCTCCACTACTCAGTTTTTAGAATCTATAAAAGCAATCAAAGCAAACATCTGCGTGATGTACCGTTTTTTGTGGAGTTCGGCAATGCGATCTGAAAATCTACTGCCTTCTTTCAGAGTCCCCTGCTCAATTTTGTCAAATAGACGAACAAGAGCTTTCCTGGTTTACAAAAGGAAAAACCAGTAAGTTTATGACCGTGGACTGATAACTAAGTGTGACGAAAAGATAAGAAAATTTGTTGCCTGTCCGGTGATATTGTCTTTCTATGCCCCAAAAAGCGTCGGTGACCTCCGACTGCCCTTGCCATATTTCCTGAGTAGGATGGGATGAACACATCACTCTCCACAGAAACAATGTAATCCAGAGCTGCCATCTGGGATGCATGGTTCATAAAAGGTTCCAGCTCCTCAACTGATGCTAGTTTTTCCTGCAAAGACATTTCAGGAGTATCAAGTTTTAGTATGCCTCCAATTATATAAAAATCTATTACAACTACAGCGCAATCATCCTCTGAAACCAGCACCAATGATACATTGGCACTAAAAGTGGCGTTGCAGTCTATACTTTCAACATTTTACTTATGCTTCTACATTTGAAGTCAGAAATTTCCCCCATAGCGTTCCGAAAATTACAATAATGGGGGGAACTTAAAATAAGTGATGTTCTTAGTTACCCAAACAAGCACATAAGCAGGAGAATAAAATGATTTATCAAAGAGATGTATATGCTGTCAAAATTTCTTCCCCCATAACCGAAATACTGCAGGCACCAATAACTTTAATTGAATGGTGATGATATCAGATGCCACTTCTGATAGAGAAACCCACTATCAGCTTCTAGAAGGTTACATATATAGCATATTCTAGACATCTAGAACATCACAATAGGGTTCAATACCTCCCAACATGACTATGAGACCAATCAGGGATGAGCTTTGATCATCTTCAAATGCATTGGCATGATTCATACCAAACTTGCACTTATAAGCATAAATTTACCCGAACTACTGGGTTGTGTCATTAAAGAATGTCATGTCAGGAAAAAAAAATATCCATCAGTAAAATTCACATACATCTAACCATTAAATACAAGGACCTTCCATTCTGAATTCTGAAGAAGACCAAGGTAGGTCGCGATAATGTTGTTACAGTTTTTAAAATAGCAAAGCAGGTAAGTAACGGTCTCTATATCACACTAAACTGACGGTAGATAATGTAGTCAATATACATTTTGCTCAAGAATTGGAGAACTGCCTACTCTAAACACATTATTCTAATTGAAAAGTCAGACACACTAATCAACTCTGTTTGGCAAGAGCTTACAGTCTACATTAAGATTGCTTTTTCACCAATTGGGGAGAATTCTTTAACAGAAAGCTTCCACATCAGACGGTAAACTTTAGTGAAAAAATTGGTATTAGTAGAAGACATGACAAGCAGGAAAATAAGCATGATAAACAAACAAAAAATGATAGGCAGGTTTATACCTTGCTCATCAACATCGGATAGCGGGACCGTAGTTCAGTCATATGAGAGTCACCTCCATATATATCTCCAGCAGCGATGTATATGGGTGTATTGGTTGGATACCCAAGGGCTGTGAGAAAAATTGCGACCTCCTTTGGAGTTAGAGGGCAGTATCCTTTAGATCTCTGCTCAGTAGAATTAATATTCTTATTCTTCCAATGCGCAGTTTTCTCCCTACAAGTTCCAGGCCCATTATTAATATTATAAGCAAAGAATTGGTAACAAGAATACTACGTATATGGTGCGGTTCACAATTGTGCTTATACCTTATTATCTGCAGTTCTTTAGCTTCAGCTGTTGATAAACCATGTGTACACCCACTAAAGGCAAGCATGTCCTTCTCATACCGCAAATGAAGAGCAATATATTGACCATAAGATCTCATCCGCTCAACCAGCAACTGCAGTATTCATGGAAAGATTAGCATGTAAAAGTCCCAGGAAACGAGAGAACAGCCACTCATAGATCAACTAAGTTTGTAGGTCACTTTCTTACCTTTCCCATTGCTTCAATATGGGGTGCAAAACGAAGGGCTCCATAACAAGCACGACAGCGTAGCTTTTGAATGGCTGATGGAAGATTATTATTTGCAAGACGAGAATCTGACTTTGAAGCTCGTATTACCTATCAAAACCGAGTGTCATCCGATCGTTGCAATGTTGAATAGTGGAAACATGGTAAAGGTTTCTACTGAATGTACCTCATAATATTCCCACATGCCAGCTATCTCTTTGTGATAGTAATCCATGCCAGACCAACTTTTAAATTCCTTCACTAACTTTGTGGTTTTAGCCAATTCCTTGGGAAGCTTCTTTACAACTTTAACATCATTAGCCAAACTGCTTATAAAATGTTCTTCATCAAAGATATCGGAAAAGTTGCTGCAAACAGAGCACTGAGATCAGTTTCTAGCATATTTTAAAGAATCTGAGCCATACAGTATCTTAACAACAAACAGATTAAGAGGATGAGTGATATCTTACCTAGAATCATGCCAAAAAGAACGTTTATCTAGGTCAGGAATCACCAAAGTAGCATTTATTATACGAGCTACAGCAACCATGTCACATATCTGCATAGAAATGAGATTGCTTTACAGATCCATCCAGCAGCAGAGCAATGTAAATCGTCTTTATGGTGATCATGAAAATAATCGAGCAATTCCATCTGATGTATATAATCTAGACCTTCTCGACCAAGTGACGCTAGATGTTGTGACACTAACAGCAAGCTGTCAAATTAGAAAGTTTAGAGTGCAAAAGGAAACAACTTTTATTTCGCAGTGTTCTGATCTGTTCAACCCAGAAGCTGGTGCTTGTAATTTTTGAAAGTTTGGTCAGATATCTTTTCACCAACAAAGTAGCCAGATGATTTCTAATTTTCTGGTGTTGGGGAGGGGGAAATGGTAAATAGCCTCTCTACTTCCACTTCCGTTTCTCCATGAAACATGGAGGAAAGATGGAATGAGCATTGGAATGCTCGTAACATATTCAGAAGGGCCAGAGCTAGCTATTAAGTTTCAGATGTTGTCATCAGAATCACTTGACGATGAACATGTTAATGGAGATTCCTCATTCCATATTTACATCGTAATGGTTTTAATGGAAGATAAAAGATGCCATTACTATGAATCAGTATAAGGAGCCTGCACACACCCCAGCTCGCATCTGATTAAGTCCGCCATTGGTATGGACTAGAAGGTAACCTTGCGATGCTACAGGAACTGACAAAAGAAAAACATTTAGAACATTATTAGAAAGAAATCTGTTCAACAAAAACATGAAGACAACAAGCATCTTACCTGTATAATTTGTGCTTATACATGGCACGAAATCACGGTTTGATGGAGGCTTCCAGAGCTTATCAAAATCCAAATTCCAGCCAGCGCTGTTAATCTGTACAGTTCAAAGAAGTCACGTGTAACGAAAGCAAGATACACTAGATCGCTCATCCCTGTCCGACTAAATCTGCCAAATTCAAATCCTAGAATTTCGACATAGCCCTTGAAGCACGAATCAGTTGATTCTGGTCACAATCGCGGAAAAGCATTTCACTTCAAAGCGTTACTTAAATTACCAACTCGTTACTTTTACGTGTATATATGATCCAATGATTTTTTTTTCCCTTCTTTACAGGTAAAAACAGCCGTCAGAACATGAAAACGTTATGGTTTAAGACCTTGCGAGAAGACCGTGGATTTTTCGAAAATTGAGGCGGAACGAGTTCCTTCGTCCAGCTCTGCTCGCTCCCCTGTCTCTGGTATTGCTGCACAATACAAAATAGTAACCATATCATCACTCAATCTCGGTCAGCGATTGAGAACTGTTCAACTACGCCAAATCTTTACGCTAAGTCATTCCACAGATTCAACGCGCTATGTCCAGACGCAAACAGGCACAGAATCCAATGCCGAGTCCACGAAGCACCAAACGACCAAACGAACCGAAAACACGTTTCAAAAATCGCCAATATTTGCTCTCCGGACTGCATGCGCGTGGGGAAGAACAACGAAAAGCAACGCGGAGAACACACCAGATTTTCCGATACGCACGCCGCGCTATAACAGAGACGAGCAAACCAACCGCAGACAGAATCGAAACATACGCGATCGCATCCTAACGAACTAAAACCCTAACCAATGCCTAGGAACCCTCCCAAAACCGCACCGAACGAGAGCAATGCGAAGGGGAGCCGAAGCGAGAGAGCGCGAGAGAGGCGCCACCTTCAAGAACTGCGGAGCGAAGGAGGCCCCGGGCGAGGGGAGCACGCGGACGTTCCCGGACAGGAGGGCGACCAGGGCGACGGCGCATATGGCGCACGTCAGCAGCTTCCGGAGCACCATCGGCAGGGCCCGTCTCCTCCGCTTCGTCATCGCCGCCGTCGTCGCCGCCTCTCACTCTCTCACTCTGTCTCGCGGGGAGCGGCTTTCGGAATATCTAAAGAGAGAAGGCGGAAGAAGAGGGGGCGGCGCCCGCCATCGACGCGGCCGGAGAAAAGCAACGACGGCGAGAGAAAGAGAGAGATCAGGGGGAGGCTCCGGCGAGGAGAGAGAGAGAGAGAGAGAGAGAGAGAGAGAGAAACGGAAGGCGTTGGGGGAGCTTCCTTGCGTCTTCTCTGCGTGCTCTCTTCGGTTTGTGCTTCCCGTTCGGTTTCGCTGAGTTGGTTTTAAATACGTCTCTCGTGGCCCCTTTCTTTCTTTTTTTAAATTTTTTTTATTCTTGAAGAATATCTTATTTATTTATTTATTTATTTATTTGTAGTTTTTGGTTTGGCCGTATCTATCTATATAGTTTTCCAGCAACTTGAGGACCGGGCAAATAGGAGACGGAAACGTCGTGCGTCGATGGGGATATGACCAATGCGCGAGTAGGAAGCGACAAAGTTTCAAAAAAGAAACAATCGCTATCTGATTTTCTGTTTTTTTTCTTCTCTTTTGCCTAACGTTATGTACAATAAATACGGAATTTGTGCAGAAATTCGAAGGAGTCCCGATCAAGACTCGTGTCGGTTTCCCATGTATCTCATCGAGGCGTGATTGGCTCGGTGGGATAAAATGAGATACGGAGCTTTTTTTTTCAGTTACATATATCTATCGAAATTGCATGAATTTCTAAAGTGGGACTGAAAACGAGGACTCGAAAAGAATGAGGGGCGTGGAATTCCGTGTGGGTCCCTCCCCATCGTGAGTTCGCTTAGCATTGGAGGACCGAGGTCATTTATAGAAGCAGCTTTTCTGTCCATAAAAAACCAAAAAAAAAAAAAAGAATAAGGAAAAAATAGCAATTTTACCTTAAAGTGCTATTTAGATGTTGTAGATGCATGATTATGTCACCAAACCATATCTGTAATTTACAATCATGATCCTAATTTTTTGAGTATTCTAATGAGAGCTCAGGTCTATGATGTGATGGTCGATGCACAACCTAGACAAAAATAATTATCGATTAATGTATAATCTTGCGTTATCTTTATCTCATAGCAAAAAATATTAAGAAATGGCTTAGCGTAGTTTATCCCCAACCTTTTCGAAATGCAAAAAGAACGCAACGCCTCATCTATTGAATCAATTTAGATATTCTCTTTTTTCGTCACGGAATAGTTCTTGATTTCTCGAAACTATCTTCCAAATTCCTTTTAAAAAATAGCTATTTTTCATGGTATGCATTCTTTTAAGCTTTTACCATATGATGCCATATTTTGCGAGGCAAAGCATGATGATATCTATGGCTTCATCTCACCATTTTCAATCACATCAATGCATAATCTGAAATTCTTATTCTTGATAAAGTTAGTTGGGTGGCGTCAAATTAAAGGGTCTTTTTTTCTTGTGATTTTTTTAGTTTGATGGAAGATCGCATAAGAAAAAAAAAGTTGCGAAAAGAATAGTTATGAATTGCCGAAGTGATTTGTCTGGATTTTTTTTATATAAATTATAGGCACCACATTAGTAAACAAAGATTGAAATTCAAGTTTAGAGGCTTCTTTCTTTTCGAAAGAAGAGCGAATTTTCAGTAAAGATAAAGAGATAAAGAGAAATATATAGCTATCTTTTCTTCTTCTTTTTTCAGTTCTTTACCTGCCGCCTGTCGTTTACCAACTAGATAAAGCGAGAGTTATTTATGTATTAATTTATTTCCTTTTCCTTTTTCTTATGTAATTATCTAAAAACATAATATAAATTTATTATAACCCTAGGGTTACATGACACATCGACAGAAGAACGTGATTTGAGACCTGCCACAATTTTTGCAGCTTTGGGTTTATGTTGTGTTTAAGAATTTATTATTATTTTCTTATGTCATGTACTTAAAGTTAAACTTTTGTTAGGTGCATGCAAGTAATAATTTTCTGACCTATCTAACATGAGAACGGGCTTTGATCTCGGTATAGAACTAAGGAATTTGGCTTTATTGATCGCTTTCTTGGAAAAAAAAAATGTTTTGGAATGGCAATCTTTCAAGATATCACAAGAAAATGCGATTTGATCTCAACATGTGAGGTTAGTGAATTTCCAATCCATATCTAAGGGGGTACTGGAGAATTCTCTTATGTACTTAACTTTTGTGAGGTGTGCATTGTTAATGAGTCTTGACAAAACAAGATATGTCAACCGAATGTATGTGCTTAAAATTTAATTATTTTCAAAGTGTGTATCAATGTAATCAACGACATAATTTGATCTTAGCATTGATTAGGATATGTTAGTTCACCTTAATCTTGTGAATGCGAAAGCCATGCTAGATAATTCACATCGGCCTTTTCTATGCAGCATCCGGTCGACTCACCGATTGAAGATGCTCTTGGCCTCGGCCTTTTCCTTTCCTCAAGGCTGGCGAAGACATTCTAATCGAAGCGTGCACTGATTTTTCTTTTTGATAAGCGAGCATGCATGAATTTGATCAACGAAGAATACGCTATAGAAGCACTAATACTATATAATAAGAGATTCATTGCTCTTTAATTAGAGCTCTTATTAATATTTAAGAGGTTAAGAGCCTGCCTTACGTCTGCCTTTTGCGTTTGACCGAAATTGTCAATCAATGCTTTGCTTACGGTGCAGATCTCAAGATGGAATTGAGCAAATTCGCGATGGCCACATTCAATCGCATTAACTACTCATCTGTCTAGGGACAATCTACGCTCATTTCCTCTCTTCTTTTTGTTAGATTTTCTATGAAATTTTGTAGGGATCACAACAGATCTTTTTAACAATTTATAAATAAAAGCGTAATTTAATATTCAATTACTCAAACACGTCCTCTCAGACTGTGTTATAAGATTTAAATTCAGGACCTCCCACTTTGATACAATGTGAGATTTTGTTGGGATTACAACCAATTGTTCTAAAAGTTTAAACTGTTAAATGAAGACGTGATTTAATATTTAATTACTCTAACATTTTCATTAATGAACCCTCCTTAAATACCCAAATAGATAGTTTTGTTATACCTAAAATACCCTTCTTCTTTTTTTTTATTTTGTGCATTGCGTAATGTTGAGAATGACAAATCTTTCTTTATCAGTTTTGATTTACAAGTGCCCTATCAAAATGACCTTTCCAACACTCATTGACCGAAAAATCCGTTTCTTTAGGGAATGGAATAGTTAAATGTGTAAATTAATACAGAAGAATCTACAATATGTTCGTGAACGGTGTTATGGTTCAAACGTATACGCATTTTGATGCGTGCCGCGCTGAAATCAAATTTGTATTTTGATGTTGATGTAGATATGCCCGATTGGCACGCAAGTAGTGTGTGCATCACTAGCCGCGAAGCGGGGACGAAAGGCTTAAAGATTGGGGGAAACAAGGATGGATTAGAGCAAAAATAATGCGAACCTAGAGGAACCTATCACATGATTTCGGGTGAACATGCTCGCCACGGTAATTGGTTAGGTTCCCTTCTAAGGTGGCATCTCCATGACGTGTTTCCTAGGAAAGGCATTGGCATTCGGCAGAAGCTACGTGGCTGGCAAATCGTGTGCGGGGCTAGCGCACTCAAATACGTGATTCTAGATAGTTTAAGGCCATAAATTCATTTTTTTTACCCATATTCAATGGACTGGATTGTCATGTAAGCTAATTATATTTAATAAATAGGTTATATATGAGTTTACACCAAACTCTCTGAGCTGTAAATGGGTCAAATATGAATTTTAATTGGGTTCGAACCATTCTATATGACTTTGTCCTACTTTTACTCGATGTTGCGCTTGTTCACTCTGTACTCTCATCTCAGTTTGTATATAAATTTTCCCATTTTTAATTAAATAGAGAAGTGTTTTGAGTAATACAAGTCGGGCGCGGATTGAGTTGGGTTTGTATGGAAACGAGTTAAAATGGATTAAATAAATCAATTTGGATAGGTCTAAGCATGAATATAGATCAGTACTAGTATAGCTCGAGATCGGTAGGGGGAAATTATTGTGTTCATCGGTTGGAAATGAAGGATGAAAACGAGTCCGGGAAATTATTGGGTTCATCGGTTGGAAATTAAGGATGAAAACGAGTCCACCCCAATTATTTTCTTTTGGGCATTGATGGAGGTGCATTGGGGTTTTGAGAAGACGCCACAGATGGCGAAATTATTTGATAATTATTAGTACGAAAGCTAGATTAGACGTAATTAAGCTTAGGGATGTGACCGCACGGGCGGCACTTTCACTCTTCCATCTTCCTCAAGAAACGAACTTCCGCACATGATTCGCGCGTCCCTCGCCAGCTTCGCTGGAGTTGATAGGTACATAAGATTATCGATGCTTATTGAAGAAGTTTCAAATTGGTCAATCGTCTAGCAAATTGTATAGATCCCTTTTGTTATTTTAAAACAAATGTTCAACATGCGCTCTTTAAAAACAATGGGGGAACGAGTAGTTCATCTTTAACCTAACAGAAGTTATTTTTATTTTTAAAATTTTTCAACATCCGCAAATTTAGAGCCTATATCGTTTATCTATGTTGAAAACAATCCACTACCTTCACTTAAGATTGTGAATTCATCAAATATATCCAATTACACTCACATTCACTATAAAAGAGTTTGTCACCATATCAGCAGGTGAATACAATTATATTTATTGACGGACTCAAACTTGAGTTTATTCTTGGTGAATTCCTCATGTGAAGGTATCGAATTTCTATTGTATTATTCTAACAACCTAACATTGACTAGTATTATGAATCAGATTTGAGGTTACTTACTACTGAAAAACTATTGAAAACCCAACTTCAGCATCATTGCCATAAACCTTCAACGGTCCAAATTTTCTACGATCCAAACAATCGATATTTTTTTATTTTATTCCAAGGAATATTCCTACTTGGAACGAGAATCCATTTGAGCATTCAGATTCATGGAACCAAACGAGAGATCTTAGCGTGATCTATCTTATTTAGTAACGATTTTTTTTATCTCCTGTTAAACAGTAAGATTTTCATCGTACTTCGATTTAATTAAGGTAAATTTCAGATTCGCTTCTGGAAGCTGGGATATTCGTTGAATATCTCTCGTGGCGATTCGTAGAGCCCATTCGGCCAAAATCGACGGGCAATTATTTAATCATCTTTCCCTCGGTTTTGTATGAAAACGCAAGACTTTCGTCTCAAACGCACTGGGAGCATAGCTACTATTAAGCATGTCATTTTAACAACTCGTTATAATCTATGGATCCTAAATATTCAAAATAAATGCTTAAGCGGTCTTTTTAGGTAGGCTACAATTTCCATATATATTTTTAAGTATTTCGGGATGAATAATGAGGATTTTAGTTTGACCGAGGACTTACCCCGAATCAGAGTAATTACTATGCTCACCAAAACCGGTCCGACAGCATCGCTCGAAGGATAGCGACGTCGCGAACCAGTCCGCCTTGTGTACCGGCGTTAGTTCAAAGGCGGAAGAAGAAGAAGTCAAATGGGAATTTATAGGTGGAAAAAAACCGAGGCTGCCGAAAGACAAAAAAGCCTCCCACCATTTCTTGTGGCGAGAATGGCTCTCCCATGTACGCGCGACTTTCCATCAGCGCCAAACCGGGTCTTTGCCGCTTTGGCGTCTGTCGTATGCTCCGTTGATCTTCGGGTCACTCGAGACGACTTGGACCCGGCAATCCAGCAAGAGGCCAACGAGGCCGTTGGCGTCAAATTCAACCCTCTGAATCAGCACCCGATGGAATGATGTAGAAACCCGCCGAGTGGGTCGTCGTCGCTTGGTGCGCACTGAGGTCGACGTCCGCTCTGACGTCCTCCTCGTCCCCATCTCCAGTGGTTTTTCTAGGGTCGCTCCGCAAGTTGGAGGAGAACCTTAAGCCAATGCCCACCTGGGGATGTTTAGAGGATAAAATGTGCACGGGCTTGGATGTCCACAAGTTCTCAAATCGTGAATCGATGGATGGCGCCTTGATTGGAGTCGCTTGATTTTAGAAAAAGGGTATAGGTTGCATCGTGCCGTGTTGCTGGAACTTAGAATGTCTCCTTTCGTTGTTTCCCATTTTTGCGGAACTGGCACGGTTAGAGTTGCCATGGGAATGCCTACAAGTTTCTTGAGATGTAATGTGACTAACGCGGTCCATGTCCATTATTACAACCTTCTCATAGCATCGTTAATGAAGTTAGTGAGTAGTAAATTTCAGTTAATTAATAGCGTGTTTCGTCAATCGATAGTTGTTTCAATAAATTATTTTTGTGAATCTCCAATCAATTGAGGATTTTTCTGCTGTTGTCTATTGGTCATATATCTCCAATTTTTGGAGATGGAATTATTAATAATAGAGTTAGTAAAGTGTTCTATGATCCATCGAAAATGTTTTATTGAACAAATATTAAATTGGTCTTTTGGATAGACATATGCATCAATATCTCATCACTAATCTAACACGTTTGTTTGAGTTATTATAATTTGAGTCGAAGATTTAGGTGATAGCAAGAAAACTAAGAATAGGTGGTACACATCTATATAATCACCACACGGCAATGAACTAGCACTAGCAAGAATTTCGGGTGCACAAGCACCATCCGCATATAGATTATTCACCACTCTATGATTACATTGATTACACACTTCGCATTCGAATTGACAAGTACCATCTATTCTAAGGAGGTGCGGCCGTTCGGTGTCCACTGAATTTGAGGAATGGAGTTACTAATCAGTGGTGGCATCAGATCATTCATTGATGATTTCTTTGGTTCTATGAAAAATAATAGGAGCAAATATGAAACAAAAGAAAAAGGTTGGTGGACGAAGTGGGAAAGTAGGTTTCGAAGTGGGACTTCATTGACTTGTTTAGTAGTCCACTTCACATCATTATTTTAAGGAACTTCAAGCAAGAGGTGTTTTTCTTTAGGGTCTTTAAGAACCTTGATCCTGGCTTACCTAACCGCAATAAAGACATGTTTGATAAAAGTAATCATAGTAGAAGGAAAACCGATAAAGTGGAAGCAAGAAAAAGGATGTGAACGCGAGCCATATAGCAATTAGCGGATTAGAAAGTGGGGTGGGTCGATTTCGTTTTTAGAACGAAACATCGTACAATTACATAGACATGTTGTATTGGATCAAGTCAAATCACTTTGAAAAAAGAAAATCTCGATAAGAAGAGATCTTGCTGCACTTCTCAAGCGTACTGAATGACATATTTGGATCTTCAAAACCTTAATTACCCATGTCCCAAAAAAAAAAATTACAATATAAAAAAATTGTAGACTTCCATTATTTGGTTATGAAGCCTGTTTTGGATCTCACAAAAAGACAATGTTATAATCATGTGTTACCCTCGGTTTTCCCTCTCGTATTGGGCAAGAAAAAACCAGCCAACAAGTTGCTTAATAACCGTCCTTCGGATCAGGGAATTTCGATTTGGGATTCAGATGACGCTTGACAGATCAAAATGATGCGACTGGTCACTTTGGCTGCACAGATTGATCGGGGTTGTGGTGAAGTAGACTAGTCCAATTCAGTTCACACGACGAAATGAGGAAAACCCACGCTCAGAACAAGAATTAAGGTTCCCTAACTAAGCCCACGAGTTGAGATATCGAAGTGCAACTCTTTCTACGATCCTGGAGACGTGCTTTTACCTCTTACGTGCAAAGCAGCTCAAGATCGAAAACGAAAAAACTTGCACATGTCAATCCAGAGTATTTCGATCGAATGTTCTAACTACACCCTCTGGCAGCATCGTCATCTTTTCCAACGGCGGACATGCATAGCACCACAAGAAATAATGGTAACATGAACTAGTGACGCTGCATTTCTCTACAGAAGGTCCGAAACAACAAATGTGTAATCTGAAAAGAAACAGTGACCATAATTTCATGCCGACACTTGTTGTGGACATGTGTGCGGATGTTATTTTGGCCACGACGTCAAGGATTGCAGTGAAAGCACAATGGTATCGAATTTCCGACCTCGCTGATAGAATCAATACCCCTGAAAACTACCGATATTAGTAATGATAGGGCTGAGAGATTGATACTATGCCATTACAGTGAAAAATGATTTTACTTCAAACGGGCAGAAGGACATTGGCTCAATAATCATAAACATATCGACATGTATAATTCAACAAAGGCTGCCCGATCACACTGCTTTGTCTATGTTATTGTTCACAATTCCTAAAAAGATTGGAGCAACCGAAGTCATTTGACTTAGTGGCCACAAAAAAGGTCATTAAAATTTGTTCGAGACATCATTCTCTAAGCCAAAAAGAAAGACAGAAAAAGCGTAACTTCCAAGGTTCTCTGCAAACTCTTCTGCAGTATGCCTTGAATGCAATCATCCATCATTTCCCTTTGAAAGAACCATCACAAAAGGTTTCAGTAAAAAATTTAAATTTAAGGTTAGCCAGCATAAGATCACTAAAAGAAGTTCTGAGATCAATGTACTAACTGAAACTAACTATACTATGACTTAGCAGATGAAGTAACACTCATGTTCAATCATCAATCATAATCCAATTAAACACAAACTACTTTAGACCAGTTCCACACCATTCGAGTCTTATTTTATAGGGTGTTTCGTCTTTCCTTTATGGCACTATCTATAGTATTCACTATAAAGAAATCATCCCTTTTCATACATGTTTAGTATCTAATAAAAGCAACCATTTGTTTCAACTGTTCTTTTCTCTTTTTTGCTTTCCCAACTTCTATGATGAAATTGACAATGTCATCCTGCTATATTATTTTCTTTCAATTAAGGTCAAATCCCAAGGAACTTTAATGAGTCATCACCAGCCATTTCTTCAACAATGCAATAGCCTTTCCTTCATCTTCACTTATCTAGAACTTGGGTTTGGTGAAATGGAACAGGAATGAGAAATACAAATAACCGAATTCCATCCTCTCCCTTGCATAGAGGGAAAGGTGCAACCTCATTATTTAGCATTTTTCCCCAGTATGACGCATATTTCAAACATGCTATGCTAGCTAAGACATTGTAGAGTGGTAGGCATGTAACCATGTTTTTGTTTATTCAAAAGTTCAATTGGCACCCAAAATATTACTAGAAGAAACCACTTTCCATATGACCAAGAACAAAAAAATAATCTTAATTTGATGAAGTGTCAAATGACAATGTTCAGGTAGATTTCTGGCTTTGAAATAGAATTTATTGCAATAACTTTTAAAGTCAACCAAAAAAAAAAAAAAAAAAGAAGATGACAAAGAAAAGATGGAATGAAAAAGGTTAGTAGAGAATACCCCTTTTATGGCTCTTAGTCTATTTAGCTGCATCAGTGGCCTCAGTAGTTTCGACTTCTCTTGGGCATTGAGACACATAAGGTTTCAGCTGCAAGAAACAAATGCCGGTTTAATATTCACAAGGCATGGTGCATTTGTTTGAAGACACTCATAATAGAAATGCACGTCACTCGCTTTATTTGTTAACTTCAGGATGTTGGATGTTTGGAGGAGGGTATGGGGAAGAGAGGGACTAATGGGAGTTAAGGGTACCTTGAAGTCAGTCAAATCAGGAACTATATAGTTTGGTAGTTTCTCCTGCATCAGAACATATCCACCTGCAATAAAAATGATTTGGAATGGTTACACTTGTGCAGAAAATACCAACCGTATATTAAGCACCATATTCACGCCAAAAGAAACAGTTAGCAGCCTGACAAGGCCAATCTTTAAACAAAGGATACTCATTTTCTTTTTCCTCTTCATAGCAAGGATGTACACTTTGATAAGAAGGCAGCCTTTTGCCTGAAATAAGTGCGACCACATATTGATCGTACTTCTGGTATGTTCAAATTAGGGATACCACTTAAGGACCATGAACCTATATCTTCTACGCTCTTCAACTTCAAGTCATCCTTAACATGATATAACAATACATACTAAGAATGGTAATCCACAATCCACATGTTATCTTAAGAACAGCAATTTAGATTCAAAAAGGAAAAAAAAATTCTATCATATACTTCTAGCGCTCTTGGGCCCTACAACATAGAGCAAAAGGAAAGATAGGTATACAAACCTTTGCGGGTGTGAAAACCAGTTGGCTTGCAATTCTTTCCCTTGTAGTAATTTCTTGGAGCACGTTTTGAAGAAAGAATATCGAGTGATGATGTACGCTTCCTCCTAAATGCCCTTCCCAGCCCTAGTATCAATCCCAGTGGCATTTTCTCTCTCTTTGCAGTGAATGGACAACCTGCAATTCAATATGAGCCTGGAACATGAAATGGACTCTGTGACTTCAACCAGACTAATAAAGTGTTTTGCCATAAGTCATAACAACACCATATGGTCTTACAAAGAAAAAACTAAATCAACACATAGTAGCGTGTGATATGGCTAAGATATTGAACATTCAAAGAACAAGATAAGAAGAATCAAAAGCAAAAATAAAGTAAAGTTTTATCACAGAGACTGAAACAAATATTTTTTCTAGTTGTTAATGAAAGATGGGATTTATAGTTTTTTGTGTTATCTGAATCCTCAGTGCTCAAAAGAAAAATTGTCATGCTCCCTCCCTCCCTCCCTCTCTCGGATGCAATCATGATAGGCCCAAGTAGAGCTCCCTCCCTTTCTCTCTAGGATGCAATCACGATAGGCCCAAGTAGAGCCAAGCTGATGTAGCGCTACATATAGCTAGAGACAATCATAACAAATTCTCAAATTGGACTCATCTCAATTTCAAAATAGGGCGCATCATGCAGTGATAGACGATCCCATTTTCAGGATTCCACGATAGATGGGAATCCTTATGTTGTGATCTCATGGAGATGCATCTCAAAGGGTCTTGCTACCTATTGGGAAAAATTCGACTTTACGGAGGTCCAATTTCCAATCTTATGCTGAAGCCTGAAGACATTTCATCATGATCATCAAGCAACTTTAGAGGCCAACGGAGGCTCCAGTACCTTCCATTTGGATGCAACGACACGGAAAATACCCCAGCTCTTTTAAACGATGACTTCATGTACTAAAATATCAGTTAGTTCAAGATTTCTAACTGCTGATAACCTATCGACGACCAGTCATCAAAATCAATCATCGACCAAATGCATGAATTCCAGTCCACCCACCATTCTTTCAGTTCATTACATCTAGAACACACTAAAATCTCAGTAGTTTAAGATTCATAACTCTAACAAATCGGCGAAGAAAATCCTACACAACTCCCCGTTGCCGTTCGCCGCGATTCAATCTGCTCGGCATCAACGAACGCGACAAATGTATCGCAAAAATCACATTTTTCCCCGTAAAAAACAGAACTTTCGGATGAAACTAGAAAGCCATGACTTGACTCGAAGCCCAACCTGCGAGAAAGCGAGTGCCGCGCGCCGAAGCTCGTTGCGTCGAGCGAGGGCCTGGGGACGCGTCGTCGAAGCTCGTGGAGGACGGGACAGTAGTCGTCGCGGTCCTCCTCGCCGCGTCGAAGCTCGTGGATATGCCGGCGGCGGCGGGACGACCGGCGTCGGAGCTCGTGGACAGGCAATGGTGCTGCGGCTGAAGCCGAAGAGAGAGTAGCGGCAGCTGGCCTAATTCACGATGAAGCAGGAACCTGGGTCGGCGAATTATTTTTCTTAGCCTAGGGCTTCTCCCTGATCTGGGCCTTGTACTGGGCCTTTATCTGGGCTTCCACTGGGCCTTTGGATGGGCCTCGCACTGGGCTTCAAGAAGCCCATAGCTTGACAAATTGATAACGACGCGCGGCAATGTTTCTTCCGTGTGATTTCGGAGTTTTCGATATGATGCCGGCCGGTGAAGGTCTTCCTCTTGCGGTACACGATCGACGAACGCTTTTGTAACTACCGCGTATCGTTAATTGTCAACTGTTGGATGAAATTGATTGATTGAAAAAAAAACAAAAAAAAAATCAATCAATTGACAAATCTCGTCACGGATGCCGCCGGCGATTTTATGCTACGCCATCATTGCACTTTAGAATTTTCCCTGTACAATGATAGGAAGAAGACCGCTCCCGTTAATTTATCATCAAATTCATGTGGAGGTTCCTGCCGACACGAAAAGGTTGCTTTTGGGATTTCTTAATTCGACAAATGACATAATCAAGTCAGATCACTTACCGAATCCGATTCTCTTTCAAGGCATTTCGAGTTCTTAAGTTACTTACAACGAATGCACTCCATCCATTTCTCCACCAATTTGTAGGCTACCACAAATGGAAGTATCACCCCGAAAAAAAGTGACTAGCTAAGGGTTTGAAAATCAAAACAATGTTGCCCGACCCATGCCCTCATGCTTCCCTTATTGAACCATTGCGCGGCGGGTTCACTAGATCAACGAATGTGTCAAGAGGTCCAAGACAAGCTTTCTTTAAAATCATCATGCACCTCCCACAAGTTCTGCACGACGCCCCAAAAACAAAGAACCCCTTTGTTTCAACTTGCTCGACTAATGTGGACGCCTAGTAGTTGCCACTCTGTCAATTGTTTGATGACATCAATCAGTTGAAAAATCTCATTCGTTGATGACAATGATTTTATAAGACATGATTGCACTTTAGAAATTTTCACATTTGATGGTAGGAAGAAAAATGATCTTTACTATATAACCGAATGAGTGTGGAGATTTCAACCAACGTGAAAAGGGTACTTTTGGGACTTCTTGATTCAACAAATGACATAATTATGTCAAATCACTTATCGGAATCCTGTTCTCAAATCATTTGAAGGCTTTTCGAGTTCTTAAGTTACTTACAATCGATGTGCTCCGTCCATTTCTCCACCAATTTATAGGCTACCAAAAATGGTAGGATCACCCCCGAAAAAAGTGACTAGCAAAGGGTTTGAAAACGATGTTGCCTTGCCCGACGCAAGCCCTCATGCCACCCTTATCGATGCATCGCGCGGGGCATTGCGATAGGGGTACGATCTTTGAGCTAGGGCTTAGCCCATCCCCCTTGTCCACACACGAGCTTGGAACAGCTCATGAAAGGGCACAATATCAACCAAAATGTCAATAGGTCCGAACACGAGCCTACCCAGCGCCGACAGGTTCCGCACACGCGCCACGAAAAACAAAGACCCTCGTTGCAACTTGCTCGACCGACCCGGACGCCCGACCCTCGAGAATCGCCCCCACTCTCTCTCTCTCTCTCTCCATCCAGGTGAGCCCTACCATACCTCCGGGTGGAAAAATCAAAGAGGGCGGACGAAGAAAGAAACTTTCTGGCGATCGCTGGCGCAAAGCGACGACGCCCCGAAAACCAAACGAGAGCCTAAAACGCTACCCCTACTGCCCCGGCCCCCAGCTCTAATCCGGAAAAGATTCTCCTCTCCCCCACAAGGGGCACCAGGACAGTCAAACATGGCTACCGAAAGAAGACGACGAAGAGCCCCACCACGCCCCCCACCATCTGACACCGATCGCGACGTCTGCCCATGAGATGAGACCGGGTGCTCTCCTCCTCTGCTGGACAGCCCGTAAACAAAAAAACCAGAAAAAGGGAAAATGGAGAGGAGGGAGAGGAGGGGGATGGGGGAGGGGGAGGGGCGAGGGGGGGCTAGTGGCCGTGCCAGCTTTATGGTCCGTCTCTTTCCGTATTTAAAGTGGAAAAGCCGAGAGCGACGTGGGTTATCCCCACCTCCACGAGTTCACACCCGCACGACGACGACGACGACGACGACGACGACGACATCTTTGGCCTCGGCCTTGGCCCGTCGCTACTCGAGGCTCGCTCGTAGTAAAGCGACCCTTCGGTGCTGGCATCAACTGGCGATCGCGCGCCTATCGCTAGTTTGCTAGAGCTCGATTCGGCAGATCTCTAAAGATAGATGTATGTACTATATCTTGCTTTTACGGTGCTTAGGACTGTGGACCGAGCGCAGAAGAAACAAAGACGATTCCTTGTTGCCCCGGCGGGATACATATGTTGAAATTGCAGCGTAATGTGCGGATGATGCTGAAGAATGACTCGCACTGTAAAGGGTAAGATATGCAAGAACCGGATATTAGAATTAGGGATAAGCATGGTTCACGTGGGTGATTTTCACCTTGAAATTGTAAACCATGTGCTAAGGTTCGATTCCAAAAAATTAGAAATGAAAATCGCCCGTTGGGTCCGGTTTCCACATTATTTCATTGACCTTGCCTAAATGCCCCCAAAAAAAAACACGATTTCCAAAACCCTTTTAAATTCTCGAAAAATTTCAATCGAACTTGAAACCAAATGTATACAAAAATGATTCTAGAATGTGGGAAATCAATGAAATAAACTCACACAAAAATGATTTGAACTTAACACAAATCATGCTATTTCAATTTAAAAATATCGCCTCTCAAAAATATTTTATCAAACGGGTTATATGTGTTTGGCTAAAAGATGAGGAAACACATTAATGAATTTAGATTCGACACTAATTTTATGCTAAATTGTTTGAGGTTGTTCACAATGTAAGAAATTATCTCAAATTATCATTAAAATATATATCGGTTTGGTTTGAGTGGGTAATTTTACTCTTGAAATCGAGAATCATACCAATTCTCATTGGTTCCAACAAATTGGAACTCAAAACCAGATCGGTCCTCATGAGAACCGCTGGTTCAGCTGGGATTCGGATAGTTTTTGATTTCGTCCTAACTAAGTAAATGCTTTTTTTTTCCCTCTTTCTCATTAGAATTTTCGACACCGTCAAATGGCATTCGAGCTAGGATTTTCATTACGTACCTCAAATACTTGGGATTTTGAATAAAGCGATCCTTTTCTTCTTACACATCGCGAGCGACACGTTGTTACTTACCACGTGTTCGAATGTGAATAAGAACAAGATGTGCATGCAAGTGTGAAAGTGAGTAAGTTCACCTCACTGAAAGCGGCACATGTACCATTCCATTAAGACTGCTTAAAAGGACCTGCTTTTTGTTTCTTTCTATAACCTCCGCGATTAAAAGCCTGAGAAAGGATACCTTTTTGTGATTCCGTGCGATTAATTTGACATAAGATTCGTCATCATGAATGATTAAGTAATGACTGTTTTCCTACCTGAAATAAAGCGATGACCAGTTAAATAATATCCTGAAAAACATTGCTTTTGGGACAGCCGAGGACGATGAACGAATCAAAGGGGGGCTAGCGAGGGCCATAAGCCCTATTCGTTTGCTTGCTACTTGTTGTATTCTCTTATCGAATATATGTTGAAATTTCTTTTAAAATTTATGTACTTTTTCTTTTCTCCAAAATTATATATACGAGTTAGAATTACGTATCCCGCGAACCTTAATCGTATATGAGTACAAGGAATTTGCGGAATTTGTGGAAATAAATCACCCATATTGGTGGGGCCTGGGCAAGAGCATCTACAGGGCCTAGTAGCACAGGAGGGTTACCCCAGCATCATAGGGATTGGTGACTCCTACAAGGTTTCGAGAGAGTTTTAGTCTTGGGACATAAAAAGGTTAGGTGGGGTCGGCATCTACTTTTCAATAACTTGTTGGGGGATGGTATGCTTTTCCCGATTGGCGCTTTCCGGGAATTCTAAAAGGAGAGGAGAAATAAGACAAAACAGCTAATTGGCAATTTGGCCTTTGGTGGGGGAGTACTTACCCATGTACTTTTCAAGGTTGCATACCACAAAGTCCACAAAGAAACCTTTGCATTCAAACCTTTAATTAAAAAATAAGGGGCAAAACGACATATAAAATTCATAAACTTTTACTTAATATATAATATAGTCTCTGAAATTTTAATTTATTCAGTGTGATTATTAAACTTTTAGTACATGTTCAATTTGGTCCCAAAACTACATGAAAATGTTCAATATCGTCACTAGACTTGAATTAACAAAATGATAACATCGAATGTTTTCATATAGATCATATTAAACAAGTTATAAGTTTAGGGATGTCATTAGGCCAAAATTCGAGAACTATTTGTGTCATTGTCCAAAAAAGACCATATATCTTGGCGGCATAAAATTTTTGTCCATGTATTATACGGGGAAAATATATATCAAAATATACCCGAATTTTCATCTGAATACTATCTACTTAATTAGTCAATGAAATTTGGCTCCTTGTCCATGTACAACCAACAGAAAGAAACTCTAAACTCTTCCCTCAAGCTTCTCTCTCCGTCTCTTCTTCAGACATGCAGAGGCCGCACTCCACCCTTCAACTCATGATACCACAATCGCCGCCTGCCGGACCGACATCGTCGTTGCCTAGGTCGTCGAGCCATCACCGGCCTATGCAATTTGGGGTTTCTTCAAACGAGACGGCTTCTTTATAGATGTTCGGAGCAACTTTGACTTGATTTTTTTTTCCTTTTTCGCTTTGAATCTGGCAACTCTTACAATTTCATTTTCATCAAACATGAAATAGGTGAAAACATTGTACTAAATTCCCTTTTTGTATATAGCGAAAGAAATTCCAATGCTTAACTTGCACAGCAAAAATAGTTTGGATTATTTTACTTCATGGCAGAAGAAATTCCAATCCTTAATCATCTTCTCTGTGTTCTATCTTCTTTGACGATTCTTCTTAGCCCCTCGTCTCTCTCCTGCATCCATGTCGCTCGCCATCCAATTATAGTCTTAGATTGTCTTGAGAAGAGCGACTGTCATCTCCACACGCACAGAGAGAGAGAAGAGAGAGAGAGAGAGAGAGAGAGAGGTCAGTCTCTGCGAACGAGCATGGAGGTGCTGCCGCAAGTCATGATCTGCCTCCTCGCGACGCTGTGTCCCCGTGAGAAGCCTTCCAGCTTTATCTGATTCGATTCCTCACGGGGCGAGGGCGAGAGCAAGAGAGAAGAGACAGAGACAGAGAGACAGAGAGAAGAGGACAGTAGTGTACAACGTCAGGGGCTCAGAACCCATGCTCCGCGGACAGCGCCAATCATTAAACATTTTATTACTAACTCTTCATTACTTAACAACGCTGCATATATAGAGAGAGAGAGAGACCCTGTTCTCGTCAGGGATTATGCTGAGAGATCCAAATCTAGTTCCACTTCCCCATCTTTGAGGGAAGAAGAAGACTGCAATACTTGCCAACTCCAGCTCTCGACCACGGCACGGCTTTCCGATTTCCAGAGCAGGACATGGTCCCCCCCCCCCGGGAAAAGGAGAAGAACCCAGGAATTATTGACTAGGCTTTATCTTAATGCTGTAATCTTCATGGGAAGTACCAGTGCAGCGTGGGAGGTTGGTCGACCGAGAAGAAGTTGCAGGACTCCTCCGAAATGAACCCGCTCGGATGATTCTCTTCCATCCTCACCTGATGGTAATACCCTCTTCCCGCCGTGGTCCCTCTTGACCACGAAGGAGGCGGCGGCGGCGGCGGCGGGGACGTAGAGCAACTGCCGTATCGGAGAGGGAGCGGGAGCGGGGGAGCAGCCGACGAGGGGGGCAGCTCCGGGGTCGGGTTCGGGTCTTCCTTGACGGATCCGCTGCACGACCCGGGCTTGCCGTCTTCGGAGGATTCGGAGAGGGGGGATTCTTGCTTGACTGCGCAGTGATTGCTGCTCTCTGACGTTTCTCGACGGAGCTTCACCTTCAGCTCCGTTAGCTGCAACGTACAACACACAACGACAAGAAACGGAGAATTGTCGTCCATTAGAACTTCTAAAGATATTTTGGAAAGGAACCGATCATTGGTTAGCTTGTCTCACGATCAAGAATTGAATTCTGAAGATGCCAGTTCGAAAGGACTCTGATATTTTGGTACCTAGTTTTGGGTCCATCGCCCGCTGGTATGCGTCGATGTCGCACTCAATGTGAAATTTTTTTTCGAAATGCGACAATGCACCGACACCTATCGCTAGCATGCAGTGAGAACTGAAATTGCATGCGGAAAATTCCACCAGGAAGACATGTGAGAAGCTGACTGAAAACATATTATTTCGGTACCTCTGCCGCTAGGGACTCCTTTTCTTGCTCGAGGCTATCGAAGTCGAGCTTCAGAGAGTCGTAGCTGGCCTTGAGAAGGCCGTAGTCCTTCTCCAATTGCTTGGTCTTCCAGCGAGCGCGCCGGTTCTGGAACCATATCGCGACTTGCCGCGGTTGGAGGCTCAATTCTTCAGCCAATCTCGCCTTCCGCTCCGGCTCCAACTTGTTCTCGATCTCGAAGTTCTTCTCCAGGGCCTTCACTTGGTTTGCGCTGAGCCGTCGCTTCTTCTCGGTGATCAGGCCGGCCTCTTCCCCGGAATGATCCTCTTGGTCTAGACCATCTAGCATTGCCTGAAACTCTAAGCTGTAGCCTTGGCTCTTCTTTAGGACTTTTTCCCCTGCAGTGGCAACAAGAAAGTGGCGGGCTAGTCTCTCGTTTCCTTCTAACATGAACCAAGGAGCTAGATGGGATATGGCATATCCGGGCAGACTCTCAAGTCAAGAAATAACAAGACTAAACTCCAATCTTCTTCAGGAATTAGAAACTGAGTATTGCAAAAAGCAGAATTTTTGCATGTTTTTGTTTGGCAGCGAAGTGGGTTTACCTTTACCTGAGCACATGGAGATCCAAACATCCGACGAATCGGAGCTACTGAGCCGCTTCATGGCTATAATCAACACGGCTAATTGCGGCTCCTTATGCAGAGTCGAGTCACCAAGTGGAGAGAGGAGGGAAAAAAAAAAAAAATGAGAACAGAAAAAGCAAGCGTTTCAGCTGTCACAACTTGCTCTTCTCCTCAAAGACTCTGCTGTTGCAACAGGAGAAGCACACGCGCTCCATCGTTAAAAGAGACAACGTATGCTTAAAGGCAAGGGGAAGAGATCATGAAATGGGGTCGAGCGAGTTTCGAGGAGGGAAGCTGAAATAGGATAAAAATTCCCAAAACCAAGAAAGAGATGTCTCATATATATGCATACACACATATATAACTGGGAATGTGATATGCAATGACCCTTATGGTGACGTGTAGGAGGAAGCGAAAGGTATTGGCGCTGTCCTTTTGCAAGCATCAGCTTTTTCTTTGGGTTTGAATTTACTCGAAAAGTTGGCCACGTGAGTAGGCCCACCATCTCCTGGACTTTTCACATCCATTGAAGGCCACACATGCTTGTCGACACTGGTTCCAGTCAAGTTCGGAAGCCAAAGCAGAGCTCCAGCAGATGTTAGGGTGCGGTAGCCAAAGTGACGTCTCGAAGACAGAAGGCTCAGCAGTTGGAATTTCATCTGTACAACTGCTGTCTGATCTCCAATTTGGAAAAGAAACTCGTGAGGCGGAAAGAGAGCAGGAGGGTTTAGAACGCCTCTTGAGCGATCTATATGGCTAAAACAAAACGTGCTTCTGCTGTGGTGACTGGATTGATGTGACGAATTTGGGAATCTTTCTCTCTTGTGAGTTCTTGTTCTTTTTCTAAGTTGGTAGGGAGTGGTTGGGTGCTAATTTTGCTTTCTTGGCTAATTTAGATGTGATAAACATAGAGCAGCTATTTTTATTTTTTATTTTTGGATGAGAGGAAAACCGGGGGATGCAAAGCGAGAAAAAACTTATTTATGAGAGTATAATGAAATTTGGGAAATCAGAACTAGTGACTATGGTGATAGTCTCAGCTACAATTGATGAGTGGTTGAAGATTGAACATGCTTCGCAGAGAATTATGCAGTATCTAACTTTGTGCAAATGGATTTTTGATTTTGGGGGACTAAGGTTAAGGGTTTTGAGTTAGGGCTTTTTTTTTTTTTTTTTTTGTCGGTGAGTGTTTGAGGTGTCGGGAAAAGTATCGATTTCCTACAGAGGTTAAGATAACAACTGATGTGACTTATCGCATCTAACACGACAAATTATGCCTCTATGCCTACGGGCTTTAGATCCCTTCTAGCGAGTGATACTTGAATTTTTTTATTGAATTTGACGTTTTACTTTGAATTCATAAAAACCTAAATTGGACTTCGAGGTTGACTTTAAAATGTGAGCATCTTAATGACTTTAAACCCTTCCCAACTAATAATATTTGAATCTTTAGTCGAATTGATGTTTCATGTGAATTCACATTAAATCTACAGAAAGACTTCGAGGTTGACTTTGAAATGTTAGCATTCATGTGCCTTTGGATGTTTCGAGTTAAAAAAAAAGGAGGAGAAGAAGATGAAATTGGTATAAAAAAAAAAGTTGAGAAAATGTAAAGTTGAAAAGTCGAAAGTAGAAAGGTGAAACCATTGGTGGTGCGGTTTGCCAACTTCTGATGCCCGTTGGTGCCTGTAAAAACGGGGACAAATCATCACTCTTAAAATCCGTGCAAAAAGAGGCACCAATCACGATTGATTCTCCCCAAAATCATGGTGGACATCGGTCGTGGATTTCCATAGATGCATCGGCAATCGAGTCTTTTTGCATCGGCTCCATCCATTCATCATCTGTATGTTCGAAGCGAAAATAATATGGTGAGGGACTAAATTGCGAAAGGGGAAAACGGGCAGAGCTTTTTTATATGGACTTCATACATTTGATCATGGATCGGGCGACCCGATAATTAATTTGCATTTTTAGTGTCCTCTTCTCCAAATTTGTGAATTCATTTGATATGGTTAAGTAAATAACCTCAATATGTTCATTCCCGTCATATAAAAATGCGAGAAAACCTTTAGCACTTTGCTCATTAACAAAAAGAGTTAGACTTTAAACTAATAAAAGTGTATATGATAACCATTTTATTTTTATTTCAGAATTATTTTTCTATTCCAAATTATTTTTAGAACAAAATATGTTTGGTAATGCAATTTCATTTTTTATTTATGAAATAATTTTTTAGTCTAGAAATAACTTAAGATAAAAAATAAGAAGTAATTTTTTTATTTCTCTATTTCTAGAATAGAAATAAGAAATAAAACCCATCTTATTACTTGTCTTTGTTACTTGGGCATGAATAATAATCATTCTGATTAGAAATTAATTTTGAAAGAGAAATAAATTTTTTTATTTATATTCTTCAATGAGTTTCTAAGTGAAAATATACGTTTGATAATGATACAAAATTTCTTCTCATGGAAGATGGCGGCGGCGGCGGATGACAACTAGCAAACAATGATCGGCGACGTCTAGTGGAGGGCAAGAGCGGCAATCAACAAACGACAACCGACGGGTGATGGCAGGCAATGGTTGATGGATGGTGATCGGCGACTGGGAATGGTGGTGGCGTACGGTGGACGGTGGTAGTAGATAGGTGGTTGGCTAGTAGCGAGAATAAATAATGAAAATAATTTTTATTTTTGATTTTTATTCCAAAAATAGATAAGTAATTTTTATTTATTTATGTTCCAAACTTATTTTGAAGTAAATATTTATTTTGGAAATAGAAAAATGAAATATTTTTACCAAACATGATTTTTGTTGTAGAAATAAATATGGAATAGAAATAAAATTGTTATTATGCGTACCTTAGCCAACCGCCCACTCGTTGCTACCGCTCACCAATCACTGCCACTCACCATCTGCTATTGCTAGTCGCCATTTGGGGCCATTACCAGTCACCATCCACTGATGCTTGGGAGAGAGAAATTTCGTATTATTATCAAACGAATTTTATTCCTGCATCAAAAATTTTATATCGTTATCAAATATGTATTTGTGCTCATAAACTTATTTAGGAATATAAATAAAAAAATAAATCAAATTTTGTTCTAAAAATCAATTTTTAGTCCAAATGCTTATCATTCGCCCCTAAGCACCTGAATTTCTATTTTCCTCCGTCCATCCTTCGTTTGAAAGGGTTTCAATTGGTGAGCTGCAAATGTGTGACGTCACGCATATGTAAATCTAACGATAAAAATGGGCGGTAAAAATTTTACATATGAATGATGTCCGGTACCATATGCTTACGAGCCGGAATCCTTTGATCGAGATGGAGGAAAAGATGGGCCGTGGAAAAGTCGAAAGTAAAGACTTTTAATTGATTAGTCTCGTGATCAAACATGCCAAATCAAGCGACGCAAACGCGCTCGCAACTTTCATCATGTCCCATTGCAAAGTCCTTGCTTTTGCTTGCGAGATATTTCTGCATGCTCGAGAACAATCGATCGAGAACGCGCACACCTGTCGACGCTCGATTGCCTAGGCAGCAGATCGAGACAACTTTGACATAACATCAAAGCCCCAATTGCTAATCAAATCACGTCCTTCTCTTGTGGGAAAGAGAAAAAGAGAGCAAAGCACGAGCCCAACAAGTCCCTCTGCCAACAGACATGCAACTCTAAACCACAAGTGGCTAAGCAGTTAGGGGGAGATTACTGAGCTTTTATCTTTCTAATCAGTTTGACAAAGTAAGGAGAAAAAAGATATGTCCGCGTCTGAATCATCGTAGAGACAGGTAGTACCAATAATGCAGGGAAGACAGGCATGGCAAATCGCGAAGATTTAGGATGCTTGAATGAAAAGCTGCTTGCTTCTATGGCAAATCGAAAATGACAAACAGAAATTAGCTGTGTAGCGACAAATCGAAGAAAAACTTTCAGTTTCTTGGTCATCACCACCTGTGGAAGAAGATAAAACATACAAACGTACAAACGAAAACATACACCATGTGGCGCTCTCGAGAGGACCGAAGTATCAGTTCACAATCCTTTCATCCATGTGAACATTAACGGCGAATAATTAGGCCAGATCTGAATTCGACCAAGAATTTAGTTTCTTGTCAACATTATAATCCAGCAGCTTGCATGTAACGCGAGATGCACTTGATGGCGAAAAGAAACACAAGGTAACCAAAAAGGATTCTACTCGATCACTATGGATTTTGTTCTGCTGTGGATTTAAAAAATTACAGAAGAATCGGGATTTAGAGAAAGAAAAATTTACCAATGGAGCAGCATATGAACTTCAAAACTTATGCCGTCGTGTAATGACCTTTGCACAGTTTAATGCCCTATTCTTTTAAGACTGTTGGCCTACTACTTCAAAAATCTGTCGGTATCTCTAAATTCCCATATTCTGGCGAAGATGAAAATGGGGAACAGCATGATGATATGTCAATTCCGGCGACTTCCATGGCATTGCAGACCCATTCAGGAACATCGCCTTCTGGAAACTGCAAGATAAAGGGTATGAAGTGGGTTTAAAAGTGCAAGATTCTAACTTTTCAAAAATAACACCATGCACATCAATCAAACTCAATATTTTAGAGAGATCTTCCAATTGACATATGATTTCACCAGTGTGCATGCATATGCATGTGGGCGAGCTCAAGTAATAATTATTTAGATTTATCGAAGAACACATTGTCTTCACAATTTTGTAAATGAGTGCAACAACAGACAAAGAGAGCTAACATATGCGCATCATAAAGCAAGATCATAAACAGATAGATTTTCCATAGAAGTACCATTTTCTGCAGAAATTTGCATACGAACCTGCGAGCAGAATTAAAAACAGTTGTCAGAAGTTTACTACAAATGAGCATGGAAGAGAAAAGAAAAGCTGGAGAAGGGAAGATTATCTCAATTATATCAAAAGGTGCCTACTCTGGAAGTCTTCCCTGGACAATTGATGAGTGTAAATCACTGCTGAGCTGCATTGAATCACAAGAAATATCCAATTTCAAAACTTCACCGAGGACCAGAAACAAGAAATGGCCTTTTTTTCTTTTTTGCTAGTATATGGCATAAACAGCATAATCACAATTAGTACACCAACTTTCTACTCAACTCATCGCCTCATCATCCATTAATGATTTAAATGTATTTTCATACCTTCATCATGTAAAATAAATTGTGGTACGATAGAAGCTGGGATCCCATGGCATCTTTCGTAACCAGGCAATGAATATAGGCCCTAGAATATTTCTTGCAGACCTGCAGGAAGAAAGAAAAGGGCTGAGATATTCGAAGAAAAGCATCTTCATTAACATTTCAGATTATCTAGTTCCATTGAGAACATACCATGCAATTGCATGAAGGATCGACTGGACGGGTATCAGTGGCCATTGCTTGATGTTTCAACTTCAGAACACCCTGATTGGAATGACGTATTAACTTGAGGGAAAGAAAAAAATACACTATGTTGGGTACCCAACAACTCACTCAAATTATTTTTACATGTTAATAGAAGAGGGTTTTGGTAAGCGCAGGAATCCATTTATGTCGTTAGACTAGGAAGGAGCTTTTCAAATCTTTCAGGAGAGAGGTCTATTACCTCGGGTACAAGAGCTGTGCCAAAGCGAGCAGTACGAGTTGGATAGACACAATCATACATGTCAGCACCTAAAGCACTGCAGACCACAATATCTAGTGGATAACCAACACCCTGAGAAATGGAACGTGCATGTATTAGAGGATACCACTAAAGAAGAGATTAAGTATAGATTCTATACAAACAATGGCATAAGTCTTAAGGTTATCAGTAAAATTTATTAGTATATTTATACCATTACATATCGTGGTTTATCCTCAGGCAGCGCTGCAGTACACTGAGCGACAACACGCCAAAATGAATCTTTATCCTCCCCGCCTGCAAGACCGCCAATGGCATAGCTGTCACAGAAGTACACTCAAGTCAAATTCATTCCTCCATTAATTGAAAACATTAGAAAGAGAAACTTGGCCAAATGTATAAACTATTTGCACAGAGCACATCTACACATGCAGAAGCAAATGAATCTAGTCTACTTAAGCACTCCATAGTCCAACCCACTTGTTGAGGGAGATAGGAGCAAACCAACACCTCACGCACCTCTTGCAAAAGAGGTAAATGACGTTTCTAGTTTCTTTAAATTCAGTCTTTTTTATTTGTTGATAAGCCACTTATCTCCAATTTCACACCATACAGTAATATCTGAATTTCAGAAGCAAAAGAGATTTTATGAGACATAAAGAGCACATCTTCATGATTTAACACCTGCATGGTCTTTTCATTCAGTCCAACATATCATGTATTTGTGTGCCTTCTATAAGAAAACGGACGCACAAATTGAATATACAAAGAAAGTAAGGGTGAATAACCAAAACTCATCCTGCCCCAGAATATAGTGGATTACATTTTGTCGAATTAAGAGATTAATATTCCTCTATTTGCAATCTTCATATGTTTGAAATGTACAAGTATTTGCAAACAAAGAATAGCAGAGTTGATCAGAGATCCATCAACAATAAATTTTTTTGGAGGTTTAGCCATTGAGTGTTTACTGCACTGCACTCAAATTTAACCAACGATTCAAACAGTGCATCACTCAACTGATGCATCTAGGTACTAGGCAATTCCTGGACAAAGAGACATAAATGCATCTGCCCTAAATTATTAAGTCTTCATAGACCGTGTCTTCTTCACTAAGTGAATCCACCAAAAAAGGACTCACAATCAGTTTCCATAGTCAAACTAGAAACGTAATGCAACTAACCCTAAATCAAGAGGACTAATTCCTGGAAAAGTCATATAAAGCATCATCACTGGCAACGCAAACCACATAATTCACTCCACTGGTCATCATGCACATACCCAGGGAGATTTCGCTCCACCAAGCCTCTGACACATATGTCCCTGCTTACAGCATATAACATAACATGTTAAGAGGCATTAGTACCAGACTATAACAAGAGACAATTAGAGGAATAGAACACCGAAACAACTAATGAATCGAAACTTGAAGTAATACTAACCTAAGCACAGGATCTAGACCACCTTGAATGATACCAAATAAATTTTGCTCATTTGGTCTTTTATGAGCTGTCAGCAGATATCAGAAACAATCTGATTTGATTAGACAAAAACAAGACCATAATGTTAACCAAAAAAAAAAACGGGGAAGAAGAGCTGAAAGGACCCTCTATGGGAGATGTTAACAGTCAACATAAATTTTCTACTAGGACTAAAAAAAAATCATATATCTGAGACCTATTAATGAATCAGAAAAGCCTAGTCTGTTATGAAAAGTTCCTCCAAAAATCAAAGTAACTTTCTGAACAGTAACTTAACACTTTTGGTCCAGCAGGCCTGGGCAGTTAAGGGGGAAGTGGAACCATTTTTGCTAATTAGAAATTGAATGCTCTGTGCACCTTCTGTGGATTGAGGATCTGAAAAATAGCTACTCGGGCTTTACAAAAAACATGACTGAAAACTAGATGAGAAAACTTTACCTGCTATACATCTGTCAATCCAACGAAGAGTGCGATACATGGCCTCCTCAATCCGTGGACCAGTAATGGTGGTCCTGACCACATCATCGAGAGCCATTATTATGTCTGCTCCAATTCTGTTCTGTATATTCAGCATGAGACAAGGGTTATCAGATCTTCATAGACTTATTTGACAAGAACACAAGAAAGAAGGCAAGCTTTCCTCACTGCCAAGCTATTACAGTCATATTGCCAACCATTTCAAACTAATGCAGACTAGTTAGCTTCATGTAGCTACTGTGTCAGGTTTCTTCAGTACCTTTTCTAGGTTTTTATTACTTCTAATTATTGAAAGATTAATTATATAGGGGATGGGTTCACACAGAAGTATGAACATACTTTGGTGAACATGCCTCGGATAAAGATTGCTACCTTTGATAAACACATCTTCTAAAGACATCTCTCCAGTCTTTTCTAAAAAATGAATTATTTTACCAGGTAACTTAGTAGGTGAGTATGGTTTCATTTTCTGATAATTCAACCCTAATTAAGTAACGATATCCAGAATGTCCTTTAGAAGATGTGCACATTGAAGATAGCGAAATAAACAGCACATTAAATTACATGAAAGCAGAGATAACTAGAAAAATTGGGAATAAAAGCAATCCTCGATTAATCATGAGCCGAAAATATGACAGTAAAAATGCTGTGATAAACTCAAATGATAATAAGATTTCAAGAATAGTGGATCAATGGATTGAATGGCAATCTCCAGAGAAATAAATCCGTCCACTTTTTGAACTACAGAATATTGATTCCGTTACCAAGGTTGATCTGATCATAGAAGTGAGTCCCCGTAAAACTGAAAGTAATTGGTAAAATAAGTCCAAAGTCCATAGTCAAGTGCAGTATGCCCCAACATACTACATCCATACAATAGCTCATCAGCTTCATGAAAGTCAAGCCAAGGATTTTGCAGCAAATTCAATTTTTTTATTGGTCAGTCTGCAGAAAGCAAATATAATAAGATGGCAGCAAGAAGTAGAGAGCATGAAATCCAAGGCATGCACACAAAGTATGTGTATTACTATCTCCTCCATTGTCGTTTTCTTTTCTATCCGAAAACTCAGACATTTCACAAGATATTTGCAAAATGGCCAAAGCGAAACTTCATAATGGGATTTCCAATCATTTCCTCTAAGAACATTAAAGCAGACATTCCAGGATCCTGCATCCAATTGCTAATACTTATTCATTCCCCAATTAAGTATAGCCAACAAATAGATATTTAATCTCGTAAAAGAAGAAATTAAAAACACCGGGGGGAAAACTCTCTGGCATTAATCAAGTCCATAAGAATTGGTAAAGAAGTTCTGCCTACCTGTATTTGTATTGATTCTTCAGGTGTTAGAAGCATTGGCTTTCCATCAACTGGTGACTGAATAAAAAACGGAAGGCAGAAAGTTTCAATAAATAAGACAAGAATCAATAAGAACACGACAGGAAAGAGTTAATAAAAATAGCCAGTGGATGCAATAGGAGTAGTACAATTAAGCAAGCTACGTTGACGGACTGTATTGGAGAGACTCAAATACAAAGACGCGGCCAGTAGTTTCAGATAAAACATTTATTACAGCAAGAACAAAAGAACGGACAATGTTTAGTACTAATATACTAGCTGCTAAAGTAAACCCATCAGAGACAGAACATCAACTATTCAGTACATTTCACTTTCCTTACACCTGTCATGCTCGATGTTAATGATCTGATCATCGTGCAGAAAGAGAGGAAGAGGAACTAAGAACCAGCCCAATGAAGTGGACATCAATGAATGACTCCTCCAAGAAAAACCATAATATAAAAAATCACCTGAAAAGTTACACCCTTTTCAGTAATATCAGCTAAATGCAGCAAGGATACCTGAAAATACAAATATTCATAGAACCAATTTCAGACATATAAAAACCTAAAAAATTACGGTAGTTAAAACATTTAAAACAGAGCTTTAGTAGGATAATCTAATTTCACAACACGAAATTATGGGTCATGTTTCAAAGAGACAGTGTTAAGGTCTCTATTTGTCATTTTAATGGAAAAATCATCTACTAGTACCACTATAACGAATGTGATGACTATATATGCAATACAACTGAGAAAAATTGCTAAAATTCTATTGAGAAAAATCTGTCTGAAAATAAATGATCATAAGAAGAAAGAACGCTACTTGAAGCAACACAAAGACGATTAATTTTGGCAAGGTACCAACCAGGAGACTCAATCACATTTTAAAAAAGATAGGCACACCGTCATGCTACTAGAGATCAGAATATGCACATATCTATCATGATACGGAAAATATTCAAAATATAAACAAAAACTGTCAATTAAATCTAGTAGCACGCCGACAACATATTCAGAGAAAGTCACAAAAAAACTGCATGTCTGCGCATACTAGACAACCATTTGGAAGCCACCAGAGTCGGTAAGTAGCGCTCTAGGCCAGTTCATAAACTTGTGAAGACCACCCAACTCGTCAATTAGCTCAGAAGTAGGACGAAGTGCCAAATGATAGGTATTCCCCAGTATTATCTGGCAACCAATTTCCTCAAGTTGGTCATTCGTCAGTCCTTTTATTGTCCCTGTTATTAAAGAAAAAGCGTACTCGTTAATTTTGCAACCACTGCCACCTCTTCCCATAAGCTCAGGAATGCTTGAAAAAGGAGAAAAAAAAAAAAAAAAAAAAAGCAGAGAAAAAGCAGGATGCAGGATATGAAGGGGCAGTGTGTAGAGCAAATAGACCAACTGAAGAGTTATGCACGATAAAAATGAGCATGAACTCCTATTTCATTGTTACTTATGTATTGCTCAGTGAATATATGTAAAAAACAAAACAAACCCCAAAAACAATGAACTGAGGATGCTCCTAGCAGAGTTGCTTTCTTACACAGGTCACACAAAAGAAATATAAGCCAAGTTGTTGAACAATTCCAAAATGTCTATTGCATAGCTGTCAAAGTATAATTAGAAAGAGATACAAAAATACAAGTTGCATCCAGCAATAGTCACTAACTAAGTCTCCTCTTCCCCACTACATAGAGTCAGCAACAAGATGAAGTGGCTGAAAAGCCATTTCCCACCTTGAGCAACCTCAACCACACGAAAAGGATGTCGCAATGCTCACTTTCATCAAAACTATTCTATTATACTTATAGCTGTGCAAGTCCATTTTTTCTTAGTCTATTTACATCCATAGGAAGTCAACATAGTAAGAAATCCTGTGAAGTGCACTCATATTCAACATCCAAATTATAACCTAGGATTGGGAATGTCAAAGAAGTGTGCATGGATGATGTATTCCTGATAATACAAAAAGAGTCAATACTCCTTGAGGTAACATGACAAACCTTGTGTCCCCACCGGCATAAACAGAGGTGTTTGACAAACAAAATGAGGGAGTGTTAGTTGAGCTGCACGAGCACGATTAAATCGCCCGAGAACCTAGTACAAAAAAGTATGAAAGCATCAAATCGGAGACACAACTGAGCATGCAATTAAGGATGAGCAATCACCATGCTCTCAGTAATCATGTCGGACTTCTTGCTAAGGCAAAGGCAGAGCTTGTTTATTGGTGCACCCATTAGTTACAAGAAAAAACCCTTTTTACTAGCTGCATATGGTAAAACTTATATAGTAAAACTTCAGTTCTTTCTATCATTAGCTGCATTGTCTTCTGGTTCAATAAGTAATCAGCAAGCAAGACAAACTCATGTACAAAAGCAATCGCCACTCTAATAAATTCCATCATCAGCAGCACAGTTATGGTTGGAACACACTGCTGACATCAGGGAACGCAACCACAATGATGAGACTGCCGGGAAAATCTTAATTACCAAGGGATGAAGGAACAAGAAACAAGGACAAACATACTTTCCAATCAACTGGTCTTCCATGCTCATCGCTCAAGCACTTCAAATGCGAGAAAAAGCACGCTTTCTTCGCATTCAAGAACCATGTCCGTAACCATTTCAAGAACTACACAGGTCCGCACGCTCCATGACATCACAACGAAACAAGAGGCAAAAGAGAGAGCGATAAGGAAAAGCGGGCAAGAGCCTAACCTCAAAGCGAAGCGCCATCCAAACTATCTCCTCCCGCACCACCCGCAAACTATTTACACCGAAAGTTTTCCCAAACAAAAATATTACACCCCAATATCTCCGAAAAAGAGAGAGAGAGAGAAAAACAGAGCAAAGAAGGGCTATAAAGAAGAAATTTCAAGAACAGTACGAGAGGGAGACTTAC
The DNA here is from genome assembly GCA_014182885.2 of Eucalyptus caleyi. NCBI lineage: Eukaryota > Viridiplantae > Streptophyta > Magnoliopsida > Myrtales > Myrtaceae > Eucalyptus > Eucalyptus caleyi. The sequence goes on along the minus strand of CM024471.2, from coordinate 4,142,160 downwards.
AGAGAAGGCGAGATGCCAGGGGAGGTGGTGATGGGAGATGGGTGACGGCGCGTCGGCTTGAGAGCTTAACCAATGTCGTTAAAGGAAGCTTCTTTGATAAAGAAAAGGAGCAGGAAGAGACGAAGAAGAAGGAGGAGGAGAAGAAGAGCCGACGGCAGCAGTTGCAGCTTTGACCGTTGTATCTCTCGCCCCCGCCCGCCAGTCCTGGTCGCGCTCTTTGCCCTAAACAGGATTGTCCACTGTACGAGGGTTTTGCTGTTTTGGTCAGAGAGGGTTTTGCTGTTTTGGTCAGAGAGGGTTTTGGGTTTTCTTCTTTGTTTTTTTAATCGAAGAGGGTTTTACTTTTGATGTCGTCACAAACCACTATTGTATTTAATTTTAAAAAACCAATATTTTTTATTCATTTGGTTTACATATTCATTTGAATTACCATTGAAAAAAGAAATATATTACAAGCGATTCTTTTGATGAACTTACCATGTCTCCCTTCGCCTTCTTTGAGTTCATTGATGCTCTTGATGGGTCAACTTTGAAAAAGCTCACGGACCCAAAATAACAGGACTATGCCTTTCATCGTACAAGATGATATGTTCCTATTTGATCTTTTGAGGGTGTACTATAATGGTACATTACTTTACAAATAAAATATTATGTTACAAATATAAATTACTACGTCACTATCGCACTTTAGCATCTATTAGGTCAGGCATTATGTGAAATGAGCTGTACAAAAGCTTAAACCAAAATTAAAAATTTAAAAGAAAACTCCATTAATGAAGTGACACGGCAAAGCTTTAGAGCGTGGAAGAAAATTTACAGGCAAAGATGGCACGAACAGGAAGAGCATGGTTCGCCTCTCACCATCCAATGAAATCAGCAGGCATAAACATCCCTAAAAGGCTAAAAGTAGCAAAAGCGTAACATCTAGTAGAGCCGAAATGTGCCAATCCAGAACGATTTATACAGTGGCATCAGTAGGTCTTCATTCCTCTTATCAATTCTATTCGAAAAGCACAATAATATGAGGAACGGTGAAACAATTCACCATCTCAAGATAGTACAGGAGCATCACGTCACACGAATTTCTGTTGTTGAAAGGAGAAGAAAATTGAAGTTGCTTCAAGAACTATAACCACCCATATCTTGCCAGTAATTTCAATCGATCTTTGATTCTGACAAGATGCTATTCAGGTACAAAGAATGGCCAGGGCACAAAAAGAAAAAGAAAGAGAAAATCGGGTCAGTTGTTACATGTGAATGAGCCTCTACTTCTTGTACATCCTAAAATCAGGAGAATTCTGTTTCAATGGTGACAAAGGCCGTCTTGGTGATTCCACATCACTGAGATCGATCCTCTTCTCGACTGGGCTACTCATCTTAGGGCTTGATTTTCTCTTGTTAGACTGCAACCAATTGAAGTCAACTTAGCAGAAGTTCAGAACTGCAGGTGCACAAAATTAAGCAAAGCTCTCATCTTTGTTCTAACCTTTGCAGGAGCACTAGCTGTGATTCTCCCACCAGAACCAGAAATGTCCCTTTCTTTCTGGTAGTGCCTCAGTAACCTCTTATTTTCTTCATCTAAAACATTGTTTTCTTGAAAGAGAAGATTTACCTACAAAAATTAAATATTGCTAAGACTATTCTCAGAAAGACATCTTACAACAATTTAAGCCCTCAAAGAACTTCTTACCTCCTCCTCAGCTTTATGAAGGTTAATTCTGAGATTTTCCTTATCTTTCTCCAGTGTCTTCATTTCAGCAGCCAATGAAAGAACTATCTGGGTTGCTGGTCTTAGGCTACATCATAAACAAGAGTGTCACTTTCAACTTCATCTTTGCATTGAATGGAAATGTCATCTTTGCATCTTGCAGCAGTGCCATCAAAAGTGTGGGAAAGTGGCTGCATCTAGTCAAGTTTTGGAAATGCTGACAAAGCACAAAATTAAAGGCAACCAAAAAAATGAGCACTCACCGGTTCCACATTTTTAACAATTCTTGACACGATTCATGTGCACTATTTGCCTCCAAAAATGAATATGCTGATGCTCCTGCATCTGTACTAACCAATGTTGAGATGATTGATTCGACTAACTTCTCCTCCACAGTGGTGCTCTCTGAAGTCTCTTCATCCTTCAAAGAAATAATAAATGAGTAATCCTCTGCAACTAATAAAGAGTAAAACCCTTATGGTACATAAATGCAAAGTTGCTATGTCCTGATCCATTAAAGATGGCGCACCAAGACCCACATGGAAATAAAAACAAATAGTTTCACCTAACAAAATCTACTCGCATTGAGAATTAGTAAAGTGAAGCAAAAGAAAAAAAATCTAGCTAAGAAAACTCTGTTCAGATGAAAGGTTCACGTCAAGAAATGACCAAATTCAAAGACTCACCCTTGCCTGGTTTGTAAAGCATAATAATATCATATGTACCGCCAACACCGTTTTGTTTAAAGAATCACAGACAGTCTCTCCTAACCATCTGCATAAGCTTGCTATAAAAGATCCTATGTTTGCTGGAACATTTAATCATTGTATATAAAACGAGGAGTTCAGACTAATTTTACATGACACCACAATATCCGCCACTATTTTATCCATGCAAATTGAGCTATTTTAAAATGAGAGAGACAACATATGCTGTTCATTCTTTTATGCCCAAGAAAGAAGGACCACCTAGAGCCCTTCCCACAAAACAGCAGTACAATATAACACCTTTTGATATTACTGCAATATGCAAACAATCAATCCATTCTTCACCAAATTTCAAAAAGAAAAACAATGGACCAAGCCAAGAAATTATGACTTTGATATTTCAAGGCATTCAGCTTCAATTCGACCAATCATTGTTTAATGTGATTACTGTCAAGTTGCAAACAGATGCAACCCTCTGCAAATATGACTCATCACAAAGTAATAAAAAAAGGGACATTTACCATTAGTTCACAAGAGAAATTCCCCACCCAATGCTTGCTTTTCAAAACATTAGTTAGTAAGGGTTCATGAATCGAACAAAACCTATCAAAGGATTAGGACTTGATACACCTATTTGATGGAAAGGCTATATAAAATGCAAAAATTAGTGCTTTACAAGCACACCAGCACAATGATTTGACATAGGAAGAAGAAAGCACCAGAATACCTCAAGAGTATCATGTTTGTGCTTGAAATACTGCACCTCATCCGTCAACCGCTGCACCTCCTCCTCCAGCTCCTGAACCCTCGCCTCTGCCTCTTTGGCCCGCTCTTCTACCTCGTTGCCGAAATCCATCAATGCCTCCCGATCATGGTCGTACAGGGCGCACTCGGTTTCCAATTTCTTACACTGAGCCAGCAAATTAGCGCATTCCGCCGCCAGTTTCTGGTTCTCCTCCACAAACTTCTTCAACGCCTGCGCATTCATGCACGCCTCGGCCTGCCGCATTCCCATGGGGGCAGAACAAACCCCATCCACAGCCATAAGCATCATTCCCCGAAAAAAAAAAAAAAAAAAAACCAACCCAATTCGACCCATGCGCAAAAGTCTACGAGGAACACATCGAAACACATAATTGAGGAATCATCTTATCTTACCCTAGCGCGCTCGACGAGGCCGTCTTTCTCGCTCAATCTGGAGCGGAGGAGCGAGCACTCCTCGCGGAGCCGCTTCTGGACCTCCTCGGAGGCGCGGAGCCTCGACTCGAGGGTTTCCGCCGACACGGGGAGGCCCAAGGTGTGATCGATTGCGTCCCTGATGCAGTCGTCGATCTGCTGGGGAAGATCCATTCTTTCCGCGGCCTCCGGCGAAACCCAATGTCGTCGGAGGTCTGGCCGGCTGGCGCAGGGGGCAGAAGGAAGCAGAGCCTCCGGCGATGGGGTCGGGGAATCCGGAAAGAGGAAGGCGAGGTGGATGAGCGCGAGGGATTTGGGGGAAGAATTAGGGTTTCGAAGAGCTCAAAAAGGGGGAAGCGTTTCGTTTCTTCCGGAGCGTTGTCTTTCTGAAGACTGAAGAGATTCAAATTGAAAAGAAGGGGGCTAGCCGTTTGAGAGGCGAGACCGACCGTACTTAAGGAAAAAAAAAAGAAAAAAAGAAAAACGGAGGAAATAAGGAAAAAGGAAATTTTATTGTAAAATGTTTTGCTCTAAATAGGGTATGATTTTAAAAAAATAAGGAGAGGAAAAAGCGAAAATTTGGTCATAATCTTGTGCTTGGAGTCGTAAATTGTAAAGCTATTTTATGACTTTCAAAACTTTTAAAAATTCAATTGATGGATTATGTCCATTTCCGATCTACTATATATGTAATCTTTTGATAGATAAAAAGACATTTTATTTCTTCATACAATGTATTTGAGTAGCGTGTAATTGATATTAAAGAAAGATTCAACGACCATGGACGGGCTACTCTCATGTGGTTCGGCAGAGGTGGCACCAACTTGTTAGAGTATGAAGAGTGCACAATTACTCCTTAATATTTTGACGGTCAATCATTTGAGTATTTGAAGCTTGATTTTGGCTAATTTCTTGTTAATGCTCAAGAAAGAACACGCAATTAAGTCCTAAATTCATCGTTGAGGGTTTCCTATATCAAAACTCAGATGTGCCTTCTAGTTTTTTTTTTTTTTTTTTTTTTTTTAAGGTCAGGACAAATAGGAAAGTTGAGTAAGATTTTCGGCATGAAAAACCTATGAAGGACAAACTATAGGACTTGATTGTATTTTTCTTTGGATATAGATATACATGCATGATGCTTTTATTGGTATCTTTGTAAAGATATTTAATAATAGGGTTAATACCCTGAAAAACTCAAAACTGGTACACTTATGACAAATTTACTCCAAATTATTTTTTTGACCACTAAAAACCCCGGACTGGTATACCTTTGACAAATTTACCCCAAATTGGTACACTTATGACAAATTTACCCTTTGTTAGTTTTCACTAAATTTTTATTTAGTTAAATGACACGTGATAGTTGACCGATATACCAATTTGGCATTTTACGCTCCGTTTGTTACAGTTTACAATTTTTGTGATTTTTTTTTATGGTATTAATCCAATTTAACGGAGCGTATATTTGTCACAAATTTATCAGTTTGAGATTTTTTGAGGTCGAATAAATTAGTTTAAAGTAATTTTTTCATAAATGTACTAGTTTAGGAATTTTTTTTATGGTCAATTGGGGTAAATTTGTCACGGGTATACCGGTTTAGGGTTTTTTATGGTCAAAAAAATAGTTTTGAGTAAATTTGTCACAAATGTATCAGTTTTGAGTTTTTCAGGGTATTAACCCTTAATAATATTTCCGTCATGGACAAGTTTGGAATATTCAGATATCTATTTGACTACATATGCTGAACCCATCTAATGAGCTTAATGAAGACATTAGTGAGGTCACAGCAACTAAGCAATTGCTGAAGACCTTGAGAAATTTTAAAATGTTGTAACAAGTACCACTAAAACCCATTTACCAAGTCATAAGATAAGTACTCTATCGAGTGCTAAAATAAGGAATAATCAATGAATTGAATGATTTTGGCTTGTTGAAGCACCTGTAATTGTCAGGTCACTTTGCAGTAAAATTTCAGTGATATCTAGCATTTGCTTGTGTACCTCTCTTAAGTTAAAGATCAAGCAACGCAACGCTAATACAAGTACTACACAAGTTTAACACAAAGACGAATACACAAGCTGACGTCACTTCATATCCTCGATTGTTATTCCTGATTTCGCTAAGGAAAACAATTGCCAAATCTCCCGCTTGAAGGATGCAAGCTTGGAGATTGAGATGCTCCCCATGGCTCCTCCCAGACGACAGCCTCGTATTCATTCATTCATTGAATCTCCGTCGGCTCGCAGCAATGACAGGCTGGTGATTGGTCCCGGTGACGGTTCAAGACTCTTGCCTTCCAACGGTTTCTGTAAACGGCAGGCTAGCCTCGGACTGACTTCTTGTACTCGGTGACCGCGAGTTCGGCTATTTCTCCGATATGCGTGCATTGATTTCCTTGATCGGCTGCCATCCCCCGAGTTCATACTTCTGGCTGGTCGCGGTGGTGGCAGACGCGAGAGGGAAGATGATGAGGAATTGGGGTTACATTTTATCTGTGAGATTGTATTTGATTGCTGGCTTTATTGCTTCTTTCATGGATCAATTTATATAAAAAGCAAGGCCGGTCTGGCGTGACCTAGCATTAGCAATGAAAGCGACGGCATAGGAATCGGCCGTCTTAGTGCATGGACTCGTGTCGATATTAACAACCCAAGGACGAATGCAGGAAGGGCCCATTTGATTCAGCTTTGGGAAAATGCTCTTGGAAGAATGCAAATATTTTTGAGGTAAATGGGTTTTCCGAAATGTTAGACTGTTTGGTAAACTATAACTGAAAAGTACTTTAGGAAAATGCAAGACTGTTTGGTAAACATATTTTTGAAAAGCCCTTTAGTGTGACCAAATTAAGTTTTTTAGTTTAGTATTTTTAAAATTGCAAAAAGAAATAATTACTATATAACATTTTACATTTTCATGTTAAGAGTAATGTAAAAGATATATATTAGTAAATTTATTTAAAAATTATATTAAAAGAATTTGATTATAGATTAGATGCAAAGCTCAAAAAATTAAGTTTTTTAGTTTTAGTATTTTTAAAATTACAAAAAAGAAACAATGACTATATAACATTTTATATTTTTATGTTGAGAGTAATGTAAAAGATATATATTAGTAAATTTATTTAAAAATTATATTAAAAAAATATGATTATAGATTATATGCAAAGCTCAACTTTTGGCCTAGGGTTCTTTTAGGTTTGTTTTCAACTTTGAATAATTTTTTTAATTATTGTAGTATTAATCATCTTCGTTAATTAATGATCATTCTAGTGTATTGATAAAAGTTGGGCTATTGTTTGTCAAAAGATAAAAATGACAAAAAAAAAAAAAAAGTTGAACCCAACATTTGCAAAGGGTTTTTATTATTATTTTTTTTAAAAAAATCTGATGAAACTCCGTCGCCGATCAACGATGGTTGGGGGTGTGGGGAAGATGATTGGTTTAAAAAAAAAAAAAAAGAAGTCAACGGATGAACAGTAGAGATGGACTTGCATTTCCGAAATACTAAAAGCCCAAAGTAGGTCCGCACCTGCTTTGGCTTTCAGTGTTTCAAATGCCAACATTTGGCCAATGACACCTCCAAATACTGAACCAAACACCTAAATTTTTTCCCAATGGGCTTTCAGCCCTGAAAGCCCTGAAAGCCCCTTGGAATGCCGAACCAAACAGGGCCGAAGTGAGGGTTGAAGATTTTAGTCCTTTCTTCACTTTTCTTTTCCATTTGTTTTTACAGTTTGCTAATTTTTTTTTTCCTGAAAAATACCACCACTGATCCCAAATTATGTCCATTACCACTGTAATATACAAATTAACTTTTATATCATCAAAATCCCAAACATTTACCAGGATGACAAAAATACCATTCATTCTTAAAATTCCTAAATTTTTCCCTTCGTGATAGTAATATCCCAAACTTATTTTCATGTCACAAATAACTCAAACTTATAACATCATGACAAAAATTTGGGTATTTATTTCATATGGGTAGAATTGAGGGTTTTTTTTAACCAAAAAAACGCTCGGTAATTTTGGCGTCACCCAAAAGTTGAATATTGCTGTAATAATGGTATAATTTTAGGATTTTTGGTGATATCAGCAATTTTTTAATTGTGTTTAGAGTTACGTACGGGTAATATTAGATTAGGTGACCGCCAATCAAAGTCCTTATCGGAGGTCTCGTTAGCATCTCGCATAATCTTAATTAGCTTAAACTTTCATTTGTGTTCCCCGAACATTATACCGGCACATTAATTGAGAGCTCAATTAGCTGGAAATGATAATAAATAAATAAAAACTTTCGTTGAACATTCTCAATTTGCTTATCGTGCTATACATACATACATACATACATACATACATACATATATATATATATATATTAAATCTATAGAAATTAAATGGAAATGGAATTCTAAGAGTGTGATTCAAGCCCACAAGAGATTTTCTCGATCGCTTGCGCATCAGCTTTTAGATCAGTTGTAGAATCCGATTCAAAAATGTTGCCCACCCAATTTTCTTGCCAAAGATAGAGACTGTCGATTTGGCATTTTAAAAGCGATTTAGAGACAAGTATATTGGAAATTTTAAAAATTGTCAAGAAAGTGCTTTGACTTTTAAAGTTTTTAGAAAATACAATTAAATTTTAAAACTTGTCTAATTGATCCAAAAGAATCTTTTCATTGATTGTACTTTTTATAAGTTTTAGAATTTGATTACACATTTATGACAAGTTTTAGATTTGAATATATCAAGTTTTGTGACTCAATTGTATTTTCGCAAGCAGTTTTAAAATTTTCAGTCCACTTATTCTTAAGATTAAACAGCCATATCTTGCACGTAATCATCATGCTGATATCAAATTTAAGGTAATTATTAGAATTCATCAATTTTGAATTCATTCTGTTTTTTGTGTTTTTTTTAATTTTTTATAATAACAGTAAGTGTTTCGGCTCAATTGACCTCTAAGCATGCGTGCGAATCATTCCTTCCATGGTTACGAAGTATGATTCCATCCCAAGTATAAAGCGTGGCTCCCAAGCTTCTTCTTCTTCGTTTTTTTTTTTTTTTTTTTTTTTTCTGTGATCTTGCAAGTGCGACTTAATTGTTTTAGAGATATCATCTCGTGACTAACATGTGCACACCATAGCTAATCTGGATAGTTGAACCCGCTTCACCTGGTCTGATTGAATCCAGTCCCTTCCGAGTCCAACCCGGCGGGCAAGAATCTCTCTCTCTACCCCGAACGGAGAAAAACCATGTTAACCTTATGATAAATGAGATGCGTATCGAAATTCAAATTAGTGACTTCGGCGTGGGATTATGTATTATGTACACTTGGTGTCGTGAAATCGAATGTAGGTACCCATGCTTGTACTTTTCTTGACGCGGCACTTGCATCCAAGCGAAAAACACGATTTAAAGAGACGTCAAAGCAGCAAGTACAAATCGGAAAGGAAATTGATGAGCAAGAGTCAGCGCCAACTCTTCAAACCTTGCTTTAACGACTTTAGGGCACGAAGAAGATTCAAAACTACAAATAGAGAGTTGAGACAAGAAAAACGGGGTCTTTTATGGAATCAATACACGTTTTATTATTTGAGACAGGACATGTAATTTTGCCTATCTAAATCGAGTTTCCTCATTATTACAAAAAAAAATATGTTATTTACTGGGTACAAATCAAATTTTACATTTAAACACGAAATGCTAAAGAACCTCCTTATATATATGAAAACTGCTAGGTCTTCTGATCTTGTTCATCCCCTCCTTTGGAGATTTCGCCATCTCGGTCTTTAGCCTTGCTTGGCTCCATGAACGAGTCCACTTCCTCCTCCACTTCCTCCACCTGCAATTCAAATTTCGTTTGCACGATCAAATTCAAATTCCATTTGTACAATTCATAGATTTAATCCCCCATTAAACCCACCATTAATGGGTGAAAAATGAGAATTGCTTGAGAAACGGCAATAATCCCAGCCGTCGTCTAATCGTGATTTTACATGATTAACGCCGTTGAGTTGGACTAGCGGGACTTGGAAAGAAGGTAATGTAAGCAAGCTCATACATGGCGGTGGTCAAATGGTTATAAGCAAGTGGGTTATATTTTGCACAGAGATTCTCCATCTTGGATCTCATTAAAAAAAAAAAAAAGAAATTGGAAACTTGTTCTAATTATAAAAATGGACACTTGCAAAATGAAAATTATCTTGACCTCCTCCTGCACGTGATTAGGTGTTAATCAAATCAGCATTCATAATGGCCCCCAAAATTCTAGTCAACGTTGTTTTTTCAAGCACCAAATTGTGTAATCAAATTTGGCAGTTCAAGACGTTCTGCAACAACTCCTAGGCAAGGTTGTAAATTGTAGAAAAATGGGTTTAATTATTGATGAAGAAAGATGTGGGATTAAATGAGACCTTGTCGATGATATCTCCGGCGAGATGAGCATCCTTGTCCACCATCTCCGCCACATGCTCCACCGAGGTCACCGCATCTTTCAGCTTGCCGTCCGGGAGGTGCTTGGCGACCTCCTCCGCCACATGCTCCACCTTCTCTGCCGCCTCCTCCACGATTTCCGTTACGTGGTCTATCGTCTCGACCACCGCTTCAGCCTTATCTGCCAGAATTTCAAAATTCATTCCCATGCTTATCAAGCTCATGCTCAGATTTCAACAATAATAAGCTTGTCGATTTTAGACTCACTTTTCAGCTTCCACAAGGGACCCCATTTGTTCTTCCAGAATGGTAAAATCACCGATACAAGGGCCCCCAGAACCCATAATTTCCTGCCATGTAAAGAGCTAATTCCAGTTTCAGCAAGAGCTAACAAAAAGGAGAAAAGCCATACGAATGTATATTTGAATACCAGGACCTGGTTTTATCAATTAGAAAGATCTTGGACTCAGTAAAACTTACCAAGAACTTGGAGATCCATCGGATGGAAGATGTGGCACCGGATCGACACTGCTCTGAACAGCCACATCCCTAGATACAAAGACATCAGTTCTAAATCTGCCGATATCTACTCAGAAGAACTAATTTCAGAACTTAGTATCCTGAAACCGTGGAAAATAAAGATAATACTCACATTCTTTGAGCACTCTGTCGAGCACTGAGAGACGTCAAGCTCCTGCTATCTGCAAACTGGCAACGATCCATCTGTCTGGCCGTTGGCAAACGGCTTCTCCGACTGGCATCCACGCCAGTCAAACTGTGGGACAAGGTTACAAGCCTCGTCGTCGACATAGGCGTCTCTGTTTCCTGCGGATTGTGTGCAGCCTCCAGCACTCTTTGCTTCCAAAATGATGGGTTGGAGATTTGAGAAAGAGAATGGAGATGGTTTGGATTTGGAGACGAAAGGGATTGAAAGAGAGAGGTTTATTATTGGATGGTAAACGTGCGAAACGAGATATATGTTCCTGCCAATACACGGTTTGCTGCCAGAAAATTAGAATTCAAGGTCTAATATATATCAATAGTTTATGTATAAAAGTCAAGATCGTAGCTCGGTCTCTTTTTTCTGAAGCACGTTTCTTAACGTGAGTTTGAATATCATATGCGTTTGCGTGGGAAGAACCACCTAACCCACTCGTGGTTTTACTCGGTCCATGTTGGTTTCCCCCAAGATTCTATCGATTATCATGACCAGCTATGCAAGCCCACCTTCCCCTTTGTCTAATTAAGAGTTGTAAAGAAGGTTTAAGGGGGTATGACGTCGACTTGAAGACGCATTTTCCAAAATTTGAACAAAATTCAAACAAAATTCAAACAAATGTCTGCTTAATCCTTCCAACCACAAAAAAGAGAGAAAAGGAAGCAAGGAAGCCCTCGAGATATATAGAAAGAACTTTGCACGGAGATCTCTCTTATAGGATGTGACCACCATCGCATCATTTGACAGACATAGTCGGAGATTTTCTATGATGAGTCGATGCATTATCAACTAATCAAGTTTGAAAGAGAGAGAGAGAGAGTCGGTTCTTCTAGACAGTTTTGATTAAGTCATGGAAGCGGAGCCTGCTCCGTGTTTCTATCCGTATCTCCTACCCTTCTCAATGCATCGTCGAATATATGTCGTGCGTAAACGTCCACTTGTTACTTTAGGAAATATCACCAAGTCCAAATCCTTTAAACCCTCTCTCAACTCTCTCTCTCTCTCTCTCTCGCACATACACACGTACTCTAATGTCAGCCTTTGATCAGAAATGATTGTCACTGTGAGTCTCTTGTTAGAAGCCATAGGCCTCCTCATATCTACATCAGTCTAGGATTTTCGGAGGTTGAGGATGGTTGTCAACCTCCATACCGAGGTTCCCATTTGGTGGTGGTGTTTGTTGGGGCGAGATCAGCCGGCATAGCTTCGTCAGAGTTGTAGACATGTGACGGGGGTCTTAATTTTCCTGGAAACTCGCTAATTGACTCAGCAAATCCTATGTCAGACCACTCTTAAACACCTAGAATGGTCAGTCGTTGATGGTTCTTTCGTTTCTTATGCTCTGTTTCCCCAATTAATTTCGACTTCACAGCGTCCTTGTATGAATGATTCTTAGCATGTTTTGTGAATCGACATGACCATTCAAAGGGATGTGTTGATCAATCTTGATCGAGGTTGAGGGCAATGTCGGTCAGTTCGAAAGAGATGGTCCAATCCATCGGAATAGGTTCTTCCTAAATAGACAATCCACGAACAAAAACCAGATACTACCGTTTTAGCTTAGAGAAAGGCATACTTCTGGTTCCTTTGGAGTAGTGGCGTAAGAATGTATTTGGAGAGACTATTGCAAGTCAAGTGCGAGTAATGATCGTATCCACAAAATCAAAAAAGAAAGTAGTCGAGATGATTAAGGCTCTATTCGTTTTACGAAAAATAACTTTGGAAAAATGTTTTCCGAATTTTGTGACATTCATTTCACGAAACATGAACTAGTTAAACAAAATATTTTTCACTATAAAAAAAACGTATTCAAAAAATAGAAAATATTTTCCATAACTTCTTCCACTTCACATTCTTTAACCAAACACATTTTCCTTTTATTTTTATGTTTTCTTTTTATTTTTATTTTTTTTATTTTCTTAAACAATTGAGTTTTTAAATTTTTTTCGGTTTCTTCCTGGCCAGCGAGCTCCTTGCTCGAGGCTAGATCTGGCGAGGGCAAGGCTTGAACTCACTTGGTTCGACAAAGCTCGGGCTAGTCTAGATTGGCCAAGCCTCGAGCTCGCCAATCTACATCTTGGTCAATAATCGAGCAGTCGGCCATCGTCAAGGCACACGGCAACAGAGGAAGGGGAAGGAAAAGAAAATTAAAGAAAAAAGGAAAATTTTAATAATGAAAATTCAATTTTTTTAAAATAAAAATAATTCAAAATTCAAAATTTTAAAAATATATATTTAAATTAATTTCTTGGTCAATAAAAAAATTAAAATTCAATTTTTTTTTGATAATTTTTCCCAAAAAAAAAAAAAAAAAAAATCAAATCAGATAACGAACAATAGAAAATATTTTCTGCTCCTTTTTTAGGTTTCGGCCGAACGCCGGAAAATATAATTATTTTCTTGAAAAATTGCTTCTCAAAAATATTTTTCAAAAACATGATATTTTCTGCAAAATGAACAGATCCTTAATATTCAGTAAAATCAAATCTCGGATGTTAAAGTGTATATGAACAGACTTTTACTTTATTGCTCTTTACTTAGTTTAGATTACAACGAATGCCTTTGATTTTTCTTGGCCCTAGAACACCTGAAACTTTCATAATATACTACACTAGTGTCGACAAGTACGTTTACTTATAACTGTTGTCATGATTTTCTAAAATTTATATAATATTCCAGATTTTGATGAGTTTTTAAAAGACATAAACAAAAAGAGGTTACATTCGTACGAGAGTAAAAACTGAAAAAGCGTAAGCATTTACACTCCATGTCTTTTTTTCCATAGATCTTTGGCCCCAAGTACCCCTCTCTCTTCTCCTTGTCTGGTTAGGCACCACCTCCAGATGCCTGCCGCCCGCTGCTAGCCGCAACATTTGGAAGAAGAGGAAAAGGAAGGAAAAACGTAGATAGGTAAAAGAAAAGAGGAGAAATTATTGAAGGTGGAAAAGAATTATTAGCCATCGAAAATGGCAACCATTAATGTGGCATCTTTCAAAAACAGAGTATTTGAAATTACTTGCCCATCAAGATTTCACCCTTTCACATAGAGTAGTTTAAGCCGGAGTACTTACAGCGTATGTAATCGGTGTACAATTCTTCTTTCTCATAAACAATTTGATCCACTAATGATTTGATGATTAGTGAAAAAGTGAATTGTTAAAATCCTCAAATTAAGGATGGATAAGGATGTTTGTTATAAATGTTAATTTCCCTTTGATTTACTTCCTAATGAAGAGAATCTTGATCCAAATAATAGAAGAGACTTTGAATATTGAGAATTTCCCACTTGTAAAAAAGAAGAAGGAATTACTAGTTCCTTGACTGACCCTATAAATGGTTTGGACAAGTCAACTTGATCTCGGGTTTGAGTGTGTCATTTCACTATTCCACAAACTAGGAATCGACCATGTTCGATCTGACTCTAGATTCTAGGGTAGGAACCAATCCACCTTAGATTTGATCACCCCTAGTTGCTTGATTAGAGATTTGAAATGATAAATTGATGGGTTGTGTTTGAATTGAGTTCAATTAGTTGATCCGGTTATTACCATCCTTTTGATATTGTCTACCGCTACCGACTAATATGACAATTAAAAAAGTAGTAACCATGATCATAATTTGCTTAGGAACTATCAATAGGAATATTTCTAATGACTTAGAATCGACATTGCATTTGTTTATCCATAAAATAAATAATTGAGCGCTCATTATACTGTTATATATTCTTTCGTAGAAGTATGTGATCTTGTGTAAACAATCATATAAGGCAAGTCATTTTCACGAATAAAAGGCAATAAAAAACCCAATCTTACCTCACAAAGACTAAACAGATTGTTTGGTTCATGTTTGAGTTGGTCCGACTTAAATTGGCCATAAAATTGAATTAATTGTTATGGGTACATTCGGGCTATCATGCAAATTATCATATCATGTTCTGATCGAGGTTTTTCCAACTCGATCAAATAAACAGAGCATGTATGGACGACCTGCTTAACTAACTCGACATAACGCAAGAACAATGGCGATTAGCAAGATGGCTTCGACCTCGAGCAGACATTTTAACATGTAAGAAAAAGGCCTTCCCTGTACGAAAAGGATCATCAGCCTGGAGGAACAAGGTGAACTGCCGAAGCATGAAGTTTCTGCATAGCGTGACCGACGATGTCGTATGCTGCACCTAATTACAAATACCAACATTCCTAGGGCTTTCCTACAGCCAGCGAGGCACGCATATTCTTTCTCTCAACAAGGTAAACGGGGGTAGTTGTAAATGGGATGGCTGCGCTTGTGGCCATTTCTGCTAGTGATGCTTTCTTGTAGGGATAAAATCACCACTTTTACAAGCCCGCTGACTCTTGTGAAAGACGTTGAACACAGATAAGATCGATCGGTCCTTTAGCGCACGCTCTCTTCCCGCGTCTTGGATGTATTCCACGACACTCCCCCCCTCTATGAAAACGTATTTTTCTATTTTAAAGATAAAGGCATGAACAACGCTACATACTATATTGAAAACCCACGGCCCCTTCCCTGTCTCAAAGATTTTTCCTCATAATTTTTTTCTCGAGAGACTTCTATTTTTTTTACAGATTTGGCCATTTGCTCAGGCCAAAAACGGGTAAAGATGACCACAAAGATGACGGAGATGGATGCTCCTTCTGACAAAGATGAAGCTAAACGACAAGGAAGACGGAGGGGTGGTCTGGTTTGGATGCGCAGCAGTGTTGGCCTGGATGGGCATCGCCAGTGGATGCACAGAGGTGACTCTAGGATGAGGAGGACAAAGTGAGAGAAAGAATTAATGAGTATAATTTCAATTTATCGTGATTTCGTGTTGGCTAAACTCAAAAAAATGCACTTAATGGGGGGTGGGTGAGAAGCCACCACCAAGTATTCTCTCACCTCAACTCTCTCTCTCTCTCTCTCTCACATGCACACGTACGCTCACGTCAGCCTTTGATCAGAAATGATCGTCGTTGTCAGTCACCTCCCATCATTAGAAGACATGGACCCCATAACTACATCAATCTCGGGTTTTAGGTCGAGTGTGGTTGTCAAACTCCATGTCGAGGTTCCATATGGTGGCGGTGTTTTTTGGGGCGAGATCAACCAGCATCGCAGCATCGCTTCGTCGGAGTTGTAGACGTGCGATGAGAGTCATAATTTTCCTCGGAATGTACTCATTGACTCGCAAATCGCATGTCAAACCACTTGTAATCACTTTGAAGCAGTCGTTGATGATTCTTTTGTTTCTTATGCTCACTTCACTCATTTAATTTCGACTTCACAGCATCCTCCTATGAATGATTCTTAGTATGTTTTGTGAATCGACAGAACTATTGGAAGGGCAATGTAGATTAATCTTGATCAAGGTTGAGGGCAATACCAGTCGTTTGGGAAGAGATGGAGGATCCAATCCATCGGAATATGTTCTTTCTGGATAGACAATCCATGAACGAAAACTAGATACTACGTCTCAGCTTAGAAAAAGGCACACTTCTTAGGAGTAGTGGCGTAAGAATGTGTTTGGAGAAACTATTGCAAGTCAAATGCACATAATAATCATTCAGGCAAAATGAAAAAAAGAAGTTAGTTGATATGTCATTTAATAAAATCTTCGATGTCAAAACGTGTCCGAATAAAATTTTGCTTTCTTGCTATTTGCTTAATTTAGATTTATGGCGAACACCCTTTCTTTTTTTAACCCAAAATACCTAAAACTTTCATATTATACTGGTGTTCACGTACATTATCCTATAATTGTTGTCATGATTTTCTAAAATTCATATCATATTCCAGATTTTGATTAGTTTTTAAAAGACAAAAACAAAAAGAGGTTAAATCCGTACAGGAGTAAAAACTGAAAAAGCATAAGCATTTTCACAATGTTTTCTCTATAGATCTTTGGCCCCAAGTATGCTCGCTCTCTCTTCCTAAGAAGCACCAATAATTTTCGGAGCTTTTATGTCATGTTAGACCCCTTGACATGTCTCGGACAATTTTCGATACTCTTTGATACTCGATCAATAGGGGTCGGAATCAATTCTCCCGACACTCTACAACATGCGAGTCCAAAATTTCAACATGAGAGTTTGGAATCCCAACACGTGATTTTGACATATACAAAGCCAATTTTAAAATTTTTTAATAAATGAGGGGTCAAAATGTAAATATGCAAAAAAATAAAAAATAAAAAAATAAAGGGGGAAAGAAGAAAAACCTAATATTCTCTTCTTTTCTTACTCTCATTCCCGTAACATATAATTGACCCCTCAAGTTTGTTTTTTCTCTTATGTTTCGACACGCAATTCTAGAATGTGGATTGCTTATTTTTTTCTCTTCAAGTTTTGTGGATTATTATAATGGAGTTGAATTTATCAAATTGAAACAATGAATGATATTAACATTTTAGGCTCTTTTTCTATTATTTATTTGTGAATTTGAATCAAATTAATTTGATTAAAAGAATTATAAAAATGATGTGATAAATATATAAATATACTTAATATAAAACATATTTCAACGTATTGAAATTTTCTATTTTTAGAGAAACGACATGTTAACGTGTTATGTTGTGTCATGTTATGTGTCAATGTTTGTGTTACTTAGCTCTTTTCTCCTTGTCTTATTAGGCACGACCTCCAAATCCCCCCCACAATGCTAGCATCAACATTTGGAAGAAAAGGAAAAGGAAGAAATAACATAGATAGGGAAAAAGAAAAGAGGAGAAATTATTTAAGGGGAAAGGGCATCATTAGCCATTGAAAATGGTAAGCATTAATGTGGCATCTTTCAAAATGGAGCATTTGAAATTACTTGCCCATTAAGATGGCATCCCTTCAAATAGGGTAGATTAAGCTGGAGTAATTATACCAAACAAATTTGGTGTACAATTTTTTTTTCATAAGCAACTTGATCCTTCATTGATTTGATGATTAGTGAAAGAGTGAATTGTTAAAATCCTTAAATTATGGATGGATAAGATTGTTTGTTATATATGTTAATTTCCCTTTGATTTACTTCCTAATAAAGATAATCTTGATCCTAATAATAGAAGAGACTTTGACTATCGAGAATTTCCCACTTGTAAAAAAGAAGAATAAGGATTTGCCAGTTCCTTTATTGACCCTAGAAATAGCCTAGATAGGTCCCACTTGTAAAAAAGATGAAGAAGGAATTACTAGTTCCTTTATTGACCCTAGAAATAGCCTAGATAGGTCGATGCGGTGTTAGGTTTGGGTGGGCTGTTTCTTAGTTCCACAAATTGGGAATTGACCCTACAGGGTCTGATTTCATATTCTAGGGTGGGAACCGACCCACCCACCCAGGACTCAATCACCCCTAGTTGCTTGATTAGAAATTCAAAATGATAAATTGATGGGTTGTATTTGAGTTGAGTTAAATTAGTTTGATCCAGAACTTACCGGCCTTTTGTTATTTTCCATTACTACCGGCTAATATGACAATTAAAAAAGCAGTAACCATCATCATACATAGGAACTATCATTATGAATTTTTTAATGACTCAGATCAACCTTGAATTTAATGATTGAGCATTCATTATATTATTATAGTTCTTTCGTAGAAGTAATTGATCTTGTGTAAATAATCATATAAAGCAAGTCATTTACACGAATAAAAGGTGATAAAGAAATATCCAGCCTTACCTCACAAAGACTATCCAGATTGTTTGGTTCGTGTTTGAGTTGGTCCGACTTAACTGGGCCAATACAATTGAATTACTTGAACAGGTAAGCAATTATCACATGATGCTTCGATTGAGGTATTTTTCCAACTTGATCAAAATAAACAGAGCATGTTTGGATAATCTTTTTTTTCCTTTGAAGTGGATGACCTGTTTAACTAACTCGACATGATGCGAGAAAACTGTGGAGTACGAGTCGACTCTTCGAGGGATTAGCAAGGTGGCTTCGACCTCGAGCAGACATTGTTCCATGTAAGAAGAAGATCTTCCCTGGGCGAAAGGGATCATCAGCCTAGAGGAACAAGATGAACTGCCGAAGCATGAAGTTTCTGCGCGGCGTGACCGACGATGTCTTGTGCTGCACCTAATTATAAATACCAACATTCCTAGGGCTTTCCTACAGCCAACGAGCCACGCATATTCTCTATCTCAACAAGGTAATGGGGGCAGAGGTAAATGGGGAAGCTGCGCTTGTGGCCATTTCTGCAGTGACGCTTTCTTGTAGGAATAAATCAACACTTCTACAAGCCTGCTGACTCTTGTGAAAGACGCTGGAAGCGCATGCTCTCTTCCTGCGTCTTGGATGTATTCCACCACACTCCCCCGTCTATGAAAACGTATTTTTTTCTCTATTAAAGATAAAGGCATGAACGATTCCATATAGCGTATTGAAAACGCAAGTGAACTCGAGCATGGATCATGTTAGAAAAATCGATCTACTTTCTTTCAGGCCGGCATGGAGAAGGTAGATCCATGAACAGACGTATATAGAAACTTGAAAATTCTCGGGAAGGATAGCGAAATTGAGTGAGATGTATAATGAGCAAACTATTCGTCATAGACATCACATGCAATTAATCTTGTGTTAGAAAAATCGATATGCTTTCTTTCAGGTTAACATGGAGGAGATAGACTCATAAATAGACATGTATGGAAACTTGGAAATTCTATGGAAGAATAGCGAAACCGAGTTAGATGTGTAATAAGCAAATTATTTGTCGTAGACATCATATGAAAGAACGGTGGCGAGATTGATCTGGTCAAGTTAGATGAACAAAACTCAAGCCGATTTTCAAATTTTTTCTTTGTACATTTTTTTTATTTCCCCATGAGCAAAAAGGTCCATTATAGGACGAGAAGTCATAGCACAATCAGCACATTAGGTAGGGCATGGGAGGTGACATTGACATACAAGATGCAGCTGCTACTGGCCAGGGGCCACTCACCTCTCTCTTCTTTTTATCTAATTTTTCCTATTAAATAAATAGGCGACTTTTGGCCGACTTTAAAAGCTAGATATCATTTTTTTTAAGGTACATGAAAACAACGACCTTATAATTCATGATTTTATAATGAATCAAGTGCCATTTCAATTAGCAGATGGCCACCAGCCCAAAAACATTTCAAGAGGCTTGTCTTGTGAATATTGCTTCATGCGCATTCAATCATTGATTGTAAGAGTCGGTCTGAATTTTATCCAGGTGTGAATCCCCCATGGTTATTAGGACATGACACTAGCTAGTGCAAGACAGCCAGTTTCGAGAAAACCGATAATTATTGAAAGAAGTTTCTATTTCATTTTAAATATAATAATAAGAAAAAAAGCTTACTAATGTGAAGGATACGATCCCTTTCGATTTTTAATTGTACATAAGAAAAGCTGTGTGGGCAAATTAAAAAAGAATACATGGGAAATCTTATTCTCCCATAATGACGTATGGGCATCGTAAGTCGACGTATCTATAGTGCATTGAAAAAATTAAGAGAAAAAAGAAGGATAGGTCTATAGATAGATCTGATGTAGATTAACATATTGATGAAGGGATATGACAAAGAAGCTGGGACCTTACCTCCCAAAAAGCGCCAGCATCAAATACTTTCCATATTTTTTTTCTTGAATAACCCACATGTAATTGAGAGAAAAATTGAATCTAACTATCTATAAAATTGAAAGTTGCCATCGAATTTTGCAAATGGGAAAGGTGCCAGCCAAATTACCATACGAGCAAACAATCTTATCCGATTCTTGTCTTTTGGGGACCGATAAAATCGAATGTCGAATAGAAGGTATCTCGCCATCCTGGCGAGAGACGGGAGAGATCAAACGGGCATAAAAACAACAAAGTAGAAGAGAACAGGGGGCAACGTACAACCTAAAAAAAAAAAATGAATGAAAAAGCGGAGAGCGACGACGCCGCAGCGTGATGGCCGTCATTGACTTTAAACCTCGACACGCATCCGGACAAAAAAATATAATATACGCTCTCTCTCTCTCTCTCTCTCTATATTTCTCTCTCTGCACAGGCACACCACCTTCCCTCGAAAGGACCTCGATTTCCCTTGTTTTCTTACCCTTGCAGTTCGCGCATATCTCTCTCTCTCTCTCTCAGATCGTCCTCGTACCTCTTCTGTCTTCGACGCCTTCACTGGCTCGCCGGCGGCGGCGATGGCCCACCGGAAGGTCCTCTCCGCCGGAGCCCCCGCGGCGGCGGACTCCACCTGCCTGAACTCCTGCGACTCCTGCCCGAGCTACTGCGGCTCGTACTGCTGCTACGGGGACTCCTACCCCCCGCCGCCCGTTTCGCCCTACTGGGCTCCGGTTCCGTCCCGCACGACCGACTTAAGCGGCGGAGGAGGGTCCAGCGCCTTGCCGCCCGTCGTCATCGTCGTCATCGCCCTCCTGGGCGGCATCTTCCTCCTCGTCAGCTACTACTTCATCATAGCCAAGTCCTGCCTCATCCGCCGGCGGGGCCGATCCCGCGTCCGCACGCCCCCGGACGGCGGCGAGGGAGGCGGGGGCTGGGAGGAGGCGTTCGAGGAGGAGGGCCGCGTGGACCACCCGATATGGTACATCCGGACGGTGGGGCTGAGCCCCGCGGCGATCAGCGCGATCGCGGTGTACGAGTACCGGAAGGGCGAGGGCCTGGTCGAAGGGAGCGACTGCACGGTGTGCCTGAGCGAGTTCGGCGACGGCGAGGCGCTGAGGATTTTGCCCAAGTGCGGCCATGCCTTCCACGTCCCCTGCATCGACGCGTGGCTGAGGTCGCACACCAACTGCCCCCTCTGTCGGGCGGCGATCGTCGTCCCCCTCCCGCTCCCCCTCCCCCTCCCTCCTCCCGAGCGTCTCTCCCAGCGCCTCGACGGCGGCGGCGATCGCGCGGCGGGGGCCGTCGTCGGCGGAGGCGAAAACAGCAATGGAGCAGGAGCAGGGGAAGGGGTCGAACCCGGAGAACCCAACGGCGGTGGATTGCCCAAGGAGATTGAGGAGGTCAGTGGTCAGAACGGTCAACTGGGTTTGGTGGTCATGGAGGAGGAGGAAGGGGTTGTTCCGGTGAGAAGGTCGTTTTCGGTGGATTCTCCATTTCTGGCGATCGAATTCCCCGGAGGTTCGGAACCCGAATCGTCCGACGCGAACACGAGCGAGGCGAGACGGATCGACGAATCTCAATCCTCGGCGGATCGTGCCGGCACAAGCTCTCGACCCGCAGCGAGGTCGCAATCATGGAGCGGGAGGCTTTTCATGCCGAGAGCCAACAGTAACAGCCGGAACTCGTCAAACTCGAATCTTTCCCGGTAATTCTGACCGCCCCTGCTTTTTACTCTTCTGGGTTTTTCTTCCAAGTTCGATTGGAGAGCACAGAGATATCTGCAACCCCGTCGAGAATCGTGGGTTCGTCCCTACTGATCAATTCACGAGACGACGCTTAGCTGAGAAATGGCCCCAGTATCTGATCCATTGCGCCGGGGATTTTTTTAGTACCTTGAGAACGAAACAGAGAACTGGAAATGCATTTTCATTTTTATGGCTATACGATGATTAAACTTAAAGAGACGGAATAGACAGAAGTAAACATGTTAATCATTCTCTCTGACTCCCGTCTTCCCTCCCCGCGAGGAAGACGAAGTTCCTCGTTTTTTCCAGAGACTTTTTTCGAGTCCGTGGAAGGGAAAAGTGACGAGATGTTTCGAAAGTTCGAGACTTTGAACTCGCTGATCCTATCGATTTCAGTGCTCTTTGGGAAGATTTCCTGCTCTGAAATGTGGGATTTCTGGGAGATTTTTGGCAGCATATCGTATTAAAAGAGCCACTAGAGTCTAACGCTGGCATATGCAAAGGGACCTACCCCGAAGTTTGCACATCAACACATATGAAATGTTGGCCCGGTATGTATTAACTTGCCGTGAGACGTAGTTTTTCCAACTTAGCGTAAGAGTGACTTGCCAGTGCTACTCGAGAATCGAAGGCACGATGTCCGGTGGGTCGACACGTTTATTAGTTTTTATTTTTATTTTGGATCGAAAGTAAATACTTCATTCATTCTTTGGGATCTCAAAATGATACATGAAGGTTCAAAACAAAGCAAATTACAAACAGTACAATAGAATAATAAAAGCACAATCTGCTACAATAGTACGTTCTCTCATCCCACAAGAATGAATCTATCTTGGCATCGAAATAGAATGAACGATGATTGATTACCGAATCTCAAATCATCTTAAGTGATGTGGGCAATGCTGTAAATTCTATCTCCAGTAGTAATGGCTTGCTCCACGAGTGAGTGGTGCATGCTTAGGTTTAGCGTTCTCAACATATGGTTAACCCATTTTAATGTAATAATGTGTCCATTTCAATGGTAAATGAATGTGAGATGTGATACTACCATTGCGTTGTGATTCCTTGACATTGGAGCAAGATCCAATGTTAACTCAGAGCATCTCTTGAGGAATTTATCATGAATTATGTGGAAAGGGTTCCGAGAGTCGCATCTGTATGTTCAATTGAAAGTTTTATCGTCAATTGTATTCTTATTCCTTCTTTAACTGTGTACTCTTTTGTCTGAGTCCACATTCGATAGGTTTCACCGGAATCTTTGTTCTAGTGTTTTCCCTCCCTTATAGCGTTTAAAATCCAATAGCAAGGATTCTTTTAGCGTGCATAAATCTTGATATGTGGAATTGATTCAAATTTCTTCATGAGTTTTTGTTTAACTAAAATAATTTTTTCGTTTCGATAAATGCGGAGGGAAAACAAATGAATATTCATCAAAAGTGCTTCATTACGGCTGTGACGGTGCAAACAGTTCGACGTCTTTTGTTGGTTTACAACTATAATTAAACCATATCATATAGGCAAAGTTCTCTTTAAAGATTCGACTTATGCCGGATAAATCATAGACTTTGAATGAGATGGGCGTCACTTAAAATCTTCATAGAGTTTGACTATAGTGTTGACATTAGGAAAATCTATGGTACGCGCGTGTTATGACATGATCTTGGAATGCGTTTCTTGCCGTATACGTGCTTTATATTTCTTTTCGTAGGAAACACCTAAGATCACTCAAAATATATGTATATACATGTGTATGGTATGTGCGTATGTACGTATGTACGTATTGGCATTTAGGTTTCAATGCAGTCTTTTCATAACTTTGGCAGGGTCGGGCCTAATGGCCTGCATAAACAAGTCCGCGAAGAAAATCATCATATTTCCCGGCGTCATCCGGCTAAGATTTTCTTCTTTTTTCTTGGAATCACGAGAAAAATTATGAACTTTTTCTAGCATTATCCGATTTGGAAAATTCTCTCTTTGTCTTCTCAAAATGATAACAATATTTCGGTGACTTGAATCCGAGCGCTCGACGACGACTTATTTGCCTAAACTTGGATGTGGATGCCACGTCGTGCTTAGCCAAAAGGAAAAATAACGTGCTGGAGTTCGGCGGGTCAACTTGTCCTTTCACAGGACAAAGAGAAGACGAGCTGCTCAGTTAGACTTTTCAATAGATTGGTAGTTTGGTTGATTGAAAATAGGTAATGACGTGTCTTTGTTTAGAAGAAATTTCATTTGTCAAGTAGCGATTTAAATCAAGATCATAAAGAGGTTATATGCCCTTTTTGTTTTTCAATAATTTAGAGGGACAAAACCGACTCCTTAAAGGCTCATTAAATATCTCAGAAATCTCATGAATTAATTTGATTTAAATATTTGGCCTGTGGCCTTTTACCCAGAAAAAAATTTCATGCAATTGATGGGATTCAAGCATGCATTCTCCATCTACTTAGCACAATGCTTTTTATTTTTATTTTCTCGACAAGGCTTTGCATTTTATTGATAAGGGATTTGCATCATTTCTCTGCCTCGATTTTATAAATGCCTTATGATTTTGACCATTGTATAATCCTCGGCGTTTCTATTCATTATATGAAGATACACTTTACCGCTCTTAGCCAATTTGACACGCTCCATGGGCTGTAATCTTACACATCACGAAGGAAAGAAATCTCACATGGGCATTTGCTTTTGGAGACTTTACCGTTTTAAATTGGTAGATTTCATGAGGAGGATAGATCGTACCCCATTCGTGGCTCATCCTGTATAGATAGAAAGATACCATGGACTTTACTCTTGGGTTTAGTGATGGCTTGTGTAGCAAGTATAACTCTCATGACATGATGAGCCCATTTTCTTCGGATCTATTTACGTTGGAAAACATCAAAATAGTTCTAAATATATTGCGGCTGTACCAATTCAATCTCAAAATTTTCAATTGTATTAATTGAGTTCTAACCTTTTGACGATTTGCTAATAAAGTTTACCCGATAAATTGGTTGGAAATCGCTAACATGAATGACGGTCATCCTACGTGGTACAACGAATGCTAACGTGGACAAATTCTATAATTTTTTGAAAATTTTTGAAATTTTTATTTTTTTCACTTTTTTTTTTTTTCTAATTGTGGGATAGCGAAGGCCCAACGCCCTCACCTATGGTTGGCGAGGGCACACAGGCCCTTGGCTATGACGCCCTCACCTATGGCCAACGGTGGTCAGCTAGCAACCTCATTGGCCCAAAACTAGGAAAAAAGAAAAGAAATGAAAGAAAACACCAAAAAAAAAAAAATTAAGAAATTTTTTAAAAAATTGGACACATCGGCCATGTCATAGGACAACTAGAGTTCATGTTAGCGATTTAAAAAAAAAATGACAAGATAGATTATATTGATAAATCGTCAAAATGTTTATAACTCAATTAGCATAATTGAAATGTTTAGGATTGAAAAGCACAAGTGCGACTTATTAAAAGCCCATATAGAATGCGGCCATGCGATTGACATCAAACCCAAAATCTGGGTCCAAACTTAAAGAAATTAATGGCCCAAATCAGGTCATGACAATATACTTACTTATAAGGCCCAATCGATAGAAAGCCTAATAAGTTCATCTGACCATTAGGCCATAACTATGCAGTTGACTCACAAGACCCATCGATGGAATGACTAACTCATCGATCATAAATTTCCAATGGGCAAAGGCCAAGTGGAAGACATGACACATGTCGCAATCAATATGACTTGAAACATGCATTGAAGTTCAAGACTGGGTCATGGAGGATCTATCAACTACGAATAACCATGGTTGAGTATACAAATCATTCTTAGAGCTGCGCATAACTCGGGGCAATTAGAAATTCTTGTACAGGAGGATCAAAATGCATAAATGAATGACCTTTTTTTTAAGATTTGAGCATCAATCATCAACAAACACACATGAAGACACACAAACAATTATGACATCAAAAAGTACGAGGAGCACATCAAATTTTCAAAATGAGAAGATCATTCATAACATATCAATTTATGGTTAATTTGAATTTGAAATATGAATTAGATTAGTTTTCCTGAATTCAAACTTTTCCCAAATTACAAGAGTTTTCAAGTCATATTTTGTATGTTTTTTGAACCTTCTCTGCACGGTCCAGTCATCTCATTCAGTAAACGAGCAAAGCATGGCATCCAAGAATGTAAACCGTGTGTTCTGATTCAATAAAATTTTATACCACTTCCTTATCTGTTTCCATCTACTGTCTGCGCGCTATTTCAATGCATAATAGGATCCATATATTGCTTAATCATCCACAGAGGTCGACGCAACTCCATTCGCCGCTCTCCTTGTCATTGATCAATCAATAGGCGCATTTTCCACCAAAACCTGCGCAGAAAGAGACAGAAAATGATAAAAGAATCGAAGCGGGAGGAATCCAAAACCTCGTGCGAAACACTTCCAGGAATTGACAGGCACAGAGTCTTTCGCTGCGAATCGACAGCTCTTGCGTGCAAGAACCATTGATGGCCTCGCCGAACATTTTCGATTCGTCGATCCCTATAGGAATGCATCAGATATCACCAAAGTCTCTCTCTCTCTCTAACTGGTCATTCATTGATATTGTCATGTTCTAGGATAAGTTCGTCGTGGGTGGAGCCCAGGGAATGATGTGTATCTAAGTTAGCATCACGGAAGGGGCGTTTCCAGTGATTACGAGATCGTAAAGATTCTGATGTATCTTTTTTTTTCTCCATGGTGATGACATTTGTATGTAAGTCAGCATCGGCAAATAGCTCTAACTTTTCCTTAGCTTTGGCTGGGTCTTAGGAAAACAAGGAAGCCAGCTCGTCTTGACAATAAAGAATGTTGCTGTAGATAATATTGTTATTGTTATTGACATCTGCAGAACATCAGTTTATTGATAACGATTAGCTGACAAATGTGGAGATCCCGCGTAAGAAGATAAGGTCTGATGAGCATGATGGTCGCAAGACTCATTTGCTCCTCGCCGGGCCCTTCTGAGATCAGTGCGCGGGGCTCTACTGGCTCTTCGCTCATTCTATCCGTTCGAGTGGGTTTTCACCAAGAAGTCTACCTACATTCCTATCCTCCCTCGTCTTCACCCGTACTTATAAAAGAAAACGAGTGATTAGCTCAACTTGGCAAGGGGATGGTCAGAACATTCCTAATAATCCATTGGAAGATCTTATCCCCTCTTGGCAAAACTTATTCGAGAGAACAAGGCCTGATTGTCCTGGCCTAAAGATTTCCACCTACTGGGGTCTAGTCAACTTGTAGGAAGAGCAGCCAACTGATTACATTATTCTAGTTGAGAATAATTTTGAGGCCCTTTGCCAATTCAACACCTAATCTATTGATAATTCAAATGGCGTGTCAGACTATTTTTACCCTTTTTTTTCATGTCTTAGATGCCTGTATGCGGTAGCGGCTGTATGACGCGCAATATCATGCTAACTTTGGTTGCAGGAGAAAATTACTAAAAAAGTTATAAACTTAATTAATAGTTCTAAAATTTTTAATTAAGCTAATTTTATTCTAGACCTTTTGATGATTTTCAATATATTTCTTCCGACCTATTTTGGTCGACAATTACTTACGTAGGTATCGATCGTCTTAGGTGGCATGGCTATTATTGGCGTAGATAATTTTTGTATATTTCTTAAATTATATATATTTGTATAATTATTTGATTTTTTTTTCCAAACTATGGTCATGCAAAGGTTACTGACTGACCCTCGCTAGCAATTGGGCGAGGACTAGTGACTCTAGTTGGAATTCAATAAAAAAAAAAAAAAAGGAAAGAAATAATTTAAAACAAATAAGAAAATAAGAAAATTTTTAAAACAATTGCAAATATTGTCAAGTAGAGTCAGTTTGAGCGTGCCTACTCCTCTCTTCTAATTCTAATGGCCTAATCCAGCCGAATTTCACTAGTTATACTTAGAGTAAGATTCCGCCCTTCTTACAAGTGTAGAGTCTACTACAATACAAAATATAATTCCCTTCTACGGCAACCACCTGTAGACTAAGTAACTAGTGGACCCTCCAATAGTCGGTTCACACGCCTTGTACACCCATCACAATATACATTCTGTTCAAATTATAAACCATACTTCAAAAATTTATAAAAGGTCTCTCGACAATTTATCTCTTGCTTAAATAAATGCCTTTGCTCTCTATACAACTACTGCTCATGTGTTTTCAAATGGGCTTGTCTCTCTTAGTAACTCTTAAGAATAATATTCAAACAGGCATTGCAAGCTTATATTAGAAAATGGATTCAGAAACCTCTCAATAATGCTCAAAATCTCTTGTTTTTGTTCTTGTCAACTATGTCGATTCTGGCCAATTTTTCGGCGATTTATGAAGCGCCAACTTCGAACTTTGCTGTTGAATCATGTAATCGTCGTATCCATTTAATTCTTTATAATAGATAAAATCCCGACAACGTTGCTTTAATACGAGCAGTTGATAAGATCTTCCATCAACAGTAGGTTTTGATCATGCCATCTCACCAACCTATCGAACGTATTAGTCCCTGATTTCTGGCATAAACAATCTTGGAATATCATGCTTCATTTGTCGAGCCTCCACTCCAGGAACTCCAACGGTCGTAAAATCTATCTCATATGTTTACAGGTCGGACTGCTTTTGCGTGTTCGGTTCTACACTGTTCCTTCTGCGGCTTTCCTGGACTTAGCGGAATTCGGCTCATACGCTTGTGGAATCAAAGCCTGGCTTATGCGTCATCTGGAAATGAGCCTCCACACACCTGAATAAATGCACCAAATGCTCGGATTAAGTCTCTTTTTAATCACCGACCAAAAAAAAAAAAAAAAAGTCTCTTTTTAATCATTAAAATCCTTTGAAAGTATTGTCCAACCTAGGCAGCCAGTTGCACGCCATGGTTCTCTCTCCTTTCCTCGTGTGAAATGAACATAAAACTAATGAAGCTTCGGAACACGTGGATTCACGCAGTTTACATACGATATGCTTTCTAAATTTTCCTTGTGGGTCCGGGGCTCTTGTTCTGGTCAACGGTTTGGAATTGTCCGGCGGGGACCAGTGCCGGAAACTTCTGTGGTATTGACTGCCCCACTTCCGTTTACTCCGTGGTGTCCGTAATCCCCTTTCAATCACCATTCACCACGCAGTTCATTTGACAGATTCAAATTGTAGGCGCGTGGTTCTCTACTTAGGTTTTGTTCTGCGTTAATCTCCATTTTTGCCTTCTTTTCCTTTTTTTGGCTACATAAAAAGTAGTTCCGGAGCAAAATTAAACATTGTAGAGTACACTTCCCTCTTTTCCTCCGTGTGCTTTCAGGAGTTTTCGGCTGTCGCGCTTTGCCAAACTGCTTAGCTTCAGTTCAGATGCTTACTTGGCCATGATATGTGCGCTACGATCTCATGCTAAAGCAGGAGTTTTCTCACGAAGGCTTGAACCGGAATCAAACGGGTGAGCAATGTATTTTGGAGCGTATCGCTCAACAGTAATCTTTCTAACCCTCAATTAAAATTTGGGGGAAGAAAAGGAATTCAACATAGTAAGAACTTTTATAAGCATTCTATGTCTATCTTGTCGAAAACCCGTTGGAAAATATGGAGAAGAAGAAAATGTATTGGAGGAAGAATAAATAACACTTTTTGTCGTAATCAAAAAATTAATTCAAGAAAGTAATAACAAAAAAAAATCGAAATTGGAGGTAAAGTGCCGCTAACCGAATCTCATTAAGATGATTAGTACTAAGGGTGCATTTGGTTAAGCATTTCCAATGGGTTTTTGGCCTCCAAAATCCTTTGGGCATTTGGTTAAGCATTTTCAATGGGTTTTCGGCCTCCAAAATCCTTTGGGAAAATGCTAGATCACTTGACAACTATTTTGAAAGAGTTTTCAAGTTAAAGCCAATATTAGGAAGGCTAAAAGATTAATGTTAGTAGGGACTAACATAGAGCTTTTAGCATTGGCCAAACTTATTTTTTTTCCTTCCAAAACTACCCTTACCAATTCTTTATATTTTTTATTTTGTCCCCCATTATTTTTTTAATTATAAAAGGACCAAACCGGCGGTTGGCGATTCAGGTCACCCGAGGTCAGACTGCCTCCGGAGAGGGTCACGCGACCTTGGTAAGGGCCACTAGAGGTCGCATGACCTTGGGCGACCCTTAGCAAGGGTCACGTGACATAGGTAGCGCACAATCCGAGTGGCTGTTGCTTGGGTCCGCGGCCTTAGGTAGCCTTCGCCTGGTCTTGTGAAGGTCACACAACTGACAGTCACTTGGGTCATGTGACCCTTGCTAAGGGTCGCCTGAGGTTGGGCAACCTCCAGCGGCCCTCACTAGGGTCGCCTAAGGTTGGGCAGCCTACAACGGTCCTCACCAGGGTCGCACGACCTTAATTGACGGCCCCTGGTGGCTGTATCCCTTTGTTGGATCAACGGAGGGTTTGTTTTTTTTTTTTTTTTCCTTAAATTATAAATATTTTTTCAATTCTAAAAAAAACTAATATTAATCACCCAAATGGCTTTTAAAATGTGTTTTCTATCAAATGGCATTTCTCTTAAAGTTGCTTCTCAAAGCGTGGTTTACCAAATGACATTTACATTTACCCAAAGCTTTTTAGACTAAATTGCTTTGCATTTCCCAATGTGTTTTCAAAATGCTGAACCAAGCGTATATTAGCTTCATGAATTTTGCCTCTCAAGATACAATAGCTCGGACCTGTTGGTATCAGTGTTATATGAACAACACTCGTAGAATACTTATTGAAACCAGCCCACTTATAGAAACTTGAAGAGAGGAGATGTTGATGTTTTTCACTTCTTCTTGGAAAGAAGATTTTGAAGTCTATATATAGAGTTTTAAAATTTATATACAGAAGCAATACATGAACCATAAATTAAATAGATACAAGAATCTAAAAAATACATTAATTAAATGAATAGAAGAATCTAGAGACACACGAATTAATGAGATATATAAATGGAAACAACGTATATCATTTTACTTACTTTCGTTAATCCATTAACCCACCATAAATACAACAAAACCCACTCGAACTAAACACATGACTAGAGATAAACACCTAGCACCATTGATATTGAAATACGAGAAACGTAATAGCTATAAAGATTTCTTTTTTCTTCTCCTCTCTTTTTGTGGCATTGGTTGCTACAAGGATTGAACATCACAAATTCAATGCGACAAAAGACGTCAAAACAGAATCTAATATGCGCATGCGTACGCATGATTTGGTTTGAGCATGTAGCTTTGAACGAAATATTATTACTTAGGTCCTCCAACCTAAATTACATATAAATAGCCGGACAACAAGGGAACAGTTGCAGTCCTTGTGCTCTAAGTTACCGTCAACATCTCGACTCTAATATCTTTGGTAGTGATTAGTCCGACCTTCTAGAAAATTATAAGGAGTTAGTTAACCCAAACCCATCAATGGCACATATTAACAGCCCCGCTTAATGTATCCTAATAGTTTAATATATCTATATATATATATATATATTTTTTTTTTTTGGGTCTAGACATAGTTTAAGATTCGATGCGTTACCATTTTGGCATGAAATCCAGCTTCCTATTAATTAGCGACCAAAACCGGAAAGCTCATCCGCATAGCTAGAAGTTTGCCCATTTCCCGCTTAAACGTGGGGCCCCTCACCTATACAGAGTGAAAAAAATCCTCCTAAATGAAAGCCTCTATTCAAGGTAGGGCCCGCTCCCCCTCCCTTGTGGTTTTTCTCGTTTTCTTAATTTCCTCGTCTCCTCAAAAGTCAGAACTGCTCCCCTCTCTCGGAGAATTCCCCCACGGGCGGCCGCACGCGCGTGCCCGCTCCTCTCCCTCGCCGCCCCGCGCCGTATATAACGAGCTGCGCGGCGTCGCCCGCTTCCGCAGGTCCCTCGCGCTTCCGGAAAGGTTGAAAATGGCCGTTTGAGAAAGAGAGAGTTCCGATTTGAAAAAAGGCACTTTCTCTCTTCTTCTCGCTTTGCTTTCCCTTCGGAGCGTCCGAGAAATCGCTGGGCATGAGGGATCCTCCACTTCATGGCCGCCCTCGCGCGCTCCAGCTCCTCCCCCTCCTCCTCTTGCTCCTGTCCGTTCGCGCCGCTTCCCAGAACGGCCCCCAGGCTCCGCCGGGGGCCCCGCTCCAGGACCGCCACAGGTTCAACTCCTCCATGGCCGTAATCATGGTGGTCCTGGTCAGCGCCTTCTTCGTCATGGGCTTCTTCTCCGTCTACATCCGCCAGTGCGCCGACCGGCGGTACGGCCGCGGGGATCCCGCGGGGCCCTACGCCTTCGGGCGGCGGTCGCTGCGGGGGGCGGCGCGCGGGCTCGACCCCTCGGTCATCGACGCCTTCCCCACGTTCCTGTACTCGTCGGTGAAGGGGCTCAAGATCGGGAAAGGGGCGCTGGAGTGCGCGGTGTGCCTGAATGAGTTCCAGGACGACGAGACGCTCCGCCTGATCCCCAAGTGCAGCCACGCGTTCCACCCGGACTGCATCGACTCCTGGCTCTCGTCGCACACCACCTGTCCCGTCTGCCGGGCCGACCTCGCCCTCAAACCCGGCGAGGCCCTCCCTTCGGCCGTGCAGCTGCTCGACCAGGACCCGGCACCCGACGCCGGCGGTTCCCAGGGTCACGTCAGCGTCCATGTCAGTCCCCACCACGATGAGCCGCGACCGGCGAGTGAAGGAGCCAAGCCGTCGCCCAGGCGGGACGCAGATTCTACAGCCGATGAGGGCGCGGCCGCGTCGGTCGAGCTCCACCGGGATGCGCCTCGCGAGGATGTTCCTTTTCCCGCGGTCGCACTCCACGGGCCACTCGCTGTGGCTGGTCCGACCGGGCGACGACTGCGAGCGGTTCACGCTGAGGCTGCCCGAGGACGTGCGGACCCGGATCATCAATGACGCGCGGCTGGAGAGGGCGAGGAGCTGCGTCGCGTTCCCGCGGGCGAGCAGCCCGAGGACCGCTTACCGGAGCGGGAGCAGCCGGCGCGGCGGGAGGGACCCGCCGCTGATCAACGAGCGGTTCGACCGGGAAGGCCGGTACGGCAAGTGGGCGTTCTCCATGACGCCGCCGTTCATCTCCAAAACCGGCTGGGCAAGGGCGGGGGCGAGGCAACCTGCCGCCGCCGTCGAGGTGGGTAGGAGCCCGCTGAGGAGCTCCTCGAAGCCGGATAAGTCGCCGCCGTTCGATCGGTGGTTCGTGGGGAGGGACGTGGAGGCGGGCGAGCGGTCGACCGATTGGCTTCGGCAGCCGAGCAGTCAAACTTAGACGGTATGACTTGGACCTTTTTTTTTTTTTTTTGTCGATGGTATGACTTGGGAGGTTTGATTTTTGTATACATTAGACTTATTTTTTTTTCTTTATTTTTTCTTTTTTTGTGGCCTGCTGTCTGTTTAATTTTTTTTTTTTTTTTTTTGGGGTTTGGGAAAAACAAAGTGGTTCTTTGTACAAAAGTCATCGACGCTTGGGCTTGCGATTTGGACAAGCGAGAGGAACGCGAATGGCTCTTTAGTCCGTTTCTATTTTATGATTTTTATCCAACGAAAACAAAGGAATTGTCAATTTGGGTTATTCAAGACACGCAAGCTAATTTTTTGAAGAACGATTTTATTCAAAAAATCAAAAGCCAACAAACAAACTGAGCTATTGTGATCGTTAGTAGACCACCGAAAAGAAAAAAAATTAAGGTGAACCAATTTGTTAGCTTGTTTATCTTAATGTCTATGTCTTGCCATTTCAAATTGGCCGGAACTCCTAGCATTTAAATTTTGAAGAACATGTTAATTAATGATATGGTGGAAGTTGGAACTACCCTTTTGTTGTTTGTTTCTTTAATTTCTTGGACTCATCTCGTTATTAAGATCTTCGGATTGTGATATCCTCAAAATAAACGTTCACGAATTTTTGTTGAAGGAATGAGCGAGGGTGCTATAACCTATGTGTGCCATGACATCTCTAGCGTCCTGGTAGATGGCTTCTTTTCAACCGGTTCGGGTATCTTCAGCGATGCAAGCAAAGGTGTTAACAGGAGGTCAAACCCTAGACCGCTTCGAAGGAGGATCTAACTTGTGTTTAGAGCTTGGAGCTAGAGTAGTCGGAACTGGTATGATCAAGCTGGACGGGAAGCTAGTGCTCTGATCGTCGAAGCCCAAGTTCGATTGAAGAAGTTCTCAAATCTGAAGTTAGCCCATAGCGAGAGAACGTGTAATAAAGATGCAGACTGAATTGAAAAACCCCAACGAGAAAAGGCCTTGCCCACGAATCCGGCCTCTTACCCTCGCCGACCTTTTTGGTATATCATATTTGGTGAAGTTGTCGTTAATTGTGGTATCGAATACTCGCCATTCTTTATCACGAAGGTGGTTGGTTTGATGATAAAGGGTTCAAATGTCCTTCATAAGGTCACGGAGGTAATTCGCGTCGTGACCGGCCCTTTAAATGGCTCGTGCTGCCTTGTCCAACTGCAGCATATCTCACTTGGAGAGGTCAGTAGATGATAGCATCTTGGCAAGGCGTGATCATGGGATCGCTACTCTTGAACACTCATGCAGCTGCTGCGAGATCCTCAATTTAGGGGTGTTAAGAATCGAACCGAAAACCGAACCGAACTGAACAAAAAATTCGGTTTTTTCGGTTCTCTCATTAAAAACGGATATCTGAATTTTAATGGTTTGATTTTCTCTCCCGACTCCCGTCTCCTCTGGACCACTTCCCCGTTTGATGCTCTGTTTTGCCCTGTCTTGCTTCAATCGAGGGGGGACTCCTTGTTCCTTGTTTATGCTCGTGTTTAATGTGAAGGAATCGTTTCTGAGTCAACCTTGAGCATTTTTTGTTTGCTGTATGTTGATTTTGGCTTGAGTTTTTGTCTCGGATGTCTTCGGACGCCCCCACACGGTCGACAACCACTAGATGTTCGACATAATGCCCGAACCAATGCTTGGCCTCAAGAAAATAAAACCAAAAGCTGATGGGCAATGGAGGGCGGTCACGGAGGAGAGGAGAGAAGTGGTCTTTCGACGAGAAGCAGTGGAGTCTCCCATTGAAAAGGCGAGCAGATGGGCCTTGGACTTTGGGTGGCAGAAGAAAGATAAGAAAAAACCAAGAAAATGGGTCTCTGGCGAAGGCAAAGACAGCACCCAAAGTCGCGGAGGAGTCCTTGAAAAACGATGATAAAACTTGAATAATGAGAGACTCAGAGAGAGAGATGCTGAGATGCTGAGCTTTTTGTTGGGCTTTTACATGTTGTTTAAGTGGTTTGACTCGTAATGCCCGCACGGGTAATCACCATGTCCTGCATCTGCACGCCATACATGGCTCCTCGCCGTTTCCGAGCGTCCCAACTTTTTATCTACTTCATCCAGCCAAAAATCCAGCCAAAAAATGAAAGAAAAGAACCGAAAAGAAAAACAGAAAAAACCAAAAGCTAAACTAAAAATCGAAAAACCAAACCAAACCGAACCGTTAAGACTCCTAATCCTCATAACAAAGTCTGGTAGAGATCGTTTGCGCTATTTTCTTTTCCCGGCCCTTTTCTCAATTGAAAGAAAAAAAAATGTCGGCTTTCCAATTTGCAACTAAACCTACGCACGTTTAGGCAATGTACGTGGGGAAATTGATCGTGGATAAATCACATTCCTTAAATGATCGCTATCGGCTTAGGCTTCATCAAAAGCCTTCTTGCGAATGGCCTGACCCGTGGACAAAAGCGATGGCTAAGCCCAGCCCACAAAGGTCTAGGTAGTGAACACTTTGAATGCAAATGATAATCATTCTATTCCAAGAATCAATTTCTGACCAGAAATAGATATTTCTATTTTTATTTCGTGGAAGAGTATCTGAGCAAAAATATGTGTTTAATAATAATACAAAATTTATATTCGTGAAATATAAAATCATTTGATAACGACACAAAACTCTTCATCTCATGTTGTTGATGGCAGGCAGCGGCAATGGCCAGCAACCGGATGATGGCAGACAGGAACCATATGATGCGGCAAACGACGGCTGGCGGTGGCAAATGGCTACCGACGATAACATAAGTGATGGCGAGCGATGAGAATAATTTTTATTTCTCATTTTTATTCCAAACCTTTTCCTAGACTAAAAGTTTGTTCGAGATATAGAAAAATAAAATAACCTATTCTTGAGAACAAATTCTAGTAAAAAATGTAATAGTTATTATGTGTGCCCTTTTTGTACGTTTTCCATTTTCTCATTCTCATCTCTCAAATGGAGATATATATATTTTTTTTTTCCGATCTTCTTTGCCCACTGAATATAATAATTCTATAAGGACCGGAGGTGAAAATCCACGTGTTGTGGTGTGGAATAGGGGTGTGCAATGGGAACGGCCCAAATTGGGAATTGCTCGGATCAGCTGGTTTTGGGTGATTCCTATGGGTGGCAGTTTGGTTCTTAGTTTCAAGGTGGGAATCAACGGTCTGGTCTGATTCTCGGTTCCCAATTTTGGGAACCAACCCTCTTAGTTTGATTTTCAATTCCACCTTGGAATCAAATTAGATCGGAAACCGATCACCCCTAGCGGGGAAGTCAAAAGGGACAAAATAATTTATTTTATAAAATTCATAAAAATGCAACATGAACAAAAGATAGAAACTCTTTCGGTAGACTATCTCTTGTTGTCACAATCTAGGCTAATCGCCCAATTTAAAGGACCGTATGGCACGTAACCTCCTTAGTTGCGAGTACTACACTAGTCAACTTAAGCACACAATACCTGATGTCCAAGTATACATGTTCATATTTAAGTTTTGCCGACCCATTAGTTATCTATTACATAAGAAAATTGGGATTGACCCCTATTCATAAACAAAAGCACCGTTAACATAGTTCATATTCGTAATTATTTAAGTCATGCATCACATTACATGGTCTTAACGTGATGTTATCACGGAACATTGCACGGCACAATTGAGTGCACGGAGCAATTGAGTGCTATGGCCGGCCATCTCCATAATATTTTGAACTCCATACTCAACTCCTTGTCGATGAGGTTTCATCTCCGTTGCTGTTTTCGTGATTTAGTGGTTATTCGTTCAATTCTATTCATATTCACTTTAGAATCGTTTCATACCCATGCTTTACCGAAAAAGAGGGGGCTGGTCGTTTGAAGGACATATTATCCTATCTGCGCCTTTTCCAATGTGGTTTGATGAATCAAGCCTTGGAAGATATAATGACCAAAACTGATCTAGCTTTTGAGAAGCTTTTCGAATCGGGTCAAACTCTTATTAGATAACCCTTGATCTTAAGTAAAACTCGACCTAGTGGAAACTATAAATACCTCTCTTGGCTGAGAGGGGACGTGGAGAAAAAATTTCGGAAAAAATGGGGAAGGTCTCTTCCTTGGCAGCAGAAGTAGCAGAAAAGTTCTAGCCCCGTTGGATCGCACTCAGAATTTGTGCAAAGTATAGTAAGTCTGGTGGGATTGGTGAGAAATTATTTGGAAGTACGTCTTTAAAGGAGAAAGTTGGACTGATTGGACTGCCGAAGAGTCCAGTGCACGAACGCGCGAAAACTATTAGTATGTGTTCGTTCTAAGTCAGAGTGTGTTGAAATTTTGAGAAAATCTCTACAACACCTATTTCTAAGCAAAATAACGCCTCAAGTGTCATAACTTTGTAGAAAGGGA
Organism: Eucalyptus caleyi; assembly: GCA_014182885.2. Lineage (NCBI taxonomy): Eukaryota > Viridiplantae > Streptophyta > Magnoliopsida > Myrtales > Myrtaceae > Eucalyptus > Eucalyptus caleyi. The sequence goes on along the minus strand of CM024471.2, from coordinate 4,104,419 downwards.
CACATAAGTGCCATAACTTACAAAAAGTACACTTAAGTGCCACATTTGAAGAAAAACGAATCATTGAAGTGCCACTTCAACCAAAGTTTGGCGAAAAGGCTGATATGGCATTTTCCAGTGAGTGAGCTCAAAACGATCTTGATTTTGACGCCGACATGACCAAATAATGCAAAAACGGCGTCATTTTAGGCTGACATGGTAAAAAAATAATATAAAAATTAATTAAATTAAAATTAAAATTAAAATTAGTTAAAATATTAAAAAATAAAAATTTTAAAATTAAATTTAGTTAAAATATTAAAAAATAATAATTTAAATTACAAAAATTAAATAAAGGGGGGGGCGCCTCCCGCTATCGCCGAGAAGGACTGGCGACGGAGGGGGAGGGTCGGCCGGGTCGCCGCCCCCTGCCCCCCTCTTTAATTTTTTTTAAATTTAAAATTATTATTTTTTAATATTTTAACTAAATTTAATTTAATTAATTTTTATATTTTTTTAACCACGTCACCAAAACGACGCCGTTTTTGTATTATTTGGCCACATCGAGGAGAAATACCACGTCGTTTTGGGCTCGCTTCGCCGGAAAAATACCACGTCAGCCTTTTGGCCGGACGTTGGCCAGATTAGCACTCAAGTGATCTATTTTGCTCCAATTTTGGCACTTAAGTATTATTTTGTGCAAAGTTATGACATTCCAGGGATCTGCATGTGTGTCCGCACGTCCCTATTTCTTTAACTTCACCAAAGGAATTGTGCATCAAAGATCCGGAGGTCCCCTTATGATGTTCACAGCCCTGGCGTTGCTAATTGCTGCCTCTTGCCCTTCCCTGCCGATGCTGATTACAATCTTCCTCGTGTCGGTCATCGTTTGAGTTGATATTCCAATCTGGGTAATGTCCTAAGTTATATTTAATTTAAATATTCAATTGCCTTTGTTATGTTTATTTGATTCTGACACGATTTGCTATGAGATTTTTAGGTGTTTCCTAAATGGAAAATTTTCTCATTTAAATTGTTACAATTGGGGTTTCGATTTTTAAAACCCAAGATCATATCCCCGATTTCTTCTTTTCCTATTTTGGCTGTTGTGAGTATTTGATTTTGTGGGCTTATACATTGCATGTCATTAGTTTAGGAAATATTCCTATTATAAACCTTTGTTTCCTATTTTGGATGTTCGAGTATTTGATTATATGGGCTTTTCAGAGCATGTCATTAATTTATGAAATATTCCCCTATTATGAGAACTACAAAAATAATTTCATTGCATCTTTAAGGTCATCATTCCTTAATAATGTCACTTCGGTCCTGTTTTGGCATCTTATTTAGTTTTTTTTTTCTATTAGAAAAAAAGTTCAAAATCTCTCATTACATTAAATAATAGGACTAATTAATTCATGTCATTAGAGTTGCATATAGGTCTCATTTAAGTTAATTAACATCGCCTATATGTTATTTAGATTTCATGTTTGTTCATTAATTCCTATTAAGTTAGAACTCATATAGACATTGCATTTAAATTTATTCATGATTATTTCAAAGAAAAACTCCAAAAAGGATTAATTACATTAGCCCAGGCCATTCATACATCACATCATTATTTGGTCTTGATGTGTGCAATGATAATAAAGCTTTGCCTTTGAAATTTTTAGCGCATCGATGTCTTTTTTGATCTTTCTAAGCAACTTATTTGCTACTCTGATTATTGATCGTTAAATTCTTGTTTGTGCAGCCGTGTGATCACTCTCGTATGTTCATGGTTTAGGAATAAAATTGACTAAGATTGGGCTCAAAATATTTTTAAAAGTAAAGAAAGAAATTACTTAAAACAAGTTCCCGTATTTATGAATTTCTCATTCATAGAAGTCAAATATCCTCCCACAATTTTCTTTGGTTTCTAATTAATCCTAATCGATTACTACTCCAAAAGTTGAAATAAATTACATGTTGAATCTGTATGTGATGACGTAATTTTCTTTTATGCAGAAATACAAAAAATACAGGATTTTTAATCTTTATGATTTTCATGATGAGAAAAATAAAGACATACATTTATCCATAGCGATATTCTTGAAGATAATTATTGTGAGAAACCAATAAAGCCTAAAACTTAGATTTCTCTCTCCTAACCTACTTTTATACGTATTCTGTTTGATGGAGGATAGAATACAAACGTAAGTTTCCCGTGTCATGGGTGGAGAGAGGACCATACTCTTATTTATACATGCTATCAAAAGAGGCTCTCCATCAAGGCGTTTTTTTTTTAACTTGAGAGTTGCACCTCTTTTGAAGAAACGGTAACTTCCCAATGAGGATTATATCCTTTCATTAGAGTCATAACTTCTCATAACCAATACATTTTAGCATTAAATATTTATTAAACCATCAATTAATAATATCATGTGGGCCACACAATAATTCTTACATATTGAATTGCGATTAGTAGAACTTATGGTGCGTTTGGTTTAATTTTTTTGCTGGCTTTTAGTTTTTAACTTGTCTTTAAAATGCTGAAAGCCCAAAGCTAGTAAGCTAGTAGGGACTAGCTTTGGGCATTTAATATTCAGTGGAATGCTAAAATTATTTTTTATCTTCCAAAATTACCCTCACTAATTTTTTATATTTCCGATTTTGCCCCTGTTTATTTTTTTTTTAATTAAAAAAGGAAGCAGCCCTTCGCTAGACCAGCAAAGGGCTATGGCCACCGGCGAGCCAGATCTAGCGTTGGCGGCCGTCGGTTGAGGTCGTTCGAGGTTGAGCGACCTCAGCGGTCCTCTGCTGGGTTGCGCGACCCTCGCTGAAGGTCGCCTGACCTCGAGCGACCTCTTAGTTGGCGCTGCCGGTGCCGATCCGGCTTGCCGGCGGCGGCCGTAGCCCCTTCGCCGGTCCGCGAAGGGTTTAGTTCAAATTTTTTAAAAATAATATATATAATTATATACCCATCAAAGCCTATTGTGACAAACACATATTCAACTCAAAGTCTATTTACAAAAAAAATTTACCAAACACAATTGCATTTCCCCAAGTAGCTTTGGGTTTCAGTATTGCATTGGACTCAAAGCCTATTGCAAATGCTGAACCAAACGCAGCCTAGAACTTGAGAGAGTCTGTGTTAAACATCACGCTACAATCATTAACTTTCCCTTGATGGTTTACCTCGAGAAAGGTCACAACAGTATGTATAAGTGTTAATCATTTAAAAGAATGAATGAATGAATAACAAATGTCTTGTAAGAAAATATTCAACTTGATTTACAACCATACAAGTGATATACATCAAGGAACTATTACTATTAGGATAAAAGAGTTTAAGTAGTCGAACCTCCCGAAAAAGCTTTACTTACATTATCCATTCTAATATGAGGAAGCACCACAAGTGTTTGAGATGACAGTCTATAAATTACCAAAGATGAGATAAATCTGAAATGTCATATATATCCCATACTCTGTCGGCGTGTTGCTGGACCCACGTGGACATGGACAATGCATCCCGGAGAAGCCCAGATTATGGCACTTACAAAGGACTCGTGGCACCGGTGCACTCACATGAGCTCCAAATGGGGTCACATTTCCCTTCATCTATAGTGGAGAAATTTTCTTTCAATCCATCCTTTAAAGATTAGTTATAAATATGGACATCATCCACCTTATTTCAATATCTATAATCCACCAATTATAAACCTTGGTTAGAGTTAAATTTCTCCAACAAAGAACGGGGGAAAGCAAAATATTGTCTTGACATGAATGTACCCATTGCACGCGTTCAAATACATACCATCGGGCAAATGTCTGAATGAAGTAATTGTCAGTAATTTTGGAAACATATATATTTTTAAAGACGATGCGATCTCCAATTAATACTGTCTTTAATGTTTGAATAGTATTGAATACTAAGACGGATTGACCAACTCTTTTAAGCAGCATAAATGACGATATTCAAGGAAAAGATTTTTTATTTTTTTTCTAAATCATCAATTCTTGCCAAATAATTGCATGCTAAGCGACACGCAACATTATTGTCGGCTACTTAAAATGGAGTCACTTGATTAAACACTTAACTAGAATTTGCCACCTAATGGGATAAATTAATCTCGTACACAAATCTCGACAACCCCGACATGACTTTCTAATAATTTCTACCTGAATTCACACAAAAGGGGGGGTGGAGGAAAATAAAAATCACAGCGCATTCTGTCATTTAGCTAACGACCTAAATTAATCGGGGGAATAATTTTCGCCGGACCAAAACCTATTACTAAACGACTTCGACTCGTTCTAAACTGCCGACTGGGATTCACGATGTCCATCCTTCCTTAATTAATCGAAAGGTCAGACGGGCGATGGGGTCGTGCGCGGCAAGGGCAGCTTCCTCCGCGCCTTCCTCCTCGCCTCCTTCCTTCTTCCTTCCCTGGATTTTTCTTCTCGGCCCGTCTTTTCTCCGGAGGACTAAAATTAAACTAGAATGACCCGCCCGTCGCTTTCCATGGCCCACGCGCATGTTACGCGCCAAAGTTTCTTATCACCTTGACCTCGTGCTCCTTGCATTCGGTCACGGACCTTTAAATTATTGCACAAAAAAAAGGGGGGTATTGAGTGTATACAATTTCTAATTGAATTCATATGAGGTACAACATCAGCGTGCGATATTCTTTTTATTTTTATTTTTATAATTAATTTAACAAAAAAACTCCAAACTATATTCATTATGATACAAATATCCTAAATTATTTTCGTGTTATTAAAAACTCTTAACCTGCCCATTGAAACACATACCCCAAACTTTCCGAACTTAGACCAACATAAAAAATATGCCCCGGATGGTAGTGAAATAAAGGATATATATGTTTGGGTTTTATTGTGACTTAAAGAAAAATACGGGGGTATTTATGACACAATTGACAAGTTTAGAATTTATGGCTAAGAGATTTTTTTTTTTTGAATATTTGTATCATAATGGACATAAACTGAGATTTTTTTGTGATATTTGCCTTCCTTTTTTTTTTTTTTTTTTAATTTTAGGCAAACGCCTGTGACGTAGAAGACCTTGTTTATTTATTGAAATGATTTCAATTGTCAAAATTGGAAATTGTATATAGAGTTTCCATTTATTTGATCATGCCGATTCCTTAGCAATCAAAAACGAAAATGTCATCACCCCCGAAAACGCGCTCTCTAAATAATCTAAACTAAATCCGCGTCTCGACACGCTTCGAAGGGGGCATTTCTCTCCTCCTCTCTCTCCTCTATATTCACCCTCTCTCTCTTCTCCGATGATCAAGTCCGTCGTCGTCGACTAAGCAGCGATGGGGCAACGGAAGAAACTCAGGGACATCGTGGGCGCCGTGAAGGACAGAGGCTCGCTCTTCAAGGCGTCGCTCTCCGCGAAGCCCGCCATCTCCGCCACGCGCGCCACCGTCGTCCGCGCCACCACCCACAAGTCCGCCGCCGCCCCGGCGGAGCACCGGGTCGCCGCCGTCCTCTCGCTCGGCCTGGGGTCCGGCATCACCGCGTCCGCGTGCATCTGGTACCTGACGGCCCGCCTCCACGGCACGCGCAACGCCTTCGTCGCGCTGAAATGCCTCTTCGCGCTCCACGGCATCATGATCCACCGAAGCCCGCACGACCAGAACCTCCGCCTCTATTCCTTTGCCTTCGAGGGGAAGAATTTCCTCAACCTGTGCAAGTTCAACGACGACTTCGACGAGGAGGCGAAGGAGTACTCGTCGTGGGTGAGATGGTACGCGGCGACGCTCGAGCAGAGCCTCATCGCTTCTCACGCTCTGGGTTACGTTCTTTCTTCTTCGTCTTCATCTCCTTGTTCTCAAGCGAAAAGAGAATACAAACGAGAGAGGATGCGAGCAGCGACGAGCTCGGATTTGATGCGGGAGCTCGAAGTCCTCGTGAGCTCTCTAGAGCAAGTGAGCGACGTCCCGGGGTCGCTGCATCTTCGGAAGAACGACCTGGTATACGAGGTCGTGCGATCAGTCTGTCAAGATTACCGGATGATCCGGCACGAAGTGTGCTCGAGAGTGGAGGAGTTGGGCAGCGAGGAGAGATCGGGCAGCTTGAGTTTCGGCCATCTGACTCGGTTGCTGAGCGCTCTGGAGCGAATCGAAGGTTGCCGAGAGAGGCTGGCTTCGCTGTTCGTGAACAAGGCGAACGCCGACGGGCTGTGGGACTTGATGGCGCGAACGAAGGAGAAGGTGCTCGGTCTCATGCGAGGTGGCGGCCAGAGCTCGACGGTCGTCCCCGGCGGTGCTTGGCTTCCGTGGCGGGACAGGTTTTCTTTTAATGCTTTGACGACTGTTTTGTGACGTGTTGCGATTGGTTCAAAACTTGTACAAAATGGCGACGAGCTGTGTCAAGTGTGAATGGCGTTCGTGAGATTTGTTCCCCTTCTCTGTCCTCCGTCCTTTCCTTAGGGTTGAAAAAGATGAGCCGATTAAGGCAAAATTGTCAAATACTCTTTATTGACAAAGACTTTCCACATGCTCCGATTTTCTTCGCAGCGTCTTACACGAGTTTATTTTTTGAACGATTCTTCCGCCGTACACTTTGCCTATAAGATTTAGAAAAATGTAACTAAACCCTAGTTTCTCTTACTCTACCTGAGCTCCATTTTAGAGCCTCACAACACAGTCCTAGGTTCGAGGTTGTGCTCTAATTGGCTTCCAGGGCACTTTCCTGTTTGGATCCCTCTCCATCGCCAAGAAAATGGCGTGCTCGTCGAATGAAACTTGACGAATCGGGAAGCTAGAAAATCACAACTTCGTCTAACACCATCAATTTTTCGCATGCCATGATTGGTTGTCTCGGTTAGTACATGTACATGGGGCAAGAGGGGTTGCCGACAAGTTGAGTTGAGATAGACCCCGTTTCTCTCAGTTTAGGGCAGGTCAATACAATTAACATTGACGATGGGACACAAAGAAAATCTATTTACACAATGTAAAAGGGTAAATGGCTTTTCTTTTGTTGTTTACCTTTTAGGATGAGGTGTCGTTATTTCAGAAGGAAAATTGGTGGTCTCAATATATTCTAAGCATAGAAGGTTCCTTGATTCAAACATAATTCTATATATATATATATGATAAAATATAATTAACACTTGCCACAGGAGATTATCATGGTGGTTATCATTGAATGAATCCGTCATTGAGTAATAATAAATTAATGAGGAGTGATTTACAAGTATAAATCATCAGGTGTTCTATAGAGATTAATAATAGATTAACTTTGTCTCGTTATTTTCAATTATTACCCTCAAACCACGCTCAAAGTGAGAAAAAAAAAGGGTACCCTATGTCATTGCACATAAGTAACATAGATTTGAAAAATTGAGAAACAATAGAGAAAATTCTCAACATATGATTTTTTTCGTTACTGAAAAACTTTAGAGCATGATAACTCGTAATAAAAGCTATCATCAAATCTTTCGGGAAAAAAAAAAAATACTTATGCTCCGTTTGTTTGGTGAAAAATGAATCACTTGTAAAAAATTTTCAAAAAAAAAAATGCTTGTATTATTTACAAAAAGAATGAAAGAAAAATATTTTCTTTCATTCTTTTTAAAATATATATATATATATATATATGTTTTAAAGTTTTAAAGAATTTATTCTTCATGAAACAAACGAAAGGCATAATCTAAATCCTTTTAAAAAAATTTAACTTAATCACTGAATTACACCTGTACACAACGTCAGAAAAGTCCATCTAAACTTTTACTCATTAAACTTAAATGAAGAGGGATAAAGGTTCACATATCCGCAAGTTGATGTGTAGAGCTTATCCATTATTGGGAAGCTAAGAATAATAAAATGGCTACCTGTCTGAAATTGGCATTAAAAAAGGGGAAAAAAGAAAAAGTAAAAAAAAACAGTTAGCAGATGGTGATTTATATAGATATGTATTGTTATTCTGATTATTATTAATCCTAAATGAATTCGCCAACAATATGAAGTCGTCGAAGATATGATGGGAGAGTTTGGAGCCTTCGGCGTTGGGCCCGGCACATGTACACCATCCTAAAACGACTCCCTCTATTATATTTAATGTCGCTGTTGAATTATTAATTTGAGTGGTAGGTTTCGTGGGGACAGGCAATTGGATACTTATGGATAAAAACATCGATATAAGTACAGAAGATTAGTTGCACTCTTGAAATTGACTTTGGAGGGATTTGGCCAAAGGCGCTGTTAAGAGGGACCGTAGGAGAACATTCTATTGAGCTAAGAATGCTGGTCTTGCAATTATTGTGGGCGAAATTTAATCGGACAACTTAGCTATAGAGCTAAGAATTTAATGTTGCGAGCTGGAGATACTCCGTTCAAATTCATACATGAATTATTTATTGAAATAGTCAAGCCACGTGTCAAATTTCAGGAAAATTATTAAAAAACTTCTAAACGTATTTCACTCGTGTCAATTTAATCCAAAACATTTTCAATTATACAAATTAAGTCTTAAACATTTTCCTCATTTTACCAATGTAGTAATTCGGGCCAATTTTGAAAATGTTGATGTGGCAGTCCATTTAGTGCTAATGGTCCTAGGTGGCATGGCCGACTTTAACATAAACAATTTTTAAAACTTTTTCTGAAATTTTTTCTTTTTCTGCATTTTTCTTGGAGATCGGCCATAGACAATGGTCAATGCAGACTGAGCAAGGGTTGCCTCACTCGCAACTGGCGAGGGTCACAACCCTTGTCAATAGTCCTCAAGGGCTTGGAAGCCCTTGTCTAGTGGCCAATGAGGGTTGCCGACAACAGTAAATAAAGAAAATAAATAAATAAGTAATTCAAAAAAAAAAAAAAAGGAATTTATAAAAAATGGTCTATATTAGCATTATGGTGTCACATATGACGATTGGTATCAATGTTAGCAATTTTCTACCAAAATTGTCATAATTGATTACATTAGCAAATTGTCAAAATATTTAAGACTTAATTGGCCAAATTTAAATGTTGAAAACTGCATTAATATAAATGTAAGAAGTGTAATTTTTTTTTAATGTAATTTTCTCAATATCATCTACATACACACAATTCGATGGTAAAATAACAAGTCCATATAAATGAACTTATTATTATCTTGATGCTTTATTACATCATGAGAAGCAATAATGAAATCCCACTTACTAGATACGAATTCTTCTTGTGTTATACCACTGGCCGCGGTGGCTCCACTGGATAAGGCTTTGCTGATCCTCAACGAAGAGGTGAAGGGTTCAAAACCCTAGGGAGACGCTAGGTGTATTAAGTGTGACTCAGGGGTGGTGGGTCCTCCTGCTTAAGTGTCACTTGGGGGTTTACGGCGCGGCATTTGTCACTGCAGCCGGTTCCTCCAATACCAAAAAAAAAAAAAAAAAAAAAAATTCTTCTTGTGTTATTAAATTGTATTTGCAATCAATTTTTTTTTTAAGTTACATAGTTTGCGTTTTGAAACTAACGCAGTGAAATTTTTCCCATTAAGTCGTGCCATGAACGACGAACTTGAAAGGAAGACATCAAAAACCGTCATCATTTTTCTCACCAATTTCATTAGCATCTTGACCTCTGGTAATAAACGACACGAGTTTGCATTTTACATCAGCTACTATTAATTTTTCTTATTTTCGGAATTGTCAATTTTTATCATAATTCTGAATGCCCCACCACCAGAAACCCTCGAAATCAAAAGGAACATCTTGACCAAGGTTAAGTCATCATCACTACAACTACCCTCGCCATCGTTGCCGCTTCCAATTGCTATGCACCGCTGATGTCCCAGATACCAAGACTCATATGTCAAATTACGGAAAATTATACAAATGATATGAATGTTGATTATATATGTAATGTTGTTCCTAAAATTTTAATTTGTTTAATGCGATTTCTGAAATTTTTGTGAATGTCCAATCTAATTGTCGCAACCTAACCTCAGGTTCACTACCTAGAGTTTGGCTAATAGACTACTAAGTCTAAACTTAGTTTGGACTCTTCCAAACCCATACCAATTCACAACTCAAATTCAAATTTTTAGCATACAAATGAATTTTATCAAGAAGTCGCCACTAATCAATTTATTGTAGATCGATTAGACATCTAAGTAAAATACCATGAACCAAAGAAATTGGATATAAGGACTTGGTTACACTAGATTTCTCTAATGCCTTTTTGATACCATTTTTTTTATTATCAAAAATGCTTTTGCAGGCAATCTGGATTAGTTTTGTCTTTGTAATTAAAACTTACCTTCATAACATGAACCTAACTCTATTGACAAGCAATTTCTAATTAAATGAACCTAACATGCAAACTATTTGACATGCACGTAATATTTTTGTATTTTTTAATTAAAATTCGTAATTAAAAAAACCTAATTAAACTATCTAAAATGAATAATTTTTTAATATATTTGATGGATTAATTTGACTTAAACCTTATCCAATCTCAAAAAAATATTTTAAAAATGCGAGATTATTTAAATATGCAAGCGTTATCTAAGACCCTATCTATAAAAGATAATGTTATTTAGAATCTATTCTAATATATTCCAGAATTATCTAAACATGCAATCCTGTTCAAACTAGGCAATGTTATCGAGAAATCTACGAAATCTAAAAAATGCAATCCTAATTTAGAGAACCATCCTATCTTAAACACAATTTGATTATTTTTTTTTACAAGCAATTTCCAAATATAAGCATTATATCCAATCCACTTAGGATATTCATCAAATAAAGGGTTAAAATAATTGAAAAAAAATAACCTATTGTGTAAGGATCCAGGCCTCCCACTATGTGGGATAGGAGACGCGCCCCCTCCTGGGCATGTCCGGGGACTAAGGCGCAAACGCACCGCCATCGAGACTACCGCGCCCAACAACAGACTCACAATTAATGAATCTACAAGAATAGAAACTTCAAGGATCGGTTTTTGTTGACACCTAAATTTTGGCAATTCAGTCATTTATTTATTGCATAGAAAATTAATGGTTAATTTTATTCCTAAAAATTAATTGCATAGTATATAGAGTTGTTGACACCTAATTTTGGAAAAATAAAATTGCATTTTGAACAAATAAAAAGAAGAAAAAATGAAAATGAGAGAAATTGATTTGATTGATTATGCATGGAAATTTGAAATTCCGATGAGTATTCGGATTTTGTTAAATGTAGAAGCAATTTAAAAATCAAATAAATAAAGGGCAATAATTTTTACAAAATGAAAGAAATCTAAGTAAAATCGAGCTGATTACGAAATTACACTCCGATTTACAATTTTGATTTAATGCGATAAAAGATGAAAACTCAAAAGTTGCCGTGGAAAGTGGCGGTCTAGAAATCACTATAAAATAAGTCGATCTGTACGGATGCGAGGGGGAGGGGAATTCGAAAAATCGAGAGCAAAAAAATTTCGGAGAAGTTCGTGCGAAAAATTCGCACAGACGATAAAATTGGAAGAAATTTTTTTTGCAAGAAGAAGGCCTCGCTGTCTTGGTCAAAGAGAAAGCCCCTTCTCTTTTCTTTCTCTGACAAGAAAAGAGAAAAATCAGCTGCAGAACAGAGAAGAGAGAGAGGGAAGTGACGTGAGAGGTGAGAGAGAGAGAAAAAAAAAAGAAAAAGAAAAACATAATAGTGCACTGTTCTTCTCCTTCGTGCAGCACCCTCTTCGCTGTCCACTGTCGCTTCACCAGCGATCCGCGGGTCACCCCCGCGCTGGACGTCGTGCGGCACCGCCACTCGCCCCTCCCTCCGACGCTCGCCTCAGCCTAGCGCTTGTCGGTCTCCGTCCACTGCTCCAGCAACGCACTCTCCTCGCCTCTGCACCTGCTCTGCATTTTGCCCGTCCGTCTCTGCCTCTGCAGCAATTGACGACGCCCTCTGCAACAATCGACGCCGCCGCGCCTCTGCACCCGCGATCTCGCTCCGACACCCCTCACCGGCGACCTGCGACGACCCAGCGACCACCGCGCCACCACTGCTGCTGCGCCTGGTGCCCGACGCCTCTGTTTCTCTCCTTCCGGCGAACCCGCACCACCGACGTTGCTGTACCACAGGAGCACCGTCCGTGACGCCGTAGCAGCCAACTGTCGACTCCGTTCGACGCAATCCACAGCAGCCCGCGCTGCCTCCGCGCCGCTCATCACCGCGCGTCCGCTCCTCACCCGCGCCTACACCGGCTCGAGCGCTCGCGTCACAGCCGCTCCACCAGCAGCACCATTGGGCGGAAGCGTTGAGTCCTTAGGTGGTTTATTTTTATTATTTTATTTTATTTTCTTTTATTTTACTTTATTTATTTTAAGTTTCGATATTATTGGAGGATGGTTTGTCAATGTTAATATTTTGCATTTTGTAAGCATTATCCGTGTCGCGACCTTCCCGAATTTTTTTTAAGGTGAATCATTCGAAATGGCTGAATTACCTAAAGAAAGTTAATGGATTACTAAGTCCGAAGATTTGGCACGAATCCTCCCAAGTCCTACCAATCGCGACTTGATGTTAAGAAATTAAATTATTTAAACATGTAATTATATTCAATTTGGAGCCGCTACTAACTAATTAGGGTTAGTTAGAAACCCAAGTAAAGTATGAGATAATACTTTACTTTTGCGAACCAGAGATTCAGTAGGTCCGGAGACATGATTACGCTAGATTAGTTTAACGCCATTTCGGTACATTTTTATTTTAATTTCAAAAATATTTTGCAGGCAATGCTGATTAATTTTAACTTAAGCTACTAACATACAAATAGTGGTCATGCGGGTGCACAATCAATAAAATAACATTCAATAAAAAATGCTAATAAAAATGCATGCCCTAAACATGATTTGTAAATTACAGGACACCTAACTTTTCTTTTTCTCTTTTTTTTTTTAAATGTTAATTATATGCAATCTTAATCTAAATTTAATATGCATGAATTTTACTTTAATGATATGTGAGATGCAATTCATATGATATGACTTAAACTTATCACTATATGTATGCAATCTAATTTATATAATCCTAAATATGTATGTGCTACGTGATATGGGATGAATGACATGGTATTTCTACATGCATGCTCTTTTATGATTTTTTTTTATGATGATTCATTTTCTTAATGCATATATGCAACCTATGCTAAATAATGATGATATGAAATGAGATTAATTATGAATTAACCTATTAACTAACCAAAGAAATGATCTTTAGTTTTTTCTTTCTTTTTTAATGACATAATGTTTTTTATTGAAAAGAAAGTAACTTAATGGTGCAATGATCATCTTTTAGCATTTTCCTTTTTATTAAAAAAAAATTAAGCTATAACTCATATGGCATGCATGACATTTTTTGTTCCTCTTTTTGTTTTACCAAATGAAAATTGACTTAATCTAAAAATATCCAGGTGTGCTGCTTTAATATGAAATGTGTATGGACCTAAGTACCTAAGTTCTAGATATGACCATATTTTACTAATCAAATTCTAATTAAACCTATTATGCAAATTAATTAATATGTACCTAATATTTTTGGATTTTTTTTATTGAAATTCGGAATTAATAAAAAAACTAATTAGACTAACTAAAGTGAATGATATTCTAATTTATTTCAGGAATCAATTTAACTTAAACTATATCTTATCTTAAAAGCTATATAAAAAATCAAGACATGCCAACATTATTTAAAATTAGCCCTAACAAAAATCACCCATCTAAAAGTATAATCTAAAAATTATAATCCTATAAATGCAATTCTAATTTACTAAACCTAAATGCTCTAATGCAATATTTAGATTTTTATGTACTTTTTGATTTTTTTGATTTTTGATTTTTTGATTTTTCCAAGCAAGTAATTATTTTAAAAAGAATGAAGATAATAATTAAAATAACCGAAAAAATAATCCGTTGTCTCACGGATTAAATTAACAATTATTTTAACTCTACAATGATTTAATGATTGAAATGTTATCAAAATTCCTAGAATTTAAAGTAATTAAAAAAATGACCCGATGTCTTACGGGTCAAATTAATAGTTACCTTAATTTGGGATAAAACTCCTAATGTCTACAATGTTTACAAATATTGACATATAATACTACAATTCAAATAATTAAACTTAAAAAATAAGCTAACATAACATGAAATAAGTAAAAAATAAAAAATAAAAATATACTACCTAATCTCCTTTTCTTTTTTCTTTTGTTTTTTCCTTTCTTCTTCTTCTTCCCAAGCACGGCTTGTGCTCGTGTGGCTGGTCACCGGCTCCAGTGAAAGGCGGCAACTGTAACGGTGGCGTCACTGTCGATTGGAGGTTGCGGAGGTGCGGAGCTCCGGCGAGGTCCGGCAATTCGGAGTTGCAAGAAAAAAAAAAAAAAATCAGTGACTGGTTCGGGCTTGAGCAGAGGCGCAGAGCAATGGTGTCGCGGTGCAGCAAGGCAGTGACTTCGTCGGAGGGGAGTTCGGCGAGTGGATCTGGACACGAGCATTGCAGGCGTTCGGGCTCGAGGGTCGCCGGAGGCAAGGCGCGGGCGTCCGGTACGGCGGGCTTCGGCCACCGAGCGAGTAGGAGGCGAGGTGTTGCGGAGGCGAGCTGCTGAGAGGGAGGTTCGAGCGGCGTGCAGTGGGGTTGCGGGTCACCGGTGTGAGGCGGTGCTGGTGAGGTGACCGGTGCGGCTCGGTGGCTTCGCAGCTGCGGGTGGAGGGCGATGCCGCTGGTGCTCGAGCAGATCTGGGCGGAGGGTCTGAGCGGTGTGTAGTGGTCGCGGCTGGCTTCGGGGCGACGAGCGGCGCGATTCAGCAGGACGTCGGGGGAGCGAGCAGCGCGGGTCTACCTGGCTTCGGGCGGAGCAGCAGCGGCGGGTCGGATCGAGCGGGGCGGGTGCACGGGCGGTCGGTGCAAATGGTGCAGCGGTGAAGGAGTCGGACACCAGGGATGGGTTGTTGAAGAAGATGAACAGGAACAATTTTCCTTTTTTTTTTTTTTTTTTTTACTGATCTCACCTGTCACTCTCTCTCAATTGTCCCTCTGTACTTTCTGCAGAAGACTTTTTCTTCTCTCTCTCTCAAAGATCCCACGGACGGCTCCCTGGACACTTTCCTTTTCCCAGAGAACTAAAGCTTTCCTTCCTTTTCTCTCTTTTTCACTTTTCTATTTTTTTCTCTTTCTTCGAAAGACAAAGAGAAGCCACCCCTTCTCCCCCCCTTACTGATCTCACCTGTCACTCTCTCTCAATTGTCCCTCTGTACTTTCTTCTCTCTCTCTCAAAGATCCCACGGACGGCTCCCTGGACACTTTCCTTTAAAGCTTTCCTTCCTTTTCTCTCTTTTTCACTTTTCTATTTTTTTTCTCTTTCTTCGAAAGACAAAGAGAAGCCACCCCTTCCCCCTCCCCCTCCTCCCCCTCCCCTTACTGATCTCACCTGTCACTCTCTCTCAATTGTCCCTCTGTACTTTCTTCTCTCTCTCTCAAAGATCCCACGGACGGCCCCTGGACACTTTCCTTTTCCCCAGATAACTAAAGCTTTCCTTCCTTTTCTCTCTTTTTCACTTTTCTATTTTTTTCTCTTTCTTCGAAAGACAAAGAGAAGCCGCCCCCCCCCCAACTCACTTTCACGTCTCGCATCCGCTATTTATAAAGTGAAAACTCGAATTTGTTTCGCAGATAGAGATTTTCGCTCAACTTCTCAACAACAAAGTGGCTCCAAAATCACATGGTTGAGTTTTTGAATTCAAAATTATTTTTTAAAAAATTTCTCTCTAATTAAAGATTATCTTCTATTTCTATTTTCTAAATTTAAATGAGATGTCAACAGCTACCCCTCTTTGAAGGGAAGCTCGTAGAGGTTTCATTCAAAGATAAATGACACCTAAATTTAGACCATGCAGAATGAATGCAAAATGAATATGAAATGCATATGCAAATGTTAATTGTAATGACTTTTTTTTTTTTAAGAAATCAACTCAAATAAATGCAAGGTCATGCAATAAAGAAATGCCATGTAAATGCAATGATTTGATCAAGAACGTAGATCTCAATGTGTCCACGCTCGATGAAATGCAAATGCAAAGAAGAACACGTACCTGTCATACTTATCTGAAGATTCAGAAAAGTATTATTAGGAGTGAAATGATTCCTATGAGACCTGACAAACATCTGGAAATCTCTTCAGATAATTGAAAGGCTCAAAGTCTTTAGGGATCTGGAACTCTCATCAGATATCAAGCACTTGGAAATCACATCAGATGTTTGGAAAGACAAATACTTGGAAGTCACATTAAGCATTTAAAGATTCAAACATCTAAAATTCATGTTAGACATTTGAAAGCATTTACTAAACATCTGGAAATCACATCAGACGTTTGGAAGGACAAACACTTGGTATCACATCAAGCGTTTAAGGGTTCAAATATCTGGGGTTCACACTAAACATTTAAAAATATTTTACTAAACATTTGGAAATCACATCAGATGTTTGGAAAGACAAACACTTGGAAGTCACATCAAGCATTTAAATGTTTAAATATCTGGAGTTCACACTAGATATTTGAAAACATTTACTAAACATCTGGAAGTCACATCAGACATTTGGAAAGATAAACACTTGGAAGTCGCATCAAGCATTTAAGGATTTAAATATCTGGAGTTCACACTAGACATTTGAAAATATTTTACTAAACATCTGGAAATCACATCAGATGTTTGAAAAGACAAACACTTGGAAGTCACATCAAGCGTTTACAAGTTCAAACATATGGAATTCAAACTAGACATTTGAAAACATTTTATAAATTGGTACTTGGAATTTTCATCAAGCACCAAGATGACTGAACAACTCAGGGCTTCAAAGACAAATCTTTTGGTCTTTGAGAAAAAATTCATTTCATTTTTCTTTTTCTTTTTTAAATTCAATGAAGATCCATACATGATGGCTTTTTCAAACTTATACCAAGAAAAATTATCAAGACAATTTTCACTAAGTTGTGAATTTCTTGAACATGCTAAATGAGACACTTTTGGTGTGAAAAAGGCTTTTTCACTCGCTCTCATTTAGAAGGGGTTATTTGTCCCGACCATTGATGCCGCTGGTGCTCGAGTAGATCTGGGCGGAGGGTCTGAGTGGTGTGCAGTGGTCGCAGCTGGCTTCGGGGCGGCGAGCGGCGCGATTCAGCAGGACGTCGGGGGGAGCGAGCAACGCGGGTCTACCTGGCTTCGGGCGGAGCAGCAGCGGTGGGTCGGATCGAGCGGGGCGGGTGCATAGGCAGTCGGTGCAAATGGTGCAGCGGTGAAGGAGTCGGACACCAGGGATGGGTTGTTGAAGAAGATGAACAGGAACAATTTTCCTTCTTTTTTATTTTTTACTGATCTCACCTGTCACTCTCTCTCTCACGTCATTCTCCCTCTGTACTTTCTGCAGAAGACTTCTTCTTCTCTCTCTCTCAAAGATCCCACGGACGGCCCCCTTAGACACTTTCCTTTTCCCCAGAGAACTAAAGCTTTCCTTCCTTTTCTCTCTTTTTCACTTTTCTATTTTTTTCGTCTTTCAACGAAAGACGAAGAGAAGCGCCCCACCCCCCCCAAAACTTTATCGTCTCGCATCCTCTATTTATAAAGTGAAAACTCAAATTTGTTTCGCAGGTAGAGATTTTCGCTCAACTTCTCAACAACAAAGTGGCTCCAAAATCACACAGTTGAGTTTTTGAATTCAAAATTATTTTTTAAAAATTTCCCTATAATCAAAGATTATCTTCTATTTCTATTTTCTAAATTTAAATGAGGTGTCAACAATCTGCTAGGATTTTGTCCTAATTAATATAATTATTAATTTTATCCGAGAGACATCAGATTATTTTTTTAATTATATTAATTTTTGGGCTTTTTGGTAGAATTTTAATTGTTAAATCATTATAATTATTAATTTGATCCGTAAGACTTCGGATTAGATTTTTAATTATTTTAATCTCTTTGTCGTGATAATTAGGGTTAAGATAATCGTTAATTTGATCTGTGAGATAACATATTATTTTTTTGATTATTTCAATCTTTTATTTTGTTGATAGCTTAGATTTAATATTTATTTAATAATTACTTATCTCTAAAAAAACTAAAAAAATCAAAAAATCAAAAAAATCAAAATTCTGCATGAGCATATAGGTTTAGTAAATCGGACATGTAGGTTTAGTAAATTAGAATTTTCTTAGGATTAAATTTTTAGGATTGCATTTTTAGAAATAGGTTAGGGTTGGACCTAAATTAATTTTTTTAGATAAAGTTCGCACATTTTAATTATCTCATTTTTCAAAAAAATAGTTTTCTAAGATAGGATAGGGTTTAAATCAAATTAATCCCTAGAATAAATTAGAAAATCATCCCTTTTAGATAGTTTAATTAGGATTTTTATTAATTATGAATTTCAATAAAAAAAAATACAAAAGTACTAGGTGTATGTTAACTAGTTCGCATAATAGGATCATTTAATCAGAATTTGTTAGGTCATGAGGTGAATAATAACTATTTTGCATAATAGGCCCATTTAATTAGAATTTGCATATTAATAAGATTAAGTCATTTAGTTAAAAA
This sequence comes from Eucalyptus caleyi, assembly GCA_014182885.2. Classification (NCBI taxonomy): domain Eukaryota; kingdom Viridiplantae; phylum Streptophyta; class Magnoliopsida; order Myrtales; family Myrtaceae; genus Eucalyptus; species Eucalyptus caleyi. The sequence continues at coordinate 4,085,875 of CM024471.2, read as the reverse complement.
AAAATGCATTTTTATAAAAGAATTCTAATTTTCAAGAAAACCCAAAAAAAAAAAAAAATTTCTTTGTGTGATGCAATTTATTTATTGAATGTTTGAGCATCTGTGTGATCATCTTTTTGCATAATAATAATTTAGGTTAAAATAAATCAGCTGCCTACAAAAATATTTTTGAAAATTAAAAAGAAATGGTACCGAAAGGGCATTAGAGCAATCTAGTGTAACCAAGTCCCCGTACCCTTAGTCTTTGGTTTGTAGGAGTAAAATAATTCTCCAATTATTTTACTTAAATGTCTAACTGATCTACCATAAACCGATTAGTAACGACTCCTAGTTAATAATCTTTTGCATGCTAAAAAACTTGAACCTTAAGTCGCGAATTGGTATGAACTTGGGAGAGCCCGAACTAAGTTAAAGACTTAGTAGTCCATTAACTTAGTTTTAGGTGATGCACTCGAAAAATAGGTCGCGACAAGAGTTAAGTGCATTTATTTTTATTTTGCATTTTTATTTATTTATTGGATCGGTAACGAATGAGTTTGAATTAGTAGTTTTGAGCTTTAACTTGGTAGGCCGGACTAAGCCTACAAAGAGAGCAAATTGGCCCAAGCCAGTTTTTTTTTTTTTTAAATGATCAAAGATCATCTCGTGAAAATAGGAATTTGAAATTTTTCGGGATATGATTAATTCGGATAGGGCAAGTGGAAAAGCAAATATTGCGTTAGACAAAATGAATATTATGTTTAAAAAAAAAAATCTTCGTGGATATCTGTTTGGAAAAATTGAAAACGTTGGCCTATAAATAGGTTTGTTTGCATAGGGTTTTGGGAGGCCACACATATTGAATACACGGCCATTGAGAGGAAAACGTGAGTGAGGGCGAGACTTAGATTGAAAGAGAGATCCTTACATCTTGAGGACGACTTCTCTGGACGACTAATATTTTACCCTTTTGATATTGCGCACGGACCTGCAAAGCCCCCACCCATATCACGACTAGCTGCTCCTGCCACGGATATCCCAGGTCATCCAGAAAAAAATGCAGCGTTCTTTCTAGTCGTGATCGCGAGTTCAGGGGCTTCATCAATGGGAACCCTTGCCTAGCCGTGCTATTTGATTTGCCGGTCGCATGGAAGTCCCTCAACGTGAAATCAATGAAATTCACCGAGTATGGTGATCAAAGAATTGGAGATCAGAGAGAACAGCTACGCTCGTGAAGAAAGGAGGGAAGAGCCAATAAAAAATTCTACTTTGGTCGCATAGGGGATGTTCTTCTTTGGCCTTTTCTTTTTGGATTATGTTTCATGGTTTCACTGTTCTCTCCACTCTATTATCGACACCTCACTCTTCAAAGATCTCTTCTTTCTTGGGCGGTGCTAATGCGATCTGCTTGCCGCTCACAAATTAATGCTGCTCCCGACGTTCCTGCAGTCCTGGTGGTGACCAATCGACTCCGATTTTCATTGGTGAAAGTTCATCAGTTGTTTTGATGCCCTGCCATGCTGAGCCGTGAAGCCTTGGCGTGAGCTGCTCCGACACCATCCTTTGGCCCGACGTTGAGACAAGCTACCGTCCCGTTGAGCTCATCCCCGAACCAAGCATCCCGTGAAGTTTCTGTTTTGTAGGTTTGTTGATCGTAAGCACCACTGAGAGACCCATCGGCCAGCATCACTATGAACCACCACGTGACCCACCGCCACTCAAGTCACTACCATCCTTGAGCCATGCCACGCCGAGCCTCCACGATCCATTCTACCGTTTTGAAAAAAAATTCAAATTTAGGTAGAAATTTGTTTTATTTTATTTGATAGGTTTATTTTTAGGTAGATTTAATTTATTAGGTAAATTTGCTTTATCTTATTTTAGTTTTGATGTTTTATTTCTTTGTTTGAAATATTTCCCAGTGCGTGATTGAAATTCCCGATCTACAACTTCGATTCGCAACTGCACTTGAATTTTTATTCCATCTATAAGGCTTTATATTGAATAATTAATCACGCGGGAGTAAAATTGATACCTTGATCTTTAAGGTTTAAGATCAATTTATCGATTTTATTAGTGAAATAATCAAGTTTGAATTTAAATTTGAATGATGGATAACATTTTTGATGACCATGGAGGATTTGGCATTTATCTTTTAATTGTTTTGTTTATCCCGAAAATTAAAAAAAAAAGATTTGCATTTGCATTCCATGTAGATTAGAATTGATTGCATGACAGTTAGTTATTTTTAAAATGCATGTTTAGAAGGCATTTAGAATAGATAACATTTCACTTTAGTTAGATTTTTATTTTTAGTGATTTTAATTACGAATTTTCATAAAGAAAATACAAAAAAAAAAAAAAGAATAATGCGCTTGTCATGTTTCTTGAAATGCCCGTCATCTAATGATTATTGTTAGATTCATTTAGTTAGAAATTGCCCGTCGTTAGAATTAGGTCATTTGGTTAATTTAGATTGGATATTTAATTGTTACATTTCTTTAGTTTTCGAATTGCATGAAAAAGGAAAAAAAAGTTTAGAGTTAGGGCATTCTTTGCACGTCATTGCATATTAGGGTAGCATATTTAATTTTATTTTCTACTTAGTTATAGTTTGAGATAATTTTCTTTATGATTAGATTGCATGCTTATATTTTATTTATGTCATATAGCTTAGGTCATATTGTTATGTCATGTCATTGCATGTTAGATTAGTATCATTGCATTGCATATAGATTAGATTCTCATTAATTAAGTGAAAAAGAAAAAAAAAAAAAGAAATTGCATGTTAATTAGATATCATATCTAGAATTGTTGATGTGAATTCTGATATAATATTGCGATAAGTTGTGTAATTTATTCATTATTTATTGGTGATTTGCGCACCCGCGTGATCACCTCATATGTTAGAGATCAAGCTGCCTGCAAAACATTTTTTTTGGAAAATGAAAGAGAAATGTACTGAAATGGCGTTAAAGAAATCTAGCGTAATCAAGTCTCCGAATTCACAATCTGTGGTTCTTAGGTTTCTAATCGACACACCAAAAATAGATTAAATTAATGGCGATTTTTAGTTAAAAATTATTTGTATGTTAAAAACTTGAACCTAAATCGCGAATTGGTATTATGAGCTGAGCTTAGGAGAACTTGAGCTATGTTTAGGCTTAGCAATTTATTAGCCAAACCTTAGGTGGTTCACTAAAAATATCAAATTACCAATTCTTATAAGTTAATTTTTAGTCATCAGAAAATAATGGGCTCCAAACTATCAAGTGAAATCCATCTGTCACCGGTCCAACACAAATGCAATAATAATAATAAAATTATATGCTATGCAATTAATTTTTTTGAGGGCTTAAACTTAATCCCTAATTTTCTATGCAATGAATAAATGATTGGGTTGCCAAAATTTAGGTATCAACACTAATCCTCAACTATTATATTATTATATTCAATCTAGTTCAAAGACTAAATTAAACGTGTATTAAAAATTCAGGTACCATATTGAACAAATTAAGTTAAGTGACTATATTGCACATTGAGTCAAAATTTAAGAATTATTATTATCATTGTCTCGTCAAATTAACTCGTTAAGCGGCGTGACGAATTTGTTATAGTAATCTAAGCTAATCGGTCTCTTTAGACATTTGAGTACAATATCTTTCATCATTTATAAAACCAATTCCCATACTATACCAGCTATGATAACTCCATTACTGTTCTTATTAACAGTCAAGACGGACCATCCATAAGATGGCAAGAAGCATGACACAAAGCTAAAGGCACAGAACAGCAACATTGAATGTATATAACTGAGGTTATATCTGGATTGGAGCGCCACAACTCTCTCACGATTACAGACAGGGACCAAGGTTGCCGGTCAACTTCCCTCGTCAGATCGTAAATGCAATAGACCCCATCACGAACTGTCGGGTAACGGACGAAATGATGGGCATGAATAAGCCAGTCCAATTAAATATCATATCAAGCATTGATGATTAGATTTAAAAAAAATTGGGACCAATGTTTTTGTGGTCAGAAAAACTTTGAAAATTTGCTTTTATTAAAACCAAAATGTTCCTTCCCATGTTCTGTCTTGGAGTTGTTGCTTGCTTGCTTGCTTTCTCCTACGATGGAGGCTCACCATAATGTGGACTTGGACGGCTGCTCAATGCTTCAACCGCCCAGCAATAGACTCCTAACCGCGAGGGTAGCTGCTGCCGCTATCTCCGTCAGCACTGTCCTCTAGTTCATCATTTTCGGGCTTCGAGGTAGAGTACTTGTTCACCCGCTCGGCAGCTTTCTTAGCCTGAATAAAACCAACCGTCACGAGATTTTCAATGAAATGTGTAAGAGAGAGAATGTCAACAAACATATACTTATGATCGTGTATATGTACCTCGTTATCCCAATCCGAACGTATAGTTATTATAGCTAGGATCACTGTCTGAACCGCCGTGCCGCCAAATATCATCCCACCCCACATGCCCTAAAAGATGCATTCACAAATTATTAGATCTTCCAAAAACTCCATGAAATCTCCGTCCACCAATTGCAATGACCATATTTAACATGTTAATTTTAGGTGACGCGTAAATTAGGCGAAAAGCATACCTCAACACCCCAACCAGCCCACCATCCCAAAATTAATCCGAGAGGGAGCCCGACAACGTAATAACATCCTAGGTTTATGTAAGCGACGTACGCTTGCCATCCCGATCCCACAGCTACTCCTGTCATAAATTAAACAAGAGTATGTTGTTAGGTTCAAAGTTTGACATAAACTGTTTAAATATTAAGACTCGCACAAGTATAGTCTTGGTGTGTATTCCTACAAGTATAATAAGCCGAGCAATGGATTCTACGGGCACAGCGTAATAATTTAGCCAACTACCGGTCAATATAGTAAGTCTTGGCAACGAACTGAAGTAATGACGGACGGTTTAGGAAAAAAAGAACGGGCATTTGGGTGCACGTATTATGTGTTGGCACGACAATGACCGATGTTGCGCCTACTAATGAAAGTTTTTAAGGAACATTACCTGACAGAATCGGTTGGACACTGTTGAGGAGGATCGTGACTCCTAAGAGGAGGGAGAGCTGGTCGACCTCTTCCAGGACGTCCTCGGTCGTCGTGAATATGTATGCGAACTTATCGTGGAATATCATGATCAGAACAAAGAAGAAGATGCCGATTATGGTCGATTGGACCACGGAGACCTGGGTCGCGAACTTGGCACGCTGGCCGTTACCGGCGCCCAGCTCGTTCGCCACCCGAACCCTGTGAAATCCAATTGAGCTCAGAGGAAACTGGTCGGGCAAAGCGTTAATTCATTTAATGTCAAAGTCAAGCTACGGAAGACGCTTTCTCTGGTTATGCAGTCTTGAAGTTTGACTGTTAGCTCGAGGTAATGCGGAGAGAAAGAGAGAGAGACGGAGACATAGAAAGAGACAGAGACAGAGACAGAAAGGCGTACCCGGTTGCGGCGAAGAAAGCGAGTGGGATCATCATCTCCCAACCGTTGATGCTCATGCTGCAAGATATGGACACGAATACAAAGCCAAGTGAGTCCAAAAGCAAGCTGCTTTTCTTGAGATATGACTTCAATTTTCCGGCGGACCATAAGATGTCCGCAAGTGGAAAATGTACTTCGATTTCCTTAAAATTTCCGAAAAATAAGGTTTGTTTTTCAATATAATATGATGTTTCAGAATTAAGTGTTTTTTCTGTGAAGAATAATCACTTCCTATATGATCATGTTGGACCTGAGTAGATCTTTAGAAGGTTAAGAGAAAAGAAACGAGTGGAAGATTCACCCTAAAATTGGAGATCCCGAATATCCCCTACTAAAGAAAAATATTTGAGGAGAAAGTGAGGGGTCTCTGGTGATGAAGGTAGATCCCCGACCTTAACCATTATTGAATCGACGGATATAATAGCCTCCACATTTGGATGAAAAGATAGACTTCAAAACCTCTGCTAGGCTGGCTGCCTAACGCCAAAGTCTATCAAGCCAAAGACTAATGAACCTCTGCTAGGCTGGCCGCTATACGCCAAAGTCCATCAAGCCGAAGTCTAATAACGGCCTAATAAGTGAGAGATCATATAGAAAATGGTAAAACGAGACGTACCAGATTGACAAAGCATCTACTGCGACAGTCGCATCTTGTAGGTATCCGGTGAGCAGTATCAGTATTCGATAGTACCAGTTTTCCAAGCTTTTCTCAATGAAACAAAACCAAAACCCAGTTAGCCAAATTCAACTTTAGGACATCTTTTTTCCAAAAATAAAAATAAAAATTAGGACATCGGGAAATGGAAGAATCGACAACCTGAGATTGAAACTCGATAAAAAAACGAACACGAACACGAATCCTCACCAGAGCATGACCCCAGAAGCCGCCGAGAGCTTGAGGAATTCCCAGAGCCCCGAGAACGCCTCCGTCGAGAAGCCGGACCACGTCAACGGGCACCCCCCGCAGGAGGTGTACCCGAACAGCCCGAAGACCATGATCCACCACGAGATGTCCAGCACCACCGAAATCCCGACGATCCCGAACCCGAACACGTAGACCGCGAGCCAGCTGAAGAGGACGTTGAAAAGGAGGGCGGCGAGCGAGGTCCACGCGGTGATCGCGTTCTTGAGCTGGCACTGGAGGAACCGCTGGAGCGGGAACTGGAAGGCGAAGCTGAAGTGGAGCGGGATCATCCACACCGCCGCCACGCCCGTCATCTCCGCCACGTCATCGGGCTGGCCGAGCAGCCTCATGAGAGGCGCGGCGAACACGTAGACGGGGAGCAGCACGAAGCAGCAGCAGAAGAGGACGATCCACGACCGCTGCATGTAGATGCCGAGCATGCGGTACCGCTTCGCCCCGAAGGCCTGCCCGCATAGCGTCTCCAGCGCGCTCCCCATCCCCAGCTGCGTTCCGCCGCACGAAATTCCAATTAATGTTTGCAGATACCATGAAAACAAACAAAATTGCAGAATAATTCCTAAAAAAAAAAAAAAAAAACAGTATGCTTGTCCATATTTTTGGAAGGGATCAATTAATAATAGCATATCATCTCATCCGCTCCAATCCCTTCTCAGGAATTTAAGACACATGTCCCGACATTCATATGTGCAATAGAGTTAGTCTCAGGAGAAGCAGTTCGTTTACCAGGAGACCGAAATTGAAGCCGACTATGACGGTGTTGGCGATGGAGAAGGCGGCGAGCTCGACCTCGCCGAGGTGCCCGGCAAAGGCCTGACTGATGATGTTCATGGAGTAGGAGGAGACGCGGCTGAAGATGGCAGGGCCGACGATCTGCCATAGCTTCTTGGTTTCGATCCAGACCTTGGTCTTGAGGTCCCTGTTGCTGTCCTCTAGGTCCTTGCTCTGGCCGTTCGAAGAAGATTCCGGCAACAAGGGTTGGCTCTCGCTCATGCCCTCTCGCTCATTGTCGATACTTCCCATTTCTGAGCTATGATATTTGTACGGGAGAGAGAGAGAGAGAGATGGATCAGTGGCGGGTCATGGGATTTTATGGAAGAACATAAATGCCCAAAATTAATGCTCATCACGTTGGCGAACTGCCACCACATGTTTTGGTCAAACAGGAAGCTTAGTTCAAATTGAGTACTTTTAGATGTCTCGATCGCGATGATATCGATCCTCAATTGCACTATTAGATTGCAAAGGAAAGACGCTATCGATGTGTGAAAACATGGGCATTTATATAGATTTGAGTCCAATTTGAATTTGAATTTGAGTAAACGTGTACTATGAATACACCTTCATGCGCGAGGCACGATGTGAAAGCTCGCCTAAACAGGTTAAATTATCACATCTTTGAACATTACACAGTGAAGTGTCCTAATGCTAGAACCCGAAAAGTACAGACTAATCCGAAGCTGACAAGGTGCGAAATGATCGCTATCGCCTGAGTTAGTGGCCATGCCAGGAACTTCGAGAAGAGGCACCGGCGGTGGAGGAGAATCCCTATCTGTCGACTGCCAGGAAGAAGTGATAGATGTGGAGTCCATGGCATTCAAAGTGAACAGAAGACCAGCCTCCATTTCTCTGCCAATCTAGAAAGTTCACTAAATTAGGAGAATCTTGTCAAGTTAATATGATGTCGGTCCTTGACCATAAAATAAATAGTGATCTCGTAAGTCAAACATATCGCTGCTGTTCTTTTCTGTTTTTGTAGGAGAAAGAAAGAAATTAAATGTTTTTCCCAATTTACTACAGAAAAAAAAAAAACCACACTGTCACCATCAACATGTGGTAGTTCAACCCTTGAGATTCGAACTCCATGAACTCTAGGAATCAAATTTCGAGCCCACTTGCAATCCGCCCGGAAGGAGGCCCTCATCTAGTTAGCACTTTGACGAGGTCTTGTCGGCGGGCTGGTCAACCTCCCATCGGACATCTTCAGAGGTCACTTCATGACTCGGGTACATAATGGTCCCGTGGCACCGATGCAACATCAGGACTAGGGGAGCCAGGCGACGAGCATCCTGCGGCCGCGCCTTGGGCGGATAAACTTCCAGGATACGCAAGCAAGTTCTTTATTCCGATTGAGGCTTGTATTTCCTTTTATCAAATCGAGACTCTCCCCCTCAAAACCAAATAACGTGGCCTACACGGCGATTGGTAACGTCTTAAATCAACTGTCGGGACCAATTCACACCCGCAGCAGAAATTATAAATGCTGAAATCGAAAGCGCGGCAAACCGAGATTTGTCTGGATACAGCAAGCGTCTAAAGCCTTCCGGGGCAATCCTGGTCAAGCCCAGTTTCAACCCTGGCTCGCCGACAAAATCGTTTTTCACGATGCGTACGACGCGCCGAGGCGACTTTCGTCTGTCTCCGTGGGGTCCTGGGTCGTCGTTTCACCGAACAGGAGTACTGCCTCTGCCGTTGTTGATAAGGCCGACACCCCCCGAGAAAATATCCCGCGCGCTCTATTCGAGGCTTTAAGCCTTAATTATCTTTTGTCTTTCTTTTGTTTTATAATTCTTTTTCAGTCTTTTCCTTTGCTTTTTCACCGACACTTCATTTTTGCCTTGACTGTTCCTTTCTGTTTTCTTTTGCTTTGTTTCTTCTCAGTGGATTTGGATGTGAATTGCTCACATGAATGATCGAAGAACGAGCCACAATGAAGAAAAATCGATTAAGGGGCAGGTGCATTATCTGTTTGTCTAGATCCGTATGCTACATGCTAGAGAAATGTCATTATGCAAAAGTCTAATAATTTAGGAAAAACGACGTAACCACCGAATGTCCATTATGCTCATAATTCGAAGTTCTCCGATTTTTTTATTTTCCTTTTCTGTTTTTCATGATCCCGAAAGTTCTTCTTTTATGGAGTTGCTCATCTAGAATATTGACTGAGAATGGGAAGCATATCGCCACTTTTAGGATTTAAAACTCTTGTTCATGATTTTCAAAACCTATTTGGCTGTCATGTTATCACCACTCTCACTCATTGTCACCCAATTTCTTTAGGCTCCAACATATATGTAGAACTCTGGTCTCAAGCTCTTTTATGCTTTTTGGTTTTTCTTTCCTTTTTTTTATATGTTCTAATTTTCCAATAAAACTTATCACAGAGAGTAACCGATCACTTACATAAAGGAGTAACACAAAAAAATGGCTATATATAACTCTTGAATTCGTACCTATGAATTGTCGAATTTCGCAATGGTAACCAGTAAATTAATATGCCGGATGTTATAAGAACTTTCGTCTTTGGTCGGAAGAAACTATGATCAAAGAGCAGTTTGGCTCGAAACAAGCAAAGAAAGAAGAGATCACCTTCTTTGTTGATAGGACGTATGATCGATTCATGGTTCCAATCTGCTTCCCATAAGAGAGTGCATACTCGTCACTTCGTCAAATAGGCTTTGACGTCTAACACTTATGGCAATGAGACTTGGCAAATCATGACTAATGGATCACTGGCGGTGTCGAATGAAGATCTCTACATAGTTTTCTTTTCCTTTTTTATATTTTTATGCTTATTAATTTGACGCTTCATTTTACTTTGTCTATTTTTTTTTCTTGGTTTCTTTTCAATGGATTTGGAGTGTAATTGCTCATATGAATAAAGGAACGTGAAAAAAAAAGTCAATAAATTATAAGGGGTAGGTGCATTATTTGTTTGTCTAGACCATTATGCTACATGCTAATGCTATTTCATTATGCTACATGCTAATGCAATGTCAGTATGCTAATGCAATGCCAGTATGCTAATGCTATGTCATTATGCTACATGCTAATTGTTCAGACTTTGAAGTTCTCTGATTTCTTTTTCCTTTTAAATTTTTCATGATCCCCCATTTTGTTTGTTTGTTTGTTTTTTTGTTTTTGTTTTTGTTTTTATGAAGTCGCTTGTCTCAAATATAAACTAAGAATGGATAACAGATTACGACTTTTAGGATTCAAACCTCTTATTCATGATTTTCGAAATCTATTTGGTTGACATGGCATCACCATTCTCACTCATTGTCATCCGATTTCATTAGGCTCCAACTTATATGTCGGACTCTGTATTTAGTTTCAGCCTCTTCCATGCTTTTCGCTTTGTCTTTCCTTTATATATGTTCTAATTCTCCAATTAAACATATTACACAGAGTGACTGCTCACTTATATAGAGGAGCAATCTAAAGAAGGCCTACATATACAAATCTACTACTCTTGAATTTGCATCAGTGAATTGTCAAATTTTGGGATGGCGAACGGTAAATCAATTCGTTGAACGTTTTGGCTTTCGTCTTTGGTTGGAAGAAACTACAATCAAAGGGCAGCCTAGCCCGGAACGAGCAGAGAAACAAGAGAACACGATCTCTGTAAATAGGGTGACGCATGTTCAATATACGGGTTTTTTTTTATTTCAGGAATGGGGAGTTGTGAACTTTCGGAGGGAGGAATCACGCCAGTTGCCGATCCCGTCCCGCGAGATACCCAAATGGGAAGAAAGCTCCAAGAGTACTTTACAGGCCTTGATACGTATCTTCGTTTGAGATCTTCTTTTTGCAAAGGTTTTCGCTACTTTTCTCTACCATGGTGCTTTTCGCGTGAGATGCGATTTATTATGAATTCATCATCAGAAGATAAAATAATCATTGTTCAGTAATTGGAATATAGTGCCGACAGTCGAACGCGCAGTGTTTTTTAGGTCATAAAAGGCTCCCTGATAAGTCCTACATAAATGATTTATCAATTCTGCATTATTCAAATTAAAGGATGTTTATATATTGCGGTTAAAATGTAGTTTAATATATCTTAATTAACTGATTGGTTCTAAGCATAATTACTCTGAAAAGTGTTCCTATATCTTCTTTGGGACATGTAATAAGCCATTGGATTATTAGCTTATGGTTATCCCTTGAAGAGACAAAAGTATAACCATTTTACATCAACATTGAATCAATAGGTTTATTTCTAAGGGTGTCAATAGAACCCGTGGATCTTACTCATTCTCCGGCCGATATGTTTAGGTAGGTTCCAAGATAAGTATTACAGCTCGTAGAGTAGGTTCTACGTTCCAAAATTTCAGAGCTAATGAGTATAGGTTAGGGTTATGGGTTTGGAGTCATACTACCTTGTACCCATCAATCTTACTTATGAAGAAAGCTAGAAACTAGGAGTGAAGAAAGAAGGGACGAGAGTTGCTCCCTTTGAGCTACTAATCTCTTGTTAGGAATTGGATTTCAAGCCCACTCACGAGTCGCCCTAAAGGAGGCCCTTATCTAGTTAGCACTTTGGTGAGGTCTTGTCGGCAGGCTGGCGGTCACCTCCCATCGGACATCTATGGAGGTTAGTTCGCAACTTGGTTATATAACGGTCTTGTGGCATCATTGCAACATGGGGACTTAGGGAGCCAAGTGAGAAGCATTCTATAGTCACGCTTTGGGAGGATAAACCTCTAGGATTTGCAAGCAAATAGAGGTGAGCATTGGTCTAGGGTCAATCTTGGACCAGCCCAACCCTGTTAGTTTTTGTCCGATTCCCAAAGAGACTGGATCGGTCCTTGGTCTTAGGATCCCTTGACCAGCATTGTGCGGATTAGTCACCGGTCCTGAGAGTTTAGAGTTGGTCTAACCCGGACCAATCCTAACTATATATATTATATATATCTAAAATATATTATATATTATATATTTAATATATTATTTATACTTTTTTTTTATATAGAGAAGATCCTAAGTAAACGGCTCCTTAGTGAGAAATCCAAGTAATTTTACGTTGTTCTTTAATAGCTTAAACTTCTAATGTCTTTTACAATATCAATAGCCATGATTTACAAAAGAGGAAAATATCTTTGTGAGAAGTCTTCACAGCATTCAAAATTAAACAATTCCTCATGATATCCTCCTTCAATATTTGTTCTTTTCTATCTTCTTTGTCTTCTTAATCTTCAATTTGCCAAAATTGAAAAAAAAAAATTGTTGGAATAAAATACGTGAAAACGACAAGATTTTACAATTTACATCAACACGAATTGCTAGAGAAATAAACGAGAAAATAATAAGGGCATTAGAAATTTACGTGATTTGATCTGAATATCGGTATTTACATCCACGAGAAGAGTTAGTAACAAATAATCCACTATGAGCGAAGAATCGGAGAATCAAAGTTTACAATCACTTACACGTTCAAGTATTGCTCACACCTAAATTTAATCATAAATCAAAGTGTTTATAAATAAATAACTTAATTGGACATAAACTCACGGCACAAAATTATCGCGTATTCAAATTCAAACGAAACGCTCTATGTACGTCAAAATAAGAACAACAGCTTTTTCTTTCGCATATGTATCTTCTTCGTAGGCTTCAGCAAGCGGCGCTCCTTGTCTTTTTACGTGCAAAGGGCTTCAGCGGCTCTTTCTTTCCTTTTTAGAGCTTCAGCGGCACTTTCGGAAAAAAAATAAAAAAGACCTATTTTATACGTGTGTGCCCAGAAGTCAAAGTCTTGACTTGGGCCCACCACCTCTTTGGCTCCACGTGCAGGACTTCTTTACGCTGTAGAAGGTAAAGGAAGAAAACCTTCCTTTTTCTCTAACTCCCTTAAAGATAAATAGAAAAAAAATATAAAGTGTGCCCCTCTTTTTTTCTTCTATTTTATTTTCTCTTTTATAAATTTTCATGGAGTCCCACGAACTTCCTCATCCAATTTGAAATCTACCTAAAAATTTTTTATCAATAAATTTGATTTAACAAATCGTTATTCAAATCCAAACTTGAGTTATTAATAGTTGTTTCTCGCTTGCCGCTTGACACTCATCTTACTCACTTCTTATCGCTTGCGCTACTCGTTGCTCAACTTTTACCCTGCTTGTTACCTACCGCTTGTTATTGCCCTGCTCGTTGCTCGACGCTTGCTACTCACACCGCTTGCATCTCTTCGTTGACCTTGCTCATCGCCGAACCTATTAGGTCGGTCCGATCTTCGATTGCCTTTTCAGGAAATATAAAAAATGTAATAAAAAAATTATCGGTTGGTCTCGGGTTGACTCTAGAATCGAATTGAACTTATTAGGTTGGTCCAATTTTCAATCCCAAGTTTAATAAGATCGATTCTCGATCCCAAAAATTAGGAATCAACACTGTACAGATTAATTATAGGATTAAGAATCAACACTGTATAGATTAATTATAGGATTAGGAGGTAGATCAGCACAATCCGATCTCTCTCAATCTTACAAGCAAGTTCGCTTGACTGATTGAGGCTCGTGATTCTCTTTATCAAATCGAGACTCTCCCTCAAGGCCAAATTAATGCAGCTGACAGTGGGATTGCTCACCTATTATTATTAATCAACTGTCGGGACCAATCCGCCACCAGCAGCAGAAAATATAAATGCTGAAGTCGAAAGCGCAGCAAACCGAGATATCTCTGGACGCCGCAAGCGTGTAAAACCTTCCAAGGCATTCCTGGTCAACCTAGTTTCAACCCTGGATCGCCTCCAACGTCGTTTTTCGTGATACGCACGACGCGTGAGGCGACGTTTGTGGTCCTACGCGGGGTCGTGGGTTGTCGTTTCACCGAACGGGAGTACTGTCTTTCCACTGTTGATGAAGCCGACGGCCGACTTTACACGGGCTCTATTTGGGGCTGTTAGTTTTTCCTTCCTTTGTTTTAAATATCTTCTTTTGTCCATTTTTGGCTTTTTAATTTGACACTTCATTTTGATTTGCCCGCTCTTTTCTTTTCTTTTTTCTTTTTTCCTTTTTCCTTTTTTGCTTTGTTTCTTCTCAATGGATTTGGAGGTTGGTTGATCATAATGAATGATCGAAGAACGAACCGCAATGAATAAAAACCAATAGAGTATAAGGGGCAGGTGCATTATTTGTTTGTCTAGACCATTATGCTACATGCTTGAGAAATGTCATTATGGGCAAGTATAAAAATTTAGGAGAAATGATTTAAGCACTAAGCGTCGATTATGTTCTAAGTTTGAAATTATTTAATTTCTTTTTCCTTTTCAGTTTTTCATGATCCCTTGCTCATCTCTAATATTGATTGAGAATGGGAAACAAATCGCAACTTTTAGGATTCGAACTTCTTGTTCATGATTTTCAAAACCTCTTTGGTTGTCATGTCATAACCACTCTCCCTCATGGTCATCCAATTTCTTTAGGCTCCAACTTATATATTGGACTCTAGTCTCGACATGTTTTTTTCTTTTTCAATTTTCTTTCCTTTTTCTATGCTCTAGTTTTCCGATAGAACATATTACAAAGAGTGATTACTCCATATATAGAGGGGCAACATAAAGAAGGGCTACTTATAACTCCCGAATTCGTGCTTGTGAATTCTCTAATTTCATGATGGTAACCAATAAATTGATGCGTTGGATGTTATAACTTTCATCTTTGATTAAAAAAAAAAAACTACAATCAAAGAGCGATCTAGCTCAAAACGAGCAAAGAAAGAAGTGAGCACCGTATTTGTCAATAGAGTGACGCATGATCGATACAACAAATCGAATAAGCTTGCTATAGGGGAACACATATTTGTCGGCCAAAGAATAGAGTAAATGCCAAAATTTGACATAGGGGATACTTAAGTGCCAAAAACTATAAAAATTACACTTAAGTATCTTTTTTTTTTTTTAAATTAGAATACCTAAGTGTTAAGTCCTACATGACAATTTTTTAATAATATAACTCATCTATGTGGCTTGCTGGAGACCTAAGTTAGCAAAGAATTGCCTCTTTTTTGAATTCTAATGTAATTATTAATTAATTTCTTTTTTTTAAAAAGAGGAGGGGGCAAAAGGTTAGGGCTCAACCCTCATCGCCGCTTCCCCATCATTGTTGGAAACCCCTAGTGAGCAGTGACCCTTGGGTTGGTCGAGCGAGGGCCGGCGACCCTCACTAGATCTGGGGGAAGGGCCTTGACCCTTGCCGTTAGTCAACCGGGGTTGTCAACCCCTCGCCAAGGGGTCAATGACCCTAGCCAACCCTACCCCCATTGATGCTGGCCCTTTCTAGCGACGGTGGCGAGGTAGCAATGAAGGCTTGCACAGCCCTCACCAATCTGTGATCTTTTTTTTTTTTCTTTCTTTTTTAATTTAGTTCAATTAATATTTATATTGAAATTTAAATAGGGTTAATACTCTGAAAAACCCCAAACTGGTACACTTGTGACAAATTTACCCCATCTAATCATAAAAAACCTTAAATTGGTACATTTATGACAAATTTACCCCAAACTAATTTATTCGTCCGCAAAAAACCCCAAACTGATAAATTTGTGACAAATATACCATTCGTTAAATTTGATTAATACTACAAAAAAAAATCACAAAAATTGTAAATTATGACAAATAGAGCTTAAAATCCCAAATCGGTATACAAGTCAATTGTCACATGTTATTTTACTTAATAATTTGGTGAAAAAATTTAACGAAAATTAACATAGGGTAAATTTGTCACAAGTGTACTAGTTTATGGTAAATTTGTCAAAGATATACCAATTTGAGGTTTTGGGTAGTCAAAAAAATAGTTTTGGGTAAATTTGTCACATGTACCATTTGAGGTTTTCAGGGTATTAACCCATTTAAATAAGAAGCAAAACGACATTATTTTGCCTCTTATTTGAATTTTAATATAAATATTTATTAACCTAAATTCAAAACTAAATTATTATTTAAAAGAAGAAGGAGAAGTTGCAAGTGTTGGGCGAGGGCCGAACCAAGGCAAACCCGATGCCCTTTTTTGCTTATTTAGTCACGTTAGCATACAAAACGACGTCATTTTTGGCTTCTCATTTCAGCATGCAAAATTACGTTATTTTGCATTTGTCTTACCGAAAAATCGCCACATCAACATTTTAGTTGGATTCGTTATTAGCATTTAATCGATCTATTTTGCTCTAATTTTGACACTTAAGTATACTTTTCCTAACTTTTAATACATAAGTGTCCCTCCGTATCAAATTTTGACACTCTAAGAGTCCGGGTGTCCATATTTGTCACCTCGTCAAATAGGCTATGACGTCCAACACTTACGACGTTGAGACTTGACGGACCAAGACTAATGGATCATGGGTGGTGTCAAGTGACAATCTCTATGCGACTTTTTTTCTTTCTTTTTTTTTTTGTCTTTTTTTTTTTTTAATTTTCGCTTCATTTTGCTTTGTCTATTTTTTTTTTTGCTTTGTTTCTTCTTAATGGATTTGGAGGTTAATTGCTCATATGAATAAAGGAACAATGAATGAAAATCAATAAAGTATAAGGGGAGGGCCGAAACCCTCGCCCCTTTGGCCGGCGAGGGCCTCTGCGCCTCGTCGGCCATAGGCGAGGGTGCGGCAACCCTCACTCATGGCGGGCAAGGGTGTGGTGGCCCTCACCGGCCAATGGGCGAGGGTTTCGGCCCTTGCCTGGATTTGGGCGGGGACCAATGCCCTTGCTTGTGGCCGGCAAGGGCGCGGGGCCCCTCGCCTTGACCAGCCTGTGGCCGGCGATGGTCGGCCGGGTAAAAAGAAAAAGAAAAGAGAAAAAAAAAAGGAAAAATAAATAATTTAAAAAATCTGAAAAAAATATAAAAAATATATAAAATTTATCCACGTGGTGCCACATAAGATGCCGGCAGCCACATCAGCAATTTCGGACTTAAATTAGTCGGATGGGCTGAATCGGTATCAATACAAAAAGTTTAAGACTATCTTGATTCTTGATACTTTTCCCAAAGAAAGAAGGGAAGAGAGTTGCTCTCCTGCCGTTGCTAGTCTCTTGTTAGTAGTGATAGCAATAGGTGGGAACTCTTTTGAAGGAAGAGACGATCTGGTCCTAATTAAAGAGAAAAGAGTCTATTTGAAAGTTCTTTGCCTTAGACTTCAAGTTTTTTTTTTTTTTTTTTTTTTTAGGTGAAAACCTTAGACTTCAAGTTGACAGAGAAGAATGACAAAACTCTTGGCCTTACGAGATGAGGGCTGCTTGTACTCTGCATCCTGATAGTGTAAAAAGCTAGAAGGTACCACAGATGATATTTCATGAATAAAAAACGTGTACTTAATTATTTATGATTTTTTTTCTTTGTAACTTTCATATTTAAATGTGTGAAAGCCCAAACTGATCAGGAAAATCCAATCGTCCGATTGTTGTGCCAATGATTATGGTATTGGGTACATTATTTTCCCCCGGAATTCATCCTAATCGTTATGTTGTTTTGAAATTGGGCTTGTTATTAGGGTGGAGCCAGCATGTAGACGTCGTTGTCATGGAACATTGAACAACTTGACTTGCTTTTTCGGTTGAAGTTCGGATTGAGTTGGGATAATAGCGAATGGTAGTTGCAATTCTCTGTCGCAATACTTTAGAGAGATTGAATCCCTGTAAGGTGAGAGGAGAAAAATGAAAATTAACAAACGGTTTTAGAGAGGGAGAGGGGGCCCCATTTATTGGGATGATTGCTCTTTTTGTCTATTTATTTATTGTTTTTGCTCGATGTTCACTGATCCGGTGACCACTGAGGACTAAAGGTTTGGATGATTGGGGCCACATGGGCCCAATAATTGTATTGCCCAAATCAACGAAAGATAATTCGAGCCTGGGCCCATTAAGTCTATTGGGCTTGTCCAGGACCCGGCCCAACCAGGGTAGGGTCCGGGACCCAACGGACAGGGCCTTTCGCCGAAGTTAATTCATGGAAAACGTTTTCTCATAGAAGAAAGAGAGATCAATGAAAACTGTTCTTGCCTTATCGTTGGGTAGATCGTCCCATGACACGTAGCATTTTTTTTTGGATTTTCACAGAAAATTTAACAAAGTTAACTATAAACTATTAAACTTCTGGTTATATATCATATGGTCGAGGGGAAAGAAAAAGTCAGATGGACAACTAAAAATTACAACTTCGATGCCATTCTCTAATCCAAGTGCTAAATTCTTGCTAGTGATTAGAAAATTTCTTGAACTGTCATTTCAAATCACGTTAATTTGTTTGTAAATCATTCCATGTTTTGCTTGTGATTCTATGTAAACCAAGTTCACTCGTTCTATCAAAATTGTTTAGGCAACTATTGTTTTTTAGCAAAACGAGCATCAGCCCCCCTCAAACTGTGTTGGGCGGGAAACATACAAAATGTTCGGCCGATTTCTTCCAATGAACCAATGCGCGTCCCGTATCTCCATGTGCTTTCTTTGGTGTTAGTCTATGATTTATGAGTCGGATTAGCCCTTGATGTGTTTGTCCTTGTATAGTGTATGAGCTAAGAGCGTTTAGAATTCAGTTCTGCTCATATACTATAAAATAGTAGCTAGCTACTAACAAGGGCGACTATTGTCCCGACTCTTTTTATGAAACTT
This sequence comes from Eucalyptus caleyi, assembly GCA_014182885.2. Taxonomy (NCBI): domain Eukaryota; kingdom Viridiplantae; phylum Streptophyta; class Magnoliopsida; order Myrtales; family Myrtaceae; genus Eucalyptus; species Eucalyptus caleyi. The sequence goes on along the minus strand of CM024471.2, from coordinate 4,067,085 downwards.
ATACCAGTAAATCGCGTAGGGCAAGACCCATGTTTCTTGATCCCCTTTTTGGTGTCATTATCATTAAGAGTAGAGATCAGTGTCAATAGTCGGTCATTTCTTTTATTAGAGTAGATACGAATAAAGAGTACCGGTTTATTGCAGTTGAACTTTTGCCTAGATGCAAATTAATGATTCTGCCTGTTGCTAGTGGGGATGGGTTTTGTTCCTCAGACAAAGCTATTGCTTCATAATTTGTTCTTTAGCATTGGTTGTTCGTAGTAAACTAATGCACTTTATTCATCAAGATTTGATTTTTCTTTTGTTTAAGCTGGGGTTGGACTGGAAAATTGGCCGTAGGAATCACTTCTACATAAACAATAACTTGGTTCTAACTTCTGTTACTTCAGATTAAAAGGCTTACAATTATAATTCTTTTTTTTTTCGTGGGCTAAAATCCATTTCAAGCGTGAATTTATTTTCCTTTGGTGCTCCACAAGAATCCTTCCTGTTTATGCGCTTGAACAACTTCATGGGTTCTGATTTCGGTTACTAGATCCGGAATCACTTCTGACGTTTTGTTTCTTTGACTTGAGTCGACCCACAAACCTAAGCTGTCCAACATGAAGGTAGGCTTTCCTGATGCTTATAAAGTTTGTTTGAATTACTCTGATCTCTGAGCTGAGAATGGAGAGAGTTGCACTTGCAATTTTTGAGCCATTCTGTTCTGGTGAGCTTGTTCATTAGGTAGGTGAGAACCATAGTTTAATTGCTTGGGGATTTTTGTAGAGCACTGAGGAATTGTGCTCGACCAGGATGGTGACCTCGTTTTAACAAGGCGAGACCAAGAGTGTCTTTTCTTATCTCCTTCTACACCCATTTCTAAACTGTACATGCATTTCAATTTGCTTTGAATTCGCCAGCAATCCTGACTAGTCTGTCGTGAGAATTCATTCGATTGAGAGTTACGAAATCGATTCTGGTCCCGGGTTGCCCATTGTTTAACCACACAATGCTCACATGGTTTGCTTTTGCATCCTCTTTTTCCTACAAAATGGCGATGATGACTGGACATTTTCCGACGTGCAGAACCATCTTTGCATTGTTTTAGTCTGATCATACAGCATAACATCACTTCTTCTATCCCGAATGTCGGGTTGCAGGTATTAGTTACATTCATGATCTTCTCTTTTGGTATGCTGTGAATTGCTTGACATTGGATGACTTTTTTGTTTTTGTTTTTTCCCCACATTTGTTCAGGTTTGGAAAGCTGAACTAGCATTATCTGATTTCGTGTCCACTTCTTCTGAGTTTGACAAAGTCGTTCCGTTGGAGCTTGGTGCTAGAACGGGTATGTTGGTTTCTGCTGCTTGCTTGATTATGTCAGGCGATACTGTTCCAAAAAACTAAATTTGCTTCACAGATTGCTTAGTTTTCTCAGTGGTGAAGTACCATGAGGGAGTTTTCCAAATGCTGGCGATGGTGATTTGTTCACTAACCAATAAGTGGTTTTCATTGCTTTGGCTTAGAAATCATAACCTAATTTAGCATTGGAGAGCAAAGAATGACCTCACTCTAATATAATCTCATTAATCAGTTTAGCAACTCTATTCAACTATGGTGCGTTGGTAATAATGCAATGTGTTAGCAACAATGCGATGTTTCACTATGCCTACTTTTATGCAAATCTGGTCGAGCTTGTCATGACATAATTCTAACCTTTTATCAATTCTCAAGCACATGATTTTCCTTCCTATATGTCTTTTGATCATTTCCTTCCAAGACTTGAATGAACCAAGCACCTTGCCCTTGTACTTAAAAAATCAAATTCAGATTTTCCTCAAAACATCATCAATAAAGGATCACATGCACCCCTCACCACTCTCAGACAAAACATGATGAGATGATAAATAAATAGAGAAGGAGAGGGAGGGAGTAGTTTTGGTACTAGAAAAAAGGCATGTTTTAGCCAAAATGGTTGCAGGCATAACCCCACCAATTCCTTTATCTGGTTTGGACCCACAAAATAACAATAGAGTAGAGATAAAATTTCAAGAGTATATTGTCCTTTGTGATTGTATAATAGTCATGATTTCATAAATTAGGCATGCTTATGATAACAATCAAAATTATAAGTGCAAGTTTCGTTCACGATGTCAATGAGTAAGCGCATTTTTAGAGGGGTTACTTTAGTTGTTGTAACACTCGTTCACCTATGTTCACCCTTAACTCCATTTTCCACCACTAAAGGGAGAATGCTTTCCTCTAGATTTTTCCAACCATCGTACTTTCCTTCTTTTTCCACTCAATTCACAAGATGAGCAGTGAATTTGGAAGTAGAACCCAACACATTAAACGAGAAACTTCAGAGAATTTCTTCTTCTTTTTTTTGTTGTTGTTGCTGCTAAGCTATATATCACTTATTTTGTGCACGCCCATTCAACGTGGGACTCTATTGTAACAAGGCATAGTGTCGAGGTCCAAATCGGATGGACGTGGTCAAGCAATATGTTATATAAACTTAATTTTACTAAAGTTGAAGCCTTCTAGCTTTCCCTTTTGGCTTGTTGAGCTGTACAATCTCTACTTTTAGCGTTTTTCTCATCCTATGCGAACCTTTTATTTTTTGGTCAAATCCCATGTGAACTTTGTCCCACTATGTTACTTGTAAACAGGAAAATTATAAAATAAGATAAGTAATGACTCATTTGTCTTGTAACTTTTAATTTCGTATATATGAGTTTGTTACACGTGAATTAGACCCAATTCCCTTACAAAGTACTGGCTTTAGGTCAGGTCTAAATTATAATCCAAACCTTTTCTCATCTTATAAAAAATCACAAATTCTCAGTCGGTATTCGAATCTGATCCTTGTTAATCTTTTGTCGAATGATGCCATTAAAGGTCCTACATGTCATTCCACCTGTGGATTACATCCATGTCAAATTAAGGCACCAAAATGACCTGTTTCGATAGTCAGCAATTGGAGAAAAATAGGGAAATTAGGGCTCAATTTGTTTTCAATTAGGAAGTTAGGGCTCGGAGGAAGAGATTAACAGAGAGAATAGAGACTCGTCATATTCGTTCTCAAGTTTGAATCAAAATCACGTGAAAAAGTAGAGGATGAAGGGTATGTCATATCCACCATGCCTCAGATAAAAGCAACAAAGTTCTCCCCACATGTTCCTACTAAAAATCGAATATCATGTTTCTCGATTTCTGTCTTGTTGTAGGAAGTTTTGTGATTAGACCCTAATCGCCGTTGGAGAGGGTAAAACGTGCATGAGGACAATTGCTTAAAGTGAGTGAAGTAACTAGTACATCTAAAAAAGATTATTAACCACCTTCTGCTTTCGTTGTTTTAATGATGGTTACTTGTACGAAATCCACAATCCATTTACATATTGCCACATTCTGAATGGTCAGGATGTGATAATTTCAAGAGAGTGAAAGGGCTGTAACAAGGGAAGAAGGAAGAGATCTAGCTCAAAGACATAGATGTTTGTTTCTTGAATATAGCGCAAAAACTAGAGAGAACGTCAATCAATGCTTCAAGGAGCTTATACAAAAGGTAAGCCGTCCCCAAAAAAAAAAAAAAAAACCGAAAACCGAAAACCAAAAGTTGAAAACCGAAAAACTGAACCGAACCGAAAGTTCGTTATCGGTTCGGGACTTATTCGGTTCGGTTCGGAAATTTTCTCTAATGGTTCGGTTCGGTTCGGTTCGGTTCGGTTAGAGTCAATTGGTTCCAAATGAATGTTGGGGATTATACATTATGCGAGATCCTTGGTATCTTATGGCTATAATGTTTCAATTTTTTCTCTTTAAGTTATGGATTTGCAGAGAATGGAGGGCGATGTTTAGTTGTTGCCTTATTGCTTCTTGTCTTGAATTTTTCTTTACTTAAAGTACATCCTCACTCTATCTCAATTAGTTGTCTCATTCCCAAGTGAACAATATTGGTGTTGGTGGATCCATTATTGACGCTGATGCTTTGAGAACTTTGGTGGATCCATCCAAAGTTCCGCCTTGCTAGTGCCAATCCACGAAGACATATTCTTTTTCCCTTGCTTTGTCCGGAATTTGCTAGTCCCTGCCACATAAATCACAATTTGCTGACTTTGGAAAGTCATCTGCATGCTAAGGTTGGCCTTTCGGCTTCTTTTTTCATTGTCTTAATCTTAGAGATCTTATAATTTAGTTGGACCGTGCACAAAATAGGATAGGGTATACGGATCCATATAGGTTACCATGCTGATTTTGTGTATGGCGTGTAGTTCTTACGGTTTTATGTTATTGATTTAATTCATAACTCATGTGATGCTCAACCGGTTGAAGATTCAATGGCATCTGAGAGACACTCATTCAATGCAAAGTGGACGGACTCTGTAACCAATATACTTATCAGTTTATTGGTGAATGAGGTCAAAAAGGGAAACCGCACCTCTTCCACTTTCAACAAAGCGGGGTGGAGGAATGTACAATCTGAACTCAGTAGACAGACAGGATTCCAATTTACCATGGTATAGCTGAGGAACAAGGTCAACAAACTGAAAAAACAGTATAACAGTTTTCACAAACTCATTTCTCAGTCCGGATTTGGTTGGGATAATGTGAACAAAAGAGTTGTTGTTGACGACTCAAGTATATGGGAATCTCATATCAATGTATTTCTTAACTTTGTGGTCATTTTGATATCATTACATATGTCAATTTTAAAATGTATGATTATATTGCTGAAATGTCATTATTGTGAAATTTGTAGGATAATGTCGAGTGGGCAAGATTAAGGAAGAATGGATTTCCTCAGTATCTTGAGCTATGTATTGTTTTTGGTGGTACATATGCTACTGGGGATCACGCCATAGGAAGTGCTCAAGATGTGAATGTGTCGGATGATGATGACAATGGTGATGACAATGTAGGTGGTGACGACAATGGTGGCGATGCTTATGGTGTCAATGTAGGTGATGACTATGATGGTAGCAATGCAAATCATTTCATTGGACACCACAGTGATGACAAACTCTTTACAACAGACGATGTTGGAACTTCAGTTCGTGGAAAGTACAATTGAATAGAACTCCAAATAGTAAGCGGAGAAGAAAGAGTAACCAATTCGATATTGTTGAAACTTGTAGAGCCATACAAGATTTTCTAAAAGTTAGGTCATCAAGTCAATTTGGTGGTGGCTCTGCGAGCTCAGGGACTACACAACCACCTGTAGACCCTATCTCCGTATCTACTGTGGTCCAGATTCTACTGAGTTTGCCCGAGATAGAGCAAGATGTTTACAATAAACCAGTGGAACGAGCATGCGCTAGTTGTGAATGGAGGGAGGCTTTCATTACATCCACACCTGCAAGGAGGATTGGACTTCTTCAATTCCTTTAGTAGATGTTTGGAAATATACTTTTGTGAATTGCATGGAGTTTCATTAGACTGTATAACTTATATTATCTATTAATCTTTAGTTTATTTAAATATGATTAGTGTTGAGACTCTTGTACTTATATGTAATGGCACATCTTATTGAGATTTTTATGACTTATGTTATTGATTGTTATTGGGATGTGTTTTCAAAATCTATATTGATGTTTTGGTCATTTTTGTGATTGTATAGGTACTATGGAAGGGGGATCAAATAGTGTGTCTAATAAGCAGGTACAACCAATTGAACAATTCTTGGATGATGATATTAACATATTGGTAGCGTGGTTCTACTTAGCTGCGATGGACACATCCCTGCATATGAGAGAATCTATTAGGGACAGTCAATTATCAGGAGCAGAATGGATAAGGGAGATTGTTTATGGACATTCAGATAGGATATATGAAGTATTTAAGATGGAGAGACATGTTTTTTTGAATTTATGTGACTTAATGAGGGTAATGGGTTGGTTGAAAGACAGTCGATATGTTCAAATAGATGAATAAGTTGGGATATTCTTAAGTGTGGTTACTCACAATAACTCAAATAGAGATTTATGTGAGAGATTCCAACATTTAGGAGAAATAATCAGCAAGTATTTCAACAAATTGTTGAAAGCAATGATCAAACTTTCAAAGGAGATAATCAAACCACCGTCCTTTGACGTCATTCTACAAGAAATTCTTAATGATCCTAGTCATAAATGCTACTTCAAGGTATGATTTTTATATTGACTTTATACCGCCAAATACATGTAGTTGATAATCTTATATGATATTAGATTGTTAATATATTGATAGGGCTGCGTAGGTGCTATGGATGACACCCATATAGATGCTACCATCCCTGTGTCTCAGCAGATTCCATATAGAGGTAGGAGTGGGAGAACAACCCAGAATGTGCTGTGTATTTGCTCTTTTGATATGAAATTTACTTTCGTGTATGCTGGATGGGAAGGATTTGCCAACGATTGTCAAGTGCTTTCAGCAGCACTTGGAAATCCTCAACTTCAATTTTCCCGACCACTACCTGGTATTTACTTTGTTTATGAAGACAATTTTATGATTATATATTATGGTTGAATATCACAACAAATTTATATATATCATGTTATAGGAAAATATTACGTGGTAGATTCGGGTTATGCAGTACTTCTAGGATTTTTAACTCCATTTAGAGGCGATTGGTATCATTTAAGTGAGTATAGAGGGAATGGGGGACGACCAAGGACGGCAAGAGAATTGTTCAACAAGAAGCACTCTTCACGAAGAAATGTAATTGAGAGGTCATTTGGGGCATTAAAGAATCGCTTCACCATTTTGAGACGGATGCCTCTATTTACAATTCGGAAGCAAGCACTTGTTGTAATTACTTGTTTTGCTCTCCATAATTACATTCGTGATCAAGATGCGATAGATAAAAAATTTTCCCTATATGGAGATCCGGAGTATCCATGCGGACCTACAGACGTGGAGGTTGCAGATGATACATTGCATGATGCACCTGGAATAAACATGCTTAGGACAAGGATTACAAATAAAATGGCGAGGGATCATAATATGCCTGAGATTTCATGACTTTGTGTTTCCGACTTTTGTAATTTTGTTTTTAAGTACTCACTTATCAAATTCAATGTGATGAAGTTGAACAATGAACTATATTACTTCATTATTCTGATGTTATGTATGAAAGGGTCTATGTAGAAATCTATAAGATATTCTTCTTTTAGCTAGCTTTTATTGTACAAATTTTACTTACGAAATTTTGTTCCAAGTATGCACATGACCATGTTCAGAATGTTTGTCTTCACCCACCATGAACAAAATTAAGTTAATGAGCATTTCATTAAAGTGATAATGCAATACCAAGTTTACACTTTATTTTAAAAAAAAGGCACGTGACAAAAATTTGGTACAAAGTTTATTTAAAAAAAATTTCTTCAAAGTATGCACTTATAACCGTGTTCAGAATGTTTGACTTTACTCACCATGAACAAAATTAAATTGATGAGCATTTTATGATAATGAGAATTCAAAGCCAAGTTTACACTTTATTAAAAAAAAAAAAAACAATTGGGAAAATTTTGGTACAAACTTAAAAAATTTTCTTCCAAGTAAGCAAATATGATCATGTTTAGAATGCTTGTTTTCACTTACTATGAACATAATTAAAGTGATGAGCATTTCATGATAATGATAATCAATACCAAGTTTACACTTTATTAAAAAAAAAAAAAAAACACTTGAAAAAAAATTGGAACAAACATTTTGTGCAATTACCAAACGTGTTTCTGTTCTTTTTCTATTCTAGAAACAGAAATTTTGTATAGTTACCAAATGTGTTTCTGTTCTTTTCTATTCCAAAAACATAAATTTTATACGATTCCAAACGTGTTTTTTGTTTAAAAATTGTTCATTGGAATAGAAACAATTTTTTTCTATTTCTGTTTCCTGGACAATTTTTAAATAGAAATGTTACCAAACGCGCCCTTAGTAATCACTTTTATTTTTATATTTCTAGTTTCAATTTTTTTGTTTAGAAATAGGTTTGAAATGAAAAATAAAAAGTAAAAATTTTCTACTTTTTTATTACTAGAATAGAAATAAAAAAATAAAAACTATTCTCATTGCTCGCCCTCGCTAATAGCTAGCCACCCACTTGCCTTTACTGGCCATAGGCCACCTCTTGCTATCACCCAAGTGAGAGAAATTTTATGTTGTTATCAAACACATATTTTTATTAAGAAACTCATTTGGATAATAGAAATATAAAAATTCATTTCTTATCAAAAATTGTGTCTAGAAATCAAATGGCTATTATTCACGGACTAAGCAACCATGGTGATACTAGAGGGCAACAAGCGGAGGATATAGGATAGAGAAAGAGAGGGGGAGATAGAAGATGAGTGATGTCCCGTCATCCTTTTGGAATGTCTTAGGATGTATTTATTTCACTGAAAATTTCACAATAAAAGAAAATATTTTTCATGAAAAATATATTATGGATGATTGGTCATTTTCCATTTATTTGGTATTTAGGGAAAGTGATTCTTTCTTGTCAAAAGAGAAAATCATTTTCTCCAAAATCTAAACTTGTTATAAGTCCATGGAAAACTTTTTCTGTAAATTGATTAGTTTTCCATCATTCAAATACAAAAAAGTAGGAAAATAATTTTTTGATGCGGCATCCTCTTAAAGGAGTAAGTTGAAGATTTGAAGTTCCCTCCTTGCTAAGATAAATTCTCTAGATGTCCTATAAAGTCCTACTAAACCTTATTTATTTAGTGACATGACAATTTCGATTGGATGTTAAAAGAAGTGGGATTTGTATTTGGAATAATTGCCACGTTGAAACAACTGATACAATATTATCAGTTTATTTAGTAAACAAAATTCTGTAAGATTTTTCGGTACATGTAGCATTGCAATGGTGCTATAGAACCTCTGCGCAGTAAATTTTCCCTTTTTTCTTTTCCCTCTCAAATTACCATCGCAAATGCAAAATGATAAATAATTATGTAGGAAAGGATTTTATGGGAAGACTTTACTATGCCTGAAACTTCATTGGGGCGTTTACTTGTAAAAACTTCCTACAATGCTACATAGTTCGTGCCAAATCGTGTCATCGTTTGCCTATAAATGAGGCCATGCCATCAGTGGAGCCAATCTCCTGCAAAACTAGTCAGGTCTCAGGTTCAAGACTAATGAATCGCAAAGCTACATCAATGGCTTCCCTTTTCTCCTCCATGATTGTCACCTTCTCCTTCTTTTTCGTTGCTGTATTCGCAGTGGCTTCAGCTCAGCTATTGTCGGACTTCTATGCGAGCTCGTGTCCTTTGGCTCTGTCCATTATGCAGGACGCCGTGAGCACCGTGGTGTCCTCGGAACCTCGAATGGGAGCCTCGTCTCCGTGTCTTCATTTCCACGATTGCTTTGTCAATGCAAGTTCTCTTTTTTTCTCTTCATATGTTGTCGTTTTTTTTTTTTTTTTTTTTTTATAGTAATCGAGGACTTCACACCCCCATGCTCGAATGGCTCCTGAGGGCCAGCCTCCTATACCTTAGAGGGGACTAGCGCAACAACCCACCGCCGGGACCCCCATTTAAATCGCTAGCAACTGCAGTTTTTGAACTCTCGACCTTTGCGATAAAGGAAGGACTCTCAACCAACGCAGCTACTCATGGATGGGTTCATATGTTGTCTTCATCATCAAAGTTCCACCGAATATATCACTTTGCTCTATCAAATACAAAACTTAATATTCGATCCGTGGGTTAACTAGTAGATTGAGAGCAATGGCTTGTCAACAAAAAATGCTAATGATATCGGGGTTTGAACAGGGTTGTGACGCGTCTGTATTGTTGGACGACACCGAAGGATTCACCGGCGAGAAGACGGCAGGCGCCAATGTCAATTCAATCCGGGGTTTTGATGTGGTTGACAACATCAAGACCCGGCTTGAAGAACAATGCCCCGGAATCGTTTCATGCGCCGACATCCTAGCCGTCGCGGCCCACGATTCTGTTGCTGCCGTAAGATGCCATTGCTACGTGTAGTCTTATATCCCTTTTTCGATCATTAAGACATGTTGGGATTAACGGATCCCCAAAAACCGGATTCAACACTAAATTGAACCCCTAAAACGAATGCGGAAGACGAAACCCGAAAAAATCACGTATCACCGATCCTAAAGTACACCACGGATTCGAGCGTACCTTGTTAGCGACAGATTAAACACCAATGCTGAAGATTGAGGAAGAGAAACCGATCCTGTTCGATCCGATGACGTTAATTGGCCTTGAAGGGAAGACGGGGTCGCCTTTAGCGTTTTCTTTCTTTTGGAGGGAGAGAGGGAGAGAATATGTACGTTAAAAATGGCCAAAGGGTACGTTCTCCCTCTCTCTCATCCCTTTTATACCTCCCTCCATCCACGGGCCCTATTCCTGTGGGCCGGGCTTTTAGGCCCAACATGGACAGACGGGCCTTAAGCCCATCACTAATAAAACTATCATCTCCCACTCGCACATGGTGGGCCGAACAGGATTCTCTTTACCTCTCTTTAACATTCATACCGGTGAATAATCCGTGCGACCAGCATACTTTGAGAGCTCGTTGCTATACATCTGTTAGGAATATATAGCAGCTCATAATGGGCATCACACTCTGAGTAGATTTAGTATGCAGTACCCTAGATCGATCGATCACATTTATATCTCTCTTGATCTCTTTTAAACAATGATATATATATATATATATCGTATTCACAATTATGATTATCCCAAAGACAGTCATAATTGGTTAACCGGTGAATACTAAACTACAATGTGATTCTTCAAAATTGATCTTCCTCTTTCCTTCAAACTTTCAATTTCAGTTCAGCTTGCTTTTCTAGAAATGTCCCATTAGATCGAATCAAACTCATGACCATTGGCAACATCCTAAGATAGCAAACACTAAATAGAAATCTTGAGAATAAGTAAGAGTCATGAGGGGACTAAAAATTGAAGAACTCTTTTCCTCAAAAGTCTCACACGACATAAAAGTTGAGATCAAACTTTTGCCACTCTTATTGGTCGTTTCATGCATACGTAGTATGAAATGCGTATTACGGTATTAACTCCTTTCCCATGGAGCGTATGTCTACACCTTCAATACCATACAAATGATAGTTCAGACATACCTAATGTCTAATTTGAGTTCACGTATCTACTCATTCACAAAATTCATCAGAACTCACATTTGGCATCTTAGACAGATAAAGTAAAATATGTGGGGTATTTTACTTTCGGACATAGTAAGTATTATGTTCTCATCTTAACACTCAATTAAGGCGACATACGTATTTTAAGTTTGAGCTCTCGATTATTACCTAGATAATAAGATTAAAAATAGTCTCATCTCTATTTATCACACAGTAAATAGAGGCAATTACCCGTGTGAGTGGGCTAATCTTATATCTGTCCGACATACTTTCTCAACTTAAAATAATGCATTGAGCATTAAGATGCATAAAGATCAAACAAAGATTCATAGGCATTAATGATGAAAACACAAATTCATCAAATGTGAACACTTAGGGAAAATACAATATTCAGTACATCAGTCTCTACGCAATCCTAGAGATTTCATATGGCTACAAAACACATATCTAGGTATTGGCTTTGTCATAGGATCTGCTACCATTTTATGCGTAGTATGTATTCTAAGTTCACGTCTTTTCGTGCAACCATATCCTTTACAAAATTATACTTGGTATCTATGTGTTCGGTCTTGCCATGATATTTTGGATCTTTGATGTACGCTTTTGCTGCTTGGCTATCACAATTAATCAACAATGAATCTGCAGCACTTCCAAAAACACCTAAATGATCCAAAAATCTTTTAAGCCAAACACCTTCTTATACTGCTGCTGATAATTGTTGGAGAAATCTTCTTGAAGTGTTTTGAAGCTGACAAAACGTTTCCATCAGTCTAGTCTGAAGGTTTACAGACTCTGCTATTTAAAGTCTGAAGACCTCCGGACAGCCAGACTCAAGACTCAAAGTCTATCCTCATTAACAGTCTCTAATCCGTTGAAGAAATGTTATCCAGAACTGGATGTTTCATTAAGGATATGACCTTATCGACTGGAGAAGATCTCTTGGCTGGAAAAGACATAACGGAATTCTTTGATTGATCGAGATTGACTCGAAGATTAAGGATCCGATGATTGCCTAAATATTCTTGGAAAGTTCTACTTATGGAAACCGAGATCCTGATTGTATGGGCGAACAGGATTGATGGGCTATCGACATGTTCCTTTAATAGCTCGAATAATTTTCTTAATTGATTCCGTCCAACGGGTAGATTGGAGGAATTCATTTGGTAAATGCCAACGGGTATGATGGCGTAAAAGAGTATATAAGAAAGACATTCTAAGTTGTTCAAGGTGTGAGCGATAGAAGAATTCCAAAGTCTGAAATTTCCTGTTGTTTAGACAATTCCTTTGAGCGAAACTTTGTATACAAAAGAGAGTTTATATTTGTGAGAAATTTTGAGGAGGTGTGGTAGAATATCTACACTGTGGAATAAAGGAAAAGTTGTGTTGTAACTTCTCTTTTGTTCATAGTGAAATCCAGCCGGTGGGCTGTCAGTGCGGAAGAGTAGACGTAGGCTTGAAATAAGCCGAACCACTATAAACCTTGTGTTCAATTTTCTCTTCCTTACTCTCTTTACTTTGATCGTACTTCATTTTATTAATCAATAGAGAACTTCCTTTCTATCGGTTGCCTAGAATCGCTTCCGTATCTCGATAAATTATTTGTGCACCTATTCACCCCCTCTAGGTGGTTATACTAGCTATATCAATTGGTATCAGAGCTCGTGTACTCACTTTGTTTGAAGTGTTTTACTTCAGAGTTAAAGATCCATGGCTAGTATATTGGCTCCAGGGCTGGTAGAAGGGCAAAACAATACCAGACCACCTTACTTTGATGGAAATGACTACAACATATGGAAAAACAAGATGAAGGCGTTCCTAAGATCAAAAGATCCTCTGGAATGGGATGTTGTAGAGAAATGAATCATTCCTAAAGCTGCACCTGTCTCAGAAAGAGGAAAAGACACTGTTGAGTCTAGCGAAATGACTCAGGAAGAGATAATCAAGAGACAAGCTCTTGATGCAAAAGCAATCTATTCTTTATATTGTGCTTTATCACCTACTGAATATAACAGAATATCTTCTTGTGATACAGCCAAAGAAGTCTGGGATAGATTACACATTACTTACGAAGGAATCGATCGAGTGAAAGAAACCAGAATCAACATTCTCCTCGGTCAATACGAAACCTTCAGAATGAAATCGGGAGAATCTATAACTGACATGTTTAGTCGTTTTACAGATATCGTAAATGGTCTTGAAAATCAAAGTCAACCAATTTTTGATCCCATGAAGGTAAACAAGCTACTGCGTGGACTCTCCAAGGATTGGAATCATATAAAGACCTCAATCAGAGAGACCCAAAGAATCATGCCACTATCTTTTGATGAATTGGTTGGAACTCTTCAGTCTTATGAAGTTGAACGAATCAATGAAGACGAAGACCCTAAAGGTAAGAAATCCATTGCATTAAAATCCAATGATGATTCTGATGCTGCAGATTCTAAAGACGATATGGACGATGAGGAGCTTACTCTCATGATAAGAAGATTTAGAAAGCTGAATAGAAAAGGGAGAAGATTCAATCCAAGGAAATAAAGTTTTCAAAAGCAACATACTAAGTCTGTTGAAGATGATGAATCAAATAAAGATGTAGTCTGCTTTGAATGTAAGAAAAAGGGGCACATCAGACCCAACTGTCCTCTTCTGAGGAAGAAGAAAGGAAAAAGCCGAAAGGTATCGAAAGGCTCTTAAAGTAGAAACACAGGTGATACGAAATGTGAAGAAAGTGATGATGATTATGCCAACATATGTCGATGGCGAGAATCGGATTCAGATTCAAACTCCAAGGCAGACTTCAGTTCGGACAACGATTTGAGGTAAGTAACTTCAAAATCCCTATTAAAGTCTCTAAATACATTGATGAGTTGTGTTTTAGTCTTAAGACTTCTCTTAAAAGGATTTGAACTTAAAAAAGAAAATTCTGCCTTAAAACAACAAGAAAATATTTTGAAAGAAAATGTGAAATGTTTATATGTGAATGTTTCTTCTCTTAGAGAAAGTGAAGATAATCTTTCAAAAGAAAATGCATTCTTGAAAAATGATATCTCAAATATTTCCAAAAGATTTTCAATAGGATCTGAGAAACTAGAAAAAATACTTTCTGTTCAAAGACCTTATTTCAATAAATCTGGTTTAAGAATGACTGCTGAAACCATTCCTTTAATTGATTTTCCTAAAGTGAAAGAAAGAATCAAACAAAAACCCATAAGAAATGCTTACAAAAATCATTTTGAAATGACCTTTGTCAAACCAGTAGGTCGCAATGCTCTTAGATGTTCAAAATACAATAGTGTAGATCATTTTGAAAAAGAATGTCCTATGGTTTGGAGACCTGTCAATAAAGTTTGGGCAAAAACCGCATATCAGACTAACTCAAAAGGACCCAAGAAAATATGGGTACCAAAGAAAGCTTGAGTCTCTTTTTAAATGCAGGTCATTATCAAGAAAAAGGTGAAATGGTACCTGGATAGTGAATGCTCGAGATACATGACAAGAGATTCAAATTGCTTCATAAAGCTTGTTCAAGTGAATGGTGGAAAAGTCTCATTTGGAGGAAACAACAAAGGAAATATTGTGGGATTTGGAACTGTGAAAATTGGAAACCTCACAATAAGCAATGTTTCTTTAATTGAAGGACTCAACTACAATCTACTCAGTGTCAGTCAGCTATGTGATACCGGTTTCAAAATCTACTTTCAAGAGGGTATATGTTCAGGAACTAGTAAAGACTCTACTCAGTCATTTATGGGACGAAGACATGGAAATATCTACCTCTTGGATGTGAAACCAGATGAATCGCAATGTTTAATTTCAATCCAAGATGAAGCAAGTTTATGAAAGCTTGGGCACATCAATATGAAGCAAATAGCCAAAATTTCAACAAAGAAGCTTGTTCATGGTCTACCCAATTTATCATATCAAAAGTCTGACCTATGTACACCATGCATATTGGGAAAACAGGTAAGAAATTCCTTTAAACCAATAAATCAAGTTTCCACTAACCGTGTACTGCAGCTTCTGCATATGGATCTCTTTGGACCAATCAGAGCACAGAGCATTGGAGGTAAGAAATATTGCCTAGTAATCGTGGATGACTACTCACGATTCACTTGGGTGTATTTCCTGGCAAGTAAGTTTGAAACTTTCTCTTACTTTAAAAATTTTGCTAAAAATGTTTAAAACGAAAAATGATATGTTATTTCAAGTATAAGAACAGATCATGGAGGTGATTTTGAAAATCAAGATTTTACAAGGTTTTGTGATGAATTTGGTTTTCAGCATTTGTTCTCATCTCCATATACTCCAGAACAAAATGGAGTTGTGGAAAGAAAGAATAAATCGCTTCAAGAAATGGCTAGAACTCTTCTAATTGAAAGTAACATCTCCTCACGTTTTTGGCTGAAGCAGTTTTACAGCATGTTATATTATTAACAGAGTTTTTCTAAGGCCTATTCTAGAAAAAACCCCTATGAATTATTCAAAGAAAAGAAGCCTATTGTTTCATATTTTCATGTATTTGGATGCAAATGGTTTATACTGAAAAATGCAAATGATCGAGTTGGTAAGTTTGAAGAAAAGTTAAATGAAGGCATATTCCTTGGATACTCAATCACAAGCAAAGCGTACAGAGTCTACAACAAAAAGACTCAAACTGTGGAAGAATCAATGAATGTCAAATTCCAGGATTCGATGCAAAATGAATCTATTCAGACTCATCTTGAAGATCCAGAACTTGCTCCAGACTCTACAAAGTCTAAAGAAATAGCTCAGACTTTGAAGGACCAGCAGCAAGTAACTGTTGAAGATTCAAGTGAAGGAAGTGATCATCACTCTAACAAATCAACCAGCAATTGGAAGCATAAGTCCAGTCATCCCAAAGATCTTATCATTGGCGACATTAATAAAGAAATTCGCACTAGATCCAAAAAGCGCGAAGAGTCTAGTGCTGTGGCTCTTATTTCTGAAATAGAACCCAAAAGCATAGATGAAGCTTTATCTGATGAAAGCTGGATTGAAGCCATGCAAGAAGAGCTCAGGCAATTCGGCATCAATGATGTCTGGGAATTGACTCTAAAACCAACAGGTAAAATAGTTATTGGAGCTAAATGGGTTTTCAGAAACAAGATGGACGAGAAAGGAAAGGTCGTAAGAAACAAAGTAAGACTTGTGGCCAAGGGATACACGCAAGAAGAAGGGATAGACTATGACGAGACTTACACACCAGTAGCAAGGTTAGAAGCAATTCATTTATTACTTGCATTTGCTTGTCATAAAAATTTTAGGTTATTCCAAATGGATGTCAAAAGTGTCTTCCTTAATGGATTCATCCATGAGGAAGTCTATATGGAACAACCACCTGGGTTTGAAGACCCAAGGAAACCAAACTCAGTATTCAGACTAAAAAATGCCTTATATGGCTTAAAACAAGTACCTCGAGCTTGGTACGACAGGCTGAGTAAGTTTTTAATCCAAAACGGTTTTGTGAAAGGTAAAGTAGACACTACTTTATTTATTAAAAGGGAAAGCAAAAGTTTTGTGCTAGTTCAAATATATGTCGATGATATTATATTCGAATCCCCTAATGAAAGTCTATGCAAGAAATTCTCTAAGACTATGCAGGATGAATTTGAAATGAGCATGATGAGTGAGTTAACCTTTTTTCTCGGGCTTCAAGTGAAACAACTGAAGGAAGGAACTTTTATTCATCAAGAAAAATATGTTAATGATCTCGTCAAAAAGTTTCGTCTGAACAATTGCAAGAAGGCTGAAATACTAATGTCAAGTTCCTTGAAGATAGACAAAGATGAAGAAGGAAAGAAAGTCGACCAGAAGCTATACAGGAGTATCATTGGCTCACTTCTTTATCTTACTGCTTTTAGACTTGACATTTTGTTTAGTGTTTGCATTTGTACCAGATTTCAAGCAGATCCTAAAGAATCTCATTTAAATGCTACAAAGCGTATTATTAAATACATTGCTTCAACTTCAAGCATCGGTCTATGGTATCCTAAAAGAGGAGACTTTACTCTTCTTGGATACTCGACGCAGATTTAGCTTGGTTGCGAGTTGATAGAAAGAGCACCTCGGGTCACTTTTTGTCAACTACTTGGAGGCGGGACAATATCTTGGTTTTCAAGAAAGCGAGTACGGTAGCTCTCTCTACAACGAAGCGAGTATGTAGCTCTTGGAAGTTGCTGTTCACAAATTCTTTGGATAAAACAACAGCTAAGAGACTTTGGAATTGAAGATTCATGCATGGAGATTAATTGCGACAACACCAGCGCTATCAATCTCACTAAAAATCCAATTCTTCACTCAAGAGCAAAGCATATAGAGATTCAACATCACTTCATTAGAGATCATGTTCAAAATGGAGAAGTTTCGATTCAATATGTTGATTCAAAGAACCAACTGGCGGATATATTCACAAAGCCTTTGGAGAAAAATCAATTTGAAACCATCCGTTCTAGACTCAACATTTTGAGGTATGAGGAAATCAAAGTCTAAAGACTTTCAGACTCAGACATACAAGACCTTGACTGTAAGTAATTTTCTCTCTCTCTCTCTCTCTCGAATCTTATCTTGAAGAGGTACGATCGTCAGACTGTGTTTAATTATTGCTATATTTAATCGACGTAATTGTTACATCGTTCCCTTTCAAAAAGGAAGTTAATTTTTTGAAATGACTATTTTCGCAGAAAAATGACAGTTATTTTGAAAATGCATCTTTTTATTTTCCTTTGTGACGGTTCGTACTCCTCTTTTTTTAACCGATCGTGCACTGTTGATTTCACTTCACTTTACTCTCAAAAACCTTAGAAAGCATCGATCTTCCATTCTCGTTTTCTTCCCTTGTTTAATCTTCGAAAAAGTTGTCATCTTTCTTGGGAAAGTCAAGCAATGAATCTTCCAAAAACTGAGAAAGATGTCATCTTCAAGAAAGTCTTCAAGAATCGCAAGCAGGGGACCACGGCGGATGAGTGAGGGGCCTACGCACTTCGATCTCACCGAAGAAGAAGTGTCTCCAGATCAGCAGCAAAGCTCACAACATTCTCAGCAGCGTCACTCTCCTCCATCTAGTCCTCAAGGCGTTGATCATCAACAAGAGGAAGAAATCATCGAGGATGCAGATCCTATAAGAGTTCAAAAGCCCGCTTTTATTTATAAGTTGTATCGTGCTTTAAAAGGGACTCATACTCATTTGAAGTATGTCAATGATTTTCTTAAAGACAAAGGGTATGGAAATGAATATATCTTTTTGCGAAAAATGGAAAGTTTGGGAATTGCTCGTAGAGGGGTGGCTGAAGAAACCCTTGCGAATATCCCAAGTGATCCTCGTGATTGGGGAGTTAATCCTGCAGATGGGAATGATGATGACAAACTGTACAGCCAATTTCAACCGAGAATGGGTGTTGCGGTTGAAAATCGAGGAAAAAGGGGAGATTTGTTCAGATCGAAGGAACAAAAGGATTTGTACTCAAAATTGTTAAAGCGTGGGGTGATAAACCCTAGGAGTGTGGATTTTGATTTTCTAGATGCTGTGAATGTGAACTTGAGGGAAAAGTTTGGTTATCTTCAACTTGAAAAGTTCTGCTTCGACTCTACAGAGGCCTATGCTGAACTAACTGCATATTTCTATTCAAATCTTAGCTTCTTGGATGTAAATAAATTCTCTTTCAGCGTCAAAGATCAAGACTTTGTTGTGGATATGGATATGCTGGCAGATGTGTTAGAAGTTGAGAGAGGAAGATATCAACCGATCAAAGTTTCTATTGCTCGTGCTACATTAGAACTTGTTAAAGACAGGAGAACAGAGGAAAAGATTTCCTACTTAAGGATGAGTGCGTTCAACATCTTGCTTCATAAGATTGTGATCAATTGCCTCCGACCGAAATCAACTTCCAAGACTGATGTTTCAAGTTCAGAGGCAAAACTGATGTATGCCATCCTCACTGGGAAAATGTTTTCTCTTCCTCACACTGTTATGTTCCACATGTATAGAGCCATGATGAAGGACAGAGGTCAACTTCCTTACCCAAGTCTTGTGACGAAGTTATTCAGACATCTGAATATTCAGCCTCCGCAAATTTTTTGTGTTCGATCGTGCGATCATATGGTGGTAGGACTAAAAATGGTGACCAAAATGCGTTTGAAGGAATTGAACAAGGCGTTGGAGAAATTCAAGGAGAAGATTCCAGTCAAAGCTCATCAACCCTCTTCTTCATCAAAGCAGAAAGGAAAGGAGCCCTTGGTTGCTTCAAGAACGAAAAGAAGAGCTCTTATTGTTGATGAAGATGATGATGATGAAAATCTCACCATTTCTGCAATGGCTTTGAAGAATTTAAGTCGTCCTGTTCCAGAGAAAGAATTGGAACAAATGACGAAAGCAACAGAGGAGAAGGAAGTAGAGGTGAAGGGAGAAGAAGAAAGAGAAGCTGAAAAGGAAAGAGCTGAGAAAGAAGAAGAAGAGAAAAGAGAAGAAGGAGAACCTGAGGAACACTCTTCTCCACCTAAAGGCATAGAAACAGGGGGAGATCAAGAGAAAAGAAGGAAGTCCTCATATCTTGATGCAAATGAAGGCGTCAGTCGCTCTCCTGCAGACTCAGAGGACATTTATGCCTCTCAATTTCCAGAGAAAGGTCATGAAGTTTCATCGCCAAACCTGCGAGATTATGCTAATCTACCATCGTCTGCATTTACTCCATCAGATCGGGCCGAAGCAAGTACTCAGACTGATAATGCAGCAGATTTTCGCAGAATCATGGATATTCTCTTGGAGATGTGAGGACAAATCTATGCTCTGGGATGCAAAGTTCAAAACTTGCAAAATGCGGGTCAAGTTTCTTCATGTTTATTGAATGATCAGATCCAAGCCCTCTCCGTTCAGATTCAAGCCAATGTCAAGGGTAAGGAGATTGCACAACTGAAAGAAGACTTGAAAAGGCTGGAAGGCATCGTTCACTCTATGGGAGATTTCCATCTTGTCCGCATTCCCAAGCAATCTCGACGTTATTTCATTTTCATCTCAACCTTTTTAATGCTAACAAAAAGGGGGAGAGATGCAAGATTTGAACTTTGACTTTTTAAATCGTGTGGTTTGTTGAATTGTTTTGATGTTTAACTATGTTTGACTTTATTTTTGTGTCTGGATGAGAACTGAACTAGACTTGGACTTGACTGCTTCTATTAACTACTATTGATATCTTATGGATGGCTTTATCGCATACTAGACTAACCTATTTTTTGTGGTTGCAGATTCTAGTGTTATTCATTTAGCCATTTATCTCTATAAGATGTGCATATGTGTTTGAGAAATGTTTTGCAGGTCAAAGTTGTCCAAATCTTCAGGAAAGTTTTGTCACCATCAAAAAATGGGAGATTGTTGGAGAAATCTTCTTGAAGTGTTTTGAAGCTGACAAAACGTTTCCATCAGTCTAGTTTGAAGGTTTGCAGACTCTGCTATTTAAAGTCTGAAGATCTCCGGACAGCCAGACTCAAGACTCAAAGTCTATCCTCATTGACAGTCTCTAATCCGTTGAAGAAAGGTTATTCAGAACTGGATGTTTCATTAAGGATATAACCTTATTAACTGGAGAAGATCTCTTGGCTGGAAAAGACATAACGGAATTATTTGATTGATCGAGATTGACTCGAAGATTAAAGATCCGATGATTGCTGTTGACACATAAATTTTGGCGAGTCATTTATCGTATTAAAAATTAGGGGTTAATTTTATCCTTGAAAAAAATAGTTAATCGCATAGCATATAGTTTTAGGTGCATTTTCTATTTGCATTGGGCCGATAACGGATGGGTTCGAATTGATGGTTTAGAACTTTAAATTAATGAGTCGGGCTAAGTCCACGAAGAGAGCGAATCAGCCCAAGCCCGTATCCTTGGGGAGATTTTATGGATTTATCTTTGTGAGATTTCAATTCAAAAGTAAATATTGCGTTTTGAAAAACAAATATTGCGTTTGGAAAATAAATCTTCGTGAACATAATTTTGGAAAATTAAGAAATTTTAATTTGTGGCCTATAAATAAGTTAATTCGCTAGGGTTTAGAGGGAGGCCAGACGTTAATACTCGGCCACATTAAGAGAGCCACACACTGAATACACGGCCGCAGAAGAAGGGTCCGATTCTCGAGGTTTTTCTTTGGTTTCGGTTTCCTTCGTTTCTTCGAGGGTCAAGAGAAACCGTCACGCAAAAAAACACTCAATTGGGCTGAACAGCATAAGCAGAACAGTGCAAAGTCAGCAGGAGCTTTTCCTTCGGCTGAAAAGGTGCTGTAGACGTGAGGAGAGAGAGTCGGACGTGAGGGGACAGAACAGCAGAACAGGACAAAGAAAAAAAAAAGCAAAGACGCGCACTGTTCATCTTCTTGGGCAGCATCTGTTCTCCGGCCATCTCCGCTCGTCCGCGAACCCCCGCCGAAGCTCGCACCACCATCTTCGCCTGCTGCTGACCCACCACCGCCCAAGCGACGCCCCTGCTCTGCTTGCGAAGCCACGTCGATCCTCGTCGCTGCAACGCTGGTGTCGTCCCTGCATAGCTGGGTCTTTGATCCCGCGACCCCTCTGCCTCCGCCGCTGCAATCGTTCACCGCCATCGTCGTCTCCAGATTTGCCCACGACTCGCCAGCAACCCGCGACCCGGCGGATCCCGAACCGGCTCTCCGCCCTGCTCATGACCGACGCCAGGAGACTCGAAGCCCCCTTCTCCGCCCGCGACGCTGCCCTCCGGTTTCGCTGTGCCGCTCGCGTCTCCCCGAGCTGATTCCGAAGCCCCCTGGTGCCGCGCCGCCGTCACGCCATCCTCGGAGCCTCGCCGAAACCCTAGGCGACGATCTCCCCTCGTCGGACCGGCCACCAGCTTTATTTTCCTTTTTCTTTTTCAAGAAAAAGAAAAGAAAAAAGAGAAAAGCAAAACAAATTTAGGTATTTTCTTTATCTTATTTTTGTTTTATTATTTTTGCTTTATTATTTTATCTTTTTAGTGTAATCATCCTCTTATGTGAAATTGATAATTCCATGATATGAAATTGCCTTGAAATTAGTGATTGTCGATCCGATTTTTGTGCCCGAAATCCGAATCACAATTACTTAAAAATTGCCAATCCGATCTCCCGCCCGAGATCCGATTTGTGATTTATGTGAAATTGGCCAACCCGATCTCATGCGCGAGATACGGTTCGTCAATTTGGGTATCAATATGGCTTGATTTGCTGTGATGTTACTTAAATTAGTTTTCTTTAAAAAAATTAAAAAATGTAGTTTTAGGGTTTGCATGCTCACAATAGGAACTTTATTTCAAGTTTTTTCAAAAAAAAATAAAATAAAATCAATTAATTTAGGTTGCTAGTTCTTTAAAAAAAAAAAAAATTGGATTGCATGTTCAATTATTTGGCAATTATCAATTTCGAAATTAAAAAAAAAAGGAAAAAAGGAAAAACACAAAAAAAGTCATTATGCATATGCCATGTAAAATTAAGGCATCTTTTGCACGTCATTGCATATTAGGGTAAATTGCATTT